>CM068373.1:425322822-426522822 GCA_034769895.1 Magicicada septendecula | reverse complement strand
TCCGTCATTTCACGGAATGATTCGTCCAATAGTTCTCGATTATTTGACCATTTATTACTTCTATGTTTGGTCATATATTCCTCAACACGGGCCAAGAATTCCATCGGCTTCCTTTTATATTGGCGGAAGTTAAGCCATTCCCTGGTTTCGTTGATGGGGATATTTGCGAAGCTGGTTGGTCGATTCCGAATTGCTTCCATTTCCTCCTGGCTCTGCCGCACTTGACCAGTGATGTTAGTCATCACTACCTCCATTCCGTCACATCTTTCAGTAATTTGAGTCCGTACTTTACTGAGTTCTTCCTGGCTTTCCTTTCGGTTCTCTTCTGCCTTCTTGCGACTAGATTCTTCGAGATTTGTTACCTTGGTGTTTACCACTTCCTTGAACTCTTGTACCTCCCCTTCAGTCAGCCGACATCTTTCATCAACTTCTCTTATCTGTTGATTTATAGTTATGGTTTCGTCTTCCAGCCTTTTAGTCATAGATTTCTTATTATCTTTGAGTTCTTTGTTCATTTCCTTTCTTAATAGTTCCATTCGTTCGTCTAACTTGTCTAGATTCTCCTGGTTAACTTCCCGTAATTCTTCCCGTAACAGTTGGTTATCCTCTCTTAATTCTTCCAACCTCTCACCCATCTTCTCTTCCATTTTCTTGTTATTCTCTTCCAATTTGTCTTCCATCTTTTTGCTGGTTTCCTCCATCTTTTGATTTGTTTCGTCAATTTTCTGACCCAAGGATCGGTTGTCCTCTTCCATCTTCTTACTGTTTTCCTCGATTTTCTCTTCCATCTTCTTACTATTTTCTTCAATTCTCTTATTTGTGCTTTCAATTTTATTACTCAATTCTTCCTTGGTTATTATGAATTCTTCCTTCAACGATTGGTTGTCTTCCTTCAATTCTTCTAACTTCTTCCCCATTTCTTCTTCCATCTTCTTGTTTGTTTCATCAATCTTCTTACTCAGGGACTGGTTGTCTTCCTTCACATCTTCCATTTTTTTACTTAAGGACAAGTTGTCATTTTCCATTTCCTTACTCAGGGATCGATTGTCTTCCTTCCTGTTCTCATCCATTTTCTTACTGCTTTCCTCCATCTGCTTACTTAACTCTTCCTTAGTTGCTTGGTTGTCCTTCTTACTGGACTTGATTTCCTCCATCATCATCCTGAGCATCTCTTGTATGCTCTCATCCTCCGTCCGTTTTGGCTTTCCCAATTGTTCCTTCTGAACATTGACTTCCCCTGTTTGTGTGGGCATTTCCGGTTGTTCCTTTGGTTGTGCTGGTGGTTTTGGTTCCATTGGATGTAATAATGTTTCTACGTCCTCCACTGGGGTCGCCTCCTTATCCTCCATATTAAATTATTTTTCGGCCTCCGCCGCTCTTTTCTTTAATGTGGCACGACGTTGCATCTTTCCTGCTTCTCTGGCTGGATAACCGCTGCCAAGCTGAATTAGAAATTGGACGAGTTATTGCAGCCTTTCAATCCCTAATTACAGCCCCACGTTGGGCGCCAATTTTGTAACAATGCTTTGTGGTTACAAAATAAAATCTGTGTGACTGCTGTTAAAAAATTTGAAATAAAAAAATAATTTTACTTCAAAAAAAAATTTCTGAAAAATATTTTTTGTGTAATTTATGTTCCGAATATTTAAAAATTAATCGTGGTTATTGTTTGTGTTTAGAAATTGAATGATATTATGTTTATTAGTGTAATAGTGTCACTTTCTGTAAATTCACTTAATGACAATCTGGTTAACTCCAGTCCTAGTCGAAAGACGGCTCTCTTCTTCTTCTTCTATGCGTTCGTTATTTCGTATGTACCGCCTTTCGGTTAGTCTGTGTTCTTGATTAAATTCTTCGTTAAGTATGTCAAAGAAAAATTAAATCCAAATTACATAACAGAAACTTTATTAAAAATTATTTAAATTTATCGATAAGAATCGATATTACAAAGCAGTATCGACTCACTCAGGGTCGGTCGACAAAAAAGTTTACATTAGTTATATATAATAATATAGTGTTCTTTGAACGGTTATTTAAGAATAGCCAGAGAAGGGTAGGGACAGGAAAGTATAACACTTACAATGATAAATGCCTTAATACTAACAAATACAATGTTATAATTAATAAATAAAAGTTTATATATAATATTTATTTCAAACCCAAAGGAGCAGAAATTCGTTTCTTCACAGCTGGAGCAGAATGATGACGAGACAAAATGGCCGACCTGATCATGCGCAGTGGAACGTCTAACCTTGACGAAATATTGGTTTAAATAAAAATGTCTTTTCTCCGTTTAAATGGTCTCAGCAATTGTGTATAATGGTTCTGGAGTTAATGGAGTGTCACTGGTGTATTGTTTAATAGTTCACTTGGTGTAAATTGTTGTGATTGTGTCTATCTCACTTTGTCTATATGTGTCGGGTTTAACCTTGATTGTTCGTCTGTAAATTTTATTGTATTGGTGTTATTTTAATTAATTAGGCGTGTGTGGTTCTGTCTATTGGTGATACACTGTTCATAGTTTAATTTCACCGGTTCACAAATCAAAATAACTCAAAATAAAAATTTATAAAAATTTTCACCGAACTCGGTTTACTTATAGTTCGCCATTTGTTAAGGTTACGTAAAGCAACGATCTCGTTTAAGTACACTCGTCAACGGATAATAATGAACTGTTCTCATTTCCTTCGTCTCCTGAAAATCTTAGCCAATTTAATATATATTATACATTGTTTCAAATTATCTTAGCTTCCGATACATTTTATTTGAATACATTATACTCGGAAAATAATTTCGTTATTAATTAACTGTACGAAATACTAAATACATATTCGGTTTCTTTATTCTATTCTGCTTATTTTGATACTAATTAATATAGTTTTACAAAGTTTTCATTAAAAAAATTATATTTCTTACATTTTGGAAGGTAGGCTTAATTTTGTATTTCCTGTTCTCTAAGCAGATTATTCTATTAAATCTGAAATTGATATAATTGTCTATTCTTACTTAATTTCTTGCAATTTAGTTCATTAATGATTGTTTTTAATTATAATTCATTTATCTATGACTCCTCCCCTGATAATGTCAGTTAGTACATTCCATTTTTATTTATAATTTTACTTATCTGCTGACCATATCTTATAAAGTATTATTTACATGGTATTACTATATGTTGGGTTTATCTTACATAAATATTATCAGTTTAACTGGTTTATAGTACTAGATTTGTTAATTATTCTGTAGTCTAAATTCATTATATGGCCTAGATTTGATCTGTTGCTATTTGCAAAATTTTTACTAATATAGTTAGTTTGTACCCTTTTCTGACTTTCTATTCTTATATAATTTATTAACAATTTGTTCCTTGACTATTATAACATTGAACATTGATTTTACAATTAAAATATAACACTTATTTACTATTAAATCTGGTACTTTGAATCATACCTTTTTTGTGTACTGATTACACATAGTAACATAATAAAAAAATTTTATAATATAGGAATGGTATCTACATTTAGATATTGCATTCCTAATTTAAATTAATAACAAAATAATATTTTATAACTATAATACTGCTTAATAATAAATCTTATTTATCTAGTTAATATATGGAAATAGGAACATAACATATTGGTCCCATTAAATGGTTAACACTTTCTTAAACTATTTATTTACAGTCTTATCTGTACTTCCCAATTTTAAGGATGTATTCCCCGTCACTTTATGTATGAACCCAAGCTATCTGTTTATTATTATTCATTCTATGGAATGTTCTAATAAACAGTGGCATTTCATTATAAATATTATTCCTTAATCTTTCACCATATTACTTAATTAACTATTATTATGATACTGTTCAAAAACACTTAAAGTTATTTACTTGCACGGTAACTCATGTACCTTTTCAAAGTTTATTGATTATAATTTAATAATTTGCACTTGTCCCTGGTTATTTATTGATATTATCACTAGTCCTTTTCTAGTTTTACAACATGAAATATTTAACCATGGGGGGACTGTTAAGGTTTGTCTATATAAACTACACAATAACTTTTTTGGGTGCACTGTTACTTAATACTCTAAACACTTTTGGTTTTTATCAGTTTTACATTAGTATATGGTTTTTTGGGGTGTTATACTTTCTCTTGGGACATTCATTTATTTTTGGGGTTTTTTGGTTTTCTCCCTATGGGATCTATTGGTACTATTAACTATTAACTATAGTTAACTATAGATTGGATCTATTAACTATTATCTATTGGTATTGGTCGTTTCACTTCCTTTATTCTAGTTAATATTTGAGCTTCACTGGTCTCTGATTCTTCAGTATATTGGTTCATTCTATTTTTCTTCTTTCTTCGTTCTTGGTTCTTCAGTACCATTTCGCTTTATATTCTTTTGTTTACTCTGGTCTGTTTTCTTTGTTAGTTCATTTGGTCTGGGTATCTTCATTGCCTGCTTCTATCCTACCTGGGTAATATTGTTATTCAAATTTTAGTTTTCTGGGTCTTTAATTTGTAGTATAATTATATTATTTGCAGATTTTTTCTTTATGTTTACTTTTCTTGTTATTATAATAATTTATAGTGCTTTTTAATTGATTTTCATTTGGATATTCCATATATTTGAGTTTTATTAATGATCATTTAGTAATTGATTTATGTGGATTATCTGTCATGCTACACGATACACAAAAAATTTTAGTTCTACCGCTATGTTATAGATGTCGCTCCGCGAGCGTCTCAACCCTCGTATGTTGGTTGACTTAACGGCACCCGTAACCGGCAAATCGACCGGTTTTTGTCTTTAAAAAATCTTAAATAATTTATAAGTAATTGGATATCAAATTTATGTAAATACGTCTAATGATAATATTTTTACGAAAAAAAAAATTCACGTCGTAGGAAACGTTTTCTCAAAGTGCTGATAATGTTACCATTTTTTAAAAATCTGTAAATCCCTTATGACAAATCGTAGAGATATCCGGTTTTTATCAATGGAAAGGGAATTTCAATAACAATTCACTACTAATGTCTGTCATAAAGCAAATATTTGCAGATTCCAGTCATCGTAATTTGTCAAAAAAGTGTCTTTATGTTAGCGCATGCGAATGCGAACGAGTAGCTGAACCATTTGATTTGCAATATTATCCCAAAAATATATATTTGTTGCTCTTTATATTTTGGTTTGGGGTGTACACGATATATAAGTAAGTGTTAAGTTTTACAAAAATTATGGGATCAAACAAGGATCAATTGCCGTTAAGGTAATAAAAACAAATTGACTTGCAACGATTCATTGAGGTAGAGACAGTAGTAGATGAATTCATGAAGAAGCTTAGACTGTCAATTAGAAATGTGAAGAGAAAGCTAGAGAAGCAAATGGACATACCCCATGAAGTATACTGAAGACCCGAGTATGGAGCTGGACTATTTTAAATCAGGTAAAACAATAAAAATTTGTTTTACATCTTTAAACGCGTTTTCCTGAAACTCTATTATTTTTAGATAAATGGCCTATTATTTCAGAAACCAAGTGAACTATCAAGCTGAATTTTATTGTGGCTATTAGGTTAACGGAGATATAGCTACATTACTAATACTATACAGTTTCAGTGAAAAATAAAAACGGAATACATTCTTAAGTATGCTTTTTGTATCGAAATTTATAAAGCAAAACATGAAAAATTATTAAAAATCAGGAAATTAAGATATCTTCATAATTGTGCTCGTGTTTGTAGTGTATAAAGTGCTTACCTGCGTGCTAAAATTTCAGACATATATCTTTGACAGGTTTTGAAATAATAGGTATCAAAGTTGATGAATTTAACATGATATGTATAGCCGGTTACAAGTGCCCTTAAAGTGTACAAAAAAACAAGGTCCTAGAGTTGTGTTCTTAGTAACTGTCAATAAAACTGCTGGAAAGTACAAAAAACTGAAGTCATAAAACACATTTTCTTGGGTTTGGTGTACATTAACTTTACCAACAAAAAAGACTTATGAATAAAATGTCAAGAAGATTTAATTCTTAAAAAATTGACGTCAATAAAAGTCAGTTAAATACAGAATTTTGAGAAATTTTATTTTTATTAAAAAATTATACGGCAGAGAATATTACAGATTCAAACAAAGTTATCAGATTTGTTATTTACAAAAACTGATGTTTGTAAAACATTTTATTTTAATTTTATTGAACCAAATGGCATCATTGAATAACACAAATAATGTTATGTAATGTATGTGCGTATGTTTAAATAAAATATTTTATAATCGTCAGCATGTCTGTATATAAAACAGCCGATATTTTTAGATCTGTAATATTTTCTGCAGTGTTTTGTTTTTAATTAAAGTCATGCACTGTCTTATTCGTTTGTAACTGACATTTGAATTTTAATTTTCTCATAATTAAATACTCTAAAAATTTGATTCGAAAGCGTTTTCGTTTTCTAACATTTTAACAAAGTTATTGTACACCCAATGTTAAAAATTATATATTTTTTAATTATAATCTTCTGCATTTGACAGCAGTTTTCTCCAAAACCGCTAACGGGACAGCTTGGGATCCTTTTTTTTTTTAAGTATTTAACATCAATCAACGTATGGAAATACTAATTTTCCATCACAATTTGGGTCAGAAATTTTAGTTTTGCAATAATGTTAAATTGGAAAGAGAAATATGGGATATTTTTACCTGCCCGTGAACCGTACAGAATGAATTTTCGGATCTATGTTTATTTGAATATTTATAGAATCGTCTTGAGATATAGTGTCTTTCCTTGAGGAACATATGTCTGCAGGCACATTTATCTCCTCCCCTCCTCCCACTCCTCCTCCTCTTCTTCTTCTTCTTCTTCCACACGTCTCCTCCTCCTCCTTCTTCTTCCTCATCCTTCTCTTCACCACCACCACCACTCGTCCTCCACCTTCTCCTCCTCCTTTCTTCTTTTTTGCTTCTTTTCCTTCTTCTTTCTTACTTTTCCTTCTTATATTTCTCCTCCTCCTGCTCCTCCGCCTTCGTCTTCCCTTCACCTCCACCACCACCTCCTCTCCTCCCCTTCCTTCTTCTTCTCCCTGCCCCAGTAGTCTCACATTTCCGACTCCTCTCCAATCCCCCCCTTTCACCTGTCTTCTCGGAGTTCTTATTCGTATCGCTCCTCCAATTTTGTTCATACGAAAATCTCTTTGATTTCCTGTTCTGATTCATTGTACCTGTATGCTTCGACCAACAAATACTTCTAGATTTAACAAACGTCGTTGTATATTCTTCTTTGATTGAAACAGGTATCTCACGGTAAGTCTTCCATATCCTGCAGGTTTCCCTTTCTTTTATAGGATCATACTATTTTCTTATTATTTTCAACCCAAAAATATTTATATTCGTAGATTTTGTGATTTATACGTTACTACTATTCATAATCCTCGTCACTGTTCTATAAAGAGTCTATTTGGTCAACGGGAAGAATATTGTACACTTGTGAAATTTCATATTTACACGGTATTCTCGATTTATGGCAATTACTCTCTTATAGCTTTCGTAAAATGTGTGTTTTGCATTATTCATATTACCGTATACACGTGTAGGCCTATATTTCCACACGCGAGAAGTTTCTACCCCTTAAATAACAGGTCAAAACAATCTTTAACAATGTTGTTAAAATTCATTCCCGGCCTGTTTGGCCGTGGTCCATTGTTTTCACCAAAAACGGACGTTTTGGCAGTCGACTACCACCATCAGTGTAAAATTCGCATAGAAGTGATGGCAATCGATGGCACTGCCGAAACGTCTGTTTTTGGTGAAAACAACGGACCACGGCAAAAAAGCCCGGGAATTAATTTTAACAACATTGACTCCGACCGCGTAAGCCTACGGAGTATATTAATGTTTAACAATATTTAAAGTTTAAACAGTGTTAACAATGTTAACACTTTCGTGTTTCACTCGCCAACAACAGAAAACTTTAAATAATGCCCGCTATCAGCTTCTAGTAAGCAATTTTCGTATCTTCCCATTTAGTTGTCCTTCTGACTTTTCTTGAAGCTTTCTCTGTACGTCAGTAATCTTGTTGTTGTTGTTGTTGTCGTTGTTGTTGTTTTTGTTTTTGTTGTTGTTGTTGTTCTTCTTCTTCTTCTTCTTCTTCTTCTTCTTCTTCTTCTTCTTCTTCTTCTTCTTCTTCTTCTTCTTCTTCTTCTTCTTCTCCTCCCTACAAGGATTAGGTTATTGCCATTCCTGTCAGACATCTTTTCACTACTGGGTCTCTATCTCAGTACTGGGGTGAACTGGCGGACCCGTGCCAATTGTTTGAATCGTTTCTCACACTGAAGATGTCTTTCTTAAACGTGAGCAGTAAACCAGTGCCTAACAGCCCGGCAAATAATAATTCCAACAATATTTATTGCCATCATCTGGACAAATGTTGCTGCGTTGTTACGACACCAGACACACGGTAAACCTCTTCTCATTTATTGTTTGACGGCCACTAGTAATTTGAAAGTCTCACACGTAATATTTATTGTGGTTTTTAAGTATGTTTTCCGACTTTCCTCTTCTTTTAGCAAACCTAGCGTAGGTCTACATTAGAGGTGGGAAGATATACCTATAACAGGTATTTTGGAATTATATTTTTGTGGAACGGATATAACAGTGACTGAAAAGTTGAAATACTTCTTCCGGTTCAACGATAACTGAAAACTGAAAAGTCGAAATACCTGTTCCGATTACTCACGGCCTCGCGGATCTGAGTTCCGAGTCGCGGGACCCCCTACGCAACTCACGAATAAACAAGTAAACGAGAACTACGTGTATTACGAGTATTACGAGTACACGAGTACAAAGCCAGTTTTTAGTGCTGAATACTTCATTCTGCGCATGTGCCGTATACCATACAAGTACGAAACGAAGCAAAACAGCGACGTTCATATCTCTATGTCAAAGAGACGAAGTTGCTTTTAATAAACGACTAAATTCATACTGATGTTACATTTATTCTTGTGTGTTATTCAGGTATATAATAACAAATTATATAATATACTAGTCACCAACTTGGTAAATTTTGAAAAAGCGAATTATATTGTGGTATAACTTACAGAGTGGCTGATAGGCCATATAGTACTTTTTGTTAACGTGATTTCGGAGATAATTTTAACTTCACTGCACATCTCACGTATTTTTTTTGTCATTCTTTGTTACGTGCACTCTAAATTTCATTGCCTGAGTTTCGCAACTGATTTGCCTAACCAAAATGGAATCAATAATTTAATACTAAATCTACGTCAGTTTGTTTACTCCTAGAGAAAACTTAAATTAGTATTCCCAAGGGGAGATAGGCCCAAAAAATTCTCTTGTTTATTATTTTATTTTAAACAGTAACAGATTAATAAAGTCGCAGTGTAATGTAACACTGTTAATACTTCTAGTTCAATTTCTTTCTTATTACAAGTTATATAATACAGGTATAAGCATAATACGTATAAAATAACAGGTATTTTTACGTGTTACTTTTTTTAGAACGGTTTAGTTCGTACCTGTTATTTTCAAATACTAGTTTAGCACACCTCTAGCTCTACATACTGACAGAGAAAAGACGCACACTAGAAACGAGCAAAGAGAACTGGTCACAAAAAACAGTTTCTTTATCGCAGAATTTGTTTGTACAGCCAACTCAACTTGTCCGTACCGAGTCCGTCGTCGAATCCGACTTATCAACATTCAGTAGTACAAAAACAAACAACAACCAGCAGATCCAGTCCAGTTGTCTGTCCGACAATTATGTAAGTATTTTAATTACCGACGACTAACTTGTGTCGTACAAAAAATAATTATGCGCGTGACTCATATGTTCTTCTCATCTCGTTAACATTTTTCCAACATTCTTCACTACTACTACTACCACTGACTGACTTGCCTTTAAGAAGGTAGCTGCCCGCCGACATGACGAAACAGAACCGCGGCCGAGACGGTAATTTATACGAAAAAACAAAAGGAATCGAAAAAAACAACGACCAGAAGTTTAATCGATATTTTATTGGTCGGTACAGCGGAGGCTGTGCGCGCCAATTTACAGAAACCGAAAAAACCGTTCGTTTGGACGACTTCATCTGGCGAATAACGATCAAGTCGCTCCCTCTGGCGCTTTGTTTTGAAATGTAACTGGCTGATGTTTTATACATCGAGTGTAGTATTGAACCCGAGGATGTACGCAAGCGACTGCCAACACACACACGCAGTGGTTTACCTAGGCCACTGGAGGTCCGGGGCGGAATTCTTTCTGAGGCCCCCTCCCATAAGACGGGTGCTTATAATCCAATTTATCTTGAAGTAATATATAGCAGAAACACTTCACTGTTATGGACTTATTGTCTAATTACTGGATTGATACATCTAGTTAGGAAACATTACAAGAAGCTGTAGTAATGTCTTAAATACAAATCCACTTTCATATTGTAAATACAAATTTTACAGAAATAATAGTAGTAGTATTATTTGTAGAATGCCTTAAATTTATTACATTACTTTTTAATATCTGTACAGTTGTACGTGCTGTTGTCTTCGATATCGCTCACGGTTTTGTTCACTCACATAATATGCGATGCACTTTTTGTGAATTCGTTCGTTCGAGTAAATGACCCAAATTCCGCACTCCGAATTATCCACTGTTCGGTAAAAATTCTTATCAGAGATTTTAAATAAATTGAAGGTGTTCTGAAATGTGAAATATTTTTCACTGGTGAAACCTCTTTTAGCGTAGGCCTACATGTTATCGTCCGGTATTTCACTCCGCCGTTTAAATTTTCGCACCGAGGCACGGCCTTCTTAAGTCGCTACCGCTGCCGCTGTCGTCCGTTGGGTTCAATTTGCGACTTCCACTGCGTGGTGAAGGATTGACGTCAGGTACAACTGACGCCATTTTTTAGTATGAATATAGGCCTACTTCTAATAATAAATTTACCTTTGTATTATTTTTTTTAATATATGTAAACACTTTATGAGGTAGGGATATAACGTAGATTTCAACATAATATGAAAAAAATCTTTGGAATCTATCGATTAAATCCTGGATCTGTCCTAGTGTTGCGTTACAGGACGTGATAATAGAACATTTTCAAATAAATTAAAAAAATTAACAAATCAACTTAATTTTCGAAATCGCTATTAAGTGGGACCCGGAGCGGTCCGCACCCCACACACGCCTTGAATCCGCTACTGCACACGCACACGCACACGCACGCACACACACACACACATGCAGAACGCTAGGCTCAGGTATACACATATAAAGAGACCCCCCGAAGGTGTTAACTTTAACCATTCAACGCATTGTACCAGGTTTCTAAAGCAAAAAGCCGATATAAGTGATTTTTTAATACAAAGTTTTCAGTTTAATTGTTTGCGTTGTAAATATTGTTTTTTACTCGTCGAACACCAAATGAAAAACCTAAAACAGATGATTAGAAGAAGCCATAAATTGCTTTGATCTAATAAAATTGTCTGGAAAAGAATTTTAAAAAAAATTGTTAACAGTACATAAAACTTTAACAAAGATACACATTCGCACTTCAGACGAATCCTTTGAACTGAGAACTACGTGTGTCACTGTTCCCACCACCACCTCGTCTGTTAGTCCAAATTTCCATATCGCCTGTTCTACATTACGGTATCGTGTAGCCAAAGGTGTATTCCTTCCTGAAGTCTCACATTTCTGAGCTGCTTTAGGTAATGTTGCATCCTCCGTTCATCTTACATGGCCGTATCGTTCATCTTAGCCTCCTTATTCTCCGTGCTTAGTACATTACAGGTTTTCAGCCCCCATCAGTCTTCTTATTTCTATTTCTAATCCTTTCTTGTCTTGATCTATCGGCCGCTCTTCTCCAAATATCCATTTCCATCGCAGTCAATCTATTCCATGTTGCCTGGTCGTTGTCCACATACAGTACTACACTTTGTGCGATTGATTTACACATTGTTACGCCGTCACAGAAAGTTCTACATGTTTCTCGGCTATCCCAGCAGAACCAGCTGTGTGTGTTGTGTGTGTGTGCGTGACTCTTAATATGCGTCACCCTGACCGAGGCTGTTCCAGACTTCACTGGTCCGCGCCCACTGTGTTCAAGGCTGCAAGCAGTTACGCTCTAGTGTTTTCTAGTAGCGTTGACGCGTGATATGGATTATTCTGGAATCTCAGCGGGGTATAAATATAAGCATTCAGCGACACTCAGCAAGGGAGGTTCGAGTTATTGTCGGGCTACTTACACAGCGAGCGATTATTGTGTACGTGCCGTGCTGTATTTAAAAATATGAGTACTTCCAAAATTGAGAAATTCACTTTTTCTTCTGAACAAGATGATAAATTAATAGAGGCGCTAGCACCTCATCCTGCGCTATATGATTTGAAGAATTAGAATTACTACTTTTATTAGAATTACTACTTTTATTAGAATTATTTACTTTTATTAGAATTACTACATTTATTAGAATTATTTACTTTTGTTAGAATTAATACTTTTATTAGAATTACTACTTTTATTAGAATTATTTACTTTTATTAGAATTAATACTTTTATTAGAATTACTACTTTTATTAGAATTATTTACTTTTATTAGAATTACTACTTTTATTATAATTATTTACTTTTATTAGAATTATTTACTTTTATTAGAATTACTACTTTTATTACAATTATTTACTTTTATTAGAATTACTACTTTTATTACAATTATTTACTTCTATTAGAATTACTACTTTTATTAGAATTATTTACTTTTATTAGAATTACTACATTTATTAGAATTATTTACTTTTATTAGAATTACTACATTTATTAGAATTATTTACTTTTATTAGAATTACTACTTTTATTACAATTATTTACTTTTATTAGAATTACTACTTTTATTAGAATTATTTACTTTTATTAGAAATAATACTTTTGTTAGAATGTCCCTGTTTGTAGTTTCTTACTATCTTTATTTTGTTTGTGTGTAATAAAACATAAGTTGGAAAATAATTTCATCACTGTGATTGTTGTAATTCCACATTCCAGGTTATGCAAACACATCCCTTGATATAATTGGGAAACACGTATGATTACCTACACATACAGATCACACTACAGGTAGATGATAGTGTTATTTAAAAGTACTTACCTCAAGGTTAGTGCTAGTTTCTCTTCTGATGATACGGGATAAAGATTTCTATTGTACGACACCTTTTTAATGTCCTCTGCTATCAAACTTAATAAGAAATCAAATTGGGCCATAGACAGTCTAAAAAACTCTAAGAACTTATTTTCGTCCTTGCGTAAATGGTTTATGATCAAGTTTTTAAAGTATCCTTCAACAGTTCTGTTACTAAATACGGGATGTATCACTTGTCTTGGTTTTATTAAAGTTTCAATAATACCGTCGTCTTCCATTTCTTCCACTATTAACCACTTCAGTATGCACGTTCTTTTCCTACAACTCATCGCAACACTTGACACCAACCAACCTCACCCAACTGACAAAACCCCAGAACTGACAAAAGACGCTAGCGTTCAGTCACTTCGAGGAAAACAGCCCAGGGTAGCGATGATCGCTGAGCGGTAGATGGCGATGATCGCACAGCGATGATCGCAACAGCCGCTCCGAGCAAAACTAAGCTTTAGACTGTTCGAGCTCTTGTAACTATACAAATTATGTTGGCACGCGGCCAGAAGTATGGAAAAACATTCTGTAACATCTGCGGGATCTATATAAGTGTCTACGGCCGACTTAGTTAGTTAGTTACACCTGGCGCTGTTTTAGAGTGCGGATCAAGTGATTGTTGTGAATTACTGGAAAGTACCTTGTTATGTTATAACTACGGAACTCTAATAGTTGGAATTGTTATTGCGTGTGGACATATTTAACTTGAATTATTGTATGAGAGTACATTGTTGATTTCAAATTGTTATTTGTTACTAATTAAAGCTGGTTAGATTATTAGTGACTTTATTGGTGTCTGTATTTTGTTTCCACTGTACGATACGACGTTCCGTGAGACTGTCATAACAATAGGCCTATGTAAAATATTCTGTTTTCTAAAGTTTATTTTCAGTCCCCACATCCGATATTCAGCTGGCTACACATGTAATTTGCATCTTCTTATCCTGTGTTATAATGACTTGGTTGTCTGCGAAGAGTAGGCCTAAATGGTGATGTAATTTTTCTTCTGCTATTTCTGTGCCCATCCTACCGCACTTCCGTGACCAAGTTCTCAAACTTACTTCTGTATAGATTCTGAATAGTGTCAGCAACATGTGGTATCCTAAGAGCAGGCTTTTCTTCTTCTTCTTCTTCTTCTTCTTCTTCTTCTTCTTCTTCTTCTTCTTCTTCTTCTTCTTCTTCTTCTTCTTCTTCTTCTTCTTCTTCTTCTTCTTCTTCTTCTTCTCCTTCTCCTTCTCCTTCTCCTTCTCCTTCTCCTTCTCCTCCTCCTACTCTTCAAGGATTAGGTTATATAAACCTGTTCCGGCACCCATCCCATCTCATTCTCGGACGACCCACATCTCTTCTACCAATGGCTTTATAGTTCAGTGCCGCTTCCGGCAATCGATCCTCTGTCATCGTTTGCAGATGATCCCACGATTGCCTTCTGTAAGCTGAAATACTTTCATTTATGTCCTTTACTTCGAGTTCTACCCTGATATCTTCATCCCTTATTCTATCTTGTAATGTACAATTTAAAGTATTTCGAAGAAATTGCAATTCAGTACTCTGAATCTTGACGCTTCCTTTTTTAACATGACCCACGCCTCACTCGCATAAATCAACTTGGGTGTTGCAATTGTCCTTATAAAATTTAATCCTTGTCCTGTGTCTTGTTTTATGCACCAGGCTTTTAATGGTCCTAAATGGTAATGATAGGGTTGAAACAACTTTTATTTGGTACACATTGTCCTGAAACATTTATTTTACAACATTAAGTAATGAGTTTCCTATATTTACACTACGCGTGGCTTCCCATATTTTTTTTCTTGGGACACTGTCAAATTCCTTTGCAAGACCAATAAAAACCAAGACAATATCCTTTCCTTTCTCCCGCAATATCTCTTCCATACATGAATTACCTGAATCCACTCTGCACCTTCACATTCCTATAGCAGTTTTATAATCTGTTTCTTGACATTTCCATCAGTGCGATCACTACACATATTTCACGGTAATTTTGGCAGTTCCTTCGACCTTTTTTTACAGATATTGTTATGGCGTGTCCTAATTTAATTTCTTCACGTATTTGTTCCCTTGTAATATCTTAAAATATTTGTCC
The DNA here is from genome assembly GCA_034769895.1 of Magicicada septendecula. NCBI lineage: Eukaryota > Metazoa > Arthropoda > Insecta > Hemiptera > Cicadidae > Magicicada > Magicicada septendecula. Next base: position 426,507,536 of record CM068373.1, on the reverse strand, counting down.
CCACGTTTTTGAGAATCTCCAGATTTACTCCTCCTGTTCCTAGCAGTTTACTAGCCTTTCCTGTTCTTATCACTCTCTCCGCTTCTTCATTTGTTATTTCCATGTCAACCATGTTAAGCACCACCTCTTCTTGTTCCTTGTACTCCTCTCTTCTTTCATTTAACATATCTTCAAAATACGTCTTCTGTTCTTCCATCGCTATACTTTGAATATTAGTTTCGTGTTCTGTGTTATAGTAACATAAATATTAGATATATAAGACGGACGAATATTAGTTGAGAGGAGTACGGAACGGAAACTGGGTATCGAGAAACTGGAATTTAAGCTGACTTACTGCAACTGGGATGGATGACATGAGAAGGTGCTGTAGACTTTCCAGAAAGGCATTCATTACTAGTGAGAAAATTAGAAGAAAAATAGGGGTGGAAACAATAAGGAAAGCAAAACACGTAGTACTGATAGGTGAGAGGAGAAAATGGAAATAGAAGCATCTCAAGACTTATGTACCGGAGCTCTACAAGAAAAAAATGAAGTAAACTTCAGAGATTTTGCAGGGTTGAAGTATTTGAAGTTATTTTCTTCTTATCCTCTTCAAGGGTTATATAAACTTGTTCCGGCACCAATCTCATCCTTGGACGACCCACGTCTCTTCTACCGATGGCTTTATAGCTTACTCCGAGGCTGCTTTGGGTACTACAAATATTTTAAAGTTTTACATGAACAGGTTACTGGCCTGTTGCACAACCCCCTATCAGGAGGACCAGAGACTCTTCTGTCAAGGTTACCATACCTTAGCCGAAAGCCCCTGTCTTAGGGCGCAGGAGATTCGCCCTCGCCCTTCTCTTTCTGAGATAGGATTTGGTGGCTTTGTATCAGTTATTCTGATACTGATCGTTTCTTAGTACTTCCAGTGCTCACCTATCGGCATCAGTGAGCACTCTAAGATACTAAGCCATCTAAAATTAAGAAATTAGAATTGAAAAAGGAAGACAATCTAGCCCTCGAGTACTCTAATAGCGTCGGGGCCAGAAAAGAACAAGAGGCAGTCAAGAGAGACTAGACAGAAAAGACTAAAGGAAGGGATCTCACCCAAGACAAGTTGAAGCAAAGTGAGACCCCAGCTGGGGCACATCGGGATTGCCAAACCCGTATCCACAAGATGTGGATCCCTGATATAGGCCTAGTATCTGAAGTAAAAAAATTATAACTATAAGTTATAGTTGAACCCCCATGTCTTGGTCACATGGGGAATGAGAAGACAAAGATAGCTGGAAACACCTTTTCCAAGAAGGAACACTGCGACAGACGTGTGATTACATCTTCAAAATGTGAAGAACGTGTTTACAATCTCGTGTTTTCTATCAGTGGTGTAACTACGGGGCAGGGGATTAATCCCCAAGCCAGGGATATTAAAAATTTCAAGGAACTTCCCCATAATCATCTGACGTAGGCCTATTTCTAAGCCAGTTGCGAATAATAAAATAAGGATTAAAAATAACTGCAGAAATAAAAGAAATTACAAATTTTGTAAATTAATAAAATATAATTTTCTTTATAGTGACAATCACTCAGCGTTTGGTAAACAAAACAAAAAAGTAGCCTTAAAAACAATTACGGTCGCGGCAGAAAACAAAGGCAGATTTTGTTAATCTACTTTTACCTACTTCGGCTAGACACCCGCCCGTATCTTTTTCGCCCGTTACAGCGTTGTCTGTATTATGGCTCGTCTGTAATCTAATATCTGTATGGTTTGAACCATCAACGTTGCACAGACAAACTAGCAATTTCTTGATTTAAGGTAAGAAAAATAAGCAGATTTTATTTCAGGATTTCACATAAAATATAATGTACTTTAATATGAACTATAAGTTGCTTAAAATGTTCTTGGAGCAATATCCTCAAATTGAAGTGCGAAAAGTAAATAAAACACGCTTTCTCAATATATCTTCATAAATACTCACTTTTACAAGATATTTTGAGAATATAAATTTAGGATTATAGATTACTATTAGCCTCTTAAATACATGTTATATATTGCATTCACGAATCCTTAATCAGTGCTTTAAAGCTCTAAAGCACTTTAATTAGAGAACAGTAGCGGCCCGTGCTTAGGTTGCACAGTTGTACAACCACCAATAATTCTCTTATTGTATTTTAAATTATAGAATTATGAATAAAACAATAACTAATAATAGTGTTTTGAAGCTAACTCATCGTAATTAATCATTTGCCGATTGAAAAGCGCAGAGGACTATTAAAAACCTTACAGGCTCTTGTCGCGGTATATGCACCAACTGTGACGGGCTTTGTTTATGGGGAAATACAATGGAGTAGTGCTCTGGCTAGATAGACTCGGTTGTTCCTATTGGAGCGGTATAGGCTCCCTTGGTGTGATTAGGGACTGCAAACCCCGCTTGTACGTCACGGCGCCACCAGTCTCTTTGTTGGTAAATAACACGTGGTGCGCCAGGTTGGAATTTCTAAGTTCGTTGTTAGTGTCAATCAAATTCATCGTCAAATGTAAATAATAGTACATATAAAGGATTAAGGTGTCATAGTGTAAGATATTGATTATATTTAACTGGTAGGATGTAATGAATTTTGTCGAAAAACTTAACAAAAACGGCTTTCAGTTTAGGTCCTATTGAGGAAAAATTGAAATTAAGAGAGTAGGTAGGCCTACACCAGACCTTTCAAATTTTAATCAAAGTATAAAATCAGGTAACAGAATATTAATCGTAAATTTAAAAAAGATTTATACAATAAATATTCGTGGTTACGTGGGTGTGACACTAAAATTGGAGTATTTTGCTTTCCTTGTGTATTGTTTGGAGGGGAGGAGACTTAGACATTTTCTATTCAGAGAATAAAACAATTTTATTCCATCTAAACCATCTGAAACCCCCGAATTTTTCAACAACCAGTCCTCCTGTTGGAGGGACAAAGTGGTTTTAGAGTTAGACGATTTTGCAGTGACAATGTTTTTTTTCAGTAAGAAAAATAACTGATAAAAGATGTGCCATGAACTTAGAGACACACATATGGCCTTTTTAGATTATTAGAAAGCCTTTGAGAAGTTGTGTAGACGTAGGCTGTGGGAAATTTTAATACGTAGGTGATTTCTACTTAACCTCGTCCGCGCTTTTCAGAGCCTGTATGCAGGGACAACTATTCGTATAGATTTAGGTAAGGGAAAATTATCTCAAGAAGTGGCCATAAATTAAGGTGTTAGACAAGACTTATTTCATAGACAAGGCTTTTATTTAGACAAGGTCTCTCTAAGCTTATTTAATATGTAGCCTATATTGACGAAATTTTGCCAGAACGGATGAACGTCTGTCCTGCAGCGTATGAATCTCGGATAAAAGGTCACTTAGCATGTTACTATACGCAGACGATCAAATGATTATAAAAATTATATAAGAGTGAAAATGAGTTACAAAAGTCTATTTATACCTTCCATACAATCTGCCAGAGATACAACTTTAAGATCTGAAATATTAAGACAAATGTAATGGCCTTTCTAGGGAAGAATCCTGTAAGGGCAATAATTGTAATTGATAATAGTGTTTTGGAGCCGGTATCACATTTTAATTATTTGGGATGTGATATCGGAAGGATACCGATATCGAGAGAAAGTTAAATAAATTTAGTTATATCTGTAGAACAATAAGACGACTATTGAAGAATAAAACGCAGATAGCGTTCTATAAGGTCGTGGCTGTATGGACTTTAATGCATGGGTGTGAAAAATGGACTGTCCTCCAAAAAGATATTTTTAAAATACGACGTAACCTACCATAACATTTACCAGGTAAATGTTTATCTTTTAACAAAACATTGTTACGACGGTCTCACTGATCGTAGTACGGTACAGTGGAAACAAATACAGACTCCAATGAAGCCACTAGTTGCCAGCTTTAATTATTCACATATAACAGTTTGGATTCAACAAGGTACTCTAGTACAATAGTTCAAATTAAAATTTGTCCACACGCAATAATAATGTCAAGTAATGGAGTCCCAGACTAATTGTAACACTTTCCACTAATCTTCAACAACCACTCGATCCGCACTAAGGAAGTCGCTCAACGTAACTGACTGGCAAAGCCAGACGTTTTTGATTATATAGGGAGCGCAAGTGTTCTAGAATAACTTTCCATCCTGACTGCGGCGTGCCAGCATAATGCGTCTTTCAAGTGCTCACCAGAACAGTCTCGACGCTACTTAAGTGCGGCCTTGAGGCAGACGCTACACCTGCTCGACTAGAGGAGAAACGGGTGGAAAGACGCTTTCGCCTTTTCGAGAGGGTTACAATATTCTGTAGTAGTCTCCATCGCCAAGTCTCAAAAAGCTTCCACTCTGTTCTTGTCTCTCTTACCAAATGTCCACCTACAACATACAGCGGAAGCACAGGACACACCGACAGCAGAATGACTACGACGAGACGGGTTGAAGTTCATATCTGTCCTCCTAGCACCACGCCTATAACCGCTGTCCTATAGCGCCGCCTATAACTCATGTCTTGCCTTTACCATCTAGATGTTCCGCCATTTATCCTAACGCAGGTCATTTCCTCCGCTGTTAGTCTTCGGATTTAAACTGTTTCAACATTTACACTCGTTTACAACTATATTCAAGACAATGAATATCCACCGTCAGTCTAAGGTCAGATTATAAAAAGTTATGATTATAACGGTGATAACATATGACAGTGAGACTTGGATTCTTATACAGAATAAACGAGCCGCTAACATAGTCAATACCTTTGAAAGGAGAATTTTGAAGAGAATATACGGACCAATCCAGGTCAATGGGATATGGAGAATGCGTCACAATGAGGAACTGTACAAGCTATATAAACACAATGATCTGGTCACCACCATCCTATTACATAGATTGGAATGGGCAGAACACAATGGAAGGCAATCGAATACTAGGAAGCTACTACTTAGTCAAATCGAGGGCAGAAGGCCTGTCGGAAGACCCAAGTATCGCTGGATTGTTGCAGTGGCAAAGGATGCTGATACTTCAGTTAACATAAAACGATAGACATCAATCGCCAAGGACAGGGAAACGGAGGAGGCTAAGGTTTGGCTCCGAACTGTGACGCCATAGAAGAAGAAGAAAATGAAATATTTACATCTCCGACCCAATAACAAAGCGGTTTTTCTACTATAAGTCTACGTATCATTTGGGACAGTTCGGTTCTACCTCAACGACCACAGACGTCTTGTTAATGTCGTCCTCTCTAGTCCATCTTTTATTACATATGCTTCTAGACATCTGAATTTATCCATGATCTAGATTAATTGCAACGTAACCGTTTACTAAACTTGAATGTTTTTATCTGAGCCAATAAGCCAGGAGCTCTGTTTCTGACCTTAATAGTAATGATTCAATAATCATCATCTTCTTAAAGGTTTTAGGCTTTAGCGGCCTGTTCCTATTCCACAGTCCACCTTTTCTTAGGTCTACCGACTTTTCTTCAGCCTCTAGGGTTCTAATCTTTCGCCATTTTCGGTATTCTACGTTCTTCCAGTCTATTTATGTGTTGAATCCATTTCCTTCTCTATTCTTTAATCCTTTCATTAACTTCAAAAATATCTAAATCACTTCTTATCTCTTCATTTCTTATACGATCTAGTCTATTACACTTTTCACTGATCTCAAAAATTTCATTTCTGCTGTTTTATAAAATTTTATTTGGGTTTCTTTCCTACATTTATTTCCCAACGTTCTCAAAATCGTTCCACACATTCTTATTAAATTCGTCACTTTGTTTTCTATATCTCTATCTTGATCATAAGTAACGTCTCGTCCAAAGTAATTGAAATGTCTTACTTGTTCTATGCACGTGTTGTCTATGCATATTTTGGTCCGAACCGGTTCATCTCCTATAAAGGCTATTACTTATGTCTTTGATTCAGATATGTTACAGTTATATTCTTTTCCTATTTTATGTAAGATATATATTGCTTGCTGGAGATAGTCTTCTGAAGTGGCGAATATAGCTTGGTCATCCGAGAAGAGAATGGTCTTCAAGCTTTTACTTTGGTGGTTTTTAATACCGTCAGGGGATTGTTCTTTCCATTTTTTAAGGAGATCATCTAGGTAAAGGTTAAAAAGTAACGGTGACATAAAAAAACAACAACTTTGTCTTACGCCTGGGTTTGTTTCAGTCGGGATAGATTCTTCTCCGTCGTCTATGATTGTCGCTGTGTGTCTATATGAACTCTTTATGGCCTGAACTAGGTGTTGTGATATACCTTTATTTTCAAGTATGTCCCATAACTTCAGTCTGATCATTCTATAAAAATAAATCAATTGTAATTCAATTGATAAAACTAAAACAAGAGAAAAGTTAAAGGAGGAATGCCTGTTACTACGACGGTGGTCGAGATAAGGGAAGATTTGATTACACCCAGGCCGGTAACAAATAATTCCATTCAACTTTTTAGAAACAAAATGAGATTACCATTGCTTTTGTTTCGTTGACCAGATTGAAATGTCTCACGTGTAGCGATTACGTTGATCACTACAAAAATATATATAAATTATATTCGTTAAAATTCCTTGTGACCGGTTAATCTAGTTTCGTGTGTGTGTGTGTGTGTGTGTGTGTGTGTGTGTGTGTGTGTGTGTGTGTGTGTGTGTGTGTGTGTGTGTGTGTGTGTGTGTGTGTGTGTGTGTGTGTGTGTGTGTGTGTGTGTGTGTGTGTGTGTGTGTGTGTGTGTGTGTGTGTGTAATTATCCAAGTTAACTAATTAGTAATGGCAAAAATAGTTGGATGTTTACTGATTGGAAAGCGAGGCAGACACATTTGTACCACCGGCCGCGGAGTCGATCTCGCAGTAGCACTCTCTTATCGGAATCGATTCTTTTAATGGGCCTCCTCCAGTTATTAATGATAAGTGGACATCCATGTACACGCGTGCACGCGCGCTTATCCGCACTAACTCACTCTCTTCACACACACACACACACACACACACACACACATTTTTTGCTGCTTTTGCTTTCTTTTTTTTTGGTTTTTCAACACTGAGAATTTGCAAATTAATCTAATTGCTCAGCCTAATTTGTTTATTTGCGTGGCGATAAAATGCGTTAAACGCGCGCGCACACACAAACCGTGAGACCTTTTTCGTGTGACAGCCACATTTATTTTGTCAATTAAGATCGAAAATGTTCATTTAAAACACGCTCGTTTTATGTACTACTTGAGGCGCACGCGCGCACTATATATGAAGTAGTCTTGGCGTTTATTAATTATATATTACCTCGTGTTTTCACGTTTTAATTGGAAGCTTGTCAATACTACCTACAGGACTAATTAGACAAGGCTCGTATCTCCTACGTGTACATGACTTCAATACGGCTATGATTATTACTTTTCTGATAACTAAAAATTGCCTTAGCTTTACAAGCGCGTGCGCGCACGCACACACACACCACGTACATTTAAAAATATAATCAACCGTGTCTACACTGAAAAATATAAAAAATAGACGGTAGCCGAGTTTGGATATTTTATTGTATGTTGACGATGCAGTCTTAATACACAAAACAGAGGATCAGTTGCACTATTCTTTACATCGTTTAAGTCATATTTATAAACAATGTGATTTTCAAATATCTAAGCAGAAAACAAAAATCATGGCTTTTGAGGGGACGTTTCTAGTCAGATCAAAGATTGTTCTTGAGGGAACAGTATTGGAACTAGTCTCTGACTTCAGTTACCTGAGTTGCACTATCAGTATTGGGAATGACACAGGCCGAGATATCACTACAAAAATATGGAGGTTTCAGATGATGTGTGGCATCGTACATAGAGCGTTGAGGAAAAAAGAAGGAAAGAGAGAAGCCTTAAATTTGATAAACGATGGCAGTGCCTGTTTTACTATACATAGATGTCAAACATGGGTTACTACAAATAAAATTAAAAACCATAGTCAAACTTCGGAAATGAAGTTTCTGAGAAGAACAAAGGGTTGAACGGACAGGATCGTTTGCGCAATGAGGATATTAGAGAAGAGCTACAGGTATTCTCTATAGACAATAAAATCCACACACATCGCAGGGAATGGTAACAGCATCTGGACAGAATGGAGGATGAACGGCTACCTAAGGTTGCGTTTCGATATAGACCCTCTGGTACAAGAGATATAGGAAATCCGAGAGTGAGATGGACCAGGCCAACTCCCTACTCCGTGAGGTGCAGAAAAAGAAGAAGAAGCAGAAGAAGAAGAAGAAGAAGAAGAAGAAGAAGAAGAAGAAGAAGAAGAAGAAGGAGGTAGCAACATTTTTTAGGGCTGTTTTGTCGAAGAAGGGTTATCATATGATGAATCGTAGTAACTTACATTTTGTTACCTATTCACGAAATAACGAACATTTTGTCTCATCCTTCGATCGAGTCAGTTACTATCAGTGGCGTATCTAGAATTTGCCACTAGGGGCGGGTCCGGGGTCGAATCGGATTCATACAACAAAAACAAGTTAAGAGTAATCAACATTACCATCTATAAAGTGTCTGAAAACATGTGGTAACATCCTGAAATCAGTCCCATTAAAGTAAACGGTAATAACACAATAAAAACAGGCATTATTGAAACATTGTTAAAAGATTTTCTCAGTGAATGGTTTGTGAAGATCGGTAAAAAAAAAACACAAATTTTAACTTATTTGTGTCGACGTTTCGACAGTGTTTATTGTCATCATCATGACCTGTGTATGAATACAAAAGAAAATGTCACACACAACAGAACAATTATTTCGGTGAACGTGTTTGTGTATGAGTGTGCACGCGTGTGCGTGCGTATGTAGGCGTATGTACCATTGTATATGTGAAGGAGTTGAGATAGTTAGTTTACATTTTCAAATGTTTCCTTTAAGACAACAAGAAAATTATATCACAGAACTTGATTTGTACACTGTTACAATTTAAATTTGTAATCCGAGGTTGGGTCGGTGTCATACTAAAACTAAGAAAGTTAAGACTAAAGACCGACCGAAGTTTCGGTTTCGGTTTCGGTTTTGGCCAGTTTCGGCCAAAAATGCTGGTTTTGGCCGCCGTTTCGGTTTCGGCCAAAAATTGGCCGAAACTAGCGTTCGTGAGTTGTCGGATGAAGTCGGGTCATGTTCGGAACGGATTCAGTCGCCTATACCGCTTGACCTCAGTTCGCCGGCCGGCGTTTAATTGTTAGGTGTGTCTGTTGTCGCGCCAATGGTAAGTATTTTGTTTGTTTTTGTCAAAGACCGACCGAAGTTTCGGTTTTGGCCAAAAATGCTGGTTTCGGCCGCAGTTTCGGTTTCGGCCGAAACTAGAAGAGGGGCCGAATATTCGGTTACGGTTTCGGTTTCGGCTGAAAATCGTGTTTCGGTCGGACACTAGTTAAGACTAATTCACACCACTATCTTTAAAGTGGTTGAAAAGCGTGAACAACATTCTGAAATAAGACCCATTAAATTAAACACAATAAAAATACTTGGAATTTAAACGTTGTTAAAAGCTAATTATTGACTGAACTGATTTTCCTGTATTTCATATTTCAAATGGAAACCCTAATGCTGTGTAATAAACTAAAAATGCTGTGTTTGTAAATTTAAAAAAGAGTTACTACTATATTAGCGAACACAGCTGAAAAAAACGTTAAAATACAGCCCAAAAATTAAGAGATTAACAAAATTCGTCAACTTCTTTGCCTCGTGGGGAGGGGGGGGGGCAGTGGTTCGGTTCCGTTTGCCCCCCCCCCCGCCCCCGTAAATACGCTTCTGATCTATACTATACAGTGTTCACAGTATTGGTACTGTTTTTATAGAATTATACACGGTTAAGTTAAAACATAAATGGGTACTTGAAGAATAGTTATTTTTAGTTGTATTACTTGTACACAACCTCTTCTATGCTCTTTGTCCTCCTTTCAAAAACCTTGTTGATCTACTTGCAACGCTCCTTTCAATGGATCAAAGAGAACGTAAACTGTGTGGTGTTTGGTTCAGTATCTCAGAAGCATAGTCTTGAAGGCAAAGGATTGTACTGTTGCCAGTAAGGAGTGGAGCGTTGGCCAGAAGCCAAATCATACCTTTTTAAAGTTTACCATGTTTTTTTATATTTTAGCTGGTTCACAGTATTTTTAGCTGGTTAAAAATTGTAAAACCGTGTACAACAAGGTGTAGAAACCTGACGATGGAAATTAAGCAGTGACCTCGAGATGCCCAGTGTACAAACACCTCATTGCGAGGCTAACAAAAATTTTCAGTCATTTCGCACATACGCACAAAATTCTTGTGCAGTGCTTCATAGTGTGAACATCGGCTGCAACAAGGCTGGCGAGAAGAATGGAAGCATGTGTGTATGACAAAGAGAGATTTATTGAGTAAAGTGATACAGTGAACTGTTAGAGGCAGGACGATGTAAATAGAACACTCAGGTCTCGATGCGCAGTAGACAAACACCTTGTTGCGAGGCTAACAAAATTTCCATTCACTTCGCACATGCGCAGAACAGTTTTGTAGAGTGTTTCATAGCGTGAACATCGGCTGCAATAAGACTGGCGAGAACAACGGAAGCATGTGTGTGACAGAGAGGAAAATACTATGGAAGTGAGACAGTGAACGCTATAGCGTCGTCTCCCCTCTCTTCTCTCTGGATAACTTAGCTATACTTGTTAGTGGGGGTAATTCATGCATTGGGTCGGCGCAGATGACTGTTCAGGAAAGGCTGGCCGGCTTATATCACGTTGTCTCCCCTCACTCCTCTCTAGACAACTTAAGTGGAGGTCATTCATTCGCTAGGTCTGCGCAGCTCAGCAACCAAGAAAGGCTGTCACATTTCTACATCTGTACAAGATCAAAGTACAGTATTAAGAAAAACTTTTAGATACAGAAATATTTTCAACTTTCTCCTGTATAAATTATAATAATAATAATGGCTCCGTTTTACCGCCTAGCATTTTAGTAGTCAGGCAAGGTAAGGCTGCCTTCGGTATAGAAGAAAGGCTGTGTGGCCGCCACTACGTTTCAGCCGTCCAATATTGCCCCAAGATGACGTCCCACACACTCATTTCCACAGCCTGATAAACGCACCTTGATTTTATGATGCTCCCGGGAATTGAACCAGGTTAGTAGATCAGTAGTCAGGCAGGGTAATTTTCTCCACTTTAGTGTTTAAAGTAAACCTTAGTCTTAGATGCACTGAGCCCTGAAAAAATATTCAAAGGCCATTTTTTTCTTTACTCACTAATCGGATATGACCTAAAAAACTAGGATAAAATTTGAACCGTTCTCAACCACAACTAGCAATGTTTATAAGGAACGATTTTATAATCGTAAGACGGCTATGGAGTACCGCAATTAAAAATGTTCGTATACTCGCATAATTAATTAGCCTAATTATTTAATTCTAAACTGTAACATATCTGAATCAAAGACAAAAGTAATGGCCTTTATAGGAGATGAACCGGTCAGCCATCTTGGACGTGACATTTCTTATGATCAAGATAGAGAAATAGAAAATAAAGTGACGAATTTCACAAGAGTGTGTGAAACGATTTGGAGAACGTTGGAAAATATATGTAGAAAAGAAATCCAGATAAAATTTTATAAAACAATGACAACACCTACACTACTGTATGGTTCTGAAACTTGGGTCATAAAGAAAAAAGATGAACAGAAGATACAGCAGAAATGAAATTTCGGAGGTCAGTTAAAAGGTGTAATAGACGAGATCATATAAGAAATGAGGAGATAAGAAATTATTTAAATATTTATTGCAGTTATTGAAAGGATTAAAGAATACAGAAGAAAATGGATTCAACACATAAATAGGATGGAAGAAAGAAAAATACCGAAGATGGCGAAAGATTACAACCCTAGAGGCAGAAGTAAAGTTGGTAGGCCTAAGAAAAGGTGGACTGTGGAATAGGAACAGGCCGCTATAGCCTAAAACCGTTAAGAAGATGATGATGATTTAATTCTTCTTAAAGCGCTACATTTTTATAGGTTAATTTTTTAATTTTTGTAGTATCGTTTTCGCAAAAAAATTCTGTTTTTAAGCTTCATCAGATTTTCAAACAATAGTCTAAACTATTAAAATCTCTACTATAAAAACAAAGATAATGGCATTTCGAGGCAAGAAGCCAATAAGAACAAAAGTATTGATTAGCGATCGATTCTGCAACAGGTGAGCGACGTTAATTACTTGGGAAATGATATTGGCTCTGATAGAACTTATGATATGGTGTTAAGTTAGGCAAGTTGCAGACGATCTGTAGGACAATCAACGGTACTTTTTTAGGAACAAGGTACATTGACATACAAGTTTTACAAAGTTATGACAGTCCCTGTAGTGTCCTGTGGATGTGAATAATGAACAACCACCAAGAAAAAAAGGCAGTAAAATAGGGGCCTATGAAATGGCATTGTTAAGAGTAGTTGAAAATTGAGAACATAAAGAATGAGGCCACAAGAGAAGAGTTACAGGGTTTTAAGTTAAATAAAAAATTAAAAGATCACAAACAACGGTGGAAAGAACAGTTAGAAAGAATGTCAGACTGGCCAAACAAGTCTGGAAATACAAACCTATGAGACAGAGGTATGTGGGAAGACCCAGGAAGAGATGGAGTATCTTTGAAGGCGGAACAGGAGCACCTTGCCTATGTCACGTTGTGAAGATGATTATGATGATGGAGATGATAAAATGTTGTTTTCTCTTTAGCCCTCTGAGACTATTTAAACCCCCTCCCAAATACCCTCGCTGCACCATTGTGCTAACTAATTTGTTTTTCTTTCGTTAAATCCAGTTAATCATCGTAATTCTTCTGCTGCTGCAAAACAAGTTCTCCAATGTCCAATTTTCGTTTTCATAAAACGATAAACTCTACATAAAGTGTTGAATTGGAGAATGTTACACCGAGATACTCAGTACTCTACATAAAGTGGTGAATTGGAAAATGTTACACCGAGATACTCGGTACTCTATATAAAGTGTTGAATTGGAGAATGTTACACCGAGATACTCAGTACTCTACATAAAGTGTTGAATTGGAGAATGTTACACCGAGATACTCGGTACTCTATATAAAGTGTTGAATTGGAGAATGTTACACCGAGATACTCAGTACTCTACATAAAGTGTTGAATTGGATAATGTTACACCAAGATGCTCATTACTCTACATAAAGTGTTGAATTGGAGAGTGTTACACCGAGATACTCAGTACTCTATATAAAGTGTTGAATTGGAGACTGTTACACCGAGATGCTCATTACTCTACATAAAGTGTTGAATTGGAGAGTGTTACACCGAGATGCTCAGTACTCTACATAAATTGTTGAATTGGAGAATGTTACACCGAGATACTCAGTACTCTACATAAAGTGTTGAATTGGAGAATGTTACACCGAGATACTGAGAAATAATGTTTTAATCAGAAATAATAGGCCTACTTTATTTAAGTTCATCAAGATCAAGTTCCGATTCTTCTGCGCCTTCTGTTTTTGTTAACGATGATCATTAATATCTGATTATGATATGGGGTCGCTTAAACAGTCATAATGGTGTACCGGTCACGTCTGGTTCGATGACTACTTGATCGTTAACAAACAAAAAATTCTCCACTTTTTTCTCTCGACACTTACACCCACGCCACTACATTGTTGCTTCCACTTTCAACGCTTTGTTAAGGGCACTCATAACCGTGCTGTATAGTTTAAATATTGTGTTTTTGTAATTAAACCTGTTTTAGAATTGGTTTACGGGGGTATGTTTGAGTAGACTAGTTTCATAGCGTAGAGAAAGGAATATTTGGTAAATTCGTCATTGCCTCGAGTACAGAGCCGCTTTTGTAAACAAGTTTCACTTTCGACTTTGTAAACAAGATTAGCTATATAAGGTAAGCGTAAAGCTAGGTAAAGCACCAACTCCAGAGGGTTCCTGTGCGTAGCACATACCTGTGCGTGTGAAGAAAAGGACACATTGGTAATATTCTGTGTTAATAATAATTTAAAGAATAATAGTTTTTTAATGAAAGTAATAAATTTGAAAAGATACTGTTAACTAGTAGCTTGAGATTAATTTAGAAATATCTAAGAGTTCGTTTGGAACTCTTCATTAAATATCGAAAATTACATTGGAACTTTTGTTGGAATAAATATACTTTATGTTTTTGGCATCTTTGAATTCTAATTCTTAACTCAATAAACTACCTACACTTACTATCTGTTTTGCCACTCGAGTATATTGTGCTGATAATTTATCTTAGGATAATCCACCGGTATAACAATCGGCAAAATAACCGGAAAATTTTTTTCGTTTTCTGCCTTAAAAAAATCTCCAACATTTTCTGAGTAATTTGATACCAAATTTATGTGAATACGCGTGATAATCAATTTTTTATGATTTTTTTCAAAATCGAGATCGTAGGAAAAGTTCTCTCAAAAGTGCTGATAAAGTTATCATTTTTTATCAAGGTAATTCCCTTATAACAAATCGTAGAGAAATGCAATTTTTACTATTGGAAAAGAAATTTAATTAAAAACATTCATTATTAATGTCCGTATTAAAGCCAATATTTGCTGATCTGAGACATACTAATTTGTTAAAAAAAGGCCTTATGGTAGTACACAGAATGCAAATGGTTCGTTGAACCATTTGATTTTGAATAGTTTGCCAAAAAATACTTTGTTGAACTGGACACTTTGGTTTTGGGTGTACATGATTTTGTGTTGACCTTCAATGAAGGTAATATAAGTAAATGTCAAGTCTTACAAAAATTAGGGATCAAAATATGGTCAAATATTGTTAAGGTAATGAAAAAAATTAACTTGCAAAGAATCCTTTGAGGCAGAGACAGCAGTAGAAGGATGGAAAAGGTTAGACAATCAATTAGAAATATGAAGAAAAAACTACAGTACGAAGTGGACATAAATAAAGACCCTGAGTATGGAGCTGGACTATTTTACATCAGAGAAAACAATAAAAACAGTTTTAAAACTTTAATTGGTTTTTTAATCTATTTTTTTTTTTTAGATAAATGATGCATTATTTCAGAAACCAAGTGAACTATCAAGCTGTAGGATTTTTTGTGGTTATTGGGCTTATGGAGATGTAACTACACTACTAGAACGATACAGTTTCACAGAACAATAAAAACGTAAAAAAAATAAAGTATGGTTTTTGTATGCAAAGTTTTAGAGCGAAACACAAAATTTATTAAAAAATCAGAAAACTGAGATATCTTCATAATTGTAGTAGCGTTTGTAGTCTGTATCTGCTTACCTGCGTGCTAAAACTTTAGACTTATATCTTTTACAGGTTCTGAGTTAATGGGTTTTAAAATTGGTGAATTTAATACGGTAACCATAGCCGGTTACGAGTGCCCTTAATAAACTTAGTTTTTATAATGAAACTGAGGAGACCACTGATTAATTTGGCTTCCCTTTCCGTTGCTTTCTGATCCCGCTCTCACATATCTGAACAAACGTTTTATTTATTTGGAACAAACGTTTTGTGTAAAATGTAAAACGAAAAAAGTAGCAGCAACAAGATCAAGAGACGCCATTACAGCAACGCCTGGGTGTCATTACCATTGTGTTGTATACTGTTTACTGAAATGTTTATTGCATTGTGTGCCATTGTGGATACTTTATTACTCCAGTTCACTAGTTAATAATAAGTTACATTTCTAACATAAACTCTCTGCGGTAGACAGTAGAGAATTTCAAATGAAATCTACACATTATTGTGTTAAATAAATTTAAATATACATAGGTTTAATCGTGTGTGTGTGTGTGTGTGTGTGTGTGTGTGTGTGTGTGTGTGTGTGTGAGCGAGTGAGCGCGCGCGAGGTCTCGAGCTTATTCCGAAATTAATATAATCTCTTTGTAAGTAGTTGGTGGTGATGTCGGTGCCGTACAAAGAGATACAATTATGCTTGTATTCAGAATGATCTATCCGGCTGTGGATTATAATAGCAGCAATCAGCTGGTCTTGGTCTTGGCTTCGATTGCCCCCATTCAGAACAGAAAGGTTTGTTGACAACCGCGTTCAATTGTTAATAATTGGTTCAATTCTTTAAGTGGATTTTGAATGACGTGCATTGTACCGGCCGGTAGGGGGATAATTGAATGACATTTCTGGTAGTGTTTTTATTTTTTAATTCTACCATCGCCTCGCCCAATTAATTCCATTCATCGCGCGATTAAAAAAACCGCTGTTTGCTTATTCTTTTTGCATTTTCTGTATTTCGAGTTCTAAATTTCGCACAAAGAGTTGTTATTATTACGGCGTTAAAACAATTCGAATTTCTGTATTATTTTAATTAGTTAAACATAATTGTAGTGTTTTAAGTGTTTGTTATTTTCCATAAAAACAATCACAATAATGGTGTTTTGTATGGCGTTTATGCACACATTAATTGTATATTTGGCCCATACGCAATCGGTGCGAGTGTCTGCTCTAGCAGTCAGTCTGTAACTTAAGGCCTAATAGTGTGTATGTGTGTGTGTGTGTGTGTGTGTGTGTGTGTGTGTGTGTGTGTGTGTGTGTGTGTGTGTGTGTGTGTGTGTGTGTGTGTGTGTGTGTGTGTGTGTGTGTGTGTGTGTGTGTGTGTGTGTGTGTGTGTGTGTGTGTGTGTGTGTGTGTGTGTGTGTGTGTGTGTGTGTGTTCCAAAATCTGGACATTATATAAATTACCATTTTATTTTTTCAATAGAGAGACCAAAATAGAAATTTGGGGGTTTCTTAAACAAAAGCCTTTTGTGTAAATTGCACTCAGCTAACTAAGCAATAAATTACGTATCCACCGAGTGAAATTTGGAGAGTCGGTGTCTTTTACGATAAGTTTTACAATTTTTATTACGTCGACCCAGGAAAAGTTATACGAATGTCTTTTAATTGCCCTCAGGTTCGACTTTCAGGTTCGTCTTTTGTTTGCGTTTCAAGAAAAAACAAAACGGTACGGCACAATGGTGCGATAACTGTGTCAGAACTTCTATAAACCCGAAGTCTAGACTACCTTAAAACTTTGCCAGGGGGTCTAGTTAGGCCACTGGTAGGCAGGGTTATGCAGAAGGGCGGAAAGGAAGAAAATTAACATTAAACAGGAAGGAGAGAGACGAGCGGATGAAATAGTAAGACGAGAAACGGTTCGCGCAGATTGTAGGGACCGGCAGAAAAGACAGTGGAGGAAGCGGGGTGTGAGGTGACCAACCATGAGACACAACTATGTGACACGTCAACCGTACAGCTGTTCTGAACACAAAATGATTGAATGGAAACCAACGCGTCAAAGCTACGCACGCGCAATGAGATCTTTTGACACTTCGCACTATACATAATTATAATTTCACGTATAATTATTTTAGCTGTACATGGGAGTAGAGGTGTGCTCAACTACTATTTGAAAATAACGGGTACGAACGAAACCGTTCCAAAAAAATAAAACGTATAAATAGGCCTACCTGTTATTATATAGTCTACCTATTATACATATACCTGTATTATATAATTTGTTACAAGAAATAAATTGAAACTAAAAGTGTTATAACAGTGTTACTTTACACTGTGACTTTATTATGGTGTTACTGTTTAAAAGGAAATAAGAAACAAGAAAATTCATAAGCCTATCTCCCTTTGGGAATTCTAATTTAAGTTTTCACTAGGAGTAAACAAACTGACATAGATTTAATATTAAATTATTGATTCCATTTTGGTTAGACGAATCAGTGTCGAAACTCAGTCAGTGAAATTTATGTGCACGTAATAGTACAACAAATAATACCAACAAAATTTACGTGAGATGTGCAATGAAGTTAAAATCATCTCCGAAATCACATTAACAAAAAGTACTCTATGGCCTATCAGCCACTCTGTAGGTTATAACATAATATAATTCGGTTTTTCAAAATTTACCAAGTAGGTGACTCGTATAATATATAATTTGTTATTATAATCTGTGTTACATAAATCTGCATAGCGTACGAGAATAAATGTAATATCAGTATGAGTTTAGACGTTTATTAAAAGCAACTTCGTCTCTTTGGCATAGAGATATTATGAACGTCGCTGTTTTGCTTCGTTTCGTACTTGTATGGCAATCGGCGTGTGCGCAGAATCAAGTATTCAGCACCAATAACTGTGATTTTGTACTCGTAGAATTCGTTTATTCGGTAGTTGCGTAGGAGGTCCCACGACTCGAAACCGCGACGCCGCGAGTAATCGGAACGGGTATTTCGACTTTCGACTTTTCAGTTGTCGTTGAATCGGAACAGGTATTTCAACTTTTTAGTCACTGTTATATCCGTTCCACAAAAATAATCGTTCTAAAATACCTGTTAAGGTATATCGGCCCACCTCTACTCAGTAGTTAAAAAGTCTAAGGATAGAAAGTGAAGTAAATAGAAATTTATAGAGAGAGACAGTAGTAAAATATTTTTTTATGAATAGAACAAAAAAAAAGTAGGTAACGAATACAATAAGCAAGACAAAGAAAAGGGTGATATTGAGGGAGAGATGATTGAAGCAATGAATTATACGCCTTATCTTGAGGAATACGCAGAGAAAACAGTACGTAGTAATATATATTCTTTGTGTGATAAGGCCCATTCAGAAGAGGCCAGTCTGGGGGCAATTAATAAATTGTTATCAGCCGAGAGAAGGTCGGCCGGTTGGGGTTAGGCTTGATGTAATTATGAGACGCGGGTCACAGAGATCCAACTTAATTGTTGATATCACAAAACAATCGCAGTATTGTTTTCGATGAAGATTCCCGTTTATCGCTAACAAATAAGTGATAACAAGTCGTGTGTTACAACAACAAGCAGGCGATCGCTTACAAGAAACAACTCGATGGAATCCCAACCTCGCGACTATTATTAGAATCATTATTATTATTAATAGCGATGATGACGATCTCTTGAATTATGTATTACTTATCTGTACGTATAAATATATGTGTTTATAACACGAAGCACAAACGATGAGTATATATATTATTGTGACCTCTTTTTGTCTGATTGTGTTTACTTAATTAATGGGTCAGTAGAAAACGCTGGATTCGTTCGAGGTCACAGTTCACTGTTGGAGAGTCATTGACGTGGCGCACTTGCGATCCGTCGGAAACCTAGTTTAGAGATCGGTTTTAGTTCGTTTATTATTGATGTAAGAAAACAAACGTTAAGGATTAGGAACATGCATCTCACGACCAATCGGTATGGGCAAGATGGTTTGGGAAAATACGAGTGTAGATAGAAAACACCAATCGTATAGATACGAGCTACATTCAAGAATAATTAAAAACCTTTAATCCCCGTCCCAGGTCGAAATTACAACGTTGGCTCTTATGGGAGCTGTCGCGCTCTGTCTTACCCATGTGTTTCTCCCACACTTCTGTCCTTTTCTGTCGTTCCAATGTTGCCATTCGTACTAAATGTGAAGTACAAATTTCACTGTATCTTGTTTCTTGGTTGATGTCAATAATTCACACCCACAGAAAAATACGGGGACTGCCACAACTTTGTAGAGCTTTAATTTTGTACCTCGACGTACCTTATTATTAATTATTAATAGTAATTAATTAAAATATAAATAACAACACTATCATCATCATTGTCAGTGTGACTAATTTCTAACATACTGCTATATAATTACTAAGGCTAAAAATAACTGACTTAAAACTGAATGTATTTAATAATAACCAAAAGTCAATTTAAACAAAATTAGAGTTTAATGAAAAACGCTGTACTATAAAATTAACTAAAAATTAAAAAACAAAACAAAACATACAGTACCATGGATTTACACTTTTTTGAAGAATCGGTTCTGCCTGCTTCAAACCGATACTGCGGTTTCTCGCTCCTAATTACTGCTTGTGGGCCGAAACAGAACACGAGATAGACTGTATTCAGCTTATGAATCTTAAACGGCTTCAGTATTTAGGAGCGACAAACCGGAGTATCGGTTTGAAGCAGGCAGAACCGATTCAACTTTGTAGAACTTTAATTTTATATCTCGACGTATCTTATTATTAATTATTAATAGTAATTAATTAAAATATAAATAACAACACTATCATCATCATTGTCAGTGTGACTAGTCATCACCATCATCTACTACGAGGTTTAAACAAACAAACAAAAATTTCCGGTCACAAGCACATAGACTAGAGCTGGACGTTGCAACACTTCTCCGTCCTTTCGGATTGTAATTCAATAGTTGGTTGCCGTTGCGGTAGGCTCCCATTCGGTTAAGATGTTCCAACCATTTTTGCCGGTATTGAGCAATCCTGTCAAGTATACTCTTAATATTCACCTCCTGCCGTATATCTTTATTTCTTCTACGAAGTATAGTCTATACACTACAAAGTGGCTGAGAAATCTCATTTCAGCTGCTTGAATTCGAGTGGTCTGGGATTTGGACAAAGTCCAATTCTCAGATCCGTAGAGAAGTGTGGAGAGGTATTATTATTATTATTACCATTATTATTATTATTGTTATTATTATTATTATTAAGTAAAGCACAGAAGCCTGAATCAAGTTATACGGGGAGCGCGCACTTGTTTTGAAAAGCATGGCCTGGATAAAGCCACACAGAAAACAGAAATAGTAGGCCTATTGCTCATATAACGACGGATCCCCACAATGATACACGTGCAAGTGCAAACTGAGTCTATACTGACAATTACCTAGGGGTGATAATAGTTTCGAAGGTCAGCACATGAACACTGCTTTTGACTAGGCAACAAAGACCATAAGACAGCTCAGCAGGCCCGTGGACAATGTAGAAAGCCCCACTGCGAATAAGAGATACTTACTGATGGCAGTCACGGATTGCAACCTGCTGTATGGTTGCGAAAACACTAGTTAATGCCGACGCATTAAAGATGGAGAAGTACAGAAAACGATGGTATAGGTGCAGAGAAGAGGAGCCCTCAGAGTAGCATGCTCTTATCGGACAGTGCCAGAGCCGGTAGTCCTGGTAATAGAGGGAGTGGTTTCCATAGAACTTTTGGCTCGAGACCAAAAGCATGTCTTCGAAATAAGAGATGTAATTGGAAGATACGCAGGGAGGAATGAAGCCCGGGAATTTACTCTTCAGCACTCGCAATACCTCTGGAATAGGGAGGACAGACGAAGATGGAGTGCAAGGCTTGAGGGAGTGGTTCCCATAGAACTTTTGGCTCGAGAGCAAAAGCATCTCTTCGAAATAAGAGATGAAATTGGTAGATACGCAGGGAGGAATGAAGCCCGGGAATTCACTCTTCAGCACTCGCAATACCGCTGGACAGACGAAGATGGAGTGCAAGGCTTGAGGGAGTGGATCTACCGCCAACACGACGAGGTAAGCTAACGTTTGACACAGTTTCTCAGTAGTAATGGCAATTTTAACGCCTACCTCCACAGAACTTGAAAGTTGCAAAGCCCAGTACGATGACACTCTGCGTATATGGTATACCATAGCACAAGACATGAAGATGCTTTGCACACTTTTGTTTTAATTACAGTACGAGATGGACAAGAGAGAAAAGTGTACTGGAGACGGATCTCAAGGACTTCACGCCCGACGAAGTAGTTAAGGTTATGCTTTGTGACAAGGAGAAATGAGACCGGGTTACTACATTCAATCAGTCCGTGTTGCAAGAAGAGCAAAGACAGGCCTAACTTGCACTCAGCGGGCAGTAGCATACAATAGATAAATTAGAAGGAGCCCGATAAGGCCGCAGTAGACTCCACTCTGACGTAATACGTTAAATGGTTCCAGTGTGGGTTCTCTATGTCTGAATGAGAGGTGGGATTTCTTAATGGGTGAGAGTCCCACATAGCCCTACCAGAGGACAGACGGGTTTTTCTGAAGCCATTTCTTCCTATAAAAAAATTTATTAAATAAGATAAAGGCGATTGCAATAGTTGGTTGAAGTATTATAACACCGTTGTCATTCATCACAGCGTGAAAACAACCAGATAGGTGACAAATATAACTTAATTATTACTCTGATTACAAATCACTGATACAGAGGATCCCTAATACAGAAGAGTGTTCCTCTCTTACTGACTCCTGTTAGTCAGTGTGTTGGCTGTCTGTAACACTCTCTCTCGCTCTCGCTTTCTCTCTCCCTGACCTTCTCCTTCTACTTCCTATACGGCTCAGTAACAGACTTGCTACAGAAGTAATTTTTTTCTCAACTTAAAGTGATAAACAAGGCAGCGAAATAGGCCTAGCTTAGAAAACATAAGTCGACAAAAACTATTTATTACATAACGCCAGTCTCTTTCAATAGAAGGGAAATAAATAAACTTTGACAGTAAACACACGCATTCAGGCCAAAAGAGCCACAATTACGCCACTCTGTGCTTGCACAAAAGGAATTAGTTTTGCCTCATTACAACGTAAACACAAACCAAACACTATGAAATATGATTAATAAGTCAAGTGTGGTGGATTGTTTCAATAATTGTCACTAACAAGTGGACATTGTTGTTCGTTACCAGGTAATTTCCATCGTTTTGTTTAACGCTGTAGTTGCTTTAAAACAAATTGTTAGCGTTGTTTCCGCCTCGTGCAATGAATACTAAATTGTGGAGGCGGGAATACTACACGAGCTGTCTCGAACTCACGGCCTTCCTCGATTTCTGCACAGACCACGAAGTGCTTTTATATTACACAACATATACTATTTGCAATTACATAGGAAATTCATAATAATAAAAGATTTTCATCATAGTCATCATCGTCGTCGTCATCCTCATCATCATCATCATCATCATGATTATCACCATTATTGGCTTGGGCATTTGTTTACCCATTGATAAACGATTATCTTCTCACACAGGCTGCTCTAACTTTTACTGAAAGCTAACTCTATTTCGCTGCTCAACAGTAATTAACCCTGGCGTGTTCTACGGAGGGGGGTATGGGGGAAATTCCACCCCATCAGTCACAGTCACTTCAGTCTAAATTGTTTTCGTCGTTTAGTGATTTTAGATGGTATATGGCTATATGGTTATATGGTGTGAAGACGGAACAGGTAATGTCCCTACTCCGTGAAGTGAAGAAGAAGAAGAAGAAGAAGAAGATTGTCATTCTGAATTCAGTAGACCGACTTTGTTGAACGTGTATATGCAACTATAGTCCTCTATCGCCCAAGAGCTTTGTAACGAAACACCTTTATCTCTGTACGTTTCGTATTTCCCTCCATTTCTGCCGTTCTAATTTTGGCGGCATTTCTTGTTATAAGAGGCGAAACCTCCGTTGTTCAATATAATTTTATATTCACTAACGTAGACCTACTACGTAATCATCTTATCACGTCTGTCACCTGCGTTGCACAGGGCACTGTGTGGTGATTTCATCGCTCCCCCCCCCGGTATTCGATTTCTTTCAAGTCTATACTACACATGCCTGTCATCATGTCTACAAACCTTGATGGGTGTTCCAACACACCTGTTCCAACAGTCGATTCCATTCCTCCCTATTGCATGCCTTGGCTTTCCAATTTCTTATGTTCAGCTTCCTGAGGTCCTCCTCTATCTGGTCTTTGAATCTACTTCGGGGTCTTCCCGTTGTTCTACTACCCATTGTTTCTGGTAGAAAATATGTTTCGTAAGCCGTCCTTCCTCCATTTTCTCTATGTACCCAACCCACATTAGTCTGTATGTTTTGATTATCCTGACAATGTCCGGCTTTGTGTAAAGATGATATAGTTCATAATTATAGCGCCTGCACCACGTTCTATTTTCTTGTACTCCTCTAAATATTGTTCTTAGAATCTGTCTTTCAAAGCAACCTAGAAGTCTCTCGCTATTTTTGTCATCGTACAAATTTCTGAAGCATATATCAGCATTGGCCTGATAAGTCTTTTGTAAATTTTGCACTTCGTGCTTCTTGAGACGAAGCTAGATGCCAGGTGCTTTTTTAATCCATATGTTTTATTTGCGAGATATATTCTTCTCCTTATTTTTCAGTGTTGGTTATTTTTATTTTGGTGTTGGTGTTTCAGTGTTTTTCAGTGCTGTTTATCTGGGAGCCAAGCAAGATATATGAAGTCTTTTACTGCCTCTATATTTTTTGTGCCTATTTCAAGGTTTCAAAGGGTTTAATGGTAGTTTGCTGGCACCACACACATATAACACATGCCTGTCGTCTATATGTAATCAAGATATTAAAATCTCACAACTCATTTCGCCATCTGAACGCGCATATTATGAAAGCCTTAGACGTTGTAGTCCAGCGCGTAGGTTTGGGAATGTTACACAGTCATTCAGGCGTTTCGACCACCAAACATTTGTGTGTGTGTGTTATTTTGACAACGCAGCCTGTGTATGGGACACGTAGAGCCTGTATTACCTGTCATCGGAATCAAAAGTGTCCAGTCCACGTGTGACAGTGAATTCCGCTTATGAATTGACACTCGCCTAATTTTTTTTAATTGCTCCAACTTACAAAAAGGACCTTGTCAGTGTATGTTCGTGATCGCATTCCACTCTTAAAACAGCTTTTCTTATCATACCTTTCTGGGCCGTACAGTATTAAGGGTGAAACCGTTAATTTGTAAACACGTCATTTTTCATAAAGTGCCAGGAAGTCCTTGCGTTTTTTGACAGTCCAACATTATCTATTATTAATCTATTTCGAAGGCTACCCATGGCAGGAGTATACAAGACTATTAAAATCAGAAATTACCGGGCTGTTGGGGTGTGGTCGATTCCTCTCATTTTGGTTCACTCTAACATTTTCCAAGCAAAAAATAAGAGGAGTAGGAGGACGCTTATTTCTTTACAGTGAGACTCTTCCGGTTTGCCACCTATTTGAAACGGGATTCTACTGAAGACGGCCTCCGGATGTGTGGCCGAAATGTTAAACTGAACCAATATGTAAGGAATCGACCAGGGCCCAACAACCCGGTAATTTTTGCTTTTAATAATACTATCTACTAATGTTCTTTAAGTTTCGTGTTTATAATGTTTTCTTAAACTAAGCTCAGAGAACGTTTAAGGTGACATAATTAACGTTTTAAAATTTCATGAATGTCGTTTCTGCATCTTCCAAAAAAAAAGAAAGATACTACTTCTATGGATGGAAGAAGTCCATCAGAGTGTAGAAAATGTGGAATCAGGCAAGAAAATACAGTAGAACATCGATTATCCGAACATCCATTAACCGAACGATCTATTATCCGAACTCAATAAAAAGTGCATTATGTACTGTACAGTACAGTAATGTATTGGACACGTGCAAGCGTATTGGATATTCATTGAACATAAAAAATTGTATACTCTAAGTAATTGCAGTACTATACAGTAATAACCGATGAAGGGATAGTTGAGTCATTAAGTGAACTTACTGAAAACGAAACAGATTCAGATGAAGATGGCGACAATGCAACAAATACAAAATCATGGACGGCAGTAAATAATTTCACGCTGTGATGGATGACAACGGTGCCATAATACTTCAACCAATTATTGCAATCGCCCTTATCTTATTTAATAAATTTTTTTATAGGAAGAAATGGCTTATACACCTTCAGAGAAACCCGTCTGTCCTCTGGTAGGGCTATGTGGGACTCTCACCCATTAAGAAATCCCACCTCTCATTCAGACATAGAGAACCCACACTGGAACCATTTAACGTATTACGTCAGGGTGGAGTGTACTGCGGCCTTATCGGGCTCCTTCTAATTTATCTGTTGTATGCTACTGCCCGCAGAGTGCAAGTTAGGCCTGTCTTTGCTCTTCTTGCAACACGGACTGAATGAATGTAGTAACCCGGTCTCATTTCTCCTTGTCACAAAGCATAACCTTAACTACTTCGTCGGGCGTCAAGTCCTTGATCTCCGTCTCCAGTACACTTTTCTCTCTTGTCCATCTCGTACTGTAATTAAAACAAAAGTGTGTGCAAAGCATCTTCATGTCTTGTGCTATGGTATACCATATACGCAGAGTGTCATCGTACTGGGCTTTGCAACTTTCAAGTTCTGTGGAGGTAGGCGTTAAAATTGCCATTACTACTGAGAAACTGTGTCAAACGTTAGCTTACCTCGTCGTGTTGGCGGTAGATCCACTCCCTCAAGCCTTGCACTCCATCTTCGTCTGTCCAGCGGTATTGCGAGTGCTGAAGAGTAAATTCCCGGGCTTCATTCCTCCCTGCGTATCTTCCAATTTCATCTCTTATTTCGAAGAGTTGCTTTTACTCTCGAGCCAAAAGTTCTATGGAAACCACTCCCTCTATTACAAGGACTACCGGGTCTGGCACTGTCCGATAAGAGCATGCTACTCTGAGGGCTCCTCTTCTCTGCACATATACCATCGTTTTCTGTACTTCTCCATCTTTAATGCGTCGGCATTAACTAGTGTTTTCGCAACCATACAGCAGGTTGCAATCCGTGACTGCCATCAGTAAGTATCTCTTATTCGCAGTGGGGCTTTCTACATTGTCCACGAGCCTGCTGACCTGTCTTATGGTCTTTGTTGCCTAGTCAAAAGCAGTGTTCATGTGCTGACCTTCGAAACTTTATCACCCCTAGGCAATTGTCAGTATAGACTCAGTTTGCACTTGCACGTGTATCATTGTGGGGATCCGTCGTTATGTGAGCAATACTATTTCTGTTTTCTGTGTGGCTTTATCCAGGCCATGCTCTTCAAAATAAGTGCGCGCTCCCCGTATTACTTGATTCAGGCTTCTGTGCTTTACTTAATAATAATAATAATAATAATAATAATAATAATAATAATAATAATACCTCCCCGCACTTCTCTACGGATCTGAGAATTGGACTTTGTCCAAATCCCAGACCAGTCGAATGTCGAATTCAAGCAGCTGAAATGAGATTTCTCAGCCACGTTGTAGTGTATAGACTATTCTTCGAGATCGTAGAAGAAATAAAGATATACGGCAGGAGGTGAATATTATGAGTATACTTGACAGGATTGCTCAATATCGGCTAAAATGGTTGGAACATCTTAACCGAATGGGAGCCTACCGCAACGGCAACCAACTATTGAGTTACAATCCGAAAGGACGGAGAAGTGTTGCAACGTCCAGCTCTAGTCTATGTGCTTGTGACCGGAAATTTTTGTTTGTTTGTTTAAACCTCGTAGTAGATGATGGTGATGACTAGTCACACTGACAATGATGATGATAGTGTTGTTATTTATATTTTAATTAACTACTATTAATAATTAATAATAAGGTACGTCGAGATATAAAATTAAAGTTCTACAAAGTTGAATCGGTTCTGCCTGCTTCAAACCGATACTCCGGTTTGTCGCTCCTAAATACTGAAGCCGTTTAAGATTCATAAGCTGAATACAGTCTATCTCGTGTTCTGTTTCGGCCCACAAGCAGTAATTAGGAGCGAGAAACCGCAGTATCGGTTTGAAGCAGGCAGAACCGATTCTTCAAAAAAGTGTAAATCCATGGTACTGTATGTTTTGTTTTGTTTTTTAATTTTTAGTTAATTTTATAGTACAGCGTTTTTCATTAAACTCTAATTTTGTTTAAATTGACTTTTGGTTATTATTAAATACATTCAGTTTTAAGTCAGTTATTTTTAGCCTTAGTAATTATATAGCAGTATGTTAGAAATTATTTTGTAATAAAAACCTTTGTTTTTGTAAAGAGAAACAATGTTTTTAAATTAGGATCTATTATCCGAAATATCGATAATCTGAAAGAGCCCTCGTCCCGAGAGGTTCGGATAATAGATGCTCTACTGTACAGGAAACAGAGAAGTGTTCTTAAAAAAATGCGAAGGTACGGAAAAGATGGAGGAAATGTCGTTTATAGGAATGGTGGATGAATGTAATAAACTATATTGTCTACACGAATGGGGAGAGAGTGGTGACATGCAGACAAAAAGACGTGTGAATAAATAATGTCTAGGCCAAATTGTGATGGTTTCGTTAAAAGACGTCCACGTCTTGGCTTTATATGCATGCGAGAAAGAGGTCGAGGTTGTTCATGTAACGGACGAAGCTCGTCATCCGCCTTGACGCCGCGTTCCGAGCTTCCAGTAGAGCACCCGCCGTGGATACCACTATAGTATACACGAGGTTCCTAGATGTAGGATATCCCAGGAGGCCTCAATATTTCAATGCCTTTTACCGGCAATTGAGGTTTCAATTAACATACTCTAATTCAGGGTGAACGTTCGCTGAGGACGGGTCAAAGAGTCACCTGCCACGGATGGGTGTTGACCGGCGGCGCTTTTGACCTGGAAACGGGCCATCGGCGGTTCAGTTTTATGGTAAGTGAAGGTATAGTAGCGTTCGGTGAACGGACTCTAGAGGCCAGATTATGAACTTTACGGGCCCAGGGCAAATCTTGGTCCAGGAGAGACTGTAGCTTTCGCTTATGGGTCTTAACCAATTAGTCCCATACTGAGATCGCGTAGGTAACCATCGGAGCAGCATACGTGGTAACCTACGTGGTGGAGTTTGTCTCGGTGGCGGGTCATTGAATTGCTGCATAGCAGGCGTCGGAATTAAATGCGTGGGAGTCGGCCAAGTTCTGAATTCTTTCGAAGGTCTTCTTCGAAGACTATCCTTCTACACAGACCTGTTTCTACAGATAGTTTAACAACTGTCACTTTTTGTTTCACAACACAGATCGTATCGGCCATCCATACGTATCGCTGTGGCCAGTCGAAGCTGCGCTTGCGTCACTCAAGGGAGGACATTTTGTAGAAACTGGCGCCCCAGTTATTTTGCAGTGCCCGGGAAAACCCAAAGATTTCCTAATTACTATTAGTAATTCACCTTGGAGACGGGACGAGGACCGTCGTCCATACAAGGCACTCAATGAAAAGTCTGCGTACAAGAGACTTGAGGATGAAGAAAAGAAAAGACGTTGATCGTATGTCGCATGTTTTACTAGCCCAATTTCCAACCTACCAGCCAATGACTCCGACTCGGATTTACAAGATGCCGTCGGTCACAAGGGCTGATGAGAGCCAACCCAATTCTTTTACCGGCGTCTGCCTCGTTACCAAGAAAATTTTCAATAGAATCAGTTTCCTCCCGCCGTAATCGTGTTCCCCAGTTCTCTTCTGAAACCTGTTTTAACGACCGGCATCACGGTATCCCCTGCCAGTCAACGAGGTTCGACGGGGACATTGTAATACAAGAAACGCGTACAAAGGGACCGTTGAATCGTTGTTTGATCTCGTTAGACAGAACAGCAGAAAAACGAATATTACCAACAGCCAGAGAATAAGGTCGAAAGGTCAAACAGTGAATGGAATGACAGTGTTCAGTGGTGAGGAGCAAAAACTCGAACACTTGCAATCAGCCGGCCACTGATAACAACAGTAAT
Source organism: Magicicada septendecula (assembly GCA_034769895.1). Lineage (NCBI taxonomy): Eukaryota > Metazoa > Arthropoda > Insecta > Hemiptera > Cicadidae > Magicicada > Magicicada septendecula. Next base: position 426,478,227 of record CM068373.1, on the reverse strand, counting down.
AGTATTTTAATCGTTAATTAATATGATTAATTGCTTTATTATCCAACGGATAGAGGGCGTGTTGCGCAACGATTCCTCGCACGCATGTCTTGTTAAAACATTTATTAGAAGTTATATATATTTAAAAACGTGTTTGTTTTCTCTTAATTGGTCCGTAATATTTTATTGGTTTTGATTTGAGGTTATCTGTTTGAACAACACGCACGCTACATATATTATTGGTACAAACACACATACGGATATATAAATAACTTAACGGCCTGCTTCGCCTCTTTGATAACCTTTTGCACTTCCAATTATAATTAGTTGGAAAGACAGTGCCACTTGTGTTAAATAGACTACAGTTCGTTCGTGTGGATAGTCAAGTGGTCCACACAGCGTTACGCTTCTGATCTCTCTAGACTTCACACATACAGTTACCTGTAGGGGAGGATTAGAAGCGAATGATTCCCTATGCTGCCACCAGACTGGTGCCGCCCCATTCAAATTTCAAACTTTTATACGTCACTAGCTGGATACCCGTGCTTCGCTACGGTGATTATCAGAAAAAAAAAACAGAATGTAAAATCACAAAATAGAAATAGGTTATTTGTGAAGCTTAGATACCGGTATTTTGAAACTAAGAGAAACTATATAAGCTCTTTAAGCTCGATCAATTTGAAGGTGATCAAGCTTAAAGATGATCAATTTGATCAAGCTTGATCAATCAACTATTAAAGCTTGAAAATGAATGAGTTGTTAAAATGACCCTGTATTATTTAGTTAGAGAGGGTAAGCTAAGTTTCTGTTAGAGAGTAAGACAGTCCTTTATTGTAAGTCGAACAACAATAAAATAGATGGGCTTAAGCCCTTTGATCCCACCACCACCCCTGGTTTTTTGTTCTACGTAGCCAGGCGTAAGTAGCTCCGTTAGATTAAGTGCTTAGGACCTCCCTGTAAACAGCAATCCTAGTTTTGCTCTCTGGCTGGAGGATGGCCAGGCTGTCAGGGGAACTGACTCTGGAGAACGCCACGTACAACTGGCCATGGGAGAAACAGTCACTCCTCAGATCCACACCAGCCACTATCAAACTCTGCCCCTGTGCCTTATTGATGGTCATGGCGCCCTGCAGGAAGGATACAACTAAAAAAGCGGCATTATCAGTGTTGCGGTTTTCGCGTTTTCTCGCGGATAGGCTTTAAAGCTTCCAAACTCTTTCTTAGTGAGCACCCAGAAGCCAAGAGGAATATATGTGCCGAACTTAGAACTCAAAATAAACCCTTAACGCTACATAGCAAGGAATAGAGGGACAGAGTGAACTGTTTCGCGATTATTTTCGCGCCACCTCGTGGTTATAGGTTAGATGAAAAAAATACTGTTTTAGTAACTCCCTAAAAGCTTAAGGAAAGTGAAAAAGTAAACATTAGACTTCCAGGAAGCGTATAGTTGAAAAAAGCTACATTACCGGTGTCACGGGTTTTAGCGGTTTTTCGCGTTTTTTCGCGGTTAGGTGAAAACGTTTTCAAAATCCTTTCTTAGCGAGCACCTAGAAACCAAGACGAACATACCTGCCGAATTTCAAGTTTGTAGGCTTTATAGTTATGGAGATTTCATAATGAGTGAGTATATGAATAAGTGAGTGATATTTCGCTTTTATATATATAGATTTACACTGATAAGTGCCACACACAATTTTGAAAGCTAACAATTATTTTATTAAACTCTCAAATTACAACATATATTTAGCTAAACAGTGACATCAACGAGCATAGTAGTATTTAAGCTTAGAAAATACTAAGCGATCCATTTTTTCTTGATTTCGTCTTAACGAAGTCTTGTATTTCTTTTAAATCGAGCAACTCAAGTATCTCACTTTCAGTATCTCGCTTAAAGAACATAACGGTCACTCGACGAAAAGCGTCCACACATCTTTTTATGAGTTCGGATTGAGGACTTTTTTTCACATTTATTATCTTGAAACATTTTTTGTGATTTAAGGCTGGATCGTACCCCCTCCGACAGGTGAGATTCTGGTGCCCGGTACTGCACCATACCCTAGCGTTATGGATAATCCGCCACTGGTCACCTGAGAATTATCTGATGCCAGCCGAATGAGAATTAATGCGTGGAGAACTTGTATTGATTTTAATCCTATGAGTCTCAAACTACAAGTACATTCACATCACACAAAACAATAGATCATGTAGAAACACCTGCTTGTTATTCTGTACAATATTCATCTTTTTCTTCTACTTTTTGCAGGTTTTACACCTGTCGTGTCTCCATCATTTTATCTGGCTCTTCATTCTTCGTGGTGTTTCCATCCATCTCCTATATCTAATTCTTGTTTCTCGTCTCTCAACAAATATATTTCAGTCAAGGTGTTAGACAAGGGGGTAGTATATCATCTACTCTTTTTAACATTTATATGGAAGATCTGGTAAGAAAATGGAAACAATTAGTGAACCCTGAACGGGGGGGGGGTAGTTGAAGTTGAATACGTGATTCAGCTTTCTGTGTACTTCAAGGCGATGCCATTTGTACTTCGTCCTGTGGACGTTCATCTGTTTCAAACCTTCAGCCGGTCCACGTTACCTCCACTCTGCTATTCTGTCAGCGGTCCTAGGAAGATAATTTTCTGCGTCCTTGTTTTGCCTTAGTACCTTCTCTATGTAGTCTGCTACCTGATCCCAGTTGTATTCGCTCTCCAGTATTAGCCCGATAATATTTTCGAGCGAGATCTACATTTTCCAGGGTTTGCCTCTCCTCTTTCCATCTATCACAAGCGAAAAACGTGTAGTCCATATTGTCTGGTTCCTGTTTACAGAAAATGCAGTCTGATCAGTCTTATTTCCCCATCCTATATAGGTATGTTCGACACAGGCCATTACCAGTTAGAAATTGTGTTATAAATTAATTAATCTCTCCATGTTTGCGATCAGTCCACTCAGTTAACTGCTTCATGAACCTAGCGGTCCATCTTCCTTTCGTGCTCTGGTCCATCTTTCCTGCCAGTGAGCCATAGTATGGGCCCTGGCCTCCCTGTGAGCTTGTACTTTACCTACTTTGGCCTTCCTCTTGTAAACCTGTTTCCACTCCTGTCCCAGCAGATTGATTGGGGTTATTCCCGCGACGACAAACAACCACGTAACGTGCGGTAGGAGCAAGCCACTCTGAGCGCGCCACTTTGCTGCACTGCCGACATGCGTCTGAAGAAGGAAAAGTGTACCAATTGTAAATAATTCTATTGCTGACTCAGTAGTTCACCTGACTGAGAAGGTCGTTCGCGAACGACTCCGTACTAATTCTTCAATGTGACGCGAAAATACGTAATATTGTAACGCTTGAGATTAGATAAGAATGTTCCGGCTTTGTTAAATATTAAACATGTGCAGCAACAGTTGCGGGTGAGTCCGCACCACAGCCTTCAACACCTCTGCTGGTATGCCGTCGGACGCTGGCGCCTAGTTTGTAGCGAGTGCTTTGCTAGTATCAATTCGTCTTCACTTAATATCGGTATCTCTGCGGGCACTAACACTGCACTCTCTGTTTTCCTCACAGGGGGACTGGAAAAAAGTGCATCTACAATGTTTTGCATTCTCTTCGCGCCCGTTAGCCTCTACTACTACTACTACTACTACTACTACTACTACTACTACTACTAATAATAATAATAATAATAATAATAATTTTTATTACTATTCCGGCTGTACAATGTTTACACATTTTCCGGAACCAAAGATTACAGAAGTGATTGAATTCTCATCTTCCACTGCTGATTGTCCATCCAAAAACCTTCTTCAATTACTCGTTCCCTCGTTATAGTCTGAATTTCGTCTATCCAGGTGAAAGGTGGTCTTCCTTTTTTCCTTCTTCCTGGTGGGGTCCATTCATAACTCTCCTTGGCAATCTTTCGTGTACCATTCTTTTCGTGTGTCCGTATCATTGTAATTTTTTTGTTTATATTAAATCAACAATTGAATGTTTAACATTCATTCTGTCCTTAATGACTTTATTTCTAATTTTCCCACGTCTGGATACTCTTACTCAACGTCTCTGCTGTCATTAATTTTGTTCTTGTCTGTTTACTAGTAGTCCAAAAGTCCAAACTTCTGAGCCGTAAGTCACAATACTTCTAACAATTGTTTTAAATATTTCGGTCGTTTAAACGGTTTAAATGGTTGTTCAACAATGGTTTTAAACAACTAAAACCAAAATATTTTAATAATAGTAGTAATATTAACATTAAAGTGAATTTAGGTTTTAATAATTTCTGTACTCTTGTTAGTAAAAATACTACAAGTAGACAAGTGAGGTTTATATTTATTGTTTAGGCTTATGTTTTTGTTACATAGGCTATACGCAAGCGAGCGGATATGTATGCGCCCCAAGCTTGTGCTGAAGCAGCTTGCATAGTAAAACACACACACACGTACATCTCATCGTATGAGCACACTGACAATAACGCTGTATATGTATGCCTAAAATAATCTGCTCCAGTAACACTGTGGCGCAATTAGATGTCAATTAAGTGGCTTCGTCAGGCCATGAAATGAGGCCACCCACACGCACACACACACACAGATTGACTTTTTTCCAATTTTTCTTGATTAATAAACTGTCATTGAAACGATAACACGTTAATGGTTAAAACCAACACATTTTCAGTCTCAATAAATGCTGTATTATTATCTCTATTACTGTTTATATTACCCCCGTCACTTTATGTCCCGTGGAGCACAAAATTTTATTTTAACGACTCAGTTTAGTAGGCCTAATAATTTAATATTCGAACGTTGACATTATCTAATTATATGATAAATGCGTTAAAGACCACACACACACAATCTCGTCGAGCATAAAATTTTCATCTTACTTGTAGATATCCTGAAAATTCAAATCACAACAACCGCTAGAAAATCAGCGAGGACGAACGGGACCAAACACCTCTTCAGAGAATCGAAAAAGTAAACTGTTTTTTGTTCAGCTGTGTACGTTAATATGTAGTAGTAATTTATAGTAGCTTTCTTTTTTAAATATACAAACAGGTTTATTGCACAGAATTAGAGTATACGTTTGAAACATAAAGTACAGGAAACTCAATTCAATCAATAATTATTTTTTAACAATGTTTCAATACCACGTATTATTATTATGTTATTAGACTACCGTTTACTTTGATGGGACTGATTTCAGAATGTTGTCACGTGTTTTTCAACCACTTTAAAGATAGTAATATTGATTAGTCTTATCTTCCTTATTTTTAGTGATGGCATTTTTTCTTTTGTATGAAGCCGACCCGGCCCCGAATCCCCCCCCGGACATTTACGTTTAAAATTTTAGTACAACGCTTTTCCAGTGATCAAATTTTCAAGACCTGCGTTGCTGAGGCTCAGTTGTTTACCTCAGAATTGTCGCCAGGTAAACTGCATTAGAGAGAGTGATGAGAGAACAGTATAGAAAAACTGCAGTGCAGACTGCACGCCCACGACGCCAGGTGAGTCCTACAAAGGCGGCAGGTATCGACCCAATTTGTGGGAAAGTAAAAAGGACAATGCACAAATTATCTCTGCAATAGCGTCTCTTGAAAACCGTGTCGAAATTTTGAAATGTATGTACTCACTTTAAAACGGTTAATACGTTTGTCGTCATTATTCTGCGCAAACCTATTGACTTTTATCTCTCTCGGCGTTTAAAAACAGATTGGTGTAAAAGTTTGTCATTTGTACCGCTATCTCGTGCGTTCATGTTAAAACTCAAGAAAAAAGGGACATCAATTGATAACGCAACTTCGTGCTTGTGACCGCTGTCCAGGAAGTCACCTTAACTTATTTTATAATATTACATCAGAACGGGTGTTTCTCGTGTAAAACCGTGAGAAATCCACGACAAAGAAGATGTTATGTATATTTGATAAATAAATCTGATAATGAGCTGAGGTGATCGAAAACGCTAATTGGGATCTTTTTGTATAGTGGTGTGCAACAGGGTATTTTCTCTTTGTTATTATAACCAATAACACAAATTTATTATTAAAAAGAAAAAGAAAACGTAAATATCCAGTGAGGACTAAGATAGTTATAAACAACAGCACTTTAGAACAAGTGAGCCGTTCAAATATCTCGACTGTGCAGTAAGCTATGAATCTGAATATGATATAAGAGAGAAGATAAATAAATTTAGGAATATTTGTGGTACGATTCATAGAAATCTTAGAACCAAAACAAGACACAGTACAAGGATTAAATTTTATGAGGCAATTGCAATACTCACGTTGATTTATTCATGTGAGGCGTGGGGTCATGACAAAAAAGGAAAGCGCCAAGATTCAGTGTGCTGAAATTCAGTTTCTTCGAAATACTTTAAATTATACATTGGAAGATAGAATAAGGAATGAAGATATCAGAACAGAACAGAACAGAAGTAAAGGACATAAATGAAATTACTTCAATTTACAGAAGACAATGTTGGTATCATCTGCAAAGAATGACAGAGGATCGATTGCCGAAAGCGGTACTGAACTGTAAAGCCATAGGTAGAAGAGACGTGGGTCGTCCGAGCATAAGTTGGTTGATGGAACAGTTTTATATAACCTAGTCCTTGACGAGGAGAAGAATAAGAAGGAAAAAAAGAAAATAAGAAGTCACTTTCTTTTCCTTCTTCACTACAAGGACTAGCTTATTTAAACCTGTTCCGGCACCCATCTCATCCTCTGACGACCCACGTGTCTTCTACAAGTGGCTTTTTATTTCAGCAACGCTTCTGATAATTATCGATCCTCCGTCATGCTTTGCGAATGATCACATCATTATCTTCTATGAGTTGAAATGATAGTGTTATATCTTCCACTTCTAGTTCTGCTCTTATATCTTTCCAATCCTCATACCGAGGCTGCTTTGGGCACTGTAAATATCTTATAATTTTACATGAACAGGTTACTGGCCTCTTGAACAACCCCCTACCATGGGGACCACACACTCTTCTGTTATGGTTACCATACCTTAGCCGAAGGGCCCCTGTTTTGCCAGAAAGTTCACCTTCACCCTTCTCTTTCTGAGATAGGATTTGGTGGTTTTGTACTTGTTATTCTGATACTGGACGTTTCTTTGTATTTTCAGCGCTCGCCTACCGTCATCAGTCAGCACCGTAAGATGCTAAGCCACCCAAAAATTACGTAGAATGAAAAATGTAAGACACCCCAGCCCTCAAATACTATAATAGCATCGACGTTAGAAAAGAACAAGAGCGTCAGTCAAGAGAGAGTAGACAGGAAAGAATAAAGAAAGGTATCTCACCCAAGACAAGTTGAAGCAAAGTTTGAATCCAGCTGGGGCGCATAGGGTTTGCCAAACCCGTAAGTCTATCCGCAAGACGTGGACCCCTGATGGAGGAATCATTTGCATCGAACCTATATACGGAGTACCTGTTCTGACAAAATGTAATTTAAAAAAAAAGAAACGGGGGAATCTATCGTCAGCTAACTTTCAGATTTGTTTCACTGGAACTCACATATCAGCAACTGTAGTATGTATACGTGTGCCCATTGTAACCCCCAAGAGCCCCATTTCTTCTTATGTTGTTTTAGTCCAATTACCAACTAATTGGAGGAGAAAGACATAAGACGAGGAAAGAGTTGATAAACAAGAAGTACAGAAAAAATTCATGAGAGTTGTTGTTTTAAACTATTTAAGTTAAAAGCAAACGGGTCTGATTACTCTCTTGTAAAATGTTACACATGGTAATAGTGTCTATACTGAATATAACAACTAAATGTAGAAAGTGTAAGTAATTATTAAATGCAAACTATGATCAACACTTTTTAAAATTAAAGAGCATTAAAATTAATGAGTCACAATGAAATAGTGTTTATATAGGCTACATCTTAAGCGTACCAGTTGTTATGTGACTTGATTTAAATATATTCAGTCTCGCTAATATATTAATCCTCTTGTAGCCAAGCGAAAGCAATTTATATATAACTTTCAAGACCACCAGCCCTTTAGCCTAATCTTAGACTCATATCTTTAGACCAAGAGCCAAATCTTTAGACTCGAATTTGAAAATTTGTTTCTTACGACAAGATAAAGGAATTTTAATCTAATTCGATCCTATTGATATTTTGTTTCATGTTTACGCAAAGACCTTTATAGAGATGTGGTTTATTCGATTTTTTTTTAGATATTATAATAATTTTTATAATCATTATTAATACACGTTTTACTCTACCAATAAAAGATTTTATTTAGATAAAAATAATGTAATTTCTTTTTTTGAGCCATTATGTTATAAAAAAATCACTTTACTGCAGTAGAAAATATGTTATAAATACTTGTTATATAAATAAATACGAATTATGTTGCTATCGAAAAAATTTAAAGCTATTGGTAGGTTCCGGTCTCATATGATCTTACGAAGTTTGGAAATATTTATTAACTGACATTAATTAATACAATTATATATGTATTTTTTAATTTGAAGGAAAACTCATTACTCTACATATTACTGACGTTTTTATTGCCACTATTAATTAATAATTGCCAATTTTATTATCCCAGGTTTACCTTCAAGAAAATTTGAAAATTATTTATGTATGTGGATCACAAAACCTTATTAATTCACGTTTCTGTGTTGAGAATTTTTCTTTCTTCGTCGCTTTTCTCTCGAACAGAACGACGATAAAGAAAAACATTTCTCGTTCCCAACCACTGACTATGGGTTTTCACCATCATAAAAGCAAATAACAAAACACTTTACAAACACGTAAATTTTAAATAGTTGATAAACAGTGAATAAATTGACAGAGAGATTTTAAAATTAGCAGGCGTTTACTTGAAATACGTATCTAACAGCATACAAAAAATGTTAGTTCTAGCTGTAAGCAATAGACGTCGCTCCGCGAAATTTTCAAACGACCCTCGTGGATACAATAAACGCTAAAAGTAACAAACCATCAGATTCCTATTAAAATAACCTTTAGTCTGACACCCTGCTAGATTTTCAAAATTTTTTGTGTATGTTTTCGGCTTGAGGTCAAAACCTTTTGAAATTTTCAAAACCAGATTTTTGTTAACATCCTCTTTAATTTGATATCCTACATAGAATTTGCAATTTTATCGGTGTTTTGCCCCAAATTTTGGGCCCTGGCGTCGAAAAATATTTTAATTTTTAAACATTAACACTACATTCAGATCTTAGTTCAAAGTCTTTTAATTTCATACGTCACATGTAATTTTACTATATGATCAACATTGTCACCCACTTTTTAACCCTAAGCGTCCCAAAATTTGTAAATTTTCAAAAATAAAAACTATATTCATATTTTATTAGTTTGAAATTGACTTTAAATTGATAAACCACATACACTTTAGCGTTTCTTTAAACATTTGAAACCCCTCACCTTCACATATTTGCCTCACGCGCCCCCCTCCCTTTATTTTGGGGAAATTAATCTAAAAGAAACGTATTGTGTAGGGTAAAAGTGTGGACATGTTTGCCAAGTTTTACGAATATCGGTTGGTGCGTTCAAAAGTTATCGCGAGACATAGGCCTCCCCCCCCCCCAAAAGTTAGATAGAGAAACAGACAAACCCCAAACGGTCGAGTTAAAACTGAAAACTCACTTCTCTCGATCAACAATAAATGTATTACGTATCTCTTCTTAAACCTCAATCCGGAAACCGGTGGGAGGCCATTATCTAAAGTAGAGATATCATTCTGTTTAAAATCCCTGCGTCCTTCAAACTCGTTTATGTAACCATTTGGCGAAGAACTTCTTTGCGTTCCTTCCTCTAACATTTTACTCATAGTTATTATACCATAGTCATATATTGTTCTGCCTAATCTAGTGTACAGGTACATAATTAAATAATTTAATGAAAAAAAAAACCCAATGGAGACCCCCCGCGAACCCTCCATACTCATAGCTATACACATACGGCAGGATTACCTTCAAGAAAAATTTGAAAATTATTTATGTATATGGATCACAAAACCTAATTACTTCACGTTTCTGTGTAGAGAATTTTTCTTTCTTCGTCCCTTTACTCTCGAACAGAACAACAATAAAGAAAAACATTTCTCGTTCCCAACCACTGACTATGGGTTTTTACCATCACAAAAGCAAATAACAAAAACACTTTACAAACACAACAATTAAGTAACAATTACAGAAGTGTCTGTCCGAGAGGTGGCGGTGGTGGTGTATACCTGAGCACACCTGGCTTTTGGCCCTGCTACCCTTAGTGGAGGGGTGAGTTACAATTTGTAAACCCTTAGAAACGATTCTTTCTCTCATTACTACCCTATTGACGCGCGATATTCTCCTTCTCCTGCAGTATATATATGCTATTAGTTCTTATTATTTTTATAACCGTGACGGGGGTAGCCTCCACCAACGCTGTTGACAGTCAACGGACGTTTGTTCCGCCGCCCTTGAGACTGTCTGTCTGTCTGTCTACCTTCAGACTCACATATAGTGTCCCACGTAAATCATAAACAGTTTAGTAAATAAATTTGTTTCTATTATTTCCATGTTCCTTAAGGAAATGGAAGTATGGTGATGGCAAAAAAAATCGTGTTCGAGATTATTCCAGATTCTGATTGTACTACACTCAAAACATGAAAAAAAGTCATTTTTCGAAAAGTGTCTGTGTGTCTATCTGTCTATCTGTCTATGTGTCTTGTGTAGATTTTTTTTGGCAAACGATAACAGACGCAAATTCAAACAGAATCAAATCATCTTTGCATACAGCTCTGATTTGTAGAGTACTCACGACCTATTGTTTTTGGTGAAGATCGGTTAAGGGAAAGGGGTAGTTTACCTGCAACGTTTTATGTTTTAACAAGGGTATTTAATATGGCAAACGATAACAGCCGCAAATTCAAACAGAATCAAATCATTGTTTGCATACAGCTCTGATTTGTAGAGTACTCACGACCTATTGTTTTTGGTGAAGATCGGTTAAGGGAGAGGGGTAGTTTACCTGCAACGTTTTATGTTTTAACAAGGGTATTTTATATGGCAAACGATAACAGCCGCAAATTCAAACAGAATCAAATGATTATTTGCATACAGCCCTAGATTGTAGAGTTCTCAATACCTATTGATTTTGGTGAAGATCGGTTAAGGGAAAGGGGTAGTTTACCGGCAACGTTTTTTGTTTTAACAAGGGTATTATATATGGCAAACGATAACAGCCGCATATTCAAACAGCATCAAATAATTATTTGCACACTGCACTCAATTGTAGGGTTCTCAATGTCTTTAGATTTTGGTGAAGATCGGTTAAGGAAAAGGGGTACTTTACTGGCAACATTTTATGTTTTAACAACGGTAATTTTTTCTATGACGAACGATAACTGCCGCACATTCAAACAGAATCAAGTATTTTTTGCATACGTTCCTCAATTGTAAAAGACTGAAGGCCTGTTGGTTTTGGTGAAGATCGGTTAAGGGAAAGGGGTAGTTTACCAGCAACGTTTTATATTTTAACAAGGGTATTTTCTATGGCAAACGATAAGAGCCGCAAATTCAAACAGAATTAAATAATTTTTTGCATACAGCCCTGAATTGTAGAGTACTCAAGACTTTTTGTTTTTGGTGAAGATCGGTTAAGGGAAAGGGGTAGTTTACCAGCAACGTTTTTTATCAAGGGTAATTTTTTTTGCAAACGATAACAGCCGCAAATTCAAACAGAATCAAATACGTTTTTGCAAACATTCCTGAATTATAAAGGACTGAAGGCTTATTGATTTTGGTGAAAATCGGTTAAGGGAAAGGGGTAGTTTACCGGCCACCTTTAATGTTTTAACAAGGTTAATTTCTTCTATGACGAACGATAACTGCCGTAAATTCAAACATAATCAAATAAGTTTTTGCATACATCCCTAAATTTTAAACATCTCAAGGTCTGTTGATTTCGGTGAAGATCGGTTAAGATAAAGGGGTAGTTTACCAGCAACAATTTATGTTGTAACAAGAGAAAGTTTTTCATGACGAACGATAACTGCCGTAAATTCAAACAGAATCAAATAATTATTTACATATATGCCTGAGTTGTAGAAGACTCAAGGCCTATTGATTTTGGTGAAGATCGTTAACGGGGAAAGGGTAGTTTACCTGAAACATTTTTTGTTGTAACCAGAGTAAAGTATTTAATTATGATAAATAAAACATCCTGATAAGAAGATCTTAATAATCCACTGTAGAAACGTAGATGAAATATTTATAAATTACGAGGCTAGTTGAACGGGGTGGGGGTAATTTTCTATTAATGAAAATTATAGTTGCAAGGGGAGGGGAGAATTTTTATATGTGTACTACGTTATCGGCAACAAAGATGTAGTTTTTGTTAAAATTCCTTCCCGTCCTGTTTGGCCGTAGCCCAATGTTTTCTGCAAAACCAGACGTTTCGGCAGTGCCGTCGGCTGCCATCATTAGTGAAAATCGAGTGCGATAACGTGTGGTGGTATACGTTAGTGACTACAGTACTGTGGTTAAGGCTGAAGCAATAAGTGGAAAGATGTAGTTTCTTCTCATTTCGTAAATGATTTTAAATATAAATCTTAGAACATGGAAGTCATGTATGGTTCTCCATACCGATATTTATTCTTGTGGCGGGAACAAGAATTAAACAACATTTGCAACAAAGATCATCATCATCATCTTGACAACACGGCATAGGCAAAGTGCTGCCTGTTCGCCTTCAAAAATCCTCCAGCCATCTCTTCCTGGGTCTATCCACACACCTGTATGTAATCTGAGAGTTTTTCTAAGTGTTCTTTCCACCGTTGTTTGTAAAATCTTTCAATTTTTCATTCAAGTTAAAAACTTGTAACTTTTCTCTTATCGTTTCATTTCTCACACGGTCTAGTTTAGAACACATTTTAACTCCTCTTAAGAACGCCATTTCCGAGGCCTGTATTCTATTGTCTTGTTTTTTAGTTGTTGTCCACAATTCACACCTATAGGACACTACAGGGGCTGCCATAACTTTGTAAAACTTTAATTTTGTATCTCGACGTACCTTGTTTCTAAAAATACGGTTGATTGTTCCACAGACCGTCTAGAACTTACCTAACTTAACATAAATATGATAATTTTTTATCATAGCCAATATCATTTCTCAACTAATTAAAGTGGCTCACCTGTTCTAGAATTCGATCACGAATCATTATTTTTGTTCTTATTGGCTCCTTGCCTCGAAACCCATTACCTCGAAATGCAACGAAGGTCAATCGAGCAACAAAAAGCCCATAATCACTGAAATACTACTATCTGAAACAAGCTAGAATAGCGACCCAATCGATATAGCCTACATACACTCGCGCCTGCACGCATACAGCAAGCGTTCCGTGATATGTGTACAAAAACGAACCTTATTAATTATGGGACAATGTAATATTATCCACGACGAAGATATGAACGTAGTAATACTATACTGACATTAGTTAAGGACTTCGTTGTACCGTAGGGTTAAGACGTTTGAAACAATAAACTAAAGTTTACAGAGTCTGCGAAAAGTGAGGAGGCGCAGTGTGCACGGCTCTCGTTACAAGCGCATGTTCAAGAATAATGACATTACGCCCATACGTGGACGGATGTTCTGTTATGTCAGCGTGCAGAATTGCCAGAACCACTACGGGTAAGCAGTTTAAACTTGAATATAATAATATTATTCCTAATTATGTATAACAATGGATACAATTGGTGCATAATTCAAGCCATGTGTTTTGGAATGTGGTCAAATCGGAAGTTAGACAGCCTCAGCACGTATGAAATATAGGCCTATGAAAGACGTTTGTGAAAATCGACGTTCTATATTAAATATGCAGCTGTCGTTTTCTTCTTCTTCTTCTTCTTCTCTTCTTCTTCTTCTTCTTCTTCTTCTTCTTCTTCTTCTTCTTCTTCTTCTTCTTCTTCTTCTTCTTCTTCTTCTTCTTCTTCTTCTCTTCATCAAAAGATACTCCTATATATAACCAACTACACTGCTCAATGCTATCGCCCAGTCGCATTCGTGGTCGTCCAATTCGTCTTTTACATTTTGGACAATTATAGCGGCCCCTCTTGACTAATGTCATCATCCATCCACGAACCAATCCCAGTCCGAGGCAGTTTGTTAGTTCATTGAGCCATCCTTGATTTTACGGTGGATAAGGAGCTAATCTAGTCCACCAACACACGTCTTGGAGGTCCAGGATTTTAAACCGAGGTTTACCCCCCTAAATGGGTTACTTTCGCCACATTTTCAGACCCATCCACTCCATGAAGAACGAAGAGAAAACGCACCCTAGCTTTCAGATACGCTAATATCACCGTGGTCAGAGAAGAATAAGAGTTGGTCAAGATAGACCAGACAGAAAAGATTAAAGAAACAGATCTCACCCAGGACAAGCTGAAGTAAAGTGAGCATCCAGCTAGTGTACATCGGGTTTGCCAAAACCCGTATCCACAAGATATGGCTCCCTGATGTAGGCGTCTGATTAGCCATTCATATTCAAGTATGGTCTGTTCCGCGTTGCATATGACGTCACTGGCCGTATACAGTGCTGTAGTAACCGAATTTCTGTAATAGCAGATCCGTATAAGTGTTCAAACGGAACTGTTCGTAGCTGGACATTGTGAACGCGTCAAAAGGCTGTACCGGGTTATATACGACCGACTCAATCGTATGCACTCATATGGCATAAAATTTGTGCCTTGATGATATTTTAAAATTATTTCTATTGGTAGTTAAGCTATTTTATTACGTTTTCGATATTACTGCCTAGGTTAATTTTTAATTAACGTCTCTTCTATTATATTCTCTTTGCTCATACATCTGGGTACTTGTATTTAAATTTTAGTTCACAGTCCAAATACGAGGTAGTGTAAGTGAAGTCATTCTAAGGTAATGACCAGCGAACAGGTGCTCCTAGTAAACTTTATAAGTCAAGTAAGATAAGGATGTGGTCATTTTAAGTGGAATCCTATACACCCCTGAAATCCTACACACAACCTTCTTCAGCGCTTTTTTTAAGATTTTCCAAAAATGTAAAAACATGACATTATGTACGAAAATATTATTTTGGTTTCTGTTGTTATTGCCGTTCCTTCGTTCTTCTATTCTGTACACATAGCATTATTAATAGAAGCTGGCCTACCTCTAAAGGAGAGATACGTCAACAGTCAGCAGCCTACGAACAACAAACAAAAATATTATTGCCAATATTTTTTATTGTGTTCTATAGATATTACTAGACACATAGTTACATTTTTTTGTTATAAACTTGAAAATAACCACTAGTTTAAAAAATATTAAAATAATACAATTATTAGCTGAAAGTTAAAACCCGGCTCAGTGTGAAATATGTAGGCTACTCGTCTGGAGTTGCGTGTCGGACCATGAACTGTCTTTCGAAATACTTATACGTGCGTTACAGATTTTAAAAAATCTCATTACAGAAAACATTATTCTATATAATTTACTACTTATCAGGGGCGAGCATGGAGGTTAATGGGGGATACACCTCCCCCCCGAAATCCGAAAAAATTAAAAAATGTGGAGCAAGAAATTTAAAAATAGCTGCGTGTTTTTTGAAATGTAATTAATTGACTTCCAAGTTTTGCCAATTAAAAACAAATACTATTTAGGTCAGTGACAAGTTTAAATTATTTACAATAATAGACCTCATACTCAATTGCAAACAAAACAGATGTTAAACAAAATTGTGAAAAATGAAAAGAAGTCGACTTGAAAGAGAGTAGGAGGACACGATTTTCCGCTGGTTACAAGCACCTTGAAACATGATTCATGTGACGACGTGCTTCACACTGTGCTTGAGCCATGTCAGCTGATTTATTTAATTCCACAACGAAGGACCCGTTTGCTTTTACCCGCTAGCTGGCCGAAAACCGAAGCCTATGAAAAAAACAGGCCATGAAGCGTACGACGATTTTTGAAGTCACGTGACGTTAGGAGTTGAACAATTCCAGTGTTATCCTATGTACTCGCGTAATTAACGCGCTTTATTTGACCAAATTTACTTAAATGTTTCTGATTTTTTAAAATTAAACCTGTAACAAACATATAATGAAACATGTGTAATCCACATATTTTTTTAAATATCAAGAGAATAAATAAAACACTTATTTATCAAAGTATATAGTGATATTTATTTCTTCGTTTTTTACCTATCTTTCTTTTTCTATTTTTCCTTTTGAAGAAGTCAACAATGATTATATTTTTTAACAAAATTATTTAACACTATTTTACATGCTGTAAAATTTTTTATCTACAACCCTATTATACACATTCATATACACAGCATTTAGGTCCCTCACTTTCTTAATTTTAACTTCTCTTTAAAGTATATATATATTCCACATAAAAGTATTATTAAGCTTCCAAGACAAACTGTAAGCCTATCTGATGTATGTTTTTAATTGATTTTAATGAAATTAGTGAATTACAGCTATTATTTGCCCATTGGTTTTAATTTGTTGGTGTAATATATTGTTGACCCATTAGTTCATTATAATATGAGAAAAACAATACTCTAAGATTACTCTAAGATAAAAACAAAACATTACTCTAAGATATGTGGTTGAAAAAGTCCCCCCCCCCCAAAAATGAAATCCTAGATTCGCCCTTGCTACTTATAAACGATTAGGTTATACGTAAATTTTTGTCTTTCTGTCTGTGTTTTAAACAGAACAAAAATGTAGTCAAGAAGGAAGCGTTCATTGCTATCAATAGAAAGCTGCGATGGTTATATCGGTTAATGTATTTTAAATCTGCAATTCGTTTCGCGATCGGTGCCAAGTGATAATTAGAGTAACAAAACTGTCTGCGTTTCCAGGACACTCGGTAGGGAGCGCTGTTGTCAATTTGACCTGTGATGGTTTAGATGGAAGGACGGACGGGGGGGGGGCGCTACAATTGTCACGCCCTTCACATATTGACTTCCATTCTGAGAAGTTAACTTCTTACAATGAGAAAATAATGCACTGGCAGCCAGGTGATGGCAAAAGGTTTGCGCAGCGGGGGGGGGGGACTCTAAGTAAATGATACAAAGTAGTCGCGTGCTACGTCGACCACTTTTGTGTGACCAACGCCACCATTTTGATTGATTTTTAAAGACTGGTGGTGTATTTTTGTGCCAGAAAAGAAACTAGGATGATCCGAGTGTAGCCTACCTTGTATTGTATCGCTTTTGTCTGTTCTCACAGTGTGTGAGCACATCTGTCCTTATATAGTAGGCTCTACCACAAAACATACTTCCACCATTGTTCAAATTATTCGGTTTAAATGCACTCGTTGTCATTCTGTCTCGTCCTGTCGAGTCTCTTACTTTTGTACAACACTCCTGGCGACTTCTTTGATTCTGTATGGAATAGGCTTATCAGTTTGTTGCGTACCGACTGCTACATTCAGCGTATCAGCAATGAATATAACTAGTCCTATCCGCCACTTTGTTTTGTATCACAAAATGTAACAGAAGTTACATTTGTTTATTGCAGTGAGAACTTCATGTACGACACTACGGTTCGCGTACACCTCGCGCTCTAAGGGCAGTAGACTGATTCAACGCTTCACTAAGTAGATGATACGAAAAAGCAGTGATGCCAGGTTAATCAAACTTCTTTTCCTCATATAGCTATCCAAAATTTCCCAACTGCCACAAACATGTGTGCTTTAAGCAAAGCGTAATATTTTAAAGAATGTGAAGATATTCTAAATATTCAAATACTATTACAAGGACCAGGACTCAACGGAATAAATGCTGAGTTAATAAAATATGGTGGCACGTTATTGCGTTTACGAATTCTCCATTTTCTAAATAACATTTGGATGGAAAATAAAATTCCGAAAGGATGGAGGCGGGCAGAAGTGATTTCATTATATAAAAAAGGAGACAGAACAGATGCAAATAATTACAGAGGAATAAGCTTGCTGGACTCAACGTACAATATATATACAAGAATTCTCAATCAGAGATTAAGAGTCATTACAGATGCATTACTTCTTGAAGGGCAAATGGGTTTTAGAAAGGGTAGGTCGACTGTGTATGCATTGTTTGTATTACGACAGAAAATAGAGAAAAGGGAGGAGTATAACCAGGAAACACATGTCGCTTTTGTTGATCTGGAAGAAGCATTTGATAATGTAGACCATCAAAAGTTATGAAATATTATGGATAGAAGAGGATATCCACATGATTTTAATAATAAATTCAGTTAAGATTCTTTATTAAAGTATATCTCTAGTCGTGGATCTGAATATTAGGCTGTCAGGTGACATTCCAATAAATAAGGGAGTTAGGCAGTGATGCAGTGTTTCCTAAATCTTGTTTAATATATACATTGACGTCATTTGAGAGCATGGAAATCCAGAGTGACTTCGGAAATACAGCTTAAGAAATCAATTTGTATGGGTTCCCTGCTATGTGCGGACGACATAGCTCTTATTCAAGAAAATGAGGATGATTTGCAAAGAGCTATGTTTCAATTACAAGAAGTGGCAGGAGAATACTCACTGACAATTTCAATAATAAGAAAGACCAAAACCATAGCCTTTAAAGGTAAATATCCAGTAAGGACTAAGATAGTTATAAACAAAAGCACTTTAGAACAAGTGAGCCGTTTCAAATATCTCGGCTGTGCAGTATGCTATGAATCTGAATATGATATAAGAGACAAGATAAACAAGTTTAGGAATATTTGTGGTACAATTCATGGAAATCTTAAAAATGAAACAAGACACAGCACAAGGGTTAAATTTTAAAAGACAATTGCAATACCCACGTTGATTTATGCGAGTGAGGCGTGGGTCATGACAAAAAAGGAAAGCACCAAGATTCAGAGTGCTGTAATGCAGTTTCTTCGAAATACTTTAAATTATACATTGCAAGATAGAATAAGGAACGAAGACATCAGAGCAGAACGCGAAGTAAAGGACGTAAATGAAATTATTTCGATTTACAGACGACAATGGCGGGGTCATCTGCAAAGGATAATAGAGGATCGATTGCCAAAAGTGGGAGTGAACTATAAAGCCATTGGTAGAAGAGACGTGGGTTGCCGAGGATGAGATGGGTGCTGGAACAGGTTTATATAACCTAATCCTTGAAGAGGAGAAGAAGAAGAAGTCCGCCACATTGTTTTGTAACACAGAAAGTAACAATAGTTGAATTTTGTTATATTTTATTTAGAGGTTTCCTACTATTCTGTGGTTCCCTTCAACCAAAAAATATTCTCTCTCTGTCTCCCTCTCTCTTCGGTCCTCAATCCTCAGATTCGTTGTTTATGGTTCTGCTTTTCTCAGAACATCGTCTCCAGTGTCATCCTATTCATTTTCCTAAAGTTCCTTTATTTACTTGATTCGTGAATTACCTCCTTGGCCGTCCTCTGTATTTCTTCCCTTATAGTTTACTTTCTATTGTGGTCACCATGTATGTGTTACGCCTCATTAGACGTCCAATCCTTTTTATTCCTTCTGTTGTTTAGGCGTGTCCACATTACTCGCTCCTCATTTAGTCTATTCAGGACCTCTTCATTCGACTCTTTCCCTTACCATAAAATATTCTGGAGCGTTTCCAACACCAAATCCTAAAGCCTCCAACCTGGCTTTCTCTGTCTTACAAATTATTCACGTCTCCGATCCGTACAGATCCACACTCAATACAAAATTTTGACAGACTTTCTCCTTGTGGCAATACTGATATTATTTGATGTGAATAGCATTTACATTTTGAAGGCAGTTTCCGCTTGAGCTATCCTACATTAAATGTCTTCCACGGGTCCTCCATCAGCTGTTTACTGCTTAGTAAGGATGTGAATAATACTGCTAAGTTGAGACGATAGTTAACGAACGTGGCTACGAGACAATTCACACGCGGCAAAGCTCGAGATTTTCCAGACACGCATTCCAGACGTTAATCGATTATTTTACCGTCATTGTCAAGATTGGACGTAGTTTCAAGAGCGTTCCAGTGTCTGTAACTACGGAATTTAGTCTCGACGCGTCGCCCGGAAAATGAAAGTTTATTCTCGAATCTCAGCTGAGTATAAATATTTGCGCCAGCGACCGGCCAACTTCAGTTGTTTTGTGGTCAGCGATATTACAGCACGTTTCGGAGTGATTGTGACTTGCAGTTTATTGTAAGGTGATTATTGTGTGTTACTTAGTGCAAAACTGTAATAAGGTGACACTTATTGTTTGTGTGTTGGACAATGTTTAGCTTGAAGAATTGTATAAGTGTGTCTTTGCTTATTTTTATCTGTAGGCCTAATTAAAGTTGTCATCAACGATTTCATCTGGTGCCGGTCATTCTGTTTCCATTGTACAACATGACGATCCGTGCGGTTGTCGTAACGATACATTAATAATACATACATACATCACACAAACAAAAAACTACACTACATATTTCAGTTTACAACAAATTCCAATGCACTTTCCACTTTTGCCTGTTCTTCGCTTCTTCTTTGTGCAGTCGTCTCAGCTCTGTTCTTCTTCCAAATCCAGATTTTAGGCGGCCTTCTTCTTACTCTTCTTCCATTTGGTTCCTAGAACATCACTGCCTTTGATAATCTACCCCATCCTCCCTCACATGCCCGTACTATTTTTCTTCCAGAATTTCTACTCTATCCTTCTCAACATTCGCCGTTCCTGTCTTACTTATTATCTTCTTTCTTGACTTCATTGTTGCTATTCTCGGAAAAGACATTTTTTTTGCTCGCTGCTTTACTGTTATCGTCTGATGTCTCCGCCCCCACAGAGCACTATATTTCTACCATTTATTTATAATGATTGCTTTTAGACTGATACATTGTAATTCTAATGTACAGGCCTATTACTGTTTTATTTTTATTTGTGTCCCAAAGTTACAAACACAATTTAAATAAAATAAGACACTTAATCTCGAATTTAATCAATCAGAAAATTAATGTTATTTAATTTATATAGGCCGTCAGTTTGTTTATTTATAGTATTATTTTGCTTCGTTAAAGATGCAGTTGCTCGTTAATGCTGTTTAATCGTTGACCTGGAACATTCTCAGCTGCATCCTTCTCCCTCCCTCGGCCTTGATGTCCCGGTATTTTTTGTACGAGGGTAGGTGGACAAATTTGCTGAACACACTTACGGGGTCTGTGAGTTTGAGTATTATCCCCGACCCGTTGAAACACCACCTCCCTTTCCGCTTTTAGAAAACTAACCTGCAACTGGCTGACATGTTATTTCGGGCTAGGCCTATTGTTTTTCAGCCTAAGAGCTCACGTCTGGCTTGATATTCGTCTTTTATATTGTCCAAGCCTTTTCTTCGTCCGAAGAATCTCTTTTGCGAAACGTGCCACAAGCTTTCAGGTGGCCTCTCCTCCAAACATCGCTTCTGCGACTCTATACGGTGAGATCTCCTGCCTAATATACTCTTCCAATCATCTCCTGTGTTGCTCCCGCCTGTCGCACACGAAGAAGGTATGGCTGACATCGTCTGCGGCTCCCGGACCGTACACGCACTCTGGTGACTCGGCCGTTCCAGTGTCCAGTCAGAGGGTATGCTAATAATCGATCTCCTCATGCTTCTTCTCCGCCCACGACCGCACCGATGTACCGGTCTTCACAGTCGCAATGTTTACAGCAATACTACCCCGTATGGATGTGCCTGATTTAACAGACTGACACTTCTTTGCGGACAAACTATGTCTAAACTTAACAATAAACAACTCTGCCAAGGGGAAAACTCTGATCTTAATTTTCGGTCCCTCATGCAGAGTGTTTTACAGCGAATATTACAATGACCTACTTAAGAACAAGTAGGTCAGAAGTTACCAGAGCCTATGAATCGGATGGAAAATTATCGTTCACGCACTAAATATCTTCTCCTTCTTCTTCTATCAGGGACTAGGCGAATCGTCCCAAAGGAACACATCCACTTCACCAACGCTTTTTGGCCTTCATGTAGGCCTACTTCGTTCTCCAACAGGCTCGTATTGCCAAAATCTACATCTGTCATCCTATTCAGGTAAGCAATCCATCTCGCTTTGTTCTCTGAATACGATCTGTGATTACGAATGTCTTCAAAGTAGAGTCTATCTCTTCGTGTACAGCCTTTAACAGATCGCAAGAATCTCATCTCCAGTATCCTGCTCAGATATTTTGTCGCCCAAGTTACAGAACCACACAATAACGCTCACACAGCCATTACCTTATAAAATGTTAGTTGAGTCTCTTTCCTTGTTTTTCTTGATAGCTCTCGGCGAATTGTGCCGCATACCGACTGAAACTCAGCCAACTTGTGATCAACATCGTGACCCACATCATAAGTGATGTCACAACCAAGATCGGAAATGTGACAACTGGCCTATACTCTTATTATCCAATACAATTTAAGTCCGTAAGGGGTATTTACCCATAAACGCCACAGTTTTTGTCTTCTGGACAAAAATATAAACTGCGCATTAAATATAAAATAACTTATTTTATATCCTATTTCCATAACTAACTTTCCTATTTCCATCCCACAACACAATAACTTATTTTATATCCTATTTCCATAACTAACTTTCCTATTTCCATCCCACAACACAATAACTTATTTTATATCCTATTTCCATAACTAACTTTCCTATTTCCATCCCACAACACAATCTATTCGTGAGAGTTTGGATAGCTTCCGCGAACAGCATTACCGTTCAGTATAATTAATCGCACTTCAATGTAGAAATCAACGTTTACCGTATGAAGTCACATTTTAACTCGGTTGTATGTAATTCTGTGAAAATGATGTCTTGTATCTTAGTAAAATATATACGCTACATGTATACAAACCCTTTTCGCTACAGGCAATTTCTTAATGTATATATTATTTATTTAATATTTATAACTAATTTACACCAAGATATATTATTTCCTTATTTGGAACATGTTTCGGGAATCCTATTTTCCCATGGTCAGCCATCTTAATTTTGGATCTTGTTGAGTATTTGTGTTTCGGTTACACCATAGCAACAACCTGATAAGGAAATACTGTAATATATCTTTAGGTAAAATAGTTATAAATATTAAATAAATAATATATATATGGCAATATTAAAAAAAAATTAATAAACAATCAATTTCTATGACCCTTACAGTTGTTTTACGCTATTAATACCTTAAATATTTGCTGTAAATGTATTCAACCGTTTAAAATCCTACTGTTCAGAATCGCTAAAAGAACAATACCGTGGCACGGACAATACTTCATACCGTAAGGACTTACTACACGATGTCGCTTGAACCGATAATTTAATTTTTCTCTCGGTTTGATCATAACAAAATGGCTCTTTGTCACTCTCGATTTAATTTTTTGTGTTGTCGATTCTGTTCGCTGGTTCAAAACTAATTGGATTACACGTTCACGGCGATCCGTAAGTTTCATAAAAAAAAAAAAATCGTGTAGACTATTAATAACACAACGGTATTTTTATCGTACATTTTTATGTGTTTGTAACATTATAATGTATACTGCTTTTTTATTTAAAACGTTTAGATTAGAAAGGCAGTAATAACATAAAAGTAAAGGGAATGCCGTTTTTGAAAACACTCCACACTTTTACACCCGTAATTTTTTTTTCTGACGAAGAGAAAGAAACACCTTTAAAGCTATTGAGTGTGGAGAGTTGTTTCTGACACTTGAGAGCGAGGAGGGTCGGGCTTTTGTGTCCCCTCACACGATTTACAACGCACATACAATTATTCAACTTGTTTTTAATATACTCTATTCATCCTCCCCGGTGAACTTCATATAACTGGTTTTACAATACGCTTTATTGCTTAGGTAACTTTACCGTCTTTTCTTCTTCTCCTTGCGAGCGAGAGAGAGAGACGAAGAGGGTGTTCATTTGTTACTTTGGTAATTTGATATTTAATAGCTTTCAGCTACTATGATAATAAGGGCCGCAGCTTCGGTTTCATTATAGTTATTATTATTTTTATTAATCTTGAGAAAAAGAGGTTCATTGTAATGGTACATAACCTTGTAATTTATCGTTGTGAAGACGATATGAGTTTTTTCTTCTCGTTTTTTTTTTTTTTTTTTTTTTTGAAGCAGCGTAGTAGTTTAAAATTATTTATGTGTGGATTTGTGGTGATTGCGTTGAACGTTTTAGTGAATGTAATAAGTCAACGACACATAAAAGAGGGATTTTCTTAACCCTTTTTCCAACGTTTCAAGTCACTTTTTCAACGTAAAAAACTTGTGCTCGCGACAAGTAAGTATATCAGGACCGGAATTAAACACAAAACTGCTTGCATTCTGTAAATACGAAACTAAATCCTCTACAAATATCTTTGATCCGAGATCTTCAAATGTAGAAACACGTCGCCGCTAGAATCACGATCACATTTCCACTTTAAATTGTACACTGCTGGTCATTAGCTTTCTTTAATTTTACCCATCATTTCTGGTATTGTTTTTTTTACGATTCTACAGATCCTTTTACCGTATCGGACCGCAGTGGAAGTCTGCGTTTAATTCCAGGGTGTCAGAGTAAAAGAAAATGTAACCTGAATCCGAATGTTTTGAATTTTTAGTGTTTATTGTGTGCTCTACAATTGTTATATTACTAAAGAAATAGTAAAAAAATCGGGAGTTTGTAGTTTTTCAGGAAATTGAAAAATTATCTAATATCAAAATTTATGTAATAATAAATGTACTTAGTTCAAAACAGTGAGGGACTTCTGCATCTCAGGGAGTAGGGCTTATACTAGTGTTACTATTGTTACCATTACTATTGTTACCATTACTATTGTTGCGTAATGCGGGAAAAGTGTTACGTAATACGGAACGTTCTATAAATATTTCGAATATTCCAGTTGTAGTGTGTGTACATAATGCTGCTACTTTACGGTGAAAGACAATTATTGCGTCAATTAATGCGTCAATTATCGAGTCTATTATACCGGACCATACCGGTCACCGGTCAGCGCAGGGTGTTCAAGGACACTGTTTCTAGTGAATTCTCGAGAGCGCCCGTTTGTTTAACAAAGTTACAGATTATTCTAGAAATCAGCTGGGTATAAATACAGCCATTCAGCGACGGTCAAGTTAGTTATTATCGGGCGATTACACAGTGAGTTTGAGTTGCGAATTATTACAGTGCGGTTCGAAGTATTGTGGCCGAGTGTTACGTGTTTTATAATTGTGCGAGACTATTGTAATACAATTGTGTTTTATATCATTTAACATTTTTATTTCGTGTGAACAATTTTTATTTGATTTTTTGTAAGAGACTGTCTTGTTAATTACAAACTATTTAATTGTGATAATTAAAGTTGGTGATTAGTAACTTAATTGGTGTCTTGTATTTTGTTTTCCACTGTACCATACGACGATCTGTTAGACCCTCGTAACACTATGTTGTTTCATTACTTTTATGGTAGGCGAGTTTTCTTTATTCTATTTTTTATTCTCAGAATTTCAGAGCCATTAAAATGATAGACATTTAAGGAAATGTAAATGTAAAATACGTATTTTAATCTCAATTAGATCTGTTCGTTTGTGACTTTCCAGTAAGATAAACAAACGCCCTCTAAGGACGTTACCGGCGTCATGTAAAGAAAGACCAGTGCCTCTAAAGGACCGTTGACCATTTGCCATCTTAAAGCATAGCCGGGCCCTTTCTTGGTAGCGTGGATGAAAATACAAGAAAACAAGAATTACTGAGTAAAGATGAAGTAGGAAAAATGAAAGACTCCTTAGCTCTCGAAACCTAATAGCATTGGGGTCGAAAAGTCCAAGATTTGGTCAAGAGAGACCAGATTGGAAAGATTAAAGAAAAAAAGGGATTCCACCCAAGACATGTTGAAGCAAGGTGAGAATCAGCTATCAGGTTTCCTATACCCGACCATCGACCACCCATCCTACGACCGACCATCCTATATCCATCGACCAGGTGTGGACCCCTGATGAGACGTTTCTTGGAAGACACACAAAGTTCCTTGGAGAAATAGAATATCTTGAATAAAAATAAGTAAAATTTTAATAACATAATAAATTTTACAATTTAATTTCTACCATAAATGTTTTTTGGTTAGCATTTTTTTATTTACCGTAATTTTGTTTATTTATTAAACATAAATACTAGATAAATACTAGATATATTTATGTTTCTATGATATATGATATATGATTTGTATAATATTTCTATACTTATTTGTAATTTCGAGAGAGGAACCCCGTTTTGAAATTTTTAATATTTTAAATAGTCTTTTTGTACTTTGTTGTAGCGTTCATGCTGTTAGCAATATGAACACACATCGTCTTCTTCTTTCACCTTCAAATTCTCTTCAGGAACATCTCTTCCATCCTTATGTTATTCATTTGTTCACTTCGTTCCTTCACCTACATTTCTCATTTTAA
The DNA here is from genome assembly GCA_034769895.1 of Magicicada septendecula. Lineage (NCBI taxonomy): Eukaryota > Metazoa > Arthropoda > Insecta > Hemiptera > Cicadidae > Magicicada > Magicicada septendecula. The sequence continues at coordinate 426,451,863 of CM068373.1, read as the reverse complement.
TTGATGACTGGTAGTTAGGAAGGTAAGAAGGGATAGGTGTTTTGGGTGTAAACCCAACAGTTGAAGGCTGAGTGCGTATGAGTGCAGTATTTCGTTGTGCTGTTAGCAGTTATGTAGAATTGTTTTGGTTGTGTGATAATATCGCCTTGTGGTGTGTAAGCAGTTTAAAAGGTGATGGTGTTGCTTTTCTCATACTTTAGCTGTTGGTTTTCCATGTTGACCTGTTATTCTCTTATATAAGTTATAAGTCTTTTATATAACCTAACTCTTAATATCAACCCAGAAACAAAAGTTATGGCTTCTAGAGGAAATAAACCGATACGTTCCATTGAAAATGGTGGAAACACTGAAAGGCCTCGTCCGGAACATGACTAGTAGCAGTTCAGCAAGTAATCACAATAAAGTCGGAATGTTTCGAATTTTTACTTTATATCGTATGATTGTGTGTTCTACAACAGATATATTACTAATGAAATAATAGAGAAAATAATAGACAAATTGGGATTTTTTCATTTTTACTACATCTGAAAAATAAAAATTTAAGTAATATAAATGTAGGCCTACTTCGTTCAAAATAGTGAGAGAATTTTTTTTGTAGCTCAGGGTGCTCACTAGTTGTAATTATCGATTTCTCTTGTATTTCTCCAGTTGCAGTTTTCCACTTCAGCCAAATATGCAAAGAATATAATCTTAGAATATCAACCCAGAAAACAAAAGTTATGACCTCTAGAGGAAATAATACGATACGTTCCAAGATAATTATAAACAATCAGTCTATAGAACAGGTATCACATTTCAGTTTCCTAGGGTGCGATGTAACTTATGAGTATGAAAGTGACATCGATATAAAAATAAATAGATTTCAATTGATATGCAGTTCTATACATAGAACACTTGTAAATAAGACAAGGAAAGACACCAAGATAAAATTCTATAATGCAATAGCAACACCTGTTTTAACTTATAGAAGTGAAACTTGGATGATGACAAGAAATGATGAGAGAAGAATACAAACAGGTGAAATGAAATTCTTGAAAAAAACCGAAGGTTGCACCCTTAAAAATCAAAAACGAAATGAAGATACAAGAACCGAGTTAAATAGCCAACAGAATAAGTAAGGGACAAATAAAATGGAGGCAGCATATCGAGAGAATGGAAGGTATGATACTACCTAAACAAGTAATAAGATAAGACCTCAAGGAAGACGAGATATAGGTAGACTAAGGAAGAGATGGCTTCAGTGAATGCGGAACAGGCTGTAAGCCAATACCTTGAAGTAGAGAAGAAGAAGAAGAAGAAGAAGAAGAAGAAGAAGAAGAAGAAGAAGAAGAAGGATTCCTAACTTTTTCTACATTTATGTTTACTTGTTGTATTTTGAGTTTTTTATATATTTGTTTATAGAATAAGAAAACTTGGTAGGCAATCCAATCCGGAACCTCTAGATTACTAAATCAATTTTATTGATGTTCGTGTCAACATTAAGCGTTAATATCAACCGGTATTTCTGCCTTATAGACTCAGTCTTTAATAGGCCTATACTGAAGTAATGAATACATTACTGCCATGCCAGCGGCAAGTGGTAGAGTCTTTTTGTTTAAATGTTTAGACATTTGAACGTTTAATTATGGTATTTGTGTATATTTTTAATGCTAAACCCAACCCTTCAAAAACTTGAAATAGCCACAAAAAATATAGAGGCAGTAAAAAAGTTCATATATCTTTGCTCCCAGGTAAACAGCACTAACGACACCAACGCTGAAATAAGAAGAAGAATATATCTCGCAAATAAAACATATTACGGATTAAAAAGCACCTGGCAGCTAGCTTCATCTCACGCAGCACGAAATGCAAAATTTACAAAAGACTTATCAAGCCAGTGCTGACATACGTTTCAGAAACCTGTACGATAACAGAAACAGCGAGAGACTTCTAGGCTTCTGTGAAATACGGATCCTAAGAACAACATTTATAGATGAGTACAAGAAAATGGAATATGGCGAAGGTGCTATAATTGTGAACTATACCATCTTTACAAAGAGCCGGACATTGTCAGGATAATCAAAATATACATGCTATGGTGGGTTGGACACAGAGAGAATGGAGGAAGGACGGGCCTACGAAACATATCTTCTACCAGAAACCAATGGGTAGTAGAGCAAGAGGAAGACCTCGAAGTAGATTCAGAGATCACGTAGAGGAGGACCTCAGAAAGATGAACATAAGAAACTGGAAAGCCAGGGCACGCAGTAGGGAAGAATGGAGTCGAGCAGGCCGAGATCCACCACGGCTGATAATGATGATGATGATGATGATGTATATGTTTAATCTGTAGGCAATAATAGAAGAGCTGTCAATGGACAACTCTTAAAATCATGTATGTGTATGTCATTCAATTTTTTTATTGTTCGCAAGACGAACACATTACTTGCAATCAACTGAGAAAAACCTTTACTGATATTTCATCTTGTGAAATTCCGAGGATTATTTGTGTTGTACCTTTGAACTCTCCATCCTTTGTACTCTTCACCTGTTTCATTCCGTATGAAGGATTCAATGATCACTGGCATTCAAATCCAGTGGCGTGGCGTGGGTACATAACACCTGTTGCCCGTTGTGAGAGGCCTAAAACTTAACCTAAAAATTAATTAGAATTTTTTTTGTAGGAAGTGTTCTTGTTAGAGGATTTTCTATCATTCGCTGGGAGAAGAAGAGGGTCCCGGTTCAACGGGATCTGACTCTCATTATACTTACACAGAATAAATCAGAACACAAATAATCGAATTAAAAATAATAAAGACAAACAGAGAAAAACATGACTAAACGAACAAAACACAAATAGGTACATAAATAGTATCTGCTGCACGTCAGTTCCGAAAACAAACAAAGCTGCTAACTGAGCGTATTGCCTGTTTATACAGCGGCAACACATTGGGTGGACGAATGTGACTCCCTCCACAGTTTATACAGTGACAACTACTACGAGGTCAATGACCGTACGCAGTAAAACGTTCCCGATGTCTGAGCCGGCAACACAAGACGGTGCAAGCGCACAGCAGTTCGAAAGCAATGTTCGCCAGCAGTTCGCCAAAGCCTTTTCTTCACGTTCCCTACTAATATTGTTCGGATTTCAAACTATTTAATAACTAAAGTATTTATTCTGTAATATAATTAATATTATTTTCTCTTACTTCCAGTACTGTTGCCGCTGGCAACAGCGGTTACATGGACGCCACGCTACTGAAAAATTCAAATCTTACGAATGACCGCTTAGCGTTTGGTCGTCGTGGAGTACCAGACTGCTAGGTTTAAAGAACAGTATTATGTACTTTATATTCAACAGGCCATTGTAAACATATTTACGATGTTGCTGCGGTATAGGAATGACGAATAAGAACATAAGTCTGTCAGATAATAAACATCTGGTCCAGGTCCCTAATTGTTTTTGACAGCGGATAATGTGTGTGTGTATGTGTGAAATTTGGGCCGCTCTCGTATTCAATGCCTTCTTGATTGGGCTCATTCACCACTCTCTCTATTATTATCATCACACAAAGTATTTTCGTATTACGCTGTGTGAAAACATTGGTCGGCGGCGCGGTGGACACACGCCTGCGCTAAGCGATGATTCATGGGTTTCGAAATTGTTTCCTCGCTTGTGTTGTTATGACTTCTGCTTAACGTTTTGTTAAAGTTTGCGTTCGCCACAAAACGTAGCAATTTATGCAAAACACACACACACACACACACACACAAATTTGTTTATAAAACTTTCCGATATTCCATCTTGCTCGTTCGTTTCACAAGTCAAGTTATGTTTCTCTATCATATTCTTATGTGTACCAACTTTGTCGTGTTTCCTTGCTGAACTGCTACTTGTCACGTTCCGGACGAGGCCTTTCAGCGTTTCCGCCATGTTCAAGTCCTAAACCACGACGTGGTGGAAACACTGAAAGGCCTCGTCCGGAACATGACAAGTAGCAGTTCACCAAAGTTGGAATTACAGAGACTGCTAATTCAAATAACAAGATGAACGAATCTCATGTATACCTTCCAACCTATTCCATTATTCCATGTTCCTTCCCTCCAGATCCACGCAGCTTCCTTGTGTTTTTTGGGTATTATCAGGAACAAACTTTGCCCAACAGTGAAAAGTGAGAACTGCGGCTGCCTTTTCGAAGAAGTACCATTGAACATCTGTTTCTGACCGTTTCATAAAGCAAAACAAAGTCGAGATTTTGGATAACCAAGTTACATACTTTAAATATTTTCTTCTTCTTCTTCTTCTTCTTCTTCTTCTTCTTCTTCTTCTTCTTCTTCTTCTTCTTCTTCTTCTTCTTCTTCTTCTATGCCGTCACAGTTCGAAGTCGAACCTTAGCCTCCATAATCATCTGCCTCCATTTTTCTCTGGCCTTGGCAATCGATGTTCATCGTTTTATTTTAAGTAAATTATCAGCATACCTCGCCACTGCGTCAATCCAGCGTGTCTTGGGTGTTCCGACAGGCCTTCTACCCTTGATCTGACTAAACAATATCTTCCTAGGTATTCGGTTGTCTTCTATCCTAATGATGTGTCCTGCCCATTGCAATCTATGCAGTCGGATGGTGGTGGCCAGTTTATTGTCTTTATACAGCTTGTATAGCTCCTCATTGTGACTTTAAATATTTTATTTTTTGTTAAATAATAAATTAAATACATGTTTCTTTAAACTTTATTGAATAATAAAGTACGTGAGAGGTGGAATCCAAGTATTTCTATGTGATCTACACCCGTTTGTAGGCTTAATGCAGAGTTTCTTCACTGTCAGAACAGCAGCATTTGGCTACGCTTGACGTCTAGTACTATTGTCGTTCGTCTATTCAGGTTTTAGAATTATTAATGGCTAATTTTGGTCTTGGATATTACCCGATATGCTGTCACTACATCTACTTGCCTTTATATCGTAGTTCGTCTGGTGTTCCCTTGTCAAACTCCTTGACTATCCTACTTCAGTTAGTAGATTTTAATCGTCGTCGTCTTCGCCGTCATCCGTTACGGCTTAGGCCAGTAGCCTGTTCCAGTCTCAATGGAATTCATCCAACCATCGTTTGCGGGGTTTTCCCACACTTCTCTTTCCTCTTGGATGATAGTCAGGGCCTCTTCTTGAGAATCTAGTTGGATCCATTGTATCTACGTGTAACCGCCACTCCGTTTTGTACAGGGAGATTTTCTCATTTAAGCTTTCAGCTATGCCTAGCTCCATTATAATAGGATCATTTCTGATAAGATCTCTCCTGGTACAACCCTTTACATCCCTCAAGAATCTCATTTCCTTGCGCCCTAGATACTTGAAATTTGGCACCTGTTCTATTGGCGAGTAGATTTTAATGAAAGGTGTATTTCATCTTAGAACTTATGTCTCATAGAATTGCATGTTTCCCATACTCCCCCGTTCAATAGGCCATTGGGTACACACTGGCCCTAAACTCTTCTGAGCATATTCGTTCCTAACCGCCAGCTTCTCATCAAATTTAAGACAGCGGGCAACCATATACCGTAGAATACCCTTGTTTTAAAGGCGGCATTGCCAGCCTATGTGTTTACTGTTTACATCAAGGAATACTGATATGCCGAAAAAGTAAATTTATCAGAAAAATTCCTGACGGCAAAAGTTGAATGCCAAGAGTGCAACATGGATAGATTAACGTTCTTTCAAAAAATTAAGACTTCTCATAAAAAATAATAGATATATAACAAATTATAGATGTAATTTGTGTTTTTTTTTCTGTTGACAGTGTCTTCGAAATAATGGATTATATTGGTAAAACGCAACGCGGAGAAAACGCAGAACCTCATAGTCTGATCAGTTTTAGTGGAATAACAACCCACAGCATAAGGTTTGTTGTCATCTTCACGTGGCAGATACTGCAGAATCGTTGGCAACGAGTTTCAGTCCACAACACTTCATCACCATCATTGTCGTCGACGTATTCATCAATAAACTGGATTAATTCTGTACAGATCCTATGAGCAACAGTGGTCAAGGAGGAACGAATGGATATATCTTATGTCTTAGAAATTATTTATATATAATTATTTACATATTAAACATTCTTCACGTACAGTATTGAATATTTTTAAATTTGTAAGGTAACAGGCCTATATGTAATTGCGTTTTCACTTGTTTTGTTAGACAACACCTCAGCCTTATTAAAATTCAAAGTAAAAAAAATGAAATAAATTTTTCTTGTCCTCCTCCTCCTCCTCCTCCTCCTCCTCCTCCTCCTCCTCCTCCTCCTCCTCCTCCTCCTCCTCCTCCTCATCCTTCTTCTCCTTCTCCTTCTCCTCCTTCTCCTCCTCCTCCTCCTCCTTCTCCTCCACCTTCTCCTCCTCCTCAACCCAGGGGTTGGAAGGCTTGCAATTTCTTCCCTTCCGTATACAGTCTCTTAATGACCACATACCTTCTTTCTCCTTTTATCTCATCCACGTACTCCTGCCTAGGCTTTCCCCGATGATGAGTGGTGAACCAGTCTGAGTGGCGTATCAGGTGACCAATACTACTGCTTCTCCTTTCCGTAATTGTTCCAGTGAACGTCCTTCTTTCACCCACTTTCTTCAAAACCTCATATTAGGCACTCTTTCCGTCTACAGTAGCCTATTCTTAAGTCCCTTCTCCAACATCACATCTCAAAAACTTTAAAGTAGCTCATCTCCAATTTGCTTAAAGTCCAGGTTCGTCCTCAGAGTTCTCAAACTCACAGCTTACTTCTCACACACGAGATATTTAAAACGGATCACTTGTATGAAGTAGGTATATTTTTCGAACGCGTATTTGTGAAATTTTGAGTGTTGGAATATGCGTGTTGCGTGGTGGAATATGGACTCTGAAGCCAGTGGGGTTACCTAAGAGACCGTTGACTAGTTTCTGGTGGGGGGTGGGAGACTAGCTGAAGGATGGACTCCTCATTTTCCTCAGGACAAATGAAATATTCAGCATTCTTCCCATATTATTGTTTATAAAATAGTTATAAACTGCCTTATAAAGAGGCCTACGTTAAGTGATTATCGAATTTTATTGAAATTTTTATAGCTCTGGGGGGGAGTTAATCCCTTTGACACCCCGCCGTAGTTAACCTACTGCTTGGTACACATGGAATCCATGGAGCCCCGAACAGCACTTGGTGCGTGGTTAAGAGAACGTCTCTATCTGTCTCTGCCACGATAAGGTACATCGGAAGAGGAGTGTGGAAGAGGTGTGTGCTACCTTGTGTCGTTCATAATTAAATCTGTGGGAGGGGACTCTAAAAATCGGCAACGTGTTGTCCTAAATTACCCTGTCATGAATCCAGTCCGTACACTTGATGGTCTTTAATGCATCGTCCAGAAAACTGACACTAATTTTGTCGCCGCAAGAGGACGAGACGAAGGAAACCATGAAAGAAAACCCGTTTCCAATTTAAGCACGGCACGAGTTTGGCAAACAGGTCCAGGTGTACGGAGCAGCAGCTCGACGTGCTCCGGGCGAAAACGATGACTGCATGATGCTTGCTTGTTACCATGACTAGCGATCTCACGCTATTCTTGGAATGGAACCTCCGTTTATTTATTTTTGTAGGAGCAGGATTGTCTTGGACCCTCGGACCTCGAAGAGACCCGCAACGGGAGAATGGGGGAGACTACAGAGACCTTTCGTTTGAGAGGTAGGAATTGCCCGCCCAGAACGGGCAGGGCGCCTCTAACCGCTCAGGAAAAGTTGCCGAGGGCTGCCAAGCGGCAATGTCGGGGCACGGAAGAGAGCAGAGGAGGACGAGGTGGCACTATTGGCAAACAGATGTCGGTATAACACTTGTGTACCGAAGCTAAGTGTATGTTTTCACAACGAGTAGTAGAGACGGGAGGCGAACGAGAGTAATGTGGAGTGACGTGTGAATGGACAGCCAGTGAATACAACATTTTAATCACTGACAATTAAGATAAAACACAGCCAACAAGATCATCAACATATTCACTTATTAATTAATTTCTATTCACTGGGTTCCATCTCGTGTCTGACACATTGGACTGAAAGCAACACCCAAACACGATTCCTCTATTATTTTTGTACACGCACACGCACACACACACACACACACACACACACACACACACACACACACACACACACACACACACACACACAAAGCTCGTTAGTACTGCGTGCGCGCGCGTTAATACAGAGTCATACTGTTCTGGACACGCTGCGATCCGGTCACTACAACCTGTGGATGAGCACTGTATCGTAGAGGTTGAATATTGTCGTCTACAAGGCTTATTGATATTGTCAGATGTGCGTCGGTTGCACTCAATGGTAAATTAATTTAGTTTACATATTTATTTGGTTCCTCGAAAAAATTATTTGCTGTAATCTGTAGGCACCTCTATTAGGCCTACGGTGACCAAATGTTCTGTTACAATCCGGGATATACGACACCAGTTGTGTTTGGAGGTGGGGAGGTAGGTTAGGTTAGGTTAGGGGGGAGGTATGAAGCATTTCTCGAAACAATATTGAAAATATATATTCTTTTAGTGGAGGTTATATCTTCTTCTTCTTCTTCTTCTTCTTCTTCAAGGATTAGTTTGTATAAACCTGTTCCGGCGCTCATCTCATCCTCGGACGACCCACGTCTCTTCTAACAGTGGCTTTATAGTTCAGTCCCGCTGTCGGCAATAGATCCTCTGTCATCCTTTGCGGATGATCCCACCATTATCTTCTGTAAATTGAAATAATTTCAATTATGTCCTTTACTTCAAGTTCTGCTTTGATGTCTTCATCCCTTAGTCTATCGTGCAATGTATAATTTAAAGTAGTTCGAAGAATCTCCATTTCAGCACTCTGAATCTTGCCGCTTTCCTTTTTTGTCATGACTCATGGAGGTTATATTTGGGGTTAATTATTAATAGGGCGATTTGAAATTAAGTATCGAAGTTCAGGTATATTAGTGCTATAAATGTATACATTTCATTCATTTATATCCTTTATTTTCAAAGTAAAATTAATTTGTTTGAAATCGCCTATCGGTAACTTTACGAGCCATATTCATAAAAACTGTTTATCGCTTATAATTTTTACAAATATCGCAGTTTTATTTGAAATTTTATCCTGAATAATTTTTAATTAAAATTTTTTTTTGATCCGATTATTAGTAGCGGAGATATTTTGAGAAAACCAGAAAACAAACACAATTTTCCAACTAAAATTTTAATAAAACTATGTTGTTGACAGTTTTGGTATTCTAAACTTTAGGGTGAATATACATTCAAGTATAAACGTTTTCCGTGTATTAACGTACGAAGAGTAAAAAACTTAATCAGACCATGGACCACGGCTGCATATGTTTGGTTAAAGTCTAAGTCCGGGACTTTTTTACGATTTTTCGGGACACTGAGACATGACTGTCCCGAAATCCAGGACTGTCCCGGAAAAACCGGGACGTATGGTCACCATACCTATATTCAACGATGAAAGTAACAGGTTATTACTGCCTCAGCCAAACGGTTGGCAGTCGGAAGCCTTTGATGTAATACTGTGTTTTTTAAAAGTGCGGAACTGTTCCGATACTGTCTGTGTGCGGACTGTGGTCAGTTGAGACCCAAATTGTATAAAACCCGGTCAGTTGCGATCAATTGCATTTCATGTTATTATAATAATACGGAAATTACCAACATAATTCTATTCATTCCTAGCCTAGTCTAACCTAACCTCACCTGACTTGACCTAACGTAACCTAACCGAAACTAACTTAACCTAACCTAACATTACGTAGCAAAAATATTAGATGAAAGAGGTTACTTGCTGAAATTAAATTTAAATCTCATCGGAGTTGAGAATAATAACGTTTCTATATCAAAATGACAGATTCGGTCAGTAATAAAAGTGCGGGCGCAATTGAACGCGAAAGAACAGGTAAAAACGTTGTTTCGTCGCAACTGACCGAGACCGCTCTCTGCACCAATCAGATTGCGCCGTTAGCAAGTTGGAATTGTCGTGTTGAGCCACGTTGACGCGGCGTTGCGACAATTAGTTTTCATCAACGGCAGCTTATCACCTTCAGTGGAGCCCACCCGTCTTGTCGTAGTCGTTCTGCTGTCGGTATAACCTTTGTTCCGTTACGTGCAGAAACGTGTCGACAACGTGTAACTACATAACTGGAGATAAAAATTTAAGTATAATTGTATGACATTAGTCGCTTTAATTGCCGACGTTAACGGAAGTCCTGTACACTTCCGATATACCAACCACCAGATAAACAACAATCAGTACATTAGCTGACGACTCAGCCGTATTTTCAATTAATGAAGATCCTACAGTCACCTCATTGAATCTCATTGTAGAGTGGCTACGAAAAAGGAAAATCAAGGCTAATGAACCCAAGTTGTCACACATTACATTCACCTTACGGACAGAAAACTGTCCCACAGTTCATCTCAACGACGTCGAAATACCGCAACAAACATTAGTGGAATATCTAGCCCTTCATTTAAACCCTAAATTGATCTGGAAACACTCCATAAAACAGAAAAGAAAACAATTGGATTTTAAGATTTTAGGAAATTAACTGGCTGATAGGCAAAAAATCTAATCTGTCTATAAACAACAAACGTCTTCTCTATAAAACTGCCCTTAAACTCAAATGGACTTACGGAATCGAGCTTTGGGGCTACGCCACCAAATCTATCATAGCAATCGTACAGCGATGCCAATCAAAGATCCTACGAGCTATGGCGGATGCTTCGTGGTATGTGTCCAACCACACTTTGCACACAGACTTCCATAATCCATACGTCCATGAAGTCATCTATGAACGTGGTACTAGACTCCGTACAAGACTTTGCGACCACCGTAACCCGCTGATTATGCCACTTCTACAGCCTGCAATCGACAAAACATTGAGAAGACTTTGGTCGTACGACCGTTAAGCACCACGGGTGACATGGCGTGGAACACCTCTTCATGGCAACTAGTTGTGCATTTCTTATGTGTTACACTAATCAGCAGATCATTTTAAAGAATGTATTTTCTGAGTGCTAATAAAAAAAAACCTTCCTCACCAGTTTATTATCTGACGTGTATAGAACGACAACTTGAAGCTAGGTATCTCTATAATTAAAAATAAAATAAGCTCGATCAGTCGCTTTCCTCTCTGTCTGTCTGTCTGTCTGTCTGTCTGTCTGTCTCTCTCTCTCTCTCTCTCTCTCTCTCTCTCTCTCTCTCTCTCTCTCTCTCTCTCTCTCTCTCTCTCTCTCTCTCTCTCTAATTTTCTTTCCTCCTCTTTACTGGGTGAGTGCGTGGCTCCCAAACCGCACCTGTCACACTGCCACACTCCCTTAAGGGCGCCTCTGCCTGTCTGGGTGTGAAAGGCTAAGAAGGAAATTATTGAATCAAGGGTCGGTTTGGATCAATATGGTGTGTAAGTATGTAGTCTGTTTAAACCGGTTTATGTCAGTTGCGACGAAATGACATTTTTACCTGTTCTTCGCAATCAAGGGTCAGTTGCGCACCGCACTTTCACTTAGTTACAACCGAATCCGTGGCAATTACAGAAAAACCTCACTAATTCGTCACCTATGGGACCGAAGGGGTGACGAATTAGTGAGGGAGTACGAAACAAAGACAATATAAAATGTTTTATTATAACTCTAGCAATGTACAGTACTAATGTTATGCTCAACACATTTATTGTTGTAAATTTTCAAACTCAAACATGTTAACAGCTGTAATTGCAAAAAAAAAAAAAAAAATTGTTTAATGATTGTGGGTAGTTCTCTGGATACGTATGTAAAAATTTCATCATCACTAAACGTTTCGTAGCCTACATCTGGTAAGTCTATTTCACATCAATTTTTGACGTCGTCTTCATTCAAACTGTTAAATGCTGGTAGGGATTGGCAGACATCTAACAATTCCGATGTAGGGTCAAGACCTTCTGGTTCTGTAGACGCTGGTTGTAATTCAGATGGCCGTAACTTATTACAGGCAGATTTTAGAGCGTTTTCCGGAATGCTTTGCCAGGCTTCACAATGCGACTGGACTTCCGGAAACGTATTACGCTGTAACAACACAACCCATTCTCAGAACCAATACCTTACGCAATCCGTTCTCCTGGCTCTTATTAGAACCCCGACCACAATCATCACGTTATTGGTTTACCCCGGCTATAATTAGAGCCCATATGTTACTCGCTTGTTAATAAATAAAAAGAAAAATATCGGTATGGAGAACCATACATGACTTCCATATTCTAAGATTTATATTTAAAATCATTTTCGAAATGAAATATTGCCATAGAAACTACTTCTTTCTACTTACTGCTTCAGCCTTAACCACAGTACTGTGGTCACTAACGTATACCACATCACGTTATCGCACTCGATTTTCACTGATGATGGAAGTCGATGGCATTGCCGAAATGTCTGGTTTTGTAGAAAACATTGGACTACGGCCAAATATCCCGGGAAGGAATTTTAACAAAAACTACTTCTTTGTTGCCGATAACGTTGTACACATATATATCAGTGGCGAAGTTACATGGAGGCAATTGAGGCAATGCCTACCCTAAAAAATTCTGTAGAATAAAAATTATAAATACGTATGAACTACATAACGTAAAGATTATACATTGCTACTGCGACTGTCAAATTTACTAAACCGAAACGTGCTTTATTGAGCGACCGCTAGATGGTGACAGGTGAGATTCGGCATAGTTCGTTTAAAGCGAATGAGGCAACCTGAACTTGCCTCAGCGTTTTTTGTATACATCGTATGTAAGCAATGTAGTGGTGTGATAGGGAGTGTAGGGAGGGGGGATTGTCCCGCGCTGTACACATAGAGCGTTGAGGCATGCCTCACTTCTGTGGTCCAAACAGTTAAGTTAAAGCGCCTGTGTTGTTTCTAAGTGTTTATTTTATGCGGTTATTAAAAGTGTCACTGTTATTCCGCTGAACTAACAGATGATCAAGATTGTTATTTGAATTATTTGTAACATTAAACATATATATAGAAACTAATCAAGTTTAAAAATTTCAAGTTCAATCAGTTGTATTATTGTGTATGACTAATACAAGGATTGTTCAATAGAAACACGTATAGAGCCGTAAAGCATTTTTTATTCAACGATTTTAAAAGAAGTCTCCAATAACATTAAGACATGAGTTCCACTGTTGCGCTAACCTGTAGATTCCCTGCTAGTAAAATTCTTACGGCTGTTTGTGGAACCATTCGGTTACAGCAAACTCTACCTCAGCGTCCGATTTGAACCACCGTCCTTTTAGTGATTCCTTAAAAAAAATTTAAGATAAGATTTTTGCCTACCCATTCATTAACTACTAGCTTCGCCAGTAAGCAAATTGATGTCCATTTTTTCGGCTTGCACGCGTTATGTTGGTGTGGGCACTTTCCATTTAAAAAGCATGCAAATGTAAGAAAATAAACATGAGTGAGGCCAGAAATAACGTGAATTGTGTGTGTGTGTGTCTTACCTGCCTTTTTATTGCTGTATTAAATGAAAAATATTATATTACATTAAAATGAAAAAATTATAATTTTATTGCCTGGCAACAAAATTATTTTATTTTTAACAATTACCATTGTTTCAAAAAGTTTAAATAAATTTTCAAGTACTTTACTCTTGTTAAAACGTAAAAGGTTGCTGGTAAACTACCCCTTCCCCTTACCCGATCTTCACCAAAATCGAAAGTCATTGAGACCTCTACAATTCAGGGACGTATGCAAAACATTATTTGATTCTGTTTGAATTTGCGGCTGTTATCGTTTGCCATAGAAAATACGCTTGATAAAAAAACGTTGCAGGTAAACTACCCCTTCCCCTCAACCGATCTTCACCAAAAACAACAGGTCTTGAGTACTCTACAAATCAGGGCTGTACGCAAAACATTATTTGATTCTGTTTGAATTTGCGGCTGTTATCGTTTGCCATAGAAAATACGCTTGATAAAAAACGTTGCAGGTAAACTACCCCTTTCCCTCAACCGATCTTCACCAAAAACAATAGATCTTGAGAACTCTACAATGTAGGGCTGTATGCAAATAATCTTTTGAGTCTGTTTGAATTTGCGGCTGTTATCGTTTGCCATAGGAAATACCCTTGTTAAAACATAAAACGTTACCGGTAAACTACCCCTTTCCCTTAACCGATCTTCACCAAAAACAATAGGTCTTGAGAACTCTGCAATTCAGGGCTGTATACGAAACATTATTTAATTCTGTTTGAATTTGCGGCTGTTATCGTTTGCAAAAAAAAAAAGTTTCCCTTGATAAAAAAACCGTTGCAGGTAAACTACCCCTTTCCCTCAACCGATCTTCACCAAAAACAAAAGGTCGTGAGTACTCTACAAATCAGGGCTGTATGCAAAAAATTATTTGATTCTGTTTGAATTTGCGGCAGTTATCGTTTGCCATAGAAAAAATCTACACATAGACACACAGACACACAGACACTTTTCGGAAAACGATTTTTTTCATGTTTTGAGTGTAGTACAATCAGAATCTGCAATAATCTCGAACACGATTTTTTTGCCATCACCAATCTTCCATTCCTTAAGGAATATGGAAGTAAAAAGCTTGAGTGGGCGACGAATTACAGAGGGAGACGAATTAGTGGGTGACGAATTAGCGAGGTTCCACTGTAGTAGAAAACTTTGTGTCCCAAACTTCGATGAGGTTTTAATTCTGTACTTTTTACTTCCATATTCCTTAAGGAATGGAAGTATGGTGATGGCAAAAAAAATCGTGTTCGAGATTATTGCAGATTCTGATTCTACTACACTCAAAACATGAAAAAAAGTCGTTTTCCGAAAAGTGTCTGTGTGTCTGTCTGTCTGTCTGTCTGTCTGTCTATCTGCCTCAATTGCCTCCATGTAACTTCGCCACTAATATATATGTGTACAACGTTATCGGCAACAAAGAAGTAGTTTTTGTTAAAATTCCTTCCCGGGATATTTGGCCGTAGTCCAATGTTTTCTACAAAACCAGACATTTCGGCAATGCCATCGACTTCCATCATCAGTGAAAATCGAGTGCGATAACGTGAGGTGGTATACGTTAGTGACCACAGTACTGTGGTTAAGGCTGAAGCAGTAAGTAGAAATAAGTAGTTTCTATGGTAATATTTCATTTCGAAAATGATTTTAAATATAAATCTTAGAATATGGAAGTCATGTATGGTTCTCCATACCGATATTTACTTCCATATTCCTTAAGGAATGGAAGTATGGTGATGGCAAAAAAAATCGTGTTCGAGATTATTGCAGATTCTGATTCTACTACACTCAAAACATGAAAAAAAGTCGTTTTCCGAAAAGTGTCTGTGTGTGTGTGTCTGTCTGTCTGTGTGTCTGTCTGTCTATCTGTCTGTAGATTTTTTTTCTATGGCAAACGATAACTGCCGCAAATTCAAACAGAATCAAATAATTTTTTGCATGCAGCCCTGATTTGCAGAGTACTCGCGACCTATTGTTTTTGGTGAAGATCGGTTGAGGGAAAGGGGTAGTTTACCTGCAACGGTTTTTTTTTAGCAAGGGTAATTTTGTTTGTTTGGCAAACGATAACAGCCGCAAATTCAAACAGAATCAAATATTGTTTCGCATACAGCCCTGAATTGTAGAGTTCTCAAGATCTGCTGATTTTGGTGAAGATCGGTTAAGGGAAAGGGGTAGTTTACCTGTAACGTTTTATGTTTTAACAAGGGTATTTCCTATGGCAAACGATAACAGCCGCAAATTCAAACAGAATCAAAAGATTATTTGCATACAGCCCTAAATTGTAGAGTTCTCAAGACCTATTTTTTTTTGTGAAGTTCGGTTGAGGGAAAGGGGTAGTTTACCTGCCACGTTTTTTGTTTTATCAAGGGTATTTTCTATGGCAAACGATAACAGCCGCAAATTCAAACAGAATCAAATACTGTTTTGTATACAGCCCTGATTTGTAGAGTACTCAAGACCTATTGTTTTTGGTGAAGATCGGTTAAGGGAAAGGGGTAGTTTACCGGTAACGTTTTATGTTTTATCAAGGGTATTTCATATGGCAAACGATAACAGCCGGAAATTCAAACAGAATCAAAAGATTATTTGCATACACCCCTAAATTGTAGAGTTCTCAAGACCTACTGTTTTTGGTGAAGATCGGTTGAGGGAAAGGTGTAGTTTACCTGCAACATTTTTTTAACAAGGGTATTTTCTATGGCAAACGATAACAGCCGCAAATTCAAACCGAATCAAATAATGTTTTGCATACAGCCCTGATTTTTAGAGTACTCAAGACCTATTGTTTTTGGTGAAGATCGGTTAAGGGGAAGGGGTAGTTTACCTGCAACATTTTTTTATCAAGCGTATTTTCTATGGCAAACGATAACAGCCGCAAATTCAAACAGAATCAAATAATTTTTTGCATACGTCCCTGAATTGTTGAGTTCTCAATGACTTTCGATTTTGGTGAAGATCGGTTAAGGGGAAGGGGTAGTTTACCTGCAACCTTTTACGTTTTAACAAGAGTAAAGTACTTGAAAATTTATTTAAACTTTTTGAAACAACGGTAATTGTTAAAAATAAAATAATTTTGTTGCCAGGCAATAAAATTATAATTTTTTCATTTTAATGTAATATAATATTTTTCATTTAATACAGCAATAAAAAGGCAGGTAAGACACAGCCTGGCTGTTTGGCTGAAAATGATTTTAAATATAAATCTTAGAATATGGAAGTCATGTATGGTTCTCCATACCGATATTTTACTTCCATATTCCTTAAGGAATGCAAGTATGGTGATGGCAAAAAAAATCGTGTTCGAGATTATTGCAGATTCTGATTCTACTACACTCAAAACATGAAAAAAAGTCGTTTTCCGAAAAGTGTCTGTGTGTGTGTCTGTCTGTCTATCTATGCGTCTGTCTGTGTGTCTATAGTTTTTTTTCTATGGCAAACGATAACTGCCGCAAATTCAAACAGAATCAAATAATGTTTTGCATACAGCTCTGATATGTAGAGTACTCACGACCTATTGTTTTTGGTGAAGATCGGTTGAGGGAAAGGGGTAGTTTACCTGCAACGGTTTTTTTTATCAAGGGAAATTTTTTTTTTGGCAAACGATAACAGCCGCAAATTCAAACAGAATCAAATAATGTTTCGCATACAGCCCTGAATTGTAGAGTTCTCAAGACCTATTGTTTTTGGTGAAGATCGGTTAAGGGAAAGGGGTAGTTTACCAGTAACGTTTTATGTTTTAACAAGGGTATTTCCTATGGCAAACGATAACTGCCGCAAATTCAAACAGAATCAAAAGATTATTTGCATACAGCCCTAAATTGTAGAGTTCTCAAGATCTATTGTTTTTGGTGAAGATCGGTTGAGGGGAAGGGGTAGTTTACCTGCAACGTTTTTTTCAAGCGTATTTTCTATGGCAAACGATAACAGCCGCAAATTCAAAAAGAATCAAATAATTTTTTGCATACGTCCCTGAATTGTAGAGGACTCAAGGACTTTCGATTTTGGTGAAGATCGGTTAAGGGGAAAGGGTAGTTTACCTGCAACCTTTTACGTTTTAACAAGAGTAAAGTACTTGAAAATTTATTTAAACTTTTTGAAACAATGGTAATTGTTAAAAATAAAATAATTTTGTTGCCAGGCAATAAAATTATAATTTTTTCATTTCAATGTAAATTATGTTTGAGTTAATATCTTTATATATACAGTGGAACTTGGTTATTACGGCCTCGGCTGTTACGTCAACTCTGGTGTAGCGTTATTTTGTCATAAATCCGGTAAAACTGATATCTTTAACATTATAAAAATTCCCGGTTTTAATGTCGCTAAATATTGTACTACTCTGTTATAGCGTCAAATATTTCTCAGATATTTTACTCTAAATTTCATATAAACGTATATATGTGTGTGCGCGCGCGCGCTAGCCCATGGCTACAGACATACATTGTATGCAAGCGATAAGCACTGTAACAGGACTGCCGGCGCCAGCCATTTTGCGTGCTCCAACGGATGGCTAGATCGATTTAAGGCCCGACACTCGATTTCCTTTGCAAAAATTTGTGGTGAGGCAAAATGCGTAGATCTGAACGTTACAGGCGATTGGGTGCATAACACTTGGCCAGAAATTAGACGATCATATAAAGATGAAGACATCTTTAATGGACATGAAGCCGGAATTTTTTATAAATTAACTCCAGATAAGACTTTCAAATTTACAATTGAAAAGTGCGTTGGTGGGAAGCTCTCTAAACAAAGAGTTACAGTTTTTTTTGTGCGAACATGACGGGAACCGAAAAAAGGAAACTTTTAGTTATCGGGAAAAGTTTGCATCCTAGATGTTTTAAAAACATCAAAAAACTTCCTGTAAGTTACACTGCCAACATAAAAGCGTGGACGACTTTGTAACAACCAAAAATTTAAAAATTTTAGTGTGACTGAAAAGACGTTACATTCAGCATGACACACCTACTCAGCCCACGAGCAATAAATAAAGAAATGTGTGTAGAAGTGTCAAGTGAACGTTTACTTCAGACAATGCAAGTACGTTTCACATAGTTGTACAATAGGGCACAGGGTTGGCCGTGACAGACTCGACTAAAACACGAGATTTACAGCCTGCAAATGTCAGATAATGGAAATTGTGTCAAGTACCAATTTAGAGGAGAAACTGTGACGGACACACTGCCGGGTTAATTTGTAAGAGTACCAGTAAAGAATAAAAGAGTAAGTCACACAATAGTATATACCCTATACGAGGACGGACATCGATACCTAAAATAATAGAATCGAACTTGTAAACAGCAGGGGAACGACTTACTGGCGACAACGGATATTTACGACAGGCAGTAGGTGTGCCGTTTTGGAAACGACGTCACGCTGCGCCAGGATAGCGTTCAGAAAAAAAGGGTCAAACACAGCGAACAATAACAAGAGACGACACATTGTTTTCGTGAGAACTGCAGCGAGACCCGGAGTACGCTTAGACAATGGCATGATAGACGAGCATGAAATTTCTCCTGTTCTAGGAAAAGAGTACGGAGGCTTTCGACGCGAACCCGTGGGGAGACAGGATATCCAATCACAACCCAGCATCTACCCAGAGACCTGGTGGAGAGGACCGTCGCCAGCATAGCAACGGGAACGTCGAATGGGAAGTGAAGAACGACACTCTGGCTTAAGGGTAGGAGATCTTCCATCCTATCATGTTCAACTTGAGGCGTGTTTTCCAGTACGGTGCATTGTGGTACACGATGTTTGATAAAAACTGCTTGCAGAGCACGCGGGAGGACAGTCTCTCATAATTTTTCAACCATATACTTTGGACGGTCTTTCATAAATTTTTACTCATATACTTTGAGCAGTCAGTCGGTCAGTAGAACAGTCTTTATAATTTCAACAGTCGGTCGTCAAAGTTCGATTAACATACGGACGGCAGTGGGACTTTGAAATTTTGCCACGCGTCATATAACTAAGAGACTTAGACATTTCGATATTGGCGCGTATCCGGTAATAGTGTACTTTCAGTGTCTAAAAACATGCGACATACGCCAGTGCTTAACAATTATAGAATTATTTATTATACTCTAATTCAGAATTGAACTAACCAGTCACACTTACATCAATAATCGACGTGTAGAACTTTCGTTGATGTAATACCGGACGGCGAAATAATAACATTATACAGTGTTGCGGTGCGATTCAATATCATGTGGAACAATTACACCGCGGCATCAAAACACTAACAGTAATGAACATATCAAACGTTGAACAATAGACAGACATATATATATACACCATAGTTAACGATGAACTTTAATACGAACACACAGCGCGAGTGAATCTGTTTCGCGTGTGTTAAGTGTCAGTGACCACAGCTTCCCACACATGATCCAGCAGAGAGGAGTTACGCCGATGGGAATATCGGATAATTCACCTAAACAAGTAATCTTTATGCTATTCTTATCATAAGGAACTCTACTGTCCTGTCTCTTTTTTCAAGAAACACCCCTTGAGCATTTAATTTAAACATGATAAATATAATCAACGCCATCCATCTGAGGCATACGATGAACGCATTAGTATAGGATTTATTGTTTGAATATTTGTGTTTCTATATATCGATTACATTATATATGTATGTTTTTCAGCAAACAACGTATTGGATTTACCTAGTAATTTGATGTATAAACATGTGTTCTTTTATGTTCTTTTCATGAGTTTATGAATGTATGTATTTACAGGGAATCATCCATATTTTATATATTGAATTTAATGAATGATATAATGTTAATAAATAAGTGTTTATTTTATCAATATGCGTTCATCATTGTCAAATTACCTCAGAACGAGAAAGTAATAGCATTTGAGTGATTTAAGGTAGTTTATTTTATTTTCTTTATTAATGCAACAACTAGAGTCTCCATGCAATAGTTATGCTAACGTAAAGTAATTAACGTGTTATTTATTGATTACACGAGCTCATTATGCAAATTAATATATTCAATAATTACTTAATCACAGATTAATTAATCCATTATTGTTAGCATTACAATTATCAAAAACTCCCAATACAAAGAAAATCTTGTATTTGGCTGCCCAACACGTGGCAGATTGTTGTATTTGGCTCTCAAAGAACGTAGGGCTCGGCAATCACAGATTAGTTAATTCAGTAGCGAATAGCATAACACCCCACAAGTGTTGTAACTTCTAGTATGTTTGAAGATGACTTCTGTACGTGTGTATGTCACTGAACTCCTCCATGTATAAAATAATATATCGTTCGTGGCAGGTAAGCATATCTCAGTTATGTAATATTTACGTTTCCATTTTATTATTATGCCTACAGCAATAAAAAGGCAGGTAAGACACACACACACACACACACACACACACACACACACACACACACACACACACACACACACACACACACACACACACACACACACACACACACACACACACACACACACACACACACACACACACACACACACACACACACACACACACACACACACACACACACACACACACACACACACACAATTCACGTTATTTCTGGCCTCACTCATGTTTATTTTTTTACATTTGCACGCTTTTTTTAAATGGAAAGTGCCGAAACCCATACCAACATAACGCGTGCAAGCCGAAAAAATGGACATCAATTTGCTTCCTGTGGATCGCTGGGCAATGTAACTGCACGTGTTTACAGAGGAACGATTCATAGACAGACTTTTCGTCTTTAGGGAATGAACCCTCTGCAAGATGCTGAGGGTCCATGAGTGACTTCGGAGCGCTCCTTCTTTTTCGCGTGTTTGTTCTGTGAAACATACACTGTAGATTCGCAGCTTTACTCTAAGCAACGCTCAATAGGAAGTGTTGAACATTTTTGTCCACAGTGTACCCTCATTCACACTAAACCTGCTCTGATGTTTTAATTACGGACATCATAATATTAAAACTTTGGAAACTTGAGCACTACTTAATGGAGATCAATCATTAACTTATACAAGCCATTAATTTTATGCATATATTTTATATATATGTGTACAACGTTATCGGCAACAAAGAAGTAGTTTTTGTTAAAATTCCTTCCCGGGATATTTGGCCGTAGTCCAATGTTTTCTACAAAACCAGACGTTTCGGCAATGCCATTGACTTCCATCATCAGTGAAAATCGAGTGCGATAACGTGAGGTGGTATATGTTAGTGACCACAGTACTGTGGTTAAGGCTGAAGCAGTAAGTAGAAAGAAGTAGTTTCTATGGTAATATTACATTTCGAAAATGATTTTAAATATAAATCTTAGAATATGGAAGTCATGTATGGTTCTCCATACCGATATTTTTCATTTATGCGAGTAACGCCATTCTTACAATATTTTTGTTAGGTTAGGTTACATTAGGTTGGATTGGTTCTTCCTAATTTAGGTTCGTTAGGTTGGGGTCTTTTTAGTTTGGTTATGAAGTTAGTGTGAGTGGGAAAACAGTTGTAATATAGGTTACATGTTACAAATAACCGGTAGAGATGTGAATGAAATGTCCCAGAAATTATTGAGTTATGTTGCTAGTAATAATGTGACGAAGTGTGTTAATGTTGCTACACGAGGTTGTCTAAAAATTAATGAAACTGATAGTATAAAATTATTTATTGATGCATTAACTACAAAACAATTTTATCTCCTTCAAAGTAGTTCCCTTTGGAAGCCACACACTTACGGAGACGTTGTTCCCATTGATGTGCTGGAAGTCTTTAACTGTCAATGCCTTTAGCTGGTCCGTCACAAGCGTTTGGATGTTCTCCACACTTCCAGAATGGCGGCCCCGGAGTGGCCTCGATTTTGGGAAATAGGAAATAATTACATGGACTAAGATCAGGAGAGTAATGGGGCTGGGGTACCACAGGAATGCCCTTTTTGGCCAAATACTCGTTCACAGAAAGAGCGGTGTGACATGGAGCGTTATCGTGATGAAACATCCAAAAGTCAGCAATCTCTGACCGGACACGAATGACCCTTTTTCTCAGCCTCTCAGGAACCTGACGGTAGTAAGTTTGGTTGACTTTCTTAATGAGCATTGACTTGATCTTTGATTTGCTCTTTCTTGCTTGTTTTGGGCGTGGCGAGTCTTTTGTGTGCCACTCTTCACTTTGCCGTTTTGTTTCTGGATCATTCTCAAAAATCCACGATTCATCACCTGTTATGATTCTTTTCGTATGTCATATTCCTATTATGAACACTTTTCACTTTTCAAAATCTGTGTCATTTTCAATGCGCTCAGGAATGTCAAGAGCACATTTTTTCGGTTGCCCTTCTGTTCCTGAGTGACATTTTCTGAAACCATTTTTGCGTATATTATGCGCATATTCAAATCATGCGTCAAAATTTCATGAACTGTCTGATGATTTAAATTTAGTTCATAAGCAATTATTCTCACCGTCAAACGACGATCAGACTTGATTAGACTTTTAACACATTTTCGTTAGTTCGTGCTGTGCTTGATCGTCCAGAACGGTGTTCATCCTCCGCGGTTTCACTGCCATCCAAAAATGCTTTGTGCCACCTAAAAACCTGAGTCCGGGACATGGCTTCATCTCCGTAAACTTTTTTTTTTAACTGTTTAAATGTTTATGCTTCACTGTCTTGGAATTTGACACACAATTAGATTGCATAACGCTGCTCATTATTACTAAGCTCCATTTCTATAACATGAGACAAAACAAACACTTACAAAAACTATGGCAGAGCCAAATCTGTTAAAGTTAAGAAGCTGAAAATTTTTACGAATGTAAACAAATGTTACTGCTATCAGCTGTGTTGCATTGTTGGTCTCACAGTGTTGATACTTCCTGGGAAAATAATTCAGTCCCAGGTTTTTAGACAAACCTCGTAGGTGATTATAAGTTTTGTTAACGCGGTGGGAACCACTTGTGTTGCGAGCGCAAAACATTTCCTCTTAGCAGCGATCAGAATCTGTTTGTTAAAGGGCCAAGCGTTGCGATCTATGTCTCCGATGTCGTGACACGAGTGATGTTTTTAGTAACCTGGAAAACGATAGACGTCCTAAGGCCGACGAATCGATGCCTGTGTAGGGCGTACCCAAGCAAGCGTAGAGATCCGTGAAATACGAGTTCAATATAGTGTAAATATACAAAAATGTGTTGTATACGATCACAACTGATCGCGGTCCGTTTAAACAGAACAACGTGTATAAACATACGATATGTTCGACATCATAATATAACCATTCGCTAATCTTCGGATTGAGGTCACACAAAGTTCAGATCGTCTTCAGTTACTGCACATAGCGCCTATATAAAAAATATTTATTACACTTTCGGAATGCGTCACCGTGACCGGTACCAGGTGTCAAGCGCGCTCGTGTGTGGGCGTGCGTGACGGTGCTCAATAACTTTGTTTACCGCCAGTATATTACTCAAACGTCAACCGTACAATATTGTTATGTAAATCACTTTCAAAACCTATACAATTTGTTAATTTGTTGTTAAGCTGTAATAACTCTTTCAAAATATATTTTATTAAGTTTAATTCTAAACAGTTTTTTTCTTCTATTTTAATTCTAATATTTCTCTTTCTCTCGCAATACCGGATGCAGTGTTGATGAAAAAAAACTTTCGGCAAAACACGTGCTTGACTCACCTTGTACACTTGTGGAGAATGAAACTGCACCTCGCCCAATACAAACGTGATTCTTAATAACATGCCATCTCTTAATAAGTGCTGTGCCAAAATTATTGAACTTAAAAATGAAAGTGGATCAGTTTCTCCGAGAAGAAAAGAGGAAACTGTGGCAGGAAGCGAGCTACAATGCAAGCCAGAACGCGCATTTATTGAGACAAGTAAAATGGATTGATAGATGTGTAGCTTTCTTGTTCTCAAAGAACTAGGTAGATCAGGAATTCACGTTCACGACTCATCTGCTCGTCGAAGCTTGTTGGTAGGTGGTCGAAAAGCAAGAAAAATGGTGAAAAACAAATATAGACGGTGTTAAGATGAAAGAACAGCTGAAGACAAGGAGATAAATGGCTGAACTCCTTAGTAACACTTTTAAGTTATAAGCCACGAGTTCTTAAGGAACACTTGATAAGAAAAGTCTTACGTTAACGAGCAACGTATCCAGAGGGGGTTCTAGGGATCCAGAACCCCTCCCAAAAATATAAAAATGACGAAAGCTATTATAACACAGTCAATATGGTCCATAGAAAGGTGGGATTCGGGATAATCACATTTTTAATATGTACATTTTTAAATGTTATTTCACAATTTCACGATAGGTCTATAGGGTGCCATTAAGCAAGAAGTAGCCTACAATTTAAAAACATAAGGTCGTTTAAATTTTTTTGATTTTAAATGAAAAAAAATAATGATTTCACATTGCAACATGTTTTATCAGACTTTCGTAGTATCAGGATCTGTGTCGTAGATTAGGCCTATAGGGTCCGAATATATGTCAAATTCAAATTTTAATATTCATGTTTGTTTATT
Organism: Magicicada septendecula; assembly: GCA_034769895.1. Classification (NCBI taxonomy): domain Eukaryota; kingdom Metazoa; phylum Arthropoda; class Insecta; order Hemiptera; family Cicadidae; genus Magicicada; species Magicicada septendecula. The sequence goes on along the minus strand of CM068373.1, from coordinate 426,426,847 downwards.
AAAATCTGAAAACAATTACTGTAAATGTTTCTTCTATTCTGTTTTTTTTTTCTGTTTCTATAATTCCAGGGTTCCAGGATGTCCTAAAACCCGAATTTAGGTTCGTCATTTGTATCTTGTTCCGGGGGAAAATCTGAAACCCCGCTCCCATCTTTCTGGAAGGAAACATCTCGGAATGGTTATTGTCGTATTTCATTCCACGCCTCTTATCCAATTTGGATCTCCACAACGAAAACAAAAATTTCGCCTACGTTCTGACGAAAACTAAAATAAATACCTCTTGTTTCATTACTGTTCGAGTAATGCTGTTTGTCTCCGAGTTTACTTCTTCTCCTCTTCAATGATTAGGTTATATAAACCTGTTCCGGCACCCATCTCATCCTCGAACGACCCTCGTCTCTTCTACCAACGGCTTTATAGTGCATTGCCGCTTTCGGCAATCGATCCTTTGTCATCCTTTGCAGATGATCCCACCATTATCTTCTGTAAATTGAAATAATTTCATGTCCTTTACTTCGAGTTCTGTTCTGATATCCTCATTCCTTATTCTATCTTGTAGTGTATAATTTAAAGTATTTCGAAGAAACTGCATTTCATCACTCTGAATCTTGCCACATTTCTTTTTTGTAATGACCCACGTCTCACTCGCATAAATCAATGTGGGTATTGGAATTGTCTTATAAAATGTAATCCTTGTGCTCTATCTTGTTTTATTTCTAAGATTTGTATGAATCGTACCACATATATTCCTAATTATTTAAAATACCTGTAGTACCCAAAGCAGTCGAGATTACTTTGTTTAATAAACATACGATACCAACTGTCAGAGACTCGTAACATGGCGGTATCCCTCACTCATCCCTCTCCGCGGTTCTGAACACACACGCGCGCGCGCGCGCGCGCGAGATAGAGAGAGAGAGAGAGAGAGAGAGAGTGCTCGTTAATTACTCGTCTGTAACGGAATTTGTTACTGAAACAGACGAGGATGGCGGCAATAATGATGATGGCGCAAATTATTCGCTAACCACTGCACACACACTGGACAGCGGTAATCAAAATTTCCTGATAATTTAACAAGAAGTAAATCTATGCGCCAATAATATTGGCGTGCACAGAAGCTGTCACTGTGTTATCACTGCAGAAGCAATTAAGCCGTAGGACGCTTATCACAATCGATGATTTGTTTGACTGGCGGGTACAGCGGCTCTAATTATCGTTAACCGTTATTTATTGATAATTAGTTGATATTGGTACGTAATGACACAGCTCTTAATGGCCGGTCATAAGTCACGGATGTCCAGTCCAGTCCGCATGCGTTGCTGCAGTATCGTTTGCCGATAAATGGTCTAATTACGTGATAAGAGACTTTCTAATTGCGGTTATATCTCAGAATTAAATGTTAATTAGTTGTTTTGTGTTTTGGTTCGTGTCAAATCTGTGTAGTTCACAGCAGGTTTATTTAGGCGCATGTCGTTTATACATAAGTAAAAAAAACACTTATTATCTCTCTCTCTCTCTCTCTCTCTCTCTCCCCCCACACACACAAAGTATATTTCTCATAACTAGACCCATTTTTTTTTTAGTTTGGAGCAGATCGTTTTGTTTAGTTTGTCCGCCTGAACGGGACCCTATCACCAAACCAAATACATGCTGATTTCCGCATCTGAAAGGAGAAGAAATTTATATAATTTATGCATAGAGGATAATTCATTTGATGCAGTTAATAAGTTGAGATACCTGGGTAACATCCTAGATAATGAAGTGTCCATAAACATGGCATACGTGACAGGATACAAATAGGAAACAGGGCATATATTGTGCTAACAGTATACTATTTAGAAGCAAACTCATTAGTCATAGACAAAAATAAAAATATAAAAAGCGGCACTTTTTATAAATATAAATAATAAATAAAATAAATAATAAAAATAAATACGGTAATAAATATTTATAAATAATAATAAATATAAATAATATAAATATAAACATTTATATTTTTATATAGGCCCTATTATATAAATATATAATTTACATTTATATATAAATAAAAATAAGACACTTATCAGACCGGTTGTTACTTACGATGGTGAGACATGGACACTGACAAAAAGGCAACAAGAAACACTAAGAAAGTTTGAAAGAAAGATCGTAAGACGTGTTTATGCTCCGATTAAAGAAAACGTTGAACGGGTAATAAGAAATACCCAGGAGATAGATGAGCTATTAAAGCTAAAGGACATTGTAAGATTCATAAAGGCTTAACGAATACAATGGTTAGGTCACGACGGATGATCAGCGTATGCCAAAGAAAGTCGTGAGGGCGCAAGTCTATAAAAACAGGAAGAGGAGCCGACTTCTACAAGTTCTCAGGAGAATGAATGGGAGGAGCGACAATCAGTCTTACTCCATGCAGCAGATATCCATTGCCTAGTCACTTTAGTCACCATCTGTCATCTTCTGGCCTAGTCAAATATGCAGCCCACCTCTATTAATTGTTTCAATAATATATATTTTTTACCTGCCGTTCTAGTAAATATATGCTACGTTCTACTCGTATGGATCATAAATGGGCAGAACTAAGCTATAATCCCGCGGCTTCGATTCTTTGCCGATCCGACTAGTTTTTTCAACGTGCAAGTTAAGGAAGCAAAGACGGATACTGGAAATATCATAGTATTCGTTTTACAATTTTTTTAAAGGATTGTTCTTTCCAACTTGTTATTATTCTTTCCGGATAATGTAGTGCTTATGAATTAACAGACCACTTTTTTTTAATATAGCTTGTATCAACATTAAAAAAACCAACTTAATGCTTTATTTTTATATAGAATAACTTAATAATAATAATATTTTTTCATTTTTTTAAGAGAGGGAAGAAAATGTTGCACCGTCTGTCCCCTGGTGTGTGGAACTCTCACCAGCTAAAAAACCCACACCTCTAATTCAGGCATTGATGGTCCTCTAAAGTATGGATGGAACAACTTAAAGTATTACTTCAGGATGGAGCTTATTGCACCCTTATCGGGCTACTTCTAGTAGAACAGCAAATAAGAAATATAAAAATGAAAGTACACTAAAAACTCGTTTATCCGAATCGAGTTTATCAAAACATCCGGTTTATCCGAAACAACTTTTAGTAAACTTTAAAAATACACAAAAGCATTTTCCTGTTGCTATAATGTATATTTAATAGCGTAGACAAGCGATTCCACGTGATATAATGTATAAAGTCAATAATCAGAACTAACGAGATCGGGCAGCCAGCAAACGAGCTTGAAAGCTTAGGCAAAAAACTATGATTACTGTACGAACAAGCAATAGGACTGTTCCAGTACTGTAGAAACTATAATTTACAGTGCGGTGCCGTTTTATAGTTTACTGTGTCACATTCACTGTAAGTGACTAAACAGAAGTTTCGGTTTATCCGAAATTTCGTTTATCAGAAACGGGAGCGGTCCCATCAAATTCGGATAAAAGAGATTTTAGTGTAATACCAAATACATTGACTGTTGCAAATTAACCACTTTTTCATTTGAATAACGAGAACAGAAATAATTGGGAATAAAAAACTAAATGGGAAATAGAAAATTTAGTGCTAAGATGTTACACAACGAAAGGTTGCTAATGCGGTTTGGGTAAACGAATGGATGAGATAGCTGATGAAAAAGTGATACAATGTAATTCGGTGGGAGAACGAAGAACCGAATGAAAGTCAATAGAAACATCTTAAAATGTTGACCGAAATATGGATAGCCGATAGCAGCCTATCGTCACAGTATTAATGATAACATTTTCGTATGTACAGAAAACTTCATCGAGTAAACTGTCACTGACTTTTTTTGAAGTATCGTTTCAGCTATGCCGCGATCGGTAACCTTTCTCAGGTTGAACAAATTGAGCGAGGGAAGCGAATTCTCAGTTTAGACTCGACCGTTTGGCATGTGTCTGTCTGTCTATCTATCGGTCTATGGGGTATGTCTCACGATAACATTGGAACGCACCAACAGATTTTCGTAAATCTTTGCATACGTGTCCAAACTTTTACCCTACAGAACCCTATTGTTTTGGAGATTGATCCCTCGGGAAAATAGTGGCGGGAGACAAAATGCGGGGGTAAAAATTGTGAAAACATTCTAAAAGCCTATATGGGATATCAGATTGAAGAGAATTGTTATCAAGTCTAAAAATATTGTTGATTTTTGAAAATCTGAAAATTCTAGAATTTATAGCTTAATAAATTTGGTGAACAGTTTGATAAAATCGCAAAATTCATGTGAGGTATCAAAAAGAGAATCTTAACTGATATCTGACAGTAGTGTAAAGTTTTAGAAATTTCAAAATTTCGGGACCCCAGGTGCCAAAGAATTAGCAAATATTTGAAAAAATTGTGAAAATCCAACAACGTGTCAGACAGACTGAAAGGAATCGTACCGAAAATCAAAATCCTTCGAACTTTTAGCGTACATTGTATGATTGTGTGTGTTCTACAATTTTCTTACATTGCTTGTAAAAAAGAAATAGTAAGGCTACGTTAATGTTGTTGTTCCTTGCCGGGCCTAATGGCCTAATGGACGTGGTCTAATAGGCCTACTGTTTGCAACAACAGACGTTTCGGCCCCGCCACTGGAGACTATCTTCAGTATTCAACGACTGAAAGTTAGTGACTGGCAAGATGTGCTTCAATTACAGCAGTACTGAAGATGGCCCTCCAATGGTGTTGAAAACAGTATTGTACCACGGCCTAATGGCCTGGCAAGGAACAACAACATTAACAGAGTTGAGGCCGGCCGTGATCAAGTAGTAGAGAAATCGGAATTTTTGTAGTTTTCTCAACAACTGAAAAATTATATCTAATATCGAAATTTATGAAATAGAAAATGTACTTCGTTCAGAATAGTGATCGATTTCTGCAGCTCAGGGAGCTTAGTAATCCTACAATGTATAATTATTGAAAAATAATATAAATAGTGACAGAGAGTAAGCCAAACGAGGGTTACGTGAACGACTGTGTAACTGCATACAAATAACAATCGAATTGGAGAACCCAGTTGGCAAGCGTATCAAAATAAAATCAGGATAAATAGTTACACAGTACACAATACAAAATAAAAAGATTGTAAAGTATACATTGTAACGTTACATAACCCATGCCCAAATATGATAACAATAATCATCGTTAAAACCAGTAATCACCCCATTCTAAAAGTCAGAAATGGGTAATATGTACCAAGCTATAAAAAACTTTGTACTACAAAACACTGTAAACAATAACAAAGTGAAATATAGTGTACTTGGTGAGAGTGTAAACTTTTAAAAAGAGCATCTCACAGATTGGTACTGGAGATGAAAAACTATTAATATTGTAGCAGTGGACTATATTGCTGCTGACAAGTTTTGTATTTTTTGTATTCTGTGTAATATTGTATTGTGTAGGCCACAAAGGTCTTGTACCTAGGAATAATCTTTGTGTTTAATATAATAATTTTGTTTAAATATAAGATAACCCAGGGTTAGATATAAAATAATAATAATATAAAATAATACTATATTAGCAAGATGGCATAGGAAAAATAGTCTAGAGTAAGGATACATTCAGTAAATGATAAATAATAAATAAATCAAATTAAAAGAGATTAAAATATAAAATACCAATGTACAAGCTTAAGGAAAAATATAAAGAAAAACCTTACATAAATTAAATTGGATTATAAATAAAACCTAAAAAGGATTATTTTTATAAAAAGAAGAAATAAATTTATAATAATTAATAATAGCCTATATACTAAAAAAAAGTATATAGATTCACCAATAAAAAACCATAAAAAATTCTTGGTTACTAACAGTAACCAACTAACAAGATTTGAATTAATTGTAAAAACGATTTGGAAGTGAACGTTTGAAAAAGTGTAATGCCTATAAAAATTTGAGAAATTAACGAATACCATTCGGAATAAGTAGTGCAAAATTAATAAATTTCACAAGTGATGTCCACTACAATTTAGAACTCCTTCGAATAGAACCCTTCACGCCCGTAATTTGATGAAACTTTGAAAAGTCAACCTCCGAGATCCAGGCCTAGTTCACAGAACGTCGACATTTCGGTGAGATCGTTAACAAGTAAAATTTAACTAAATTATATCTCAACTATAACATTATAACACTAGAAACAGCACCATATCTTTAAACACTTCAGGTGAAGAGGTGACAATAAACTTTATTATTTTGTTAAACCAAAAAACAGCAAATGTGGACTGGTGAACATTCCGGCCGCCATTAAATAATTTTCGTGTTTAGTGAAGAAACGTAATCTGCGCTCTGGCGGATAACCAAGGAACTACATAATCTAAAATACTACAAATTATAATAAATTAATTTATGTAAAGCTCGGTATTAACCAATATTCATTTCTGACCGTCTCATAGTACAAAGAACTAAAAAATAACCCTGGGAAATTAATAAATTGTATCTTTATTGTTTTCTGAAATAAAAATATTTGTTATACATTATATGTTTAAAAAATAAGATCGAACTAATGTTGTGTTGTCAGTAAGAATCGATTATACATTTCTGTTTTGGGAGAAGATAAAACAAAAATTTGCTAAATAAATCCAATGAATACTTTGTTGTTTGAATAAAAATGTGTATTATTTTCAGTAGATGGTAGTTGGTTACAGATTGTCTGGAGACAGAGAAGAGAACGGACCACCAGAAAATATTACATACCATTTCGCGTTAATTTAACCTCAAATGTGTTTGTAAATGTCACAATCAGCTGGTCTCATGAACGGAGAAATTTAAATTAATTCATCGTATGCCAAGAGAGTAATTCTTTTTGCACTCTCTCTCCGAACTACGGTCAAACAACGGTATTGAATTCACCCAAATAAAATCTAAGGGAAATATTTGCATAATCACACACACTCGATTTTTGGAAACACTGAACATAAATTATAACAAATTCTGTGACTCTCATTAAAGCGAGATTTTCGAAGAGCATAAATAGACGATAAGAAACCTTTTTAGGAAACGTATATTTTAAGACTCTGAGAGATTACCCGCGAGACGTTACAAGATGACGCTAAAAACGTGGGGCTAATAAAACTTAGAGTTAATTAACAAAAGTACGTCTATAAGACTCCGAGAAGTTACCCGCGAGACGTTACAAGATTGGCGAACCCAACAGTGGGGCTTTTGAACATTCTCAAACATAATCAATAAGTAACAGATCAGATTTACGTTACAAGATGGCGCTCAACTTAAAAGGTCTTTAATTAGGAAAGAAATTTTGAGATATACGAAAGATAATATAACAAAAAACCTAGTTTTGGTCGGCAACTATGAGAAAACAAGAAATGCATAATACCAGAGGCAGATCGAAGAAGAGGGCAGAAGACAAGGAGAAGGAAGAAGGTGGATAGGAACGAGAAATAGAAGTAGCCACGGACAGAGAAATGGAACAACAGACAGGCGATAAAGAAGAAACTGAAGCAATTCTGGACACGGAAAAGGAAATAGTTGAAGAGGATGCCCAAGGGGACCAACCAGATAAAGCGGTACCTAGAGAAGAACCAAATTAGCAGGAAATAATGAAATTTATGGCAGAACAATTTAGGAAACAAAATGAAACTCAGAGCGAAAAATTTGACAAAATAGATGAAAACGCAAGGAAACAAAATGAAACCTTGAACGAAAAATTTGACAAAATAGATGAAAATTTTAGGAAACAGGAGGAAACTTCAAAGAAACAAAACGAAACTTTGAAGGAACAAAACCAGGAATTGAGAGAAAGTATTAACGGTCAAAGGGAAGATATGAACACCAAATTCGAAGAAAATAATAAAAATTTTAAACAAATTCATGATAAAATTGAAATGGTCAATAATACACTTAGCCAAAGAGTAGATGAATACAAGGTGGAGGAAGAAAAGAAAATAATTGAAACCAATGAAAGATTAGCTAAAACAGAAGAGAAGATGGAACAAATTAAAACAGGAATAGATGCCCCAATGGACCGTGAGGACCAAAGTAATCAAGTTCGTATAATGGCCATACGCCAGGAAAATAATGATCAGTTGGATGGTATAAAAAGCAACCTAAACAGCAAATTCACAGATTTTAATGAGACAATAGAAAATGTCAAGAACCAGTTCCATAACCAAGGAGAAAAATTAGACAATTTACAACAACTACAAACCAACTTACAAGGATAGGTAGATAGAATGGGTTCCAGATCTACATGCAACACTCAACATGCTATCCAAGATAATAGGGAAAGTGTAAACTTTCGAGATTATCGAAGAAACCCACTTGAATTTTTAGGAAGAGTAGATGAAATTTTAAATAGGTCTAAGGAGAACCGATGGAACATGATTAAAGGAATACTAGATGAATGTTTCAAAAACATTAACGATAATTGGTGGACTGTAATCCGGAACGAGGTGTGTGATTACGGGAATTTTAAAATGATGTTCAAGCTTAAGTACTGGTCTGAGTCAGTGCAAAACATTATTAGAGACGATATCTGTTATGGGAGGTATGACCGCAGTATAGGACAGACACCTACTGCTTATTTTTTGGGGAAGGTGTGTGTGGCAAAATATTTAGACCCAAAGATCCCTGAAGAGTGTTTGGTGACCAAAATTGCGTATCACTTCGAGGAAAAGATTATCAGTGCTCGACTAAGCGGACAAATAAAGACCATTGGAGTTATGGAAACACTATTAGAGAACTATGAGCAAGAATCATATTACAGGAGGAGTAGATGGAGGTCAGGGAATACAGAAGAGCGGAAAAACGAACCACCCAGAGATAATCGACCAAGGGTAAATTATGTCCGTGCCAACATCAATTATTACAATAATCGTTACCAAGGAAAACGTCCGTATTTTAACCAGAAACAAAATTATGATAGACGAGATGAGAGAAACAACGACCACAGACAACAATGGAATGATCATAATGAATATCGGAGGTCCAGAAGTGGGGATAGAAATAGGAACATACGCTCGGGAAATCCACCAAGTAACAATCAGGGGATAATCAAGCCCAAGTAAATTATACAATGGCTGAGGAGAGTGATTCGAGGAGACAAGATGAACAGCGACAAAGAAAGGTGGACAAACGAGTTGACCGTTGGGAAAACCAAGGTCCTAATCCTGGTCCAAGTAATAAAGATGAGAGACAATATACGTACGACAACATTGAAATGTATGGTAGTGATCCACAATGGGGCAATCCAATAGCGAATTTTATTGACAAGTTTAATCAACAGAATCCACGGGAAAAATATAAGAGTGGACCAATCCGTGTTGTGAATGATACCGAAAACGGTTAAACTAATTTTAAATATAATATTGAGAAAAAGGATTGAAATAATAAAACCCCAAAATTCAAAAAGCACGTAAGTACAACTTACTAAATATTTCGAAAAAATTTGATAAAATAAAAAGACAAACCACCAAGAACAGATTATTAAATAATATTTATAAATAACAGCTTTAAAATGGAATAATAGGAAAAATAATATTTTGATGGTAACAAACAGAAGAATAAATAAATAAATAAAAACAATGGATGGTAGTGTGCTTAGATAAGAAGAATAAAAAATAATTTAATGACTACAATGAAGCTAAAGAATGATGATAATTAATACAACTATAATTTAGAATTTCTCGGAATTGAAAATGATATAGGAAGAAATGATACGGAGAAAATATGTCACAAGAAGGAAAGTCAAAAGGATTTTAAAATAATGCCTATCAATAATGTTATATGCGATTAGTTAATGAAAAAGAAGAAGGAATCAAGAAGAAAAAGAAATATATAATTAAATGCAAACAGCTACAACGTGAAGAATCCCAAAAGTGTTTAGTATTAGTCGCTAATCGACTACTTGTAAGTTTTTTATTATAATGAATTGACTGAAGAAATGTTCCACAATCATTTTCCTGAGCAGGGATGATGTCCCCTGGTCTCAGAAGGTGTAAGGATGGACAGCGGAGTAATGGACCCAACGTGGCCACCCGAACTGAACCACCGCACAGGATAGGGAAAAATGTTAGGGAAATTGAATATTTAAGGGATGATAAAATAGCTGAAAAGATTGATATCAGATTCCAGAAGTATGAATGAAGAAAACAGAAGGAAGATAGCAGACAGAAGCTTAATTGAGAAAGCGAATTTATAGAAGCAAATAGAAATATGAGTGTTAAAACAAGTTTTCTATGATTAGTGTGACCAGCCCTTATCAAGTAATATGTGAAAAACCACTACCCAGAGAAATTAAATCATTGATGAATTTTCCTCCAAGAGAGAGAGAGTTGAGTAGGAAATTAAGCCTATTACCATTTAACCGAATAACAGGTGTATAACCAATCAGAAATATGGAAGGAATATTATTAAGATTAATGGAAGAATCCGAAGACTGAAGAGTTCAACAATTTATTTTTAAAACAAGTAAACAAAAATAAATCTGTTCTAGTGGGGGGGGCTTTATGTAACGTTACATAACCCATGCCCAAATATGATAACAATAATCATCGTTAAAACCAGTAATCACCCCATTCTAAAAGTCAGAAATGGGTAATATGTACCAAGCTATAAAAAACTTTGTACTACAAAACACTGTAAACAATAACAAAGTGAAATATAGTGTACTTGGTGAGAGTGTAAACTTTTAAAAAGAGCATCTCACAGATTGGTACTGGAGATGAAAAACTATTAATATTGTAGCAGTGGACTATATTGCTGCTGACAAGTTTTGTATTTTTTGTATTCTGTGTAATATTGTATTGTGTAGGCCACAAAGGTCTTGTACCTAGGAATAATCTTTGTGTTTAATATAATAATTTTGTTTAAATATAAGATAACCCAGGGTTAGATATAAAATAATAATAATATAAAATAATACTATATTAGCAAGATGGCATAGGAAAAATAGTCTAGAGTAAGGATACATTCAGTAAATGATAAATAATAAATAAATCAAATTAAAAGAGATTAAAATATAAAATACCAATGTACAAGCTTAAGGAAAAATATAAAGAAAAACCTTACATAAATTAAATTGGATTATAAATAAAACCTAAAAAGGATTATTTTTATAAAAAGAAGAAATAAATTTATAATAATTAATAATAGCCTATATACTAAAAAAAAGTATATAGATTCACCAATAAAAAACCATAAAAAATTCTTGGTTACTAACAGTAACCAACTAACAAGATTTGAATTAATTGTAAAAACGATTTGGAAGTGAACGTTTGAAAAAGTGTAATGCCTATAAAAATTTGAGAAATTAACGAATACCATTCGGAATAAGTAGTGCAAAATTAATAAATTTCACAAGTGATGTCCACTACAATTTAGAACTCCTTCGAATAGAACCCTTCACGCCCGTAATTTGATGAAACTTTGAAAAGTCAACCTCCGAGATCCAGGCCTAGTTCACAGAACGTCGACATTTCGGTGAGATCGTTAACAAGTAAAATTTAACTAAATTATATCTCAACTATAACATTATAACACTAGAAACAGCACCATATCTTTAAACACTTCAGGTGAAGAGGTGACAATAAACTTTATTATTTTGTTAAACCAAAAAACAGCAAATGTGGACTGGTGAACATTCCGGCCGCCATTAAATAATTTTCGTGTTTAGTGAAGAAACGTAATCTGCGCTCTGGCGGATAACCAAGGAACTACATAATCTAAAATACTACAAATTATAATAAATTAATTTATGTAAAGCTTGGTATTAACCAATATTCATTTCTGACCGTCTCATAGTACAAAGAACTAAAAAATAACCCTGGGAAATTAATAAATTGTTTCTTTATTGTTTTCTGAAATAAAAATATTTGTTATACATTATATGTTTAAAAAATAAGATCGAACTAATGTTGTGTTGTCAGTAAGAATCGATTATACATTTCTGTTTTGGGAGAAGATAAAACAAAAATTTGCTAAATAAATCCAATGAATACTTTGTTGTTTGAATAAAAATGTGTATTATTTTCAGTAGATGGTAGTTGGTTACAGATTGTCTGGAGACAGAGAAGAGAACGGACCACAGAAAATATTACATACCATTTCGCGTTAATTTAACCTCAAATGTGTTTGTAAATGTCACAATCAGCTGGTCTCATGAACGGAGAAATTTAAATTAATTCATCGTATGCCAAGAGAGTAATTCTTTTTGCACTCTCTCTCCGAACTACGGTCAAACAACGGTATTGAATTCACCCAAATAAAATCTAAGGGAAATATTTGCATAATCACACACACTCGATTTTTGGAAACACTGAACATAAATTATAACAAATTCTGTGACTCTCATTAAAGCGAGATTTTCGAAGAGCATAAATAGACGATAAGAAACCTTTTTAGGAAACGTATATTTTAAGACTCTGAGAGATTACCCGCGAGACGTTACAAGATGACGCTAACAACGTGGGGCTAATAAAACTTAGAGTTAATTAACAAAAAAGTACGTCTATAAGTCTCTGAGAGGTTACCCGCGAGACGTTACAATATATATCTTTACTGTCAGTGAGATGAGAAACTCGTGTCTCTTCCTCCAGACCGAGTTCAAGCTTATGAATTTCTTGCGAAGACTTTAACCAAGGCTGTGTGGCGACTCCGGGCACATGTTCATAATTATCGCCACCAAGAAGCTCGCGGACCAACAGTTAATTGCTTTATTCTGCCGTCTTCAGGAAGACAAATTATACACTTTTATAGTGCTTTGAGCTGCGACCAAACGACGACTTGGCGAGGCTACGCTTTTCTGTGACCACAAGTGCCAGAGCAGCCGCACCGCCTACGCCGAAACACTTCTAATTATGTTTAATTGTCCAGTACAAATAAATATAAAATTGAAAAGAGTTTCTTTCATTTAACAATACCGGGACGCAACGTTAAGAAATTTAATGGTACATTAATAGCGATGAAATTTGTTAAGCTTCTTTTGTTGCAGCCCTACGATGTCGGCTTAATATTTAGCGGGGTCCACAATCAGCTGATACACCGGTCGTTCAAACATACGACACGATTTCTTTCTTACTATCTCCTTCTCCTTTTTCCCCGTTTCCATCTTTCTCTTTATTCTTCCCCCCCTCTCTCTCACTCTTTCTCTCTGTCTTGTGACGTATACCTTATGATGTCACTCTTCCTTGTAAAAACGTCAGTCGAAGTGTTCCGATACCTAATCTCTGTCCAGTCATTTGGAAAGACACTTTCTTTTCTATACCAATTTTTCCATTTTCTCCTTCTTCTGCCCTTCCAATGTTAGCCAGTTCTACATGTTCCGGGATCACCATCTAATGCTCGCTCTTCCCACGATTCTGCTACCTACCGGGTGATAATTCAACGCCTACTTTCTAATCCTTTCTTTCTGCATTTTGGATACATGTGCTTTCCATCTTTCTTTATACATTTCCGCCTGTAGTGCAAGAGAGCAAATGTATAATTCCTGTCTAATGGTTGCATTTCTTATCCTATATTCCCTATTACAGCCTTTCACTGACTTAAGAACCTTCATCAATTTTTCCATTTTCCAGTTAATTCCACCATCCCTCTAACTATTTTGGATCCTCCACGTTTTCTCATTTCTTTTAGTACCATTACGTGATTTTTTTTAATGAATGTTCGTCGCTTCCCTCTACAAATTTCGGTTTGCCAGTCGACTTCCTTAACTCCTCTTGGCCAAAGTGTGTCTCCATGATAGATACTGTCTTATTAATATTTTCGGACACTGATGTGTTTTTCATATTATCCTTTCTTCCATCCAATTAACTGTGAACTTCGGTATCCTGATTTCGTAAAAGTTAGTAAATACCACCAAACCAATTAAAATCAAAATAAATTTATTAACTCCGACAATTAAAAAACACTTTCTATAATTTACGCGTAAAGTATTCTCCCTTGTATGTGTAGCACGAAAATAACTCGATACTCTGTAAAACGAAGAGCATGATGCGTATGGTACTGTTCTGGAGTAGGTCAGCAATTCTGATGTCTGGGTTATAATGTGTCTTATATTACAAACAATGGCGTATTGAATAAGCTGCATAAGTTTATCCATACGTGGAGCACTCTAAACTCAAAGAGTAAAAGAAACACTACTGAAGTTCTACAAAACGGTAGGCGTCACATTTCTCTGTGGGTCTGAGAATTGGACTTCAACGAAGTCCCAGACCACTCGTATTCAAGAGGCCGAAATGAAATTTCTCAGGCATGTGGCAGGATATACTCTTCAAGATCGTAGAAGAAATGCAAATATACGACAAGAACTGAGCATTATGAGTATAAGCCTATTCGAATGATTGCCCGATATCGACTGAAATGGTTGGATCATCTTAATCGAATGGATGACAGCCACATCTCCGAACAACTATTGAATCACAAGCCGAAAGGATGAAGAGGTGTGAGGCGCCTAAGGAAACGTTGAAGTGACCTGCTTGGGACCGGAACAAAACATTTTAGGCTTAATTCTTGCTGAGGATGACGAAGAAGACCATGTTAACGTTACCAATTCTCTCTATAGTACGTTTCAGAACATATTTCCGGCTGTAAAGTGCTAATTATACGTGTGTGTGTGTGTGTGTGTGTGTGTGTGTGTGTGTTTCAGCAGTAAAGGAAAGAGGGCGTAGCCTCGTTTAAGTCTTTTGGAAAACTGCAAATGTTTGTCCTGTCACTCACGTCAAACTTTTCCTGTCCGTCAAATCCACATCTCATGTAACCTAACCGAGGGAACGTTGCATGTTCTTATGGTACAGGCTTACGTTCTCTTGATTACCTTATAAAGTTCGTGGTGGTAAAAATTTTATCTTTTTTCTATGTCCTCTCCGACGACATTTTCTCATATCGTACTTCTTACTGTCCGAGTTTAATAATTTGTAGGTTTTGGTTTTGCTAACACCAACCAAACGGGTGGGCGCTATGGGCATTCGGAAAACAGAATTCGCAGTAGGTCTGTTACAAGTCCCGGGAAAACCTTTTGCAGACGGCAACACAATCTGTCACACGATTGGCCTAGACTACTGCTAATCACAAATTACCGCGACCCGGTACAATATTTCTCATCAGCCATCTGAAGCGAATGACGAAAATGTAGTCGAAACGTCTGGCCGAGGACGGTGTTAAGACATTCAACGATGGACCACGGCCTCGAGACTTGGAAACTAAAAATAGTGAACATGAAACTCCTGCCGTGAAACTCCTAAATAAAAATACATTTAAAGAGCTTCTTTTCCTAACCTAGACCCGTAACCTACAGTCTAAAAATGAAATAGATGTTTAAAGCGAAGCAAGAAGATCCCGAAAAATTCTCAGCTAAGCTTTCAACAGTTAATTTATTTTGAATTAAAATTGAAAAACTAAAGGAAAGAAGAACCAAGAGAATAACGGACGAATCTAAAAAAAAAACTTTACACACAATTTTTGATTGATGGATGATGACAAATTACACGTTTACGTACAGTCAAGTAGAGCGGAGATCGTTTAACAGGCGACGACCAAATCGGATACGTCTTGAAGGAGTAAATTTGGAGGTAAAATAAATTTCAATGTTAAAAGCATTTGGTGCTCTTGACAGTATCATTAATAGCTATAATTCCTTTTTGTGATAAGCAGCCAATAACAGGAAAACAGTCTTGAATAACTGTGTTACCATATGAATTATAATTACAATGATGATTTACAAAACAAATATCTAGATTTCAAAATATGCGTGGTACAATTTTAAGAACACGGAAGCGAAAGGTGCGAAAGGACACTTTATTGAATATTTTTACAGTAATGGCTGATCCTACTCTGTTATTATTGTAGTGACTAGTCTGAACATGAACAAAAAATGATTGTAAAGCTATCAAGACTACAGAGATGAACTTCTTGCGTTCAATAGCAAGATATAGATTAAGAGACGGTAAGAGGAATGATAATATTAGAAAATAACTGAGTACATTTTAAATAAATGAAAAAGTAATGAGTGTATCGTGCCACATGGAAATAGGCAATGGTGTCAATTCCATTTAAATAGGCAGGCAGATGATAACATTGCCAACAAAGCTTGGCAACATACAGTATGCGGAAAAAGAGATCCGGGACACCCAAAAGCAAGATGGACACAACAAACATGTGAGGGCGGAATAGGAATAATGCTTAATTCCTGAAGTAGATGATGATGATGATGATGATGATGATGATGATGATGATGATGATGATTACGACTTTATCGATTAACAGGAAGGTAACGATTAAACAGTATTTTGTGATAAGGGTTGGAAACTGAAAAGTTGAATGTCGTGTTGATCATTGCATTTATAACTAATGTTACATGAGCGTGGACAGAGCGGGGGTTTGATAGTTCAACCCCCCCTCCCAAACACATGCCTGCAGTAGACGCTCAAAAATGCTACAATTCCAAATGCGGCACCTACTTTGCATAATTTTTCCACACCAAATTCTTTGTGTAAAATATAATACCCAGGCTAATTTGAGGTGTATATGATCTCAACATTCGCTTTCAATCCCCGGCCTTCGAACACCGTCTATGAGATTCTTGAATGTTACCTGGATTTGTTACAATTTTTCGGGGTCCACTGTCGGGATCACCTTTAATGCTCGTACGATCACTTTTAATGTGAAGTGCCAACTTACAAATATTTGTTTTTGAAGGTACAGCATCTCCTAACATAGTTACCAAACCGTTGTGAGTTTCCGTCGGCGCTAGACCTTTTATAACAAACAATTCAGTCATAGCACTATGTTTGATTTTGGCCGTTATTCAAAACACGCGTGACACATAAAGTTAAAAAAAAAACGAATAAATTGGCAGATAGATTTATAAATTAACAGGTGTTTACAACAAGCAGGAATCTTACAACTTAAAAAAAATTTAGTTCTACAGCTAAGCTGTAGATGTCATTCCGCGAAATTTTCAGCCGATCCTCGTAGAGCTAAAACAATAAGATATGAAAGGGGTGTCTGGTTGCGCAGTGTGAAAAGATGTCTTGCGCATGCATACTATTTACGCTTTTTTTCGGAGCAATCATATTGTGTTCAGAACAGCTGCATGATTCGTGTATGTGCATCCCACTTCTAAGACTGCCTTCCTTGCTCCCCGCTACGATCTGCGCGAACCATTTCATGTCATACTATTTCATCTGTATATATCGATGTGACATGCATGGCATGAGTGACACGGATGTATCACACAAAACTACACAGGTGAACTTATTATTGTTGAAAGGATTACATACGATTGTAAAAGTTGGCAACGAAATAAGTGGACAACAATTGCTATAAGTCAAGGGACCCAGAAGATTTGAGAAACAGCACTAAGCGGTATTCATTGACTCGGAAAGCGAACCCCGTTTCAGTGAGAAAACGCTAAGAAGAATATGAAAAAGGAGAATCGTTAGAAGCAACGGAGATAAATTTCTGAAGAACACGGCTAGAGTTTAGAACACTGAACAACCCAAAAATATAGATGATTCTTTTAAAATCACGCCGAATTATTTCGATAAATAAACATGGCCAAAAAGAATCTGCACACATTCTAAGTGGCCACACCGCATGCAGGAAAGGCAGCGTGACCAATACTATGGTTCATCCGCCTTTCTAGCCATCATACCCTCTCGTTTTTAAGCTTCTAAATGTCATTTCTCGTTTTCATAAATGCTGGAACCCACCTAGAAATTCTGCTATACTTGAACTGTTCAGTAAGCGACTGTGATATTTCGCTGCGACGTTGCCAAGTGTGCACGGGAAGCTTTATATTTACCGAGCGGTACACGGTACAAAACTGGCCGCTTGTTTATCTGAGTCAGAACGTGGCAACACAGTACCGTTACAGGCCGTTACTATGGTAACGTGAACGAATTCCTGTAACGTGACTGACCGAGATCCCAGTGTTTTTACTCCCGCCCCGTGTATCAAACATCAGAGTCGTTTTCTCAGTGCCATGAGTCTAGCACCGTACACTTTCTATTCTTAAACCAAATTTTTCTGCATCATACTTACTGTGATAAAAATATGCGCGTCTTGAGAGAGAGAGAGAGAGAGAGAGAGAGAGAGAGAGAGAGAGAGAGAGAGAGAGAGAGAGAGAGAGAGAGAGAGAGAGAGAGGGAGGGGGAGAGAGAGAGTATATTTTCAGTTCTGTGTGTGTAGATTTGTATGTGTGAGTGATTTGCAGGATATCGTGCGCACCAGCACGCGCCAAAGCTCCATTACTACCTGAAGCCACGGTGTATGTAACATTTGTAAACATATTAGAATGAAGAAAATGTAAACGCAAAAAAAAGGATGAGGGTGGACAAAGTATTAACTCCTTACTACAGCGAAACGACAACACTGTCTCTCTCACTGTTATAAAAAAGAGAGAGATGGAGTATTAATAATAAAAGGCGAGTTTCATCATAATTACTGTCATATTATGTTTTGGTCTTATCTCAAGTTTATTGTGTGCTTTTCTCTGCTGCGTGGATCACTCTCGTCCGACCGACCAACCGTTCATTCATAGCCAGACGACCTCGCCCTCGGCCCTCGGCCCTCTTCAACTAATTCAGACCGTTCGTTTCATTCATTTTTTATTGTGGACTCCGTACGCTTATTATTATTATTATTATTTAATTAATTTTTTTTCAAATGATAGTATTAGGTATTAACTAGTACGCTCCCTTAGAAGCAGAACTCATCACTATTTTGAACGAGTACATTTATTATTGGACAAATTTTTATATTAGAAAATGTTTGAATTATCAGAAAAATTATGGAAATACCGACCACCCTACTATTTTTTGTTTAGTAAAGTAACAGTTGTAGAGAAATCATAAAATATACTATGAAAATTGCAAACAATAGTTTTGTGTTAAAACTATAGCATGTGAGGTGGAATACTTGAGAAGGAATTGTAAGTCGCAAAGACGGCTCTTATTAGTAACGAGGTAACTAGAAGAAGAATAGAGGATGAGAAAAAAACATTACAAATTTCGTCGAAGCTAAAGTTTTGACGTTAGAAGGACACGTTAGAACAGAAAATAGAAATAAGTGGGTACCAAGAGATACTGTTTGGGATTCTACAGGTAGAAGAAGAGGGCTCAGAGTCCGTGAAGGGATGAGGTTGATGGAACTATATATAAAATCAAGACTGGAACAGGGAGAATTGGCACACATACACATTATAATGTAATATAATAATACTAATATACTCCCAGAGCTACCGAACTCGCTCAATCTTTTGTCAAAGTGTTTCTTTCTTCTTTTCTTTTTGTATCGACCATCTAAGGACCACATGCCAATTTCAATTCTCTATTCTTTGTTCTTTTATTTCTCCAATATTCTTTCATCTTTTCACTGTGTCTCTTCTTCCTGTCTTCAGTCCACTTTGAACCTGCGTTTTTCTCTCTCCTACCCTGGACTCCTTCCATATTTAACACTTTTGACCGAAAAACTTTGAAACCCGGTTAACGGTCTCAAAGGCGGATGAGGCATCTCAGTTCCCAACGGCAGAGAGAGCGAAAGAACCTAGTGGAGTAAACCACGAAAAACAATCATTTCGGACTAACAATTCGATCTTATTTCGGAACTTAATTCCTCCTACTTTTGCACTCTATACAATTTCAATTGCAGTACGGAAAGTCCGCTAAATGAAGGCACTATCCCAGGTGGTAACTTGAAAGAGAAATTCATCATGGCATCGTGACACCAAGGGTTCTGGGGAGTCCCAAAAACTGCAATCAAAGGCTTGAGTCGGAGCAACCTTGGAATCCCTCTAAACTTAAATTAGGAAGAAATTCTTTTTAGGCACTTTAAATGTAAATTCTCTACTCAAGACTTGCAATCAAAAAGAATTGGAAATAGTTTTAGACAAGAATAAATTCAAATTTTAGCAGTGGAAGAAACAAGATTCGTAGAGGAAAATGTAGCAGATACACAAAGTGTATTTATTATTACATAAATTTTGATAATAGATAACCTTTAATTTTTCAGAAAAATTACGAAAATACCGACCACGCTACTATTTTTTGTTTACTGAAGTAACAATTTAGAAAGCACTCATAAAACGAACTCTGAAAATTCTAAACAATCGGCTTTGTGTTAAAATTCTCTTCAGGCTGACACCCGGCTGGATTTTTACAATTTTGCTCAGACATTTGCCTATACTTTTTAGGCTCTGTGGTCTTAAAGTTGTTAAATTTTCAAAACTTTACACTACATTCACATTTTTCAAAATGCTTTTCAGTTTGGTACCTCACATGAATTTTAGCGATTACTGTATATCAAACTTTTGCCAGGGTCCACAGTTTCCAGACCTTACTCCGAGTTTGGATACTACAAGTATTCAAAGTTTTACATGAACAGATTACTGGCCTGTTGCACAACCCCCTACCAGGAGGATAAAACAAGACACAGTACAAGGATTAAATTTTATAAGACAATTACAATACCCACGTTGATTTACGCGAGTGAGGCGTGGGTCATAACAAAAAAGGAAAGCGGCAGAGATACAGAGTGCTTAAATGCAGTTTCTTCGAAATACTTTAAATTATACATTGAAAGATAGAATAAGGAATGAAGATATCACAGCAGAACTAGAAGTAAAGGACATAAATGAAATTATTTCAATTTACAGAAGACAATGGTGGGATCATCTGCAAAGAATGACAGAGGATCGATTGCCGAAAGCGGCACTAAACTACAAAGCCATTGGTAGAAGAGATGTGGGTCGTCCGAGGATGAGATGGGTGCCGGAACAGGTTCCTCCTAATCCTTGAAGAGGAGAAGAAGATATCACTTTTGCTTTACGTTTTTGGCACCTGGCGTCCCAACATTTTGAAATGTTCAAAAACGTATACTAAATCCATATTTTATTTGCACATCTTTCGGATTTTCGCTTCACATTTTTGTCTCACGTACTCGCTATTTTTGGGGGAACAACCACAAAAGCAATAGTCTTCTTCTGTAAAGTAAAAGTATACCAAGTTTTACGAAAGCCGGTTGATGCGTTCAAACAGTATCGTCAGACATACCCCAAATATACAGGTAGACAAGACAGGCAGACAGACAAATGCCTAACGCCAGAGTTAAACTCGAAAACTCGCTTCAGTAGTTCAATAACTCCGTTTGCTGACAACGGTTACATAAACTATAGTATTGTGTGAATAATCAAGGATGGGGTGACGCATACAGCGAAGCGTTAGACTGCGATGTCCTTTGCTAAGCTTTGACGACATCTTGCAACTGCCAGTACCTTAGGACAGACAGTTTCCCGATATGTTTGTGCATAGAATCAATGTAACAGTAAGTGCACAGTATTATTATAATAGAAATAACATCTACATTCAGTGACGCAGTGGCTGTGGAGTCAGCGCGATCAATCCCCCCCCCCACAAGCTAATATAAATTTTAATGAAATTCCATAATTACTTGACGTAGGCCGTCTAAGAGAGTTGCGTGTGTTAAAATGAGGCTTATAAATAATTGTAGAAATAAAGGAATTACAATATTTGTAAGTAAATAAAACTGAGATTTCTTAACAATAAACATCGCTCAACATTTGGTAAATAACGTACGTATTTGCATCATACTTAACATCGGTTTATTCGAAAATAAAAAAAAAATTACATCTGCGTCAGAAAACGAAGTCAGAACCTATTAATCTAACCTTTTTTTTCCTAGACTTCTTCTTCTTCTTCTTCTTCTTCTTCTTCTTCTTCTTCTTCTTCTTCTTCTTCTTCTTCTTCTTCTTCTTCAAGGATTAAGTTATATAAACCTGTTCCGGCACCCATCTCATCCTCGGACGACCCACGTATCTTCTACCAACGGCTTTATAGGTCAGTTCCGCTTTCGGTAATCGATCCTCTGTCATCCTTTGCAGATGATCGCACCATTGTCTTCTGTAAATTGAAATAATTTCGTTTATATCCTTTACTTCGAGTTCTGCTTTGATGTCTTCATCCCTTAGTCTATCGTGCAATGTCGAAGAAACTCCATTTCATCACTTTGAAGCTTGCCGCATTCTTTTTTTGTCATGACCCCCGCCTCACTCGCATAAATCAACGTTAGTATTGCAATTGTCTTATAAAATTTAATCCTTTCCTGTGTCTTGTCTTATTTCTAAGATTTATACGAATCGTACCATAAATATTAAATTAAATTAATATATATTAATTTAAATATAAATTAATATAAATATTAATAATTACTAAATTTATTTTTGCCCCTAGACATACTTCCTTTTAATAGTTGTCTATCCGGTGACTTATTTAGTCTAATGGTAATGACTTCTCTATGGTTTGAACCTTCACCTATGTACAGGTAAATTAGCAGTTCGTGAACTTTAAAAACATTAAATAAAATTATTAATATTTTCCCACGGTTTTAAAATAATTTCTATATTCTGAAGGTGTAAAGGGTTAACGAAATATAAATGAAAAAGTAGTGATGCTTATGTATTTATTTATATATTTTTTGTTTATTTTATTTAAAAAATGTTTAAACGGACATATTTATTTTAGTTCTTTCCT
The DNA here is from genome assembly GCA_034769895.1 of Magicicada septendecula. Lineage (NCBI taxonomy): Eukaryota > Metazoa > Arthropoda > Insecta > Hemiptera > Cicadidae > Magicicada > Magicicada septendecula. Next base: position 426,404,318 of record CM068373.1, on the reverse strand, counting down.
AAAACCACCTTAGACTTTCATCAGAGGTCTGGTGAAACGTCTGAATATGTTGAGCAGACAATGGATCAAAGAAATATGCACATTTACACGGAACTGAAATAAATAATTATATTTATAATTAGTTTTTCAACGTCATGAACAACAAAATCCATGAAATAAATACTTGCATTTGAATACGTTCTGAGACTGTAATGCAAGAAATAGCCACATAATTATTGTGTGTGCGTGCGTGCGTGCGTGCGTGCGTGTGCGTGTGCGTGCGTGTGTGTGTGTGTGTGTGTGTGTGTGTGTGTGTGTGTGTGTGTGTGTGTGTGTGTGTGTGTGTGTGTGTGTGTGTGTGTGTGTGTGTGTGTGTGTGATATACTGGGAATCAAATGAAATAAAACATAAATTTCACGTCACAGTGGAATTTTTTTTTACCACTGTAAGACGCTGTCAAAAGTGACATCATGCCTTTTGTATAGACTAACGCATCGACCCTAACGAACGAGGAAGGAAGAACAGTACAAACAGCAGAGATGAAATTTTAAGGAGGTTGTCAGGAACATACAATGGGTAACTGGAAGAGACAAAGAAATGCAGTTGTAAGCTAGTGCAAACCAATACAGAAAAAATGAAGAGATAATATGCAAAATCGGACCGTATTCATATTTCTAGAAGGCTATTTAGATACCAAATATAGGACAAACAGATCTGGGAAGCCCGAGGAAAATATGGAGCTGTCAACTGTTCATTAATATGCATTAGAAGAAGAAGGAATTTTTAGCATAAAACGTGAAGGAATAAGTATACGTGTATAGGTGTGGAGAACCTACGTACGACATTCGTCGCATTCCGTATTTAAACCTCCAGTAATCTGTTTTTACAATAGGTTTTCTGTAAATCCCTCCTCTTCATATCCTCCTCCGCATTCTGGGAAAAAAATAAGGAGTATAAAAAGATAGAAGGACGGAAGGATAAAAGTATTCGAAATCAGCGAGTGTGCTCCACTACAACAACAATTTCGTAAACATCAGGCGCGGATCCAGGGGGGTTGAATGAAGGGAATCTACCCCCGAATGGTGACTTTAGACAAAATTTGTTCATCGTCATATGATTACAGAATAGTTTTGAGTATACATTGGTTTATGTTTGTGAATATGATACAACATTCATTACACATTATCGAGGTTCATGGTTTCTCTAAAATAACTTTAAATTGTAACTGTAACTTATCACAATGTTAATTTTTGCTTGGTACATAATTTAAATGAGTAGTGTGTATTTTAAACTACTGTAAAATGAAAATTAAAGTGAATATTATTAAAAGAACACTGAAATGACAAACACATATATGATTTTATTATCACATCTTAATAAAATACTTCTTATTGTATTTTTACCTTCAATCATTCCTAACAAATTACTTTAGACCAGGACCCGTAAGCATAGGCGGCGGCAGAATTATATTTAGGCTTGTGCACCCAGTTTATAATCATACTTCTGACCAGCATCGAGTATATTCAGCTCTTTTTGGGCTTAAACAAATTATACACACTTAATTCTTAATAGCAAATTTTATTAGGTTATTAAAACACAGTAAATTAATTTTTCCATCCCGACTTTGCGACCCACCAAACGCCCCCTGGAGACCCAGCAGTGGGTCGCGCCCCATAGGGTAAGAAACGCTGCTTTAGACCATTAAAGGATCTTCAAATTTTCATTTCATCCCCTCCCCCAAAATTTCTTGCTGGATCCGCCCCCTGGTAAACACTGATTTATTCGTGTTATTATTTCTATAGAAAACGAAATAATCCATCCTTAATACAACAGTTTTTTTTTAGTAACCGAAGCATATCTGTTTGGGACTACTAAGCCGATGTTGTAACACTTAGCTGGCCCAGGGCGCTCGCTGACATAATTGGTAACACTGTAAGGATGGATATTTTGTTGAGCGGCGGAAGTTGCAAGCGAGTGACCTTCGTGACCTTGTCTTCCTTGACGCTTCTCGGCAACAACCAATGTAACCCCAGAGTTCAACAGGCGCTTCCTTTTTCCTGCTGCCGACGCATTTAACTATTGTGTCGCTTTGACATTTATTGTGCTGTATGGACAAACTATCATTCAGTCACTATTGATAATAATTAATTAACATTTTGTATTATCCTCATTATTAATACACTTCACACTCTTTATTAGTCTGGACAGCTTGAAAGAAGAGTGGGAAGCACCCAGGTGTGGACAACCTGCGGTCGTAGACTCTTGGTCATCTGACGAAGAAACTTTTGACGATAGCCTTTATCAATTTCGTTTCTTCTGTATGTAGTTCAAACTTTGTTTCCATCTCGGCCTTTACGGTCTAGTCTTCGTTTTACTTCCATGTTCCATAAGGAAATGGAAACATGGTGATGGAAAAATCGTGTTCGAGATAAGGGCTGATTCTGATTGTACTACCCGCAAAACATGAAGAAAAGTCATTTTCCGAAAAGTGTCTCTGTGTCCGTATGTAGAATTTTTTCTATGGGGGAACGATAACTGCCGAAAATTCAAACTGAATCAAATAATGTTTTGGTTTGGATATGTACCACAGTTGCAGAGGACTCAAAGCCTACTGATTTTGGTGAAGATCGGTTAAGAGGAAGGGGTAGTTTACCTGCAACATTTTATGTTTGAACAAGAGTAAAGTACTTAATTTTGATAAATAAAGTATCCTGAAAAGAAGGTCATAATAATCCACTGTAGAGAGGTAGATAAAAAGGGTAATAAATGAAAATGGTAGTTGAAGGGAGATGTGGTAATTTTCTATAAATGAAAGTTATAGTTGAAGGGGGAGGGTATAATTTTTTATGTGTACTGCTTTATCGGGAACAAAGAAGTAGTTTGTTGTTAAAATTCCTTCCCGGGCTGTTTGTCGATGGTCCAATGTTTTCTGCAAAACCAGACGTTTCGGCAGTGCCATCGACTGCAATCATCAGTGAAAATCGAGTGCCGCTAACGTGAGGTGGTATACGTTAGTGATCACAGTACTGTGGTTAAGGCTGAAGAAATAAGTATTTTCTATGCAAATATTTCATTTCGAAAATGATTTTAAATATAAATCTTAGAACATGGAAGTCATGTATTGCTATTGATTTAGTTATTGATTTCTTTGTCTTAGTCAATCTTTGTCAAAGTCAGACAAATCTTGTTTGACCAATCGTCTTCTATTAAACACCTCTTGCCCACTAGTTGGGAAGTATATGATTGGGAAACAGAGGGCCTGTTTCCAGTAACACCGAAGTTATACTATATAATTACTATCAGTGTATTACTGATGTTACAGGGCTTTCGCTTGCAGTTCTTTTTGGGGCCAGACTAATATCGTTTTTGTCATCTTACTTTATGGCATTTATTAATCTGTGGGAATTTTTATTTAATTTTTTTTAATACTCCTCAATGTCCCACTATCCTACATCTATTTCTTGACCTGCTTTCACATCTCAATATGAACGGTTTCTATTTGGTTGTTTCTTTGGTGTTTTCTTCCTATTCTATTTCATGCTTCACTATGTTTTTTAACTATGACACAGTTTGTAACAACTATAACACTGGTAAGCAAAGATTTTTTCCCAGAGCAAGTAAAAGGGTTTTTTAATATTTATTTTTTCCCCTGAATTCAAAAATGTTAATAGAATTTTTTCTATCACCCTCTTAAGATTTCACAGAGGACGGTAATGATGATGATCAAACTTTGAAGACGGTGATCCAGACTTTGAAGCTTCGTGTTCGTCTCCTCAACCACATTTACTAACACGAGGGGTCATCAGTGACCTTGTACAAGATCTGAATTTATCAAAAAGGCAGGCATAACTTTTAGACTCACTATATAAGGTTGGAACCTCCTCCACCACGAAACAAAAGTATGTGTTTTAGAAATAGACATATTGACTTCAAGAATTTTTTTTCACTTGAAGGTGGACTTTGTTTTTGTAATAATGTTTCGTTTTCCATAATGCAATCACTTGGTCATGAGTATAAAACAGAGGAGTGACATTTGTTTATTGATTCTTCTAAAGTTAGTCTGAAAGCCGTGCTTCTGCACATTGGGAATAAGTTTCCATCAGTGCCGCTAGCTTATGCTACGGATTTGAAAGAAACTTACGAGAACATGAAACTTCTGCTGGATAATATAAAGTATGAAAAATTTAAGTGGAATACCTGTGGTGACTTAAGAGTTATTGCTCTCTTGCTAGGTCTTCGACTTGGTTTCACCAAGTACTGTTGTTTTCAATGCGAGTGGGACAGCAGAAACCGAAAAATCATTACGTATAGAAAGAGTGGCCAAATCAAACATCATTAACTCCAGGAAAGAAGAATGTTGTTAATGCACCACTTGTTGACTCAAATAAAGTTTATTTACCTCCACTACATATAAAGCTGGGGCTTATGGAAAAGTGGAAATTTTGAAAATTTCGTGGAAGCAATGGAACGAAATGGGATTGGATTCGCGTACTTAAAAAACAAGCTTCCAAAGATCAGTGACGCAAAAATCAAAGATGGAACATTGTAGGCCCTCAAATAACAGACTTAATTAAAGGTGACAACTTTGACAGCACGTTAAACTGGGTGGAGAAAGCTGCAGATTCACTTCTTGGACTCACATTTAGATTTTTTCCCATCAAATCTAGTAGCAGTCAGGGACGAAAATGGTGAACGGTTCCATCAGGATATTTCGGACATAGAAAAGTGGAGTCCGAACATGCTAGCTGACTGTAGATGGACCCTAAAGAGAGATGTTCATGAGGCATCGTAGAAAATCCAACATTACTACTTTTTAGGTACGATAACATTGTATTGAGTATGCGTTTTAAATACGTAATGTTGTAAAATTAAAATAGGTGTCTAAAAATTCTTACGTGATAGAAACATTCTGAACCCATATCTGAATTCAGCGCAAAAAATGCTATTAGATTAACCCATTTTCACATTTGGGTCAAAAAATTTTAATTTTGCATCACAGTCTAATCATTACAAATATCATTCAGCTTTTTGCGTCCGCTATAGGGGACATAGGACACCTATAAGAGTTTTCCTTCTTTTAGATTTTCTGCTTTTAAAGTCTGCGGTAGCGAGTCCTTTGGTTAAACTCTGTCCGTGTACTGCGCCGCTTATCAGTCCTCGGCCTCCAATCTATATCTCAACGATTTTCTTATACTTTGACGACACGCTTTGCCGAATTGAGTTTAGATGTACGACGACGCCCATTCTGCTTCACCAATCTTCAACCTTGGTTCTGTTTCTTCAGGTTATCATCATTGTCTTCTTCTTAACGGTTTTAGGCTTAAGCGGACTGTTTCTATTACACAGACCACCTTTTTTTAGGCCTATCAACTTTTCTTCTGCCTCTATGGTTGTAATCTTTCGTCATCTTCGGTATTCTACTTTCTTCCCTTCTATCTATGCGTTGAATCCACTTTCTTCTGTATTCCTTAATCCTTTCGTTAACTGCAAAAATATCTAAATCACTTCTTATCTCTACATTTCTTATATGATCTCGTCTATTACACCTGATCTCAGAAATTTCATTTCTGCTGTTTGTATCTTCTGTTCATCTTTTTTCTTTATGAACAGAACCAAGTTTCAGAAACATACAGTAGTGTAGGTATTGCCATTGTTTAACAAAATTTTCTTTGGGTTTCTTTTCTTCTACATTTGATATTTCTCAACGTCCTCCAAATCGTTCCACACATTCTTGTGAAACTCGTCACTTTATTTTCTATATCTCTATTTTGATAATAAGTAATGTCACGTCACCATTAATTGAAATGTCTTACTTGTTCTATCCATGTGTTGTCTAAGCATATTTTGGTCAAAACCGGTTTATCTCCTATAAAGACTTTTGTCTTTTATTCAAATATGTTACAGTTATATTCTTTACCTATTTTATGTAAGATGTATATTGCTCGCTGGAGATCGTCTTCTGAAGTGGCAAATATAGCTTGGTCATCCGCGAAGAGAATGGTTTTCAAGCTTTTATTTCGGTGGATTTTAATACCGTCAGGGGATTGCTGTTTCTATTTTTTGAGTAGATCATCTAGATAAAGGTTAAAAAGTAGCGGTGACAGACAACAACCTTGTCTTACGCCTTGGTTTGTTTCAATCGGGATAGACTCCGTCTTCCCCCGACTGCCATCTTCAGTGAAAACGAGTAACGCTAACATGAGGTGATATACGTTAGGACCACAGTACTGTGGTTAAAGCTGGTTAAGTCCCGTGATCACCACTTCTACTATAAATTTCCTAAGTGTCACGATATGGCAATAAATAAACCACCAGCTGGACACGGACTATGTGACAGCGAGTGAGTGACAGGAAAGGTGGAAGCACAGAGACCGCTGTCTCGACCCCTCTGGCAGAAGCGGTTCGAGGATGAGTCGGTCAGTAAATAATATAATTTTCACACGTGCTTCCGAAGCGGAATGTCACTGCCATCGACCGGTTAATTTAAATATAATAGCAGCGTTTAGGACAATGCAATGTCAATGTATAATGAATAAGGATGAACAGGACAATTAATGCAGATTGTCATTAGCGTCTGCTAGGTGTGAAATAATGTATAACGATCGAAAAGTTGATAGGCCGTTATAAAAAATGCTACTTCAAAATTTGCCAAATACTGTTTCTTGCCTATACAGTCAATTATAATTAATCAATATTTTTTAATAATCTTCTTTCCTTTTTTCTTCTTTGGTCAGGAAGTAGGCAAATCATCTGTTCCGGTCGCAAAAGAAATACATCCACTTCACCAAAGCTTCCTGGGTCTTCCTGTACTTCTTTGTCCACTGTTGGTATAATTTGGTCTAGAAACCTAGGGCTACAACGAATGGTCATGGCTGAAAAAGGAATGTGAAAATAAGTACTGAGTTAGCAACTTAAAGGTAGAACGGGATCAAAGAAAGGCTAGTGGAAAAGTGTAGGGAAGGAGAGGGACCTTGGTGATGACTTATGGAATAACAAAGGAAGATAGAGATTGGTAATCTGAAACGCCGGAGAACGGATCAGTGGTGATGATGATAAACAGAAAATCCTTCTTCTTCTTCTTCTTCTTCTTTTCCTCTTCAAGGATTAGGTTATATAAACCTGTTCGGACACCCATCCCATCCTCGGATCGGCCCACTTCACTTCTACCAATGGCTTTATAGTTTAGTGCCCCTTTCGGCAATCGATCCTCTGTCATCCTTTGCAGACGATCCCATCATTGTCTTTTGTAAGCTGAAATAATTTCATTTACGTCCTATACTCTCCTCTATATAATGTTTACAGTTAGATCTGTAGGCCTACATCAAATTATAAAATATTCCAGTACGATTTTATTAATTCTACAATCATTTGTCACATAAATGATCTTCTTCACTGCAAGTACTAGGTTACATAAACCTGTTCCAACACCCATCTCATCCTCGGACGACCCATGTCTCTTCAACCAACGGCTTTATAGGGTATTTCAGCGCCGCTTTTGGCAATCGACCTTCCGTCATGCTTTGCAAATGATTACACCATTGTCTCCTATAAGTTGGAATGAATGTACTTACATTTTTTACTTCTAGTTCTGCTCTGATATCCTCATTCCTCATTCTATCTTGCAATATATATTTTAATGTACTTCGAACAAACTGCATTTTAGCACTCTGAATCTTGCCGCATTCCTTTTTTCTCATGTCATGTCAAGACTGCTGTGACAAGAGAGAATAGAAGACATAGGAAATTCCAGGTACTACGCGTATAACAGATCATGGCACAAAATTAATGTGGCTGTGGCGGGTGAAATAAGTGGAGTCAGAAAATTCCGTTCCTCGCTGCCCGACACAACTTATTTTCGTCACTAAAAAAGTCGAAAACGTCAAAATGGAAGTCGGTAACTTCAATGCAACTCACAAATGGACTACATGATCCTGCATATCCACCATTAAACATGTACCTTATACGGAGTGTGTCGGTTGGGACTTACAAACTAATGGTCATGGGCAATAGACTAAGTCCAAGAATAACTCGATGAAAGAAGAGCAGGTCTGTATGAGTTTCTCGAGTCAAGAGTGAAAGAAGACAAAGAGCCTTCGTGACCTCCACATCGCGATCCAGTAGGTTGAATCGTAGGCCTATTAACGTAGAATCTTCTTCTTCTTCTTCTTCTTCTTCTTCTTCTTCTTCTTCTTCTTCTTCTCTTCAAGTATTAGGTTATATAAACCTGTTCTGGCATCCATCTCATCCTCGGACAACCCACGTCTCTTCTACCAATGGCTTTACTGTTCAGTGCCGCTTTCGACAATCGATCCTCTGTCATCCTTTGCAGAGGATCCCACCATTTTCTTCACTAAATTGAAATAATTTTATTTATATCCTTTACACTGAGTTCTGCTGTGATATGTTCATTCCTTATTCTATCTTACAATGAATAAATTAAAGTATTTCGAAGAAACTGCATTTCAGCACTCTGAATCTTGCCGCTTCCCTTTTCTGTCACGACCCACGCCTCACTAGTACAAATCAACGTGGGTATTGCAATTGTCTTAAAAAATTGAATCCTTGTGCTGTGTTTTGTTTTATTTCTAAGATTTCTATGAATTGTACCACAAATATTCCTAAATTTATTTATCTTCTCTCTTATATCATATTCAGATTCATAGCTTACTACACAGCCGAGATATTTGAAACGGCTCACTTGTTCTAAACTGCTTTTGTTTATAATTGTCTTCGTCCTCACTGGATATTTACCTTTAAAGGCCATGGTTTTGGTCTTTCTTATTGAAATTGTCAGTGAGTATTCTCCTGCCACTTCTTGGAATTGAAACAGCTCTTTGCAAATCATCCTCATTTTCTTTAATAAGAGCTATGTCGTCCGCACATAGCAGGGAACCCATACAAATTGATTTGTTAAGCTGTATTCCCGAAGTCACTCTAGATTTCCATGCTCTCAACATGTCGTCAATGTATATATTAAACAAGGTTGGGGAACACAGTATCCCTGCCTAACTCCCTTATTTATTGGAATGTCACTTGAGAGCCTAAGATTCAGATCCAGGAATACAGGTGTACTTTTATAAAGGATCTTAACTGAATTTATTAAATGCTGTGTGTATCCTCTCCTATCCATAATATTCCATAACTTTTGACGGTCTATATTATCAAATGTTTTTTCAGATCAACAAAAGCGAAGTTGAAATTTCATTGAAATCAACGGTCACTTGACGTAGGCCTATCCACATGTTTGTGTTAATCCAGTTGTTTGTGTTAAAATAAGGCTTAGAAATCATCATCTTCACATCACAGCATAAGAAAGGTCCTGCTTATTCTGCCTTCAAAGATCCCCCAGCTATCTCTTCCTACCTGTGTCCTATAGACTTGTTTGGCCAGTCTTCATTCCGACGTTCTGTCCACCGTTGTATATAATCTTACAATTGCCATTCAAGTTGAAAACTTGACACTCTTCTCTTATGACTTCATTCTTTATGTGATCGAGTTTAGAACATCTGTTAACTACTCTTGAGAAAGTAATTTCCGGGTAGGCTATATATTTTACTTTGTCGTTTCTTATTGTCATCCATAATTCACACCCATAGGGACTGGCATAATTTTGTAGGACTAAGGGTATGGCCCAGACAATTCTGAGTCTTCGTTTAATATTTCTTTTTAAACCGGTTTCTACTTTGTTCTTCTTTAGAAGGTTTTGTTTTCTATGCTGTTAAATAAAATATTCAGCGGAATCATATTTATCTATTTTGGCATCTCAAATGATCTGGCCATAAAATTCACGATACTCTCTTTAGTAATCTATGTATAAAGATGCTGGCTGGACGACATTTCACCCGAGTTCTTCGCCTCATTTCTTCAGACTACATCTAAAGTCTTATACATCTTTATTAAATCCGTATGAGAATAAGAAACTACCCCAAATGAATGAAAAAGAGCCTTGTAATGAAACTTCTTAGAACAGGTGACTAGAGCAGTCACCAAAACTGGCGTGAAATAAAGTTATTAAAAGCAAATAATTAACGAGTCTTTTAACTAAAAGCGAGATAGGATGAAGTTTAAAACGTTGCAAGGTTTCGGGAGGAGTCTACCATTACCTAATAAATCTTAATCATGACACGGATTAAACTTGAAGAAGAGTACAACATATTAAAGACATTAATGGACAATTAACTTCACGGATTCACGGCAGGATAGCAAACGCAATCGCGAACGCGCGAGACATTTTGTGCGTTCCGTGCCAAAGCCCATTACAGCGATAATTATAAAGTTAATTCAGTGTCACAAACGTATCGAGTGTTAATACAGAGCGCAGTGGCCTTAATATATGGTATATGAGGTGTGTAAAGATTGAATCCACGGTAATTTACCGGATGCGCGTGGGCGGGCAGGAGCGCGGACCACCACCAGTGCTATACAGTCCGCTGTCGCAGCTAACCGACCGTTAAGCGTGTGTGTGTGTGTGTGTGTGTGTGTGTGTGTGTGTGTGTTTATTATCAACAACACTGGTTATAAAAGTTTTAACAGCTCCGTGCTAATGAGGCGGCCACAGCTTTCATAATTAAGCAGCCAGTGACAGCACACTCGTAGTCGGTTATATTTAGAAAACGGTCGCGGGACCGTTTACTACTATTACTACTATTCATTTTGCGAAATAAAAACAAAACAAAAAAGAACATATATATCTCTTATAACAGGATACTTAAGTGCGTCTTTCCTTTCTTCGTCTTTTTCTAATACTAAAACAAAGAAAAAAGAAATGTTTCCTTCTTCTTTCGTTATTTTAAGACAACTAATATTTCTTCCTCTGTCGACAGTTAATGTAAACGTTTAAGGTTATGGCTTGTCTGCTAAGAAAATTAGAGCCCAAGAGTGTCGGACACATGGCTTCAAGAGTAAAACGTTAAATTTAGATGAAACGGAATACTAATATTTCATTACTGGTCTCTGACTAGAACAAGGAGACTGTCTGTTCGTTTTAATTTTGCAATAAATTATTTCTTTTGTTTTGTTTTGAATTATATTTGTTTTTATTTTAAAATATTTACAATGGGTGGTCGAGACTCACAAAAACTACAAACTGACAATACTGAGTTTCCGTCCTACCTCTCATCAATGTAAAAAATAAATTGATTTCATTAAATTTCGGTAATTTCAGTAAGGAACCGACCTTCCTGCTGTTTACGACTACAGAAAGTATCACAGTAGAAATGTTTATGACGTAGCCAAAAGTAACGTATACAACTAACAATGAGCAGCATTTTGGTACTGGTATATTACTAACTGCTGATTTGTCACGGATGCTGCCATATTTTCATTAGCTAAAACATATTGATTAAATTTTAGCCATACCTATGTAATAACGTTAATGATCTTACAGCAGCAAGAAAATCTGCTTTTATTTAATTAAATAAAATATAATGGTCAGCTAGCACATTACTATACACAAATGACCAAGTAATTATAGGGAAGAGTGAAAATAATGTATACCTTGATTACAGTCTGCCATGAATACAACTTTAAGATCTCAAATACTAAGACAAAAGCATTTTGCTTTTATTTAATTAAATAAAATATAATGGTCAGTTAGCACATTACTATACACAAATGACCAAGTAATTATAGGGAAGAGTGAAAATAATGTATACCTTGATTACAGTCTGCCATGAATACAACTTTAAAATCTCAAATACTAAGACAAAAGCAATGGGCTTCCTAGGGAAGAACCCTGCAAGAGGTAACATTGCAATGATATTAGTATTTTGGAGCAGGTATCGCACTTTAATTATTTGGGATGTGATATCTTATATAAGACGATCAACGATATCTAGAGAAAGTTAAATAACTTTAGTTTTTACCCGTGGAACAATAAGACGACTATTGAAGAATAAAACGCAGAGGGAGGCACAGCTAAAGTTCTACAAGGTCGTGGCTGTGCCGAATTTAATGACTGGATGTGGTGAAACATGGACTCTCCTGAAAAAATGATGTTTCAAAAATACAGGCCTCGGAAATAAAAAATTTTAAGAGTAGTTAAGGGATGTAGTTTGAGAGATCATCTACGAAACGACGACATAAGGAAGGACCTGAAGTTACAGTCGGTTCTGGAGAGAATATGGGAATACAGGCACAATGTGGAAGCGTGGTAGACATGCGTATTCCTAAACAAGCGTTTAGTGAAGACCCTATATATAGGCACTGAATGAATATAGGTCAGTGAGAGATCGTGGAAGACCCTGAAAAAATGGTCAGAGACTCTGTGAAGTCGGAACGGGCTGCAGCCTAACCCATGTAGTGAAGCAGAAGAAGACGAAGAAGAAGAAGAAGAAGAAGAAGAAGAAGAAGAAGAAGAAGAAGAAGAAGAAGAAGAAGAAGAAGAAGAAGAAGAAGAAGAAGAAGAAGAAGAAGAAGAAGAAGAAGAAGAAGAAGAAGAAGAAGAAGAAGAAATAATAAATTTAAAAAAACACTAATATGCCTGTTCTACAAAAAAGTCATGACATGTTCCAGAACTTGAAAACGGACAGTTGAGGTATTTCTGAACGTTAGAAAACTAGTTCAAGTTGATTCCTTTAAATATCTTGGATAGCAGCCAGCATCGTCGTAGAGCTGCATCGCATCAGATGGAAGGTGCACCAATGATGTAAGAGTAAAACTGTAGAAACAGGAGTAACATTTTTACAGAAAAGATCTCCTCTGGCATCCAGAAACGTGTTTCTGGAAACGATGAAGAAATTTATAGAGCGTTTGATTTGGAGCATGTGCGTATATCGTTCGGACACCTGGACTTTGAGGAATGTGAAGAGGAGCTGTATTGAAGCTTTTGAGATGTGGTGCTGGAGGAGGACCTTAAGAATACATTGAACGGAAAGAGTACCTAATGGTGAGGTTATTGAGAGAGTGAGAGGAAAAAGGACGTTGATTGGATCCATTGGATCCAGTAATATGATTGATCACTTGTTACGTCATTCAAACTGGTTCACCCCCATCGAGGGGCTTAGTGGGAGGGGAAGGCCCGGCAGGTGTACTTGGAGGGGCCAAAAAAAAAGGAAGAGGGTATGTGGTGATCAAGAGACTGTCTACGGAATGGAAGCAATTGGAAGCCCACTTTTGCAGACACGTGAAGAAGACGTGAAGTATGTTACAATTAAGAACGTTATTTACCAGATGTTGTGTGATTTAATTCTTAAGAAAAGTCTAACTTTATTTTATTAATTTAAAAATATTGTAATTCTTTTCATTTCTACAATATTGTTTATAAGATACACCTCGGTTTATCACACGTATCTGGCTTAGGAAGGGGCCCACGATAATAAGGTCAATGTCAGTTGCGACGAAACAACGTTTTTACCTGTTCTTACGCGGTCAATTGCGTCCCACACTTTCACTTACTGACCGATTCTATCATTTGTAAAACGTTGCTATTCTGAACTTCGATGAGATTTCAATTCTGGAACTTTTCATTTGTGCGAGAAACCTCTTTCTTCCAATATTTTTGTTACGTTAGGTTAGGTCAGGTCTGGTCAGGATAGTTAGGTTAGGTTAGGGTTAGGCTAGGCCAGGATTGAAGAGAATTATAATGGTAATTTCCATATTATTATAATAACATGAAAATACAATTGATCGCAACTGACCGGGTTTTTACAGGATTGGGTCGCAACTGACCACAATAATTGAACAAAAGGGTACAGGGATTTTAAAACAAAGCCGATCGTCAGAAAGATTGACAACTTCTGAAAACGGCCACCCGTTAATCCCTGGTTGCGTATTGATATTCTCCCTATGGTTTCAGCGCGCTTTGCAGTAGCCTTGACCGCATACCTTAACATACCCCCTGACTCACCTCTCTCCCACGTTTTTTTTAAGTTTATTTTTATAATTTTATCTAAATACATCGGGGTAGGATATGCTTACAATCAGTGAGTGTTCACTTTCGTTTCATATGTAAATAGTTTCTAGGTAAAAATGAAAAATTGCGAAGTGTGTTTTGTGCCACTTTTTAATGAAAAATAATAAGAGAGGTGGCTAAATATGAATATTTACAGAATTAAAGAACCCTCCTATGAAAGGAAGAGGATATCAACCTCCTTTCACCCAGTAACCAGTAGGACTGTAGGTGGAAGAGGAACTTCTCTTGAGGGGAATCGCTTAGGGTTTCAAAGTTCAATGGCCTTTTGACTGAAGTTTGGTTAAAGACGACAAAAAAAAGTACTGTTAAAAAGTATTCTTAACCTGTATAGAAATATCTATGGTAAATCGGACAATAAAATTGATTTGGTTCTTAAACATTAATAGAGGCTTAAGAGTACGATGTAATTAATTAATCAAAATTAATTAATTAATATTCTTTTATATTATAGGAAATTACTGTGATATACTTTGCATATCTTCCATTTAATTACGTGCCACGTCGTTGCGCCATGTACAATGTAATTATGCAACGCGTTGGGCACCATATACGATGTAATTAATGATGCTGATTTAATTGCATAACTTATTTACTAAATTTATATACTATTTCATCTGTATTTATGAAAATGCTATCTGTACGACTCTGTCGTGTTTCTCTACCTTATTTGGCCCTACAGTTGGATGTCATATTCAATGATAATTAAATATATTTCTTTAGTTAATGCACGAATTAAATTATTGTTTAATTTGTAAACCACAATCAAACTTATTAAACATGAAATTGATTTGACTTTAACTGCCAAATAAGCTTCTAGTCTGAGTATATTTATAAGCATGGTAATTGATAAACTATATTAAATTGAATCATGAGTTATAGATCCTATTTAGTGAGAAGTTATCTTGTGAGTCAGGTCTTACACAAATCAATATAACACGAACGAATCCATTCTAAAATACGTTTATTAAAATATCGAATCTCATCCGTATTCATATTATAACATAAATCATAGAATAAGAGCACTTACAAATCTTTCTAAAAGACAATAAAATTCTATACCACATTTAAATAATTGAAAGAACAAGTTGAAAATAATTAAAAGAACAATCAAATATAGGCACTTATTCGTGCGTAGTGACGTTACTAGCTACCAATGTGGTGTGCTCATAATTTGCATTAAGTGGTTTTACGTCAAAACACTTTAAACATTTATATACGTGAAATACTCATATACTAACAATACACATATTAAGCATATACATAGTTAAAATGATGTTCCTGCAACAGACATATTAGAACACATACGTAGTTACAATAAACATATACATACACTAACAAGAATACATGTGCAATACTCTATAACATAATGATCCCTACCTATGGATTCGTATTCTATCTGACTCTTGTTTATAAAATTCTCAGGTGGTTTGGTTCTAAGTGTCAGGTCAGATGTGTTTTGGTAAATTAATAATTATAATAAGAGATTAATTTTGTACGTTACTCGTTCTGTCGTGATGTATCGCTCCCATGGTGTATCCATGCGGGTTTCTTCGTTGACGGTTGATGTTAATCCATATAGCACTTGCGATTGACACTTTCGATTTCTATACGTACATCGTTCGAGAACACTAATCCGCACTCCGCGACATTCGCTATGAGTTTTGAGATGGCCACAGTGTAAGTTGCGGCATAGCACTTAGAATCTGTCGACTATGCGTATTCGCGTGAGTCTATTGACGCGATTAACAGCTTGATACCGTTACGCACTTAATAGTCTTTCATCTTGCGCGTTTTACTCTCCTGCGACGCCTAGATTACTTTCAAGTTCATTAGGCAATTATAATCATTGCTATTACTTGACTTTATTCGAAATAGTGTAGTATCACTACTTTATGTAAAGGTTCAAGAATGTCACTGCTAAATATTATCACCTTTATGGCAGTGTATTACATACAGTTTATAAAGTTCGTTATTCGCGCGTCATCGCGAACACTACCGTTCCGTTTTGGCGTTCTAAGTCTTATTCACGCACTTCCATTAAGTCTGAACAAAGTCTTTATAGTATCTAATGAAATACTGCGAATTACTGGGTTACTGAGGTACTGAAAATAACAATGTACTGGAATAAAACTTTGACTCACTGAAATTAATGAAGTACCGATATAACTGAAATATTGCGCAAAGTTTTTATGAACTAAGTAAAAATTCGAATGAACTGAGAGCGCGTCCCCTTGTGTATCCAGTTTTTATTCCTTTCGATCTTCCCACTCTTGTAACTCCGATGATCGCTCCAACTTCCCACCAAATCATCTCTGATAGGCCTATTGCATGGACCTCCCTGTGTCCTCTCGTCTCCAGTCTGTATTTCTGGCGAATTTTCCACCCAGCGCCGTTTGGAGAGGGATGTTCTTACTCGGGATTTGCTCTCTGGTCGCCGGGTTCTGTCAGCACCATCCCTTTCAGTTGCTTCCTTCGGAATTCTCGTTCCTCATTGGCTGGTTGGCTTTCTTAACTTGAGTTTGACGCAGTCCACGTGGACTCGACGAGTTGCTGTCTTTCGTCCGTTGCCCTGTTCTTGGAATCTGTGCTAAGGCTTTGCTTGCGAAGTCACATCTGCTACTTTTGGTGTAGTGTGTCAAATTCCCTTATTGTTGAGACACTATCGACTTCCTTCGATGAACTACGGGTGGCATAACATCTGTGTTCTCCGCAAGCGTCACTCCGTCGCATGCTTCATTGTCTGTGCACCAACTATTGTTTTACTATAAGTCGCACACATGGTTTCGAACAAAGCTCTTACCGTTGGCTATGTGTTTTTCTCGTTACTGGACAGATGTAAGGGTAGCATTCCTTTTTTATAATTGTGGAGTCAAGCGTTCCCACGCATGGTCGTCGCAACGTGTGCTGTACTGCTCATTGTTCGTTAATGGTTTTTACGTCGTTTTAACGGAAAGAAAAGGTTTGTTCATTTTCGTCTCCCACTTTCGAACAAAGCTAACATGTGTCACTTTTGACGGGCTCTAATTGCTGGTGTACTTCTCTCGCAATACTCAAAATTTCAAAACAAATCTCGAAATAATAATTACATTATAAGAGACTCCATAGAATATTTTATCGAAAAAACGGCTAATTTTTTTAATTGGTGAACGTTCAAATTTACAGATGATGAGCAAAACTGGCAGTCGGTTCAAGTTGACATGGCTTATGCCGCCTCATATCTAAGTGCTAGGCAGAATACATCACTACTAGTAGCTGGCTGAGACCGTTGGGGGAATGTGGAAACGGGTGGAGAATTTGCGCGCCAACCATTACATACCCCAACTGCATTCAATCACCGGTGAAATCGTAGGGCGAATGTAAGTACGATCCCGGGTTCAACATGGAAGAAGAAGGAAAAGAATGAGAGTTCTACTAACAAAAAATGTTCAAATTTACTTAAGCAAGTAAACTCAAGTTTGGAGAGTCGACATAACAAAAATTAACTACCAAGGCTAACGTTTACTAATCACCTAGTCTATTCACAGACTTTTTATTTTCAGGAAAATGCCCAAGCTGTCAGTGATTCTGACTCTTTGATCTCAAAGGGATTAAGTGGAGATTTTTCATCATTTCTTGTAGGCAGTTTTGTCTAGCCATATTACCTCTGCAGAATTGCAAACCTTCTAGGAAAGACTTTGTCTGCTCTCTCTCTCTCTCTCTCTCTCTCTCTCTCTCTCTCTCTCTCTCTCTCTCTCTCTCTCTCTCTCTCTTTCTTTTTCTCTCGCTGTCTTTCTCACTCATTCTTCCAAACATTATTACATTTCTGCGTTGACCTGTCTTCCTACATTATTTTTTTAAATTCTCTTCTACTTCCTGCCGGTCCGTGACTCCCGATCTTTCCACACTGGTTTCCACTTCCTGCAGCTATCGTCTTCTCGGTCTTGCGATCCGTCTCGTTTCTCGACGGTGGATCCCCTTAGATTGGCTGACTTGTGCCGTCCTCTCCATACGGTCCAAACTATTAATTACTCAGCATTTAATAAAAACTCACTAAATCCTCTCCTTTCGCTGGGTGACCTGTCTCATAGTTGTTCCTTATCCTCCATATTTCACCATGTTTCAATAAAAGACATTTTTCTTGTAGTGAAGAGCCTAGTAGAGGCAGTATTGGCTGTGTGTGCAGTGTACTCGGAAGGATGTGAACTGTGCTTCGGACATCCATGAATACCCAACGGCAGCTTTTCCTAAATTGTGGTCCGCAAAGAAGTTGTAAAGAAAAATAAGTAAAATTAATAAAGAAAATTGTCAAAATTGTATACATAGACAGTTGTGCTTTCTTCTCAGCGTACTGAGTTTGAATGCTTTTGTCGTTTTTCGTTTATGTAGTAATTAAATAATTCGTTACGCCTGTAAAATTAGTGAAAAAAAGTATCGGGTGAAATAAAACTTAATTATTAACATGACCAAACGATTAGAAGTGTCTCCCATCTCCTATCGTAAGGGGCCTACACACTATCAGTTTTACTGCTCAGTTTTTCACGTGTGACGTTTTGTCTGAGCAATAATCTGTGTGAACTGCGCAGTTTAGGCAGGTCTTTACGCAATTTGCAGGCCTGGGCTACTGGGCCATCTTTTGGAAAGATAAACTGCACAGTCCACTCAGTTAAATGTACAGCTCGCTCAGTTGACACGTAGTTGACACTCAAGTACCACCACGGCCTCATCGAAAAAAGAAGTCCTCCTCGCATTTATTGAAGCCTGTCGGTCGCTTCCCGAGCTATGGGATATCGAAATCCCATCATATTCTAACCGTGTGAAAAAAAAACTGCCGCGTACGATGTATTGATCGAAAAATTGAAAGTTATTGAGCCTGACGCGACGCGTGACAGTGTTGTGAACAAAATCCGATCCGCTTTTCGGAAAAAGCTAAAGAAAGTTAATGATTCTAAAATATCGGGACCTTCAACTGACGATGATATGTGTCCCGACCCGACGTAACTGACGTGGCCCAAACTTTCAGTTCAGTTCATTGTACAGTTTTTAACCCAGTAATTTAGGCCAGTTAACTGCGCAGTAAAACTGAGAGTGTGTGGGCCTCTTTAGACGTTAGTAGTTCACTTTAGTATTTGAACAGACGCTAAATGAGTGTTGGTGCTCAATGTCTCTCCTCAAAAGTGCTCCGTGACGACTTTTCTCCTGAAAAGTGCTTCGCTGTTCAAAAAATTTTAGGATTCCGCTGGATTCGGTTTGTAGCGTAAGAAAAGTAGGGGGGGGGGGGGGCTAGCCTTGTGCGCGGCCGCGTCCGGTTTCGGCTGCGTCTGCGACCGCGATAGTGCTGTGGGTCGCCTTCAGCTTATCCAACCACGCGGCTATTGAGACTGTTCCCGAATAGCCGGGAATCTATGTGGACGTCAGTTGTTTTTGGTCAGCCCGACGTCCACAGGCCCTACCTCAGCGCCGCCGCTACCGTATGTGCACCGCACACGGGCGCCCGTACACTGCCAAATTCATCAGCAGATATTGCAAAATAAATTAAAACAATTAATACCTACTAGGTCTAGGTATATGATATTAACGTTTATTGAGTTGTTCTTGATATTTGTTTTGTTAGCATTATCGCAGTGTACTGACATCAGCCTTACACTGATATAAGGATGATATTTATATCTGAGTTATAGCTGCGGTCTCTTTGTGGTTTTGTAGACAGGCGCGTGCATGTCGACGCTGGCAAACTATAAAGTGCCTAACCGGTAAGATAAGAAATTATTTATGTTTTGTTTTGACGAAATAGTAAGAAATGAAACGGTTCGTGCAGATTGTAGTTGTGGCGGGGAAGGCAGTGCACGGTGCGGGGTATGAGGTGACTAACCATGACACACAACCGTGTGACACATCAACCATGCAGCTGTTCTGAACAGAAAATAATTGGTCCAAAACAATGCGTCAAAGCTACGCATGTGAAATGAGATCTTTTGACCCAGCGTAACCAGACACCCGTCAATTATTTTAGCTGTACATCTACAGGACGAGTCGATTAAAGGGTTACTTAATTTTGTTTGTTGGTCTGGAATCGAACTCGGGTCATATTTTACTTCTTTTATGCGACCATATATTTCCTTTTTTACTTTCTGAAGGAGCAAACGATTGAGGTAAACTTTCTGCCGTTGAAAGCATCCACTGCGATTTATGTTATTATTAGCTTATCAGCTGTTTATAAAGCTTCGTTTTAGCCACACGTGAGAATATTATACATTTAAATTATTTAAAGTAAATTTCAAACCTTCAGCTTGAGAAACAACATAAATATGTAAAAACCAACTTTTAAGTGTTAAAACCAACGAAACTAATTGATTCGTTAAGTGTTTATCTGTGTGCTGAAAGAATAATGCCAGTGTTTATCAGGTGGAAAATATTTTAATTGCACTAGGATAGGGTAGTGGTGTGATTGTGTCCGCGTGTCTGTGACAACGACAACGTACTCGGTGTACGAACGCGGCTTGGACAAACAGGTTGCCGGTGATAGAGAAGGCTGTGGTAATTGTAATTAACGTTAATTAAGTAAACATGGATCCGTGAAACAATGGCAGTGTGTCGTCAGTAGTGCCAACTGACTGCTTTGCTAACCAGAAGGATCTCTTTTCATTCATTTTGCGTTGTGTCAAACGCACGAAACGTGTCTAAGGGAATAGGTGTGTTCCAACAAAAAAAATATGCGAATTCGAGATTTTTAGAATTTTTATATCTAAAAATTTAACAATCATTTTGCGTACGAACTCAATATAAAGATTTATAATGGAGTCTATAATGAAATCGAACTTAAGAAAAATATTTTACAGTTGTGATGCGGTAAAATAGAGTCTTCAGTTTCTCAAGCGGGAATGTCACTGTACGCTTCAGATTTTTTGTCTTCTTCTTCTTCTTCTTCTTCTTCTTCTTCTTCTTCTTCTTCTTCTTCTTCTTCTTCTCCACGCTTCAGATTCTTTACCGTTTTCTTTTCTCCTTCTTCTCCTCTTCAACAATTAGGTTACACAAACCTGTTCCGGCACACATCTCATCCTCGGACGACACACGTCTCTTCTACCAATGGCTTTACAGTTCAGTGCCGCTTTCGGCAATCGATCCTCTGTCATCCTTTGCAGATAATCCCACCATTGTCTTCTGTAAATTAAAATAATTTCATTTATGTCCTTTGCTTCGAGTTATGCTCTGATATAGTCATTCCTTATTTTATCTTGCAATGTATAATTTAAAGTACTTCGAAGAAACTGCATTTCAGCACTCTGAATCTTGCCGCATTCCTTTTTTGTCACGACCCACGCCTCACTCGCATAAATCAGTGTGGGTATTGCAATTGTCTTATAAAATTTAATCCTTGTTCTGTGTCTTGTTTTGTCTCTAAGATTTCTATCAATCGTACCACAAACATTCCTAAATTCATTTATCTTCTCTCTTTTATCATATTCAGTTTCATAACTTACTGCACAGCCGAGATATTTGAAACGGCTCACTTGTTCCAAAGTGCTGTTGTTTATGGTCATGGTTTTGGTGTTTCTTACTGAAATTGTCAATGAGTACTCGCTACTCGTAGTCATGAGTACTCACCGTTTTCTCATAAACATTTATCCTCATTCTCCAACTCGTCCTTTGACAATGTTTAATCCGAACGTCATGACAGGACGGTTCTCATTATGTGTTGTTTGGAACGATTTGGAAAATTTAAATGTGCACTCTCAGAAAATTCATAGCTCGCGATTGAAGCAAGCGCATCGTCTTTCGATTTTCTGTCATATATTAAAGATTTCATCCCTTCAGAGGCGTATTTACGAGTGGGGATGAACGTGACCGAACTCCCTTCACCCAGAGGGTCGAAAAAGTTGACGAATTTCGTTAATGTCTTAATTTCTAGTCACAATCACCATCATCATCATCATCACCACTCCAAGGACTAGGGCCTTAGAGGTGTTCCGGAATCCATCTCCTCCTCTGTCTACCGACATCTCTCTTCCCAGTAGGGCGATAACCCAAGGCAGTCACAGGTAGACGGATATCAGGCATGCGATTCAAGTGTTCACACCATCTCCTTCTGTGGTCTTCAATCTTCTGCAATGATACAATGTTTAAATCACGTCTAATATCCTCGTTTCTTCTCCGATCCAGGAGAGAACAACATTGCGTCCCTCTTAGAAATTTCATTTCGGATGTCTGAATCCTCTGCACGTCCCTTTTACCAAGAGTCCATGTCTCACTAGCATACAGGAATGTGGTGACAGCCACAGTTTTATAAAATTTTTATTCAGGTATCCTTCCGTGTTTTATTTTTCAGGTACCTATGAATCGTTCCACAGATGCGTCTAAATTTTGTTAGCTTACTATCCTAATCAATGTCGTCAATATCAATATAAATAATTTTTAGAATTAATTTTAGGCAATTACCTGTATTAACTTCCGTCTTATGACTTATTTGGTTTTTTTTTAATTTGATGTTTTTTTAGTATTGAAACCTGATGATGAGAATTTATTCTCGAAACGCGTCGTTTTAAGAAAAAACCAAATAAGTCACAAGACGGAAGTTAATACAGGTAATTGCCTAAAATTAATTCTAAATATTTAGTATCGTGACTTGGAGACAATTAAAACAAAATGAAATAATTTTTAGTCTATGTTATTATTTTTCCAGCTAGTAACTCTTCTTTAAATGTACAAATGTGTTTATTACACAGTATTTGCGCATACGTTTGAAATATGGAATACTGTATATGAAAACCAAATCAGTCAGTAAGTATCTTCTCAACGATATAGTTTACGATATTCCGCCGATAGCACCTTTCTATCATGATTTCAAATACTTAAGGCTCGTGAGCCTGAAGAATCTGCTGGATGAATATATTTTTATTTTGTTCATTCAGGTTTTTACGCGTATTTATTTCTCTATATCACCTCACCGAATGAGTCCCTTTCGGTGAACTTCGATGAACTGTTGACTGTAGATAGTTTTGTCACCAACGTACATCGAAACATCTGTCCCGTGAGGAGAGACGCATCGACAAAATACGGTCGGTTTCTTTATTTAATCGTGGTAGGTTAAAAGAGTGGAAATGGGCATGAGCAGTTGTAATCTGTATCGTAGATACAGGGCTTAAAAGTAACCGGTACTTAAAAGATACCGGCTTAAAAGCGCAGGTGTTTATCATAAAAAATTCAGATGCCTGTATGTACCGGGTCGGAGAACACATCACTCTGCACACGCCAGTTGGTCGGCGTATATACGGTATATTAAAGTGGACTGTATTAATTAACACAGAGGTCTTCTACTGTGGTGTACTCACTGATCATAAGCTAAAGATACCATACGTGAACTGATTTTGTGCGGAGTGTTTATGTTTACATTCCGTTCTATATATTATATCAGCTGATTACTGTATGTTGATTTTCATTTTGCCGCAATATCTCAAATGTGGTACGATTTTTGAAGTCCGTCATGATGTTCAATAGAGTTTCGTGGCTCTATTCTTTTACGTGTTTGTATATTCGGTTGTTCATATAACTTATATTAGATCTTGTTTCATCATTGTATGTTTCCAATATCGTTAAATGTTGCTGTATTGGACCATATTCACAAGACTGTTGTTTTATGTCTTTGGGTCCTGTTGAGTTGGTATTTGAATGTTGAGAATGTCTGGTGTGTTCTATATATCTGTCTTTAAAGGATCTTGATGTGAAACCTATGTATTTTTTGTTGTACCACACATTCTGTCGAGTTAGCAAGCTGACAATGAGATTGGTAGACTCCAGCTTTCTCACAAATGGTTTTCATTTTTTTATTGGTTATTTTTAGATTGTTGTAGATGTTACTGTTTGTTCTGAACGCTAATTGAAAGTCGTATTTTGCAAATGTTCTAGCAGATTTTTGAGAGTTGTCGTCAATGTATAGTGGAGTTATATTGCTTTTCTTCCTTTTGATTGATATCTAAAGGATTGATTGATTGATACCTTTTTTAATCGGCCATCTAAGGACCACATGCCAATTTCAATTCTTTACTCTTTGTTCTTTCCTTTTTTCCAATATTCTTTGATCTTCTCACTGTGTCTCTTCTTCCTGTCTTCAGTCCACTTTGAACCTGTGTTTTTCTCTCTCCTACCCTGGACTCCCTCCATTTTTAACACTTTTGCCCGAAAAATTTCTCCTTCAATTGCTTCTTCTGCATGTATATTATTTTTTTCTAAATCCTTTTGGACTTCTTTAATCCAACTTGATGTTGACTTCTTCCCCCTCAGACATTTGAAGATTTGCTTTGTCAACCTATTGTCGTCCATTCTATATAAATGTCTAAAACATAATAGTCTTCTTTTTCTCATTGTTTCTGTTATATTTTCTATACTTTGATATACTTCAACATTACTTCTTAATTTCCAACCTTCTGAAGTTTTTCGTGGCCCTAACATTTTCATAATAATTCGTCTTTCCAATATTTATAGTTTGTCTAAATTATAATTCAGTGCTACACATTCACTTGCATATAGGCAATTTGGCTTCACTACTGTTCTGTAATACCTTACTTTCGCATTTTTAGATACGTAATTTTTATTGTAAATATCTTTAGTTATTCCATATGCCATTTCCATGTTATGAAGCCTTTCTTCTATAGCAGATTTTTCTAAGCCATTCTCTTGAATTATCTCTCCTAGATACTTACATTTTCGAACCCTCTCTATTCGACCAGTACTGTCACCAGGAATTTTGGCGCGTTTTAAATGTTTTTGAGAAATTTAGTTTTCTATGCAGAAACTTTTAAGCCTGTTCTACTGGCTATGTCCTCTAAAAATTAACTTGTGTTACTGCAGATGTCAGGTGTTCAGAAATTATAGCAAAGTCATCTGCGAATGCCAAACAGTTTATTTCAATACGTTTGTTCCTTCTTCCCAACATGATTGGTGATATTTTGTATTCCTTTAATTTTTTATTCCAAATTCTCACTACTTTTTCCAGGACACAGTTAAAAATAATTGGGGATAAACCATCATCCGTTATTTGTTTTTTATTTATTTGTATATGGTATCTTTATGTTATGAACAACGAATACACCACAATAGAATATTGAGATTATAGGTATCGTTAGTAGGGAATAAGTGTGTGTATATTATAAATACATCACATTACCGTTTGTAATACAGAGTATCATCATCATCTTCTTCTTAACGGATTTAGGCTTTAGCGGCCTGTTGCTATTCCTCAGCCTACCTTTTCTTAGGTCTACCAACTTTTCTTCTGACTCTAGGGTTATAATCTTTCGCCATCTTTGGTATTCTACGTTCTTCCATTCTATTGATGTGTTGAATCCGTTTTCTTCTCTATTCTTTAATCCTTCCATTAACTCCAAAACTATCTAAATCACTTCTTATCTCCTCATTTCTTATATGATCTCGTCTGTTACACCTTTCAACTGATCTCAGAAATTTCATTTTTTGTTGTTCTGTTGTAACTATCGAGCGGCTGCTAGGTTACAACCGTTAGTTGTTGTGGCTTCGGTGGTGAATTTAAATCATTGAAATCATTGATATGAACCGTTCTTCTCTGAAGACAATTTATTGATGATTCTTAAAATTGCTACACTCTCACTTCTAAGTAACAATTATGATATTAATGAGTCCTTCAGTCTTTCGACTGGTTTGTACCCTCCCCGCATATACCCGTGGTGCGTGTGTTACGAAGTCTCTCACAGGTATATGGTCTTACAGTTTAACGCCGGATCCGAACGGCATAGTTGGGGAGGGTTTATACTAGGCAGGCTACATCTCGCTGGTTTACCATCGCCTTGCGAGGGGGAACGGTCGAATCTAAATCAGATGGCCCCGGCAGGAACCGAACCCGCGCCGACAGAGTAGCAGCGCATTATGATATAATTACATTAATTACAATTGACAATTAAAACAGTTTGTATCTTCTGTTTATCTTTTTTCTTTATGACCAAAGTTTCAGAACCATACAGTAGTGTAGTTATTGCCATTGTTTTATAACATTTTTGGGGGGTTTCTTTTCTACATTTATTTCACAATGTTCTCCAAATCATTCCACACATTCTTGAGAAATTCTTCACTTGTTTTTCTATATCTCTATCTTGATCATAAGTAAGTGGGTCTATATGTACTATATAGGAATATAGTTAGCAATTCGTAATTTATACTTAATAATTTGCAATTCGTAAGAGAAAGGAAACATTTTAGTAATTGCTAACTATATGTATGTACGAATATAATTAGCGATTACTAAATTGTTTCCTTCCATTTTTTGTTTTTATTTTACGACCGGGCCCTATTTTATGAACACACAAGGTTCTACGAATTACTTACTTTTTCTGTGAATCTGGGCATAAACTGATCCGGTCAAACTTCCGACTCCCAACTATTATTATATATTTTATTATAACATTTTTCTAGGTAAAATAAGTTTCGTATCTTAAAATGAAAATGTCCGCGTCATTATTGTCCGTATAATAAAAAAGTTCATTATTACTATTCTTCTTTCACTCGTTGTTTTAGTTAGGATAATTGCCTAAATTTTTGCCTGTGGTGGGAGAATCGGTCCCACTACCATTAATTTCATAACCCCCATTCGCGTTTTACGTAAGAGAAAAAAAATCCAGATCCCGGTTTGCGTATTCGTAAGTGGCCACTAATTATTATCATTGTATTTATGATATATACAGCGTTAAGGGCTCAGTATAATTGGCAATATTATGACAAAACTCAGGTGGTATGTTACAAATTAGACGCGCATAATTCTTGTGTTTTCCCGTCTAATTGCCCCGCTACTGTTACTTTGTTTCGACAGTGAATAATTGCGGTGCAATTGTTCAGAACTAATTAGTCTGCGATGCGAACGGTTCACGCACGCGCTCTCTCGCGCACATGCGCGCAAAACAAACGGACAAATAACTTGAAATACATTAAACAGATGTTATCGTCGGCGGGGTTTTTTATCTTGCGCTCATAATCTGTACAACATTTAGTACACGCAAGGGAAAAAAATTAGCCGAATGGCTGCGGTCACGGGTTAGAAGCCAGACAGCGGTGATCCAGACACGCGATCTAGAACGCACAAGCTTCCATTGTTGCGCTCTAAAATGTAAATGCGCGGCAAATGGCGATAAAAATCGAAGTTTTCGATGAAGTTAAACTTCAAGAATTATACAAGACTGTATGTATAGTCCTAACGACAACAGGACAAACAATTAAAACAATCTGGAGATAAATTAAGGTTCGAAAAACTCCAAGTTTGAACATTCAGTGTTCCGTTTTTATCTGATGTTTTTTAATATCAATGTTAAAGAAAGATCACAAAACCGGACAAAAAAGAAATGGTTTAAACTAATATGTATTAAATAGTAACTAGTCTATAAGACGAAGTGAAAGAAACGATGAAGAAGATGCAGTTGAAGATGAAAGAAAGAAGAACAACGACAAGAAACAGAGAAAGGAGGAGAAGAAAAAAACAAGATTAACTAACAGAGCAGTACCGTCAAAAGCAGTTTAGGACAAGCGAAACTTATAGTAAACATTTTAATCCAGCTGTATGAGATAAGGTTATTACGAAAAAAGTATATAATACCATGGTATACATAATGGCATACGGAACCAATATTAAATTAAATTAAAAGAGTAAAAGCAAAATTATTGTAGGCTACCTGAGACTTTCTTTCAGTGTTTCAAGAAAGTACTGAACTAAAGAGAAAACTAGAAGAATGGTGGGGATTAAGACGTGATCAATTACATCGGAGCAGAAACACTGATATGTAGACTGACGAAGCGGAAAGAGCAAATAGAGATAGGGCTACCTTGTTATCAAAGGTAACGGGGTGGAGTTGTACAGAAAGAAAAGAATATAATAAGAAGAAGAACAACAAGAACAAGAAGAAGACGAAGTAAAAGATGAAGAATACAACAATAACGACGACGACGACAACAACAACAACAACAACAACTACTACTACTACTACTACTACTACTACTACTACTACTACAAGACAATGTGGAGCAAGAAAAAGACGATAACGAAAACGAAGAAGAAGAACAACAACAGGTAGCCATTATGGAGGAATAAAGTAAGTGGGACTACGAAAAATAGGGCCCCTCAAGACAGTGATTGGAAAGATGGAAACAGATGAAAACTATGACGGTGTGGAAAGTTAGGGAGATCTTCTCTCCCCTCTCTCCTACCTATGGTAAAACTGAAAAATATCATCTATATTGTGTGCAACAAAAATGTAACAGCATCTGAAATTGTGTCACTCGGTAACTCAGTCGCGCAGCAGTTGCCTCGTCTTTGTTCAGTCGCTGATAAATACACTAAAATTCACTGTTGTAGAATGTATATGAGGACATGTGGATCCGAATTGAGGGCGCTTAACTTGCAAAACAAAAGTGATGAAAGTGAATTACGAGAATGGATGCTACTAGCTACAAGCAAAGGATTATAGGAAACAGCGAGATTAACTGAAGACATAAAGATTTGTAAGCTAAACGCCATTGAATTTATGGGATGCAACAAACAAAACACGAGATGTAAATGTTTTTCTGGCGATGTTCATATCCATCAAACGTTTTAGGAATCAACAATTAAACTAAAATACTATAACAAATGATTGTATCTTGTAATAGCCTACACTAGCATGCCCTCTGGGACTGCAGATCTCGCTCACGAACAAAGATCTTTGAACGAAGTAGGCCTACATTTATTATTACATAAATTTCGATGTTAGATCATTTTTCACCCTTGAATATTCCACGTACTCAAAATCAAAGTCCTTTTCCGTTTGCCAAATCGATTTCCAGTTGATACGTCTGTATCTTTCTAGGGTTTTTAGCAATTTGATTTGTTTTCCGAGGATAGAGGAGCTGGCCCTATCCTCAATCCCCAACCTAGAGGACCGGGAACTCTTCTTTTAGGGTTATCATACCTTAGCTGGTCTGTGCTACTGTAATTAAAGGGTGCTGGAAACTCGCCATTCATCCTCTCTCGTCTGCTACATAACATACACCCATTGCATGGCGTGTACCCAGAAGCTACGTAACTAAAGTCTTCGAGGACGTGAGAGTAGGATTTGTTGACAGAGCTAGAATTTCTCGAACTTCTGATTCATTTATCCGAAATCAGTGGGCTTTTCTCTGAAATTTATTATTAAATTTATTAAATTTACACCAGCAACCTACACAACCTCAGAGACCCTTTACCAACCTTTGACCCCCAGAAACAAAACAATTAAACAGTCTGCTTTGGAGTCCACGAATAACAAAAAACAATAAAACTGAATATATAAAACTATAGTCCAAAGTACAGGCCTATATGGAGCAGAACTGTGGGAAATTAATAAAAGAAATAAATCCATAATAAGAGCTATGGAGATGGATTACTGGCGGAGGTGCTATAGACTAACAAGACTAGATAGACTGAGAAATGTAGAGATAAGACAAGCGATGGGAATCGACCTTGACATTATAGAAACAGTAGAAGCAAGAAGACTGTATTGGTTCGGACAACTAAAAAGAATGTCGGATGAGAGATGGCCAAGGAAGGTATGGGAATGGTTTCCACCTTCTAGAAGAAAAAAAGGAGGGCCTAAACTTTCATGGAAAATGGACGTTGAAGATGCAATGAATGCAAGAGGATTTACAGAACAGGACTGTTTAGACCGGCGCAGTGGAAGCTAGGATGCGAGAGGCGGCGACAGCCGTAATTAAATCCCATAAAAAAAAATATAATTTTTCAATTATGGCTGAAATTACAAAAGTCTTGATTTCTTCACTATTTATTTAGTAGGCCTAATATAACAATTGTAGATCACTTAATCATACAATAAACACTAAAAACTCTATACTTTCGGATTTCGAATTACATTCCTTTTAACTCGAAATGGAAGCAGGCTCCCTGCTGGATTAAAAAAAATTTAATCTCTTTTTCAGGTTCTGGGGCCTCAAAATTTTGAAATTCGTGAAACTTAACACTACGTTCAGATGTTAGCAAAAATTCGCTTGAATTTGATGCCCGCATGAATTTTGCTATTTTATCAAAATTCTCACTCACTTTTTAAGCCCTGACATCTACAAATATTTAGATTTTCAAAAATTAACATGATATTTAGACTGTGGTTTAAATTCCCTTTAATTTGACACCCTAAATAGGCTTTTACAATTTTTTCACAATTATGACCACCTCAGATTTTTTCCTCCCCCTCCTTATTTTTTGAGAGATGAATCTTAAAAACAGGAAGGTCTATAGCCTGAAAGTATGAACACGCATGCCCAGTTTTACGAAAATCGATTACTGCGTTCAAAATTTATCGTGAGACATATCTCAAATAGATAGATAGATGGATAGATAAGTGACAGACAAATGCCAACGGTGGAGACAAAAATGAAAACTCGCATCGCTGTTACAATTAGCAAAATAATTCGACAGCAAAACATTTGTGACTTTACCGTACTGGAACTGTGAAGGTCGTAACAGTAACTTCCGTGACGCACAGCCACCGTATTCTGTTACTGCGGTAGTCAGACACACAGATGTCTGAGCCGTGGGTGCGTGTCAATTAGTTAGTTTGTTACACAACACTTTGACCATGTGCTGATCCACCCTCTCTGTGGCAACCAAATAAATGAGCGTTTAAGACATAATTATCCGGTTAGATCTTTCTTCCCTCGTGTTTCACTAACCCCTCCCCTTTCGTATAGGCCTACATTCCTTTCAAATGAAAACACTTACAACTCATCCGTGACACCCTTTTGTTACAGGAAATTTAGAAAAACAAACTTGTCATATATTTAGAACGGGAACGGAAACGACCCGGGGTTGTAAATTTGCGTTCGTCACCAGTCGGCCAATTCCGTATGTACGAATTCTGACAGTTCTTGCTGTTCTTTTACACATCGTCAACAGCAATAATAAAAATCAGAATGATCACAGTTGCACACCACTATATAAATTATCCCGATTAGCGCTTTCAAGCCTCACAGCCCATCGTCAGATCGGAATAGCCTAACTAACACAAATTTCTTCATTAAATAATAAAAATGTTTCTTTAACTATTGTGATCACAAACGTCAGTAAACAATGAAAGAGACACAACTAAAATTTCATACGGTAATGGCTGTGTTATTGTATGTTTCTGAAACTTGGGTTCCGGGGAAAAAACATCTGAGTAGGTTACAGGCATCGGAGATGCGATCTGTTGAATGGGTAGACTCTACAATTAAGACATTCGTAAAGAGTTGAACATTTTTAATATCCAACATCGTATTGCAGAGAACAAAGTGGGATGAATTATTCTTCTCAATAGGATGACACATGACAGGTTACCTAAGGAAGTTTGACAATAAAAACCTTTTGGACAAACGACGTATAGAAAAACCTAGGAAACATTGGTGAAATGTGTATATTCTTTGGGACTAGAACGGGTGATTCACCTAGTCCCTGATATATGAAGGAGCAGAAGAAGAAGAAGAAGAAGAACAAGAACAACAAAAAGAACAAGAAGGAGAAGGAGAAGGAGAAGAAGAAGAAGACAAAAGATATTAGTAAAATGCATTGTAGCATATGTGCTAAAGTGTGGGAAACTATAGAACATACGGGCCTTGGAAATGGGATATTGGAGAAGATGTTGTCGACTTACATTGCAGGACAGGGTTAAAATGTACGTACAGAACTCATACGAACCTCGGAAATATCGGATGGGAAATAGGGAAAAACGACGTAAGCTAACGCAAAAGGACAAATATTAATGCAAATGGAAAATGGATTAATTTCTGTAGATAAGTCTTTTTTTTTTTTTTTTTTTTTTTTTTTTTTTTTTTTTTTTTGGAACACTTTTAAGATTGTAATAAAGAGAAACTGAGAAATCGTACTTCCTTTTCTTTTATCCAGAATTATTATGTCTGGTCTGTTTGCTGGAACCGTGACGACAGTGAGTATTTCCCTGTACCTTTGATGTTTTTATTTTCTAAAACAGCTTGAGGTTGGGACTTCTAGTAAGTAAGGAACTATGTTATGAACAAGACTATTTGCACTGCGAAATGTCGGTGTAAATAATAATAATTATTATTGTCACTATGTTTATAAAATCAGTAGACCTATATTTCTTTTAAAGAAACATTTTAGGATAAAGTTCAGCCCAGACCGTATTTTATTACATTAGGGTATCGAGGTTGTGGGTTAGTAAGCACTGTTCAAAAACGGACGCCCTCGCAACAACGGATTTTACTAATATTTTTTGTAGTAAAATAAAACATATTACACTAAGTCCTTCTTAATACCTCAGTGCACAAAGGACGGATAACGACCGAATATTACAACAAAAGCCCCCTCGTATGTTAAGGACTTTGCTCTCGTTTTGCAGTATCGTGTTTTTGCCTCGCAGCGCACAGAGGTATTGCCTTTTGTTTAATTTAATTTCGGATTTGTTGGTCTTTGGCGAGTGAGTGACTACACTACAGAGGCGAAACCGCGGACACAAGACCGCTGCAACAGTCGTAATCACTCTTAAACTGTTTTATTAGGGAACCGCAGAAACGTTTCCATTCTGGAATGCTACCGGGCGAGCGCGCGGTACTCTCTCTCTCTCTCTCTCTCTCTCTCTCTCTCTCTCTCTCTCTCTCTCTCTCTCTCTCGCCGCCACACATAAATAACGTCTCTATGAGAACGACGTAATAGTAGTGCACTTCATCCTCTTAGCGCAAAGCTTCCCCATCCTATAAAAGGATTAATTAAATTGTCATTGTGTTGTCATAGCGCTAATTAGTTGAAAACTCCATTCTGCTTAATGACATAAGAGCATAAGAATGGAATTATACGCAATCAACGGCATTACAACTGTACTTTGTGTAATTTCACTTTTCGTTAGAACCAGTTTCCAGATTAAAACTACGTCTGCGGAGAGGATTGTAGGAAAGAAAATTAGTAAACATTTACAAGCAGAAAAAAATTTTTAAATGGAATAGAAACGTCTTTATTAAGAAATTGTTAAATAATTAATTAGCGCCTAATCTATCAATGTGTATTTATGGTGCTTATTACTAGTTATATGGCCCATATTCGATTCCCGGGTAGCACCGAATAATCAAGTTGTGTCTTTCAAGCCCAAGGTCAAGCCAATTCAGAAGCCTGGACCATGACATCAGCCATGGCCGGCTCTAGTAGAAGGACGGAATATTAAACGTGACAACGTCGCGTCTGAGGCTTATAAGCATAGTGTAATAAAATAGCTAAAGTGAACATGTTATTTTTTTAATTTAATTTCATAGCATTACTAAAATCATGAGTAGGCCTATTTATAGCAAAAGTAAATTATAGGACTGTGCACACTTATTACTATACGTTTAAGTTGAATAAATTAGTGAATTAGTGTTAGTTCGAATTATTGAATTCGTATCATATGAATGAGTTAATTAGTATATTTCTTAAATAATATAATAGTATTTTACGTAATAAACTTTTAATTCGTTGTTAACTGGCAATTAAAAATCACCCGATTTGATTATTGAAGTACATAAATTAAGTGATCTTCTAGTCGGCCTCAATTATCAGGTGGTTCCAGTGTTGCCACGTTTAGTATTCCGTTCTACTAGAGCCGGAAGTATTCCGTTCTTGGCTCACCCCAAGAAGATATGATTAGAAGACGGGAAAGAAAGATTCTTAGGAGGATATATGAAGATGTGTACTAGATACCGGAATGTGGTGTATGAGGATTTTGAGGACAAATGGCGAATTGTACAACATCGTCACAGTAATAAAGTAAGGTAGAATTAGTTGGGGGCAGGTCACGTACAGAGGATGACAGAGGAAGGGACAGCGAAAAAGTATTCATTGGAGGACCAGGAGGAAGAAGAGCAAGAGGGAGGTCAAGAATAAGTAGGGTGGGGCGATGTAGATGAAGACTGGTGATGACTGGGGGGGGGGTCAGAAGGTGGCGAAGAGTCGCACAGGATAGAGAGGAGTGGAGGCACGTCATTCTGGAGGCCAGGGCTCTGTAGTAGTAGTAGTAGTAGTAGTAGTAGTAGTAGTAGCAGTAGTAGTAAGGTCAATCCAACCTTTGGAAATGAGAAATCGAGTACTACTTCCTCGATCAAGTGAAGTTCGAGTTATTGTCGGGCGATTTTACACAGTGGGTTTCAAGTGGTGCATTAGTAAAAAGTGATTATAGCGCGGAATTCTTTATAGGTGATATTATTATTTGTGTGGACAGATTAACTTGAATTGTTGTACGTGAATAATCTTGGTGACTAACTTGTTAATTACAAACTGTTAATTGTGATAATTAAAGCTGGTTTTTAGTGACTTTATTGGTTATTAGTGACTTGTATTTTGTTTTCCACTGTACCATACGACGATCAAGGAGACGTAACAATATGTATTCTTATTGAATATACCGTACATACAAGAGTTTGTAATAATTAATACAGTTTCGCCCCTCTGTAGATAACGTCAGTACACTGCTGGGTATAGGCAGTGATCCTTTCCTTTAATCGCAAATGAGATGCTATCCATCCATCCGCTGCGAGTCTCTGTAGCCTCTACCTGTCTTCCCTCGTATCCCGCACACCAAGAGACTTCTGTTGTACCAATCACCACGTTGCAAGCTTCTGTAACATTTGTCATCGAGGATGTCCTCTTCCCACGATCTTCTGGGTCTACCCCGTTTCGGTCGTCTGGATGAAACCCAGTTTAGCAACTTTCTTAGGCCAACGATCATCGGGCATCCGTACAACTCAAGGCGCTTTATTGTGTCTAAAACTGTCTTGCCAACATGATAATAGCCTCCTGATGTCCTCATTTCTAAATGTACTGTAGCCTGGACAGCTCACAAAACCTTCTCCAGAAGTCCATTTCCACTGCTTGAAGTTTTCGGCAGTTCCTTTTATTCATCTCCCAAGTTTCAGACCCATGAGGTGACTATATTTTCTGAGGTGGTAGAGTAAATCATCTGTTAGATTTGTGGGTTATTTTCCCCACTCCAATTCACAGAATTCAGCTGGCTGCCCTATCATAGTTTTCTATTGTCATGTTTGTAGCTGATACCTTTATTACTTCTACCAACTTTGGTACTACCCCTCCCACAGACCTGAAAAGGCAGTACTTTTTATAACGTGATATCGGCTACGTCATATCGGTTCCTTCACGTCAAATAACCAGCTGTTCGGTTTCTTCAAATTTGTGTCGAGGCCCTATAATTAAATTCTTCAAGAAGTTTATTATTAAATTTAGAGAGCTTTGTTGTTGTTGTTGTTTTTCTTCTTCTTCAGCACTACAGCCCAAAGTAAGCCCTGGCTTCCAACACCAATCTTCTCCAACGTCTCCTACCTGTTGCCATCTCAGCGTAAACCCTCACATCCATTCTTCTGAGATCTTCCAGGACATTATCCAACTACCTTATCGTACGTCGATCCCTCTTTCTGCTTTTATACACCTGTACCCTCAATGACTTTTTTGTCATAGCTGATCGTACATCCGCTCTAGGTAACCTAGCCACTGTATTCGTTGAGCGTTTGCGAATCTTTCAATGTCCTCATGCTTCAAAGGCTCGTCAATCTCATCGTTATTTCATACTCTACATTCATCATCTTCCTCAACCTCAACACAATTCTCACGCCCGTATATTCAAGTTCAAACGTTAATGAATTAATTAATTAAGTAACGAATCGAAACATATTTCGATAAGAGTATTGTGCGGAATACTGGGCGAAACATAATGAGTTTTAATATTACATATTCAGGCCTACCGTGGACTCGCTCCATTTTCAACACTTTTGCCCAAAAAATTCCATTTCAGTTGCTTCTTCTGTGTGTATATTATTTTTTTCTAAATCCTTTTGGACTTCTTTAATCCAACTTGATGTTGACTTCTTCCCCCACAGATATCTGAAGATCTGCTTTGTTAACATATTGTCATCCAATATAAATGTCCACCCTATATAAATGTCCAAAAAATAATAGTCTTCTTTTTCTCATTGTTTCTGTTATATTTTCTAAACTTTGATATATTTCATCATTACTTCTTAATTTCCAACCTGCCGAAGTTTTTCGTAGATTTTTTATTTTATTTTATTTTTTTGTTAGATGACTAACTAGATAAGCTATTCCAATAAAATGATCCAAGTATTCGTCTGTTATAGTATCCTTGAAGCTAAACTTTCGAGTGTCACCGAAAATATCAATGTGAGTTACTGATACGGTGACCATTTCTGAGGTCACTACTTACTGTGACCATTTTATAACTTGATAAAAGTGTGTTGAATAATCCACGGGAATAAATACTGCATTTAATCAACAACTGCTAAAGACTACTGTCAACAGATCAGCCGAATTACACATTCGAAATATATCACAGCACAGAGACGTGAGATCTTTATGTTACCTTGTAACAGATAAACCAGCAACGATATTTATTAGACCCGTGGGGCGCTGATTCTGAATAACAGGAGAAAAAAAAGCAGCAATACGAAGAAGCGGAGGCAGGCGACAGTAGTAGTTTGAAAGAATGTGGGCGCGAAGTTGGGAACACACATAATTAAACAGAATGTTTGATGAAATAGATAAAGACACAACTATTAAGAAGCGAGACAAGGAAATAAATCCGGTAGCTGTCGAGGGTTCGGAGTGGGTAGTCCGAAGCAAACCACCCCCCGCGTTTACCGGATCCCCTCCCCCACCCAGTCGCACTCTTACAAAAACACGTGCGCCTTAACGCGAGCAGAAAACGAGTACATATCTGTTACACTTTTCATCTCTTTCTAATACCTACCATTTTCTCTGTGCCTTCAACACATATTCCGTTTTGTGCTCGTCGTTCTGTCATTCCCTGCTCTGACTCTGTCTGTCTCTCTCTCTCTCTTTCTCTCTCTCTTCCCTCTCTCTTTCTCTCTCTCTTCCCTCTCTCTTTCTCTCTCTAAGATTATGTATTCTCTACAATTTATATTAATTTTGAAGTAGTTGATTATGTAGGCCTAATAAGAGAAAAGTGAAACATGACACTCGCAAAAAGTAATAGAAATCGAATATGTATTTCGTAATACATTTCAAATAAAAACAGAAAGAAATTCACGGAGGGTAAACGTTAGACATTACGTGTTCAGAGAGAACAGGAGATAAAACCCGTGACAGCAAAGATACGTTAAAGGCAATTGGGATGGTTGTGTCACTTGAGAAGAACGCCGGAGGAGAGACTCGCCGGGAAAGTGCACGACCCAAGCTCGAAAGAATATAAAGATTGACAGAAGTGACAGACCAGTAAAACATGACGACATGAACTGAAACAGTGCGCTCAAGATATAAATATTCATGGAAACGAGATTAGTATGGTAAACGTGGAAAAGAAAATGAACAGACACTCTTCAATCTTGTTGTTCACCTCACAAAGACTAAGGATGAAGTAACTATAGATTCTTCTTCTTGTCGTATCATATTATATCACCGTGACGATGCCAATTACATTTGAAAAAATGATGTTTATTTTCTGCTATTCTGAATATCTGTTCAACGCTGTGTATTCCTGTCCAGTCGCAGGCGTCTCTTGCTTATTCCTCCGCGGTTTTCTATTTCACTCTTCCCTATCGGCTGGAACATACGGTATTGTTCACCACTAAGTATGTGCCGAAGATATACCACTTTGTGATATTCACCAGTTTTCAGTTCTTCTTGAACTGCGCTTACCGTATTTAAGTCCACCTCATTGGCATGGAATGCGGTTGAGGGAATCCTGAGCGTTCTTTTGTTCAGTCATGCCTCCAATCGATTGGTTGTTGCAGCTTTCGCCGTCCATAGGTCGACCCGACACGTGTATAGACAGGAAAAAGAATAGAAAAATAAAAAACTAAAGAAGAATCTGCTGTCGTTTATTTGCCAGTTCTCAAACACACATTGTAACGTCTTATGAAATCCGGCTACGTCATATTAAACAGATATTTTAATAAATCGCTTTTCAAAAAATAATCGCTAGCAACTGTAGTCAGGATAATATGATTTAATGTATAAAAGTTGTACTTTATGCTTCTGAAGAACAGTGCTACAAATTGTACGATTTGAACAAATTACACAAGTGGAAGTCAACATTGCGCTACTGCGGATTTTCATGTTTTCATTGCTAATATGGCGTACCGGCATGGCCGCAACTAGGGGGGGGGGGGTGGCAGGAGGGTCATATACCCCTCCACCGTGCTAGGAGTGCGCGAAAATGACAAAATAATATTTGTGTACTGAAAGTTTTTGCATCTTGGCGCTTATAAAAATATCCACAAGTAGTAATAAATAATTTAATATGAATGTAACACTCTTTATTATGTCAAATCTAATGTCACAGACATATAGACATAATACAAATCAAAAAGATATAAACTTGAAGAAGTGGAAAGTGAAAACACCATGCCTTAGCAGTTGATGACACGACTTTGAAAACGACGCCTATAGCAATACTCTCGAGCCTAATTACAGACGTGAAGCAACATATTGTTACTACGGTCTACTGATCGTCGTATGGTAGAGTGGAAAACAAAATACAAGACAACAATCAAGTCACTAACCATCGGCTTTAATTATCACAATTAGACAGTTTGCAATCAACATGATAGTCTCTTACAACAAATCAAATAAAAATTGTTCACGCGCAATAAAATGTCAACTAATATAAAACAATTGCATTACAATTGTTTCGCACGATTATAAAACACATAACACTTCGCCACAATACCTTGAATCGCACTGTATAAATCGCCACTCAAACGCACTGTGTAATCACCCGACAATAACTGAACTAGAATACTGCGAACCGCATACCAAAAGCAACTCAAACTGACTGAACATCGCTGAGTACTTGTATTTATACCCCGCTGAAAACCCAGAAACATCCATACACTACACACCAGCTCTACACTGCATGATTGCGGCCTTGACACAGTGCATGCGGCCGCGCGAATTCTGCTACAGTCTGGCAAATGCGTTGAGAATCACGTACGCACACACATTATAGCCGGATTCCACTGGAACATTCGATAAACTTGTAGAACGTTCGGTTTTACGTAAACTTTTCCGCCCAAAATGACTATAGCCTCAATGTTATTTTTAAATTCAGGGGAAAGAAATCTCAGAAAGTTTAAAATTATTAAATACTATTTAAGAAGCGGCTTGAGCAAGATCTATTTAAAATTTTAGTATTATATCAATTGATCACAGGAGATCATTATCTACTTGCTTTGTTGATATCAAAATCTTCGCAAAAATTCTCGCAAATTGAACATTTGAAACCGCGTGTGATTTGTTCAATAGACTAATTTTCATAGTAAGCAGAAAATGTTGAAGATGAAAACCGCGGAATCGATTTCGATTTTATGTGATTATGTAGTTACCAATAAGTAATGTTCCATGATATTGTATGGTCTACTTTGTCAGTCGTTCCTACAACTATAAATCTGTTACGTACAAAATTAAATTACATTAGTTTCAAGTTAGATACAAAATTTATAAATTTTAAATTTTTAAGCAAATCATGAGTGTCATTTTCTGTAGTTTAAGTTGTTCAACTTGAGAAAACTACACACCGACTGAAAATCAGTTTCATTAATTTAGTGTGGAATAATGTAATCGTGTTTTCCTGCGACGAGGCCCAGTTACGCTACTGATAGCTTAAGAAAATGTGTGCTAAATCGACCACCAGGGAGCGATTTATTTATTTTTTTTTTTGTGGGGAGGGAGTGCTATCGGTGAGTACATTTTACACGTGTACCTCTTCTATAAACTTTTATTTATTCCCCGTACTGTCACGTTTCCTGAAAACGAGCAAATACATACGATTTTATCGAAAATATCAGCCAAACCGTAGTTGTCGTCAAGGTAACGGGCCACACTTTAGTCTCACCGTCAGAGTCTATGCTGGGACTTACGCCAGTAACGAGCGTACTATTTGTTTTATTAATGCCACTCAATTAAATGGTCTCATTTATTTAGAAAAAAGAAAGCGTCTCTCGGTTTGAACGTACGCTATAATTTGAACGTTAAATGACGCTAAACAATTGGCAGACCGTTCAAAGGAAGCTTTACGCTAATTTGACTGGAAAATAACCGCGAAACGTCGGACGTACTGAGGCCACACACCACACATACGCTCGGTCGCGCGCGCGCGCGCTTGTTTATACTTTGATAATAATGTAAACGCAATTACTACGGCTTACACGCAAAATATCCATTGTCGTTTAGCGTACACGCTATTTCAATGCCGTCAGACTGCCTAATCTTATAATATTGACGTTTGTAAATTTAGAACTGTCTAAAATTAGACAATGAAGAATTAGGTTTTTAGTTCAACAATTAAGTTGCAATGTGCTGTCCACATTCGCGCTAATATTCTGAACAATTTAGGGTATTATTTTTCGGTTAAACAGTTAGTGAATAAATTTCACAAAATCAACTTGTAATGGCTAATATTGTGTGTGTGTGTGTGTGTGTGTGTGTGTGTGTGTGTGTGTGTGTGTGTGTGTGTGTCCGATAAATCATTTCCAGAAAATTAACATGAACCGGCCGAGTCATACACGCACGGTACACAAGGCTGGGGACCATCACAGTGGTTGTCTGTAAGATGAAGCTAAGAATAAGCCAAGAGACGTCCTGTGTTTTCGGTGCCCTCGACCCAAGGAATCGAGTTCACTAGTCTTTGCCTCGCACCGCACGTTATCTCTGTTAAGTGTTAATGTATTATCTACAATAAAAATGCGTTTATATTTTTCATAGAACATCTACATCTATATGGCTGTACATTACTGTTTTTTCTTTTGTGAAATCTTTTAAGTCATGTTTGCTGAAGGCAGTGGCGGCTCGTGGTTCTGACAGTTGGGGGTTCAATGTCTGGATGTTTCTACTAAGATAAGAGCAATTGCTCCTACAAAGACTAATGCTTGGGGATTAATTATGCCAACAATAATTAATTATTTAATTGTACTAATTTGCAAAATGAGATCGTGTAATCATTCAATTAGGTTACTCATACCAACTGATTGAAGCTAAGTGACACGTTAGTTCTTTTATGTTAGCATAATTACTGCATGGAGACTCTAATTATTGTATAAATTAATAAAACTACTATAAATCATTCAAGTGCCATTACTTTCTTGTTCTGAGGTAACTTTGACAATAATGAACGCATATATTCTGGATAAAATAATCACTTATTTATTAACATCATATCATTAAATAAAGAGACTTCAATATAAAATATGGATGATTCCCTGTAAATACATTCATAAAAAAGAACACATGTATATATATCAAATTACAATGCGAATCCAATACGTTGTTTGCTGGAAAACATACACATACATATATAATACAATCGATATATAGAAAAACACAAATAGTCAAACAATAAATCTTATACTAATGCGTTCATTGCTGCCTCAGATGAATAGCGTTAATTATATTATCATATTTAATTTAAATACTCAAGGGGTGTTTCTCGAAAAGAGACAGGTCAGTAGAGTTCTTATGATAAGAATAGCATAAAGAATACTTGTAAAGCGATTTATCCGATGTTTCCATCGGGGTAACTCCTTCTCGTTGGTGGTCCATATGTGGGAAGCTGCGTGGCTGTGATGTCACTAACACTCAACACACGCGGAACAGATTCACTCGCGCTGTGTGTGTTTTCTGTTGATTCGGCTGTTACTGTTCGAGTTTATGAAATCATGTGTCGTGTGGGTAAGTTCATCATTAACTATGGTGTATATATCTGTCTGTCTATTGTTGAACTTCTCGTGTGTACATTAATGTATAGTGTCTTTGATACCGTGGTGTAATTGTTCCAAATTATATTGTATCGCTTCGCCGCACTGTACAACGTTACGATTTCGTGGTCCGGTAATACATTAACAATAGTTCTGCGCGTCGGTTATTGATGAAACTGCGATTGGTTAGTTCAGTTCTGAACTTGAGTATAATAAAGAACTCTAGAGTTATTAAGCACTGGCGTATGTCGCATGATTTAGTCGCTGTAGGTATACTATTACCGGATACACGCCAATATCGAAATGTCTAAGTCACTCAATTATATGTCGCGTAGCAGAGTTCAAAGTTCCACTGCTGTCCGTATGTTAATCGAACTGTATCGAGACTTAGAAAATTTAGTTCCGTGAAGACTGTTAAAGTATACGATTGAAATATATAATACTGACGAAAAATGTATGAAGACTGACGAAAATTATAAGTAGACTGTATGAAAGTACGTGAAGACTGACGAAAAATGTGTGAAGACTGCCTCCCGCGTGCCCTGCAAACAGTTTTTATCAAGCATCGTTTACCACAATGCACTCTTCTGGAAGACACGCCTCAGGTCGAACATGATAGGACAGAAGATCTCCTACCCTTATGCCAGACTATCGTTCTTCACTTCTCATTCGACGTTCCCGTTGCCATGATGACGACGGTCCTCTCCACCTGTTCTCTGGGTAGATGCTGGGTTGTGATTGGGTATCCTGTCTCCCCACGAGTTCGCGTCGAAAGCCTCCGTACTCTTTTCCTGGAACAGGAGCAATTTCTTGGTTGTCCATCAGGTCTTTGTCTAAGCGTACTCCGGGCCCTGCTGCATTCTCACGCGAACAATGTGTCGTATTTCGTTATTGTTTCACTATTCTTGACCCTTTTTCCGATAACTATCCTGACGCAGCGTGTCGTCGTTTCCAAAACGGCACTCCTTCTCCCTGTCGTAAATATCAGTTGTCGCCAGTAAGACGTTCCCCCGCTGTGCACAAGTTCGATTCTATTCTTTAGATATCGATGTCAGTTCTCATACAGGGTAAATACCATTGTGTATTTACGCCCTTTCTTTACTACTGGTACACTTCAAATTAACCCGGCAGTGTGTCCGTCACAGTTTCTCTCTAAATTGGTACTTGACATAGTTTCTTTTTATCTTGCATGTTGCAGGCTGTAAATCTCGGTTGAGTCGAGTCTGTCACGGCCAACCTTATTCCCCATTGTAAAGTTATGTGAAGCGTATTCGTATTGTCCGAAGCAAACGTTCACTTGACACTTCGTTACACTGTTCTTTATTTATTGCTCGTGGCCTGTGTAGGGGTGTCTTGCTGTATGTATC
Source organism: Magicicada septendecula (assembly GCA_034769895.1). Taxonomy (NCBI): domain Eukaryota; kingdom Metazoa; phylum Arthropoda; class Insecta; order Hemiptera; family Cicadidae; genus Magicicada; species Magicicada septendecula. The sequence continues at coordinate 426,361,331 of CM068373.1, read as the reverse complement.
GTCTTTTCGATCATACTAAAAAATTTTAATTTTTGGTTGTTACACTCCATTCCAAATAACACACGAGGTGTATCACAACATGAAGACATAATTTTTGACAACTTTTAACAGGCCTAATATTAAGTTGTGTTTATGGTGTTTGTAAATTATTCTAAAAATATGTTGTTAAAATAAAAGGATAGTTAAACATTTCTGTTTAATATTTAAATCGGGAAGCGGCCTACCGAGTTCCTTAATTTTGCATTTATCTATAACAGAGAGAGAGAGAGAGAGAGAGAGAGAGAGAGAGAGAGAGAGAGAGAGAGAGAGAGAGAGAGAGAGAGAGAGAGAGAGAGAAGAAAAATTTGTTTTTAAATAGATTGAACACTATTCATTTTACCAAATCTATGAACTGAACACAAAAATAAGAAACACCTGAACACTTAACACACAAAAATACCAGCAAACACTTTGAAGGTTATACACGCTTCGATCAGTTTAACGTTAATACAATTATTTAATGACTATATTAAACACACTTTATTTTCGGGATACAATTACTTCACTATTTTATTTTATTTCAAGACTTTACTGCAAACATTTTCATTTGGAGTGCACTAAATAAAATAGAGAAACCTGACACAAAACTGACGGTAAACTGACAAATCATGTGGTAAAAATCATAATAATGGCGAATGGCGGTATTATGAAAATGTTAAAATTCACTGTCAGTGCGGTTCGGCCTCGTCGGAACTATTCGTCTCTATCGCTAAGATTCGGGTTTAGCGACTGTTGAATGTAATTTTGCGTATACTGAATTCCCCCTCCAAAGCTGTCTACACAGTCCAGGAGGTGCTGAGATCTGTTTTGCACCTCCAAGCAATAGTAGCGAGCAATTCGAATCCATTACTGTTCAGTCAACAAGACTAATCCCGCAAATATTGTTTTTAAATATCAAACCATTATCTCAACAAATCCTTAAACATATTTAAATTATTTAGGAGGTTCACTGAACCATTGAGCCTTATGGACGAGCCGCCACTGGCTGAAGGATATTCTACATTTTCTCTTCTCACATTAACATGTCCTCATTTTTCTTATATTTCCCTGTCTTTCGCAGGTCTTGAATTCGTATTTTCATCTTTTTATTATTATCAATTTTTATTTCTCTATTTATCATCCTATCGTGTCCTTAGTAGGCTATACATCTTGGTCTGTCTCCACTTCGACATCATTCCCAACCCAGACACATGTTATCCATGGAGTTCTCTGTAATTTTATTGCTTTCACTTGATCGTGCACTCTTACCATTTTATTCATTTCTTACTGTTTCTTCCAAATTAAATGTAACCTTTCCCATTCTCCCTACGACCAAATCCACTCAGTAGGAGTACCACAAGGCAGCGCCTTTGCTTCACAATTTTTACAGCTGACATCCATTTACAGATAGTACGATTATCGCAATTTTTAGTGAAGGGAGGACACTTCTAGCTACAAGCCTTTATCTCCAATGGATTCGGAACATCTCCAACATCGCTCACCTACTAACTAATGGACAAAATAACTGAGAGAGCAATTCGCCTTTACGACTCACTGCACCGAGTGCCTAACTGTAAAAAATAAAAGACATTCTGTTTTCAATAAAACTTAAGGTCAAGTACCTAGGCTTACTTGATAGGATAAAAATACCCACCTTGAACCCACACATTGCAATCAAAATTTCACAGATGAAACTTAAACTACAACAATTTTATTGGCTTCTTGGGTAAAAATCAAAATTTTCTGTTAAGAACAAACTACTTTTAATAAAACCATCGTCAGACCTATCAGAACATACGGAGGTCGAGCTGTGAGGTTGCGCCAATGAGTCCAATACTGAGATGTGGACAAGTGTAGACATACCAAGAGAATGGGAGGAAGCATTGATAGATCCTATTTTTAAGAAAGGTAACGCAAGAGATTGTAATAATTATAGGGGTGTCAATCTGTTAAATACAATTGTTAAGGTTTATGAGCAGATAATTAATAATAAATTGGTCCCAATTTTAGAAAATAGTTTGGAGGAATCGCAGAGGTGGCTTTAGATCAAGGAGAAGTGTGCAGGATCACATTTTTACTCTGCAACAGATAGCTGAGAAGTCGATACAACAAGATAAATTGGTATGTTTGGCTTTTATTGATCTTGAGAAGGCTTTCGATAGTGTGCCTAGAGCAAAAATATGGGAAAGTTTAAAAAATAGAGGAATAAGGTGTAAAATAATTAAGGTAGTACAGAGGTTATACAAAAATAATGTTAATTATGTAATTGGTAAAAATATGAGGTCGTTAGGATTTACAACAAACTATGGATTAAGACAAGGAGGTGGACTGAATCCGACATTATTCAACTTGTACATGGACGACATTATTAAGTAGTGTTCACTGAAGGTAAAGAAAATGCATGTTGGATACAGGAACTTGCGAAGTATAGAAGTAGCAGAAGGGGCTTTTGCGGATGATGTAGTGCTAATGGCTACAAGTGAAAGGGCGTTACAGGGTAATTTGAATTTATGGAATGAAGTTCTCCCGGAAAAAGGGATGAAAATAAATAAGGCCAAAACAAAGGTAATGGTAATGGGGGAGAAAATAATAAATATAGAGATTGGAGGAGTGAAGATAGAACAAGTCAAACAATTCAAATATCTAGGGGTTATAGTAGACAGTAATGGGAAACAAGAAGCCGCATTAAATGAAAGAATTGAAAAGGCATTAAATGTATACTATGCATTAAACAATAGATTTATAAATAAGAAGGAGATATCAAGAAAAACGAAAATGAGTGTGTATAAAACAGTATATAGACCGGTTTTAACACACGGCTGTGAGACGTGGGTGCTATCCAAAAGCCAAAAAAGTAAAATCCAGGCGGCAGAAATGAAATATCTTAGGTGAGTAGTAGGAGTAACAAGGAAGAACAGAGTTAGGAATACACGAATAAGAGGGGATCTGGAAGTGATATCGATTCTGGATTTTATTGAACAGAGACAACTATGCTGGTGGGGACACATGCAGAGAATGGATAGTGATAGAATGGTAAAACAGGTTTGGGAGGCAAAATCATGGGGGAGAAAGAAGAGAGGAAGACCGCGACTGACTTGGGATGGAATGATGGGAAACATTTTGAGAGAAAGAGGCTTGGGCTGGAGGGAAGCGAAGACATTGTCAATGGATAGAGTAAGATGGAAAAAATTTGTATATAGAGTGTAGTTGATGTACTTGTCATATATTGATGTAACCCGACACCAATATGGTATAAGGGTATGTTGATAATAAATAAAAAACTTTATCCAGAGACTCTAATCGGATTTTCTACGAACTGTTTTAGACGCCCCGTGGTATATCTAATGTTGAAGAGAAAATCAAAAGAATAACATGCAGCTTCCTTTGCACCGAAACGACACAATAGGCAGGCTACACGGTTTACCTGAAGACTAAAAGAAGACTAATCTTTCAGATCTGATTAATTTATGCCAAAACCATTAAGTATTACTAAATAAGAGTGTGCCATCGCCCTTCACATTGCACTCTAGTTTATCAGAATTATTTATTGCTCATTGCGAGCAGGTTGTAAATATGAAATAACTAGTCCGGTAAAAATTTAATTTCTTTGCTAGTAATCTTTGGTTACTACTTCATCTATCTCGTTTGGGCCGGCAAGTCTCGTCTTCGTTTCTCTCTCAAATATTCTTAACCTTCGCTTATCTCTATTTCTAAATTATTTGCCGCGTACATTGATTCAGTTCTTACTGCTGCTTCATAAACTCTCATGTTAGCGTTTGTTATGAATACTAAAAGAAATTATAGAAATTAATCAAGAGAGCTGTTAAAAATACGGAACGTAGTGAACTTAATAAGATACTTCAGCTTGCTAATGTAATGTCAACGCATCTCTGTCTCTCGTTTAATACATATGGTGGCAATCCAAATTAAATTTTGCTCTTCTTGTGGTTTATAGAGAAATATTTTTCACAATAGTACCTGCTTGTGAGGCGTGAACACAGGAACAGAAAGTTGTTATTTACTTACGATATATTTGTTTATTAAACTCAGCTTCTAAATTTCAGTTTAACATCTAACTGCAATCGTGCAACACGACCAAACAGTAAACAGCAATGATGGTCGTCTACACCTCCCCCCCCCCTGTTTAAAACATCTGCACCCTTTTAAACAATCAATACTTGTCTAAGACTACTTTCTTAGTCTCTCCGTAGCGCTACTACTATTCCCCTCTCCTTTCGGTACCTGGTATGTAGAACGACGTTTGCTTCTAATGAGGCTTTCACACAACCTTCCATCCTCACGTATCATCATTATTCCTGCATCTCCTAAGTGGAGCATAGGGCATCAATGAACTTCCGCCACCGGACTCTGTACCGCGCCATCGTCTTGATCTCGGGCCAGGTCTTCCCTCCTTTCTCCATCCCTTCCGCTATTAAACTCCTCCTCCATGTGTTCCTTGGTCTGCCTCTTCTCCTGCTACCTTGTGGGTTCCATTCCAGGGCTTGTCTTGCTATGTTGTCTCCATCTCGTCGTAATGTATGCCCATTCCACTTCCATTTCCTACGACGCATCTCAATGTCAATGGGCGTTTCATGGGTTCTTCTCCACAGCTCTTCATTGGAGATAACTTGTGGCCACCATATCCTCAGGATATTCCGCAAACTTCTGTTCACGAATGTTTGGAGTCTGCTAATCAGTTGTTTGTTAGTCTTCCAAGTTTCACACCCATAGAGCAGTACCGACTTGACATTTGTATTGAAGATGCGTAGTTTGGTATTGGTGTTAAGTTCCCTTGATTTCCAGATTGGTCTCAGCATTGCAAATGCTCCTTTAGCCTTATTTATTCTATTTCCTATCCTCACGTATCATCTCAATAAAATTCTCCAACTTCGAAGTGCGAAGTTTAAGCATTATTTGGTCAGCCTCATAGGTAAAGGTGGTTCTCTGGTTCACTGAATTAAAAAAAAACCACGCCTGATGTAGTTACAAAATTGAATCGTTCCAAATGCTTCCTGACGATTGCCGATGGAGTAGTACTTCTGCTGTTCGGTAACTCTTTACGTTGACGCTCAAATACGAAACAACGAGAGTTCAAAAGAAGTGAATAAGGAGACAGATTCGGCAACAGGATCCATAGCGAACAAAAATAGTAGACCGTCAGTAATCAAATACACAACATACACGACAATATAGTGCCTAGTTCTATAATTAAAAATAAAGAATTTGAAACTTTGATCTGTAATAAAATTTGTAATCAAGTGAAAGTTTTGAAAAATGTGTTGTAGTGGGATGTTGTCACTTATACAGACCGCTCTCAGGAGAAATGTGATGATTTTAAGAGAACTGCGCATTACTGATAAGAACATAGGCTACTATTGATATTGCAGTATGGGTGCCTTATTAAGCGCCCTGAATAAGAGACGTTTTATTGTGTCAGTAAATCATGTCTGCGCTTAGTCTTCTCAATTGTTCACAGTTAGACACTGGGTCTGTCCATTTAATTCTAAACGTTCTTATGAATGTCTACTCAGGTTAGATTTAGTTAGGTCATATTAGGTTTAGGTAGGTTAAATTCGGTAATGTTAAATTAGGTTAGGTTAGGTTTCTGTATCGATGAATTGGGAAAGGTGACGATGACTCAAACATACATATGATTGCAGAAGCATACAATGACAGCAGCTCCCTATTATCTGAAGTGGGAATATTAAAAGAAAAATTAACCTATATTTAAGTAAACGATGTTAAGATCTGTGAAAAGTACAAAATTGACAATCTGTCAAAGAAGGTGCAAACCGAAGGTCTGTGTAGAACGGCTGGTATATAAGCTGAGTGTAACGGAAATGGATTTTTTAAGAATCACAGGTTGGGAGAGAGTGACAATTAATACACTATTATGAGCACGTACTAAGAACTGAAGATAACAGGCTTCGAAAAACGACCATGGATGAGGTATCACAAGAAAAGAGGAAAAGTCGAAGGCCGAGATCCGGCTGGAACAGCATTACTGAAAAAGTTGACGAACTGGATGAAAAGACAGGGAAGAATGGAAAAGGTTACTAGGCGCCGGAAGATTAAAAGAATGGTAAAAAACTGTGGAGTGAGGGAGAAGGAAAAGGGGAGAGAGAGACATGAGGGACACTATACTAGACGAGGTGAAGATGATATTGAGAAAGTAACAACTAAAGGGATGAGAAATGAAAAAAAGAAGAGACATGTTATCAAGTAGATTCTTCGACTAACTGTCAAACATCTCAGCAGTCTTCAAATGGTGTCTCCGAAAAAGGGAGGACGTAACGTCTCAGATCCATGTTTAACAACTCCTGCGTCAGAAAACCTCTTGAACACTTCACCGTTAGCACACATCGTACTTTCGTCAATGGGAGGAGGCGGACTCAAAACACCTCGAGAAAATCCGGTAACGCGGAAGTGAGACAAACCTAATTTCGAAAGGTGGAAGAAGTTTGATTCGTGCGTGGTTGGCGCGGGGGGGATGGACGCGGCCACGCTAATTTTAACGCAACATGTGTTAAACGGCGAGAAGTAAGTTCGGCTTAATGTGCTGTGACCGTGTGCAGTGCTGGCGTTGTTAATAACTAAGTAATAAAACTGAAATTATATTAGGTATAACGGGACACGTTTGCAGAACAAACGAATTAATCCGGACTCACAACATACTTGTAACGTACTCAAAAGCACACTCGCACGCGCTTGTTTAGAGTCATTGGCATTCTCTCTCTCCCTCCCACTCTGAGACATATGGAGGCAGCACTGCATGCAGAAAGTTTCGTGTTATAGTAATTGAACAGAAAACAGTGATAACTGTGTCACAGATTGCAATTATGGGCGTACTGTGCCCCCCCCCCAAACTTGCAACTAGAAAAATTATTTTGTTACGGATGGTGTTTAATTGGGACGCTGTCTGCTGAAAAATTACGGAATGTGACCACCTCGAATATGTTAAATTGAGGCGACAGATAAAACACAAATATTACAGTAAAGGGACACTGTAAAAGGTCTTCAGACAGAAGATGAGGCTCTAACGCCAGTAACAGTTGTAATTATCGTAATTTAGGTTGGTTAGGTTAGTCTAGATTACGTTAGGTTAGGTTTGGCTAGGTTAGATTAGATTAGGTTAGGTTAGGTTCTGTGTCGATGTGTTTGGAATATTATGTTATAGATGGTGTTTGAGATACTGTCTGCTGAAAAATTACGGGATGTCTCCACGACGAATATATTAAATTGAGGCAACAGATAAAAAAAAATGGCAGTAAAGGGATACTGTAAAAAGGTCTTCAGACAGAAGATGAGGCTCTAACGCCAGTAACAGTTGTAATTATCGTAATTTAGGTTGGTTAGGTTAGTCTAGATTACATTAGGTTAGGTTTGGCTAGGTTAGATTAGATTAGGTTAGGTTAGGTTCTGTGTCGATGTGTTTGGAATATTATGTTATAGATGGTGTTTGAGATACTGCCTGCTGAAAAATTACGGGATGTCTCCACGACGAATATATTAAATTGAGGCAACAGATAAAAAAAAAATTGCAGTAAAGGGACACTGTAAAAAGGTCTTCAGACAGAAGATGAGGCTCTAACGCCAGTAACAGTTGTAATTATCGTAGTTTAGGTTGGTTAGGTTAGTCTAGATTACGTTAGGTTAGGTTCGGCTATGTTAGATTAGGTTAGGTTAGGTTAGGTTAGGTTCTGTGTCGATGTATTTGGGAATAGTGACGATAAATCAAACGTATGTATGATTGCAAAAGGTACAGCAGCATCCTATTATCTGGAGACGGAATATTACAATAAAAATTAAAAGACGTCTTTACAAGGGCTTTGTAGAATGTATTAGTATATACGGATTTAAAAAAAAAAAACTCCAGATGAACTGTAAACAGTGATACTGAACTACTTGTACAAAACTTTCTCAAATGATTGGATAAATACAGAAATTCGTTCTTGCTACAATAATCCGAGTAAAACACTATAGCATATTTCTATTACAGCCACTGCACTATCAAATGTTATCCCATACGTGTATCTAGGTGCACACAGTAACGTTAACAGCAAATTAGACCATCCAAATAAAACAATATATCCAACTTAGATATATATATATAAACAATAATAACAAAAAAATGTGCAAGTGAATGTCTAGTATTCAATTATAATTTAAACAAACTAGATATATTGGAAATACCAATAATCAGGAAAATATTAGGCCCACGAGAAACTTCAGAAGGTTGGAAATTAAGAAGTAATGATGAAATATATCAAAGTATAGAAAATATAACAGAAACAATGAGAAAAAGAAGACTATTATTTTTGGACATTTATGTAGAATGGACGACAATAGATTAACAAAGCAGATCTTCAAATATGTGTGGAGGAAGAAGTCAACATCAAGCTGGATTAAAGAAATCCACCAGGATTTAGAAAACAATAATATAAACGCAGAAGAAGCAATTGAAAGAGACATTTTTCGGACAAAAGTCTTAAAAACGGAAGGAGTCCAGGGTAGGAGAGAGAAAAACGCAGATTCAAAGTGGACTGAAGACAGGAAGAATAGACACAGTGAAAAGATGAAAGAATATTGGAGAAAAAGAAAAGAACAAAGAATAAAGAATTGAAATTGGTATGTGTTCCTTATGGCCGATACAAAAAAATAGAAAATAATAATAATAACCAGAAAACTCATACGTATTCAGTAAGGCTTTGTAAACTAAAAAGCAGATGTATCACTAAAAAACTGTCGTGTCAAAATTGTTGTAGTGGACATTCAGAAGAACGCTTAGAATTAAATGGACAGACCTAATAGCTAACCGTGCAGAACTGAGAAGACTAAACGCAGACATGACTTATTGACACAATAAAACGGACAAGGGCATTTAATAAGGCACTCATGCAGCAACAACGAACGAACATAACTTAGTCGACAAGAAGCCGATATCTTCAGATTACAATTACATTATCGAATATTTTGAGTCATGTAGTTGTTATTTTTATTCATGTTTTGTGTTCTGTGGAACGATCTAAGTCGGTTTTCACCACGCTATTAGATACATGCACAAATTAACAGTTGATAGTGTATTGTAACTACAGCAACATGCCTTGGTGTTTTATTTCGAGTCACACTAAAACTTCAGACTTTCCTCTTTACCACGGTTAAGAAAGGTTTTCTTGTACCTTAAAAATTAAAAAAAAGTAAAATAAAAATTAGGCAAACCTCCATTAGTTTATTTTTTTATTTAGAATAATAATAACAGAAAGGTAAACAATTTATTGTTAATTTATTATTATTATGATTAGAATTATTTTTTATTATTTTATTATAAATTAAGATTAGAAGAATCTGAGATGTGGGTTTGGCGAGCAATGGAAAAAGTGAGGTGGGTTTATAAAGTAAGGAATTTTTTTTTTTTTTTTTTTTTTTTATTGGAGATCTGTAAGCTGTTCGACTGAGCGAACATTTAACAAATTGGCTGACAACACACACAGGATTATGAAGAGCTGACCATTGACAGCTCTTCTTGTTTTGATAATAGATTAAAGAGGTAACAAAATACAAAACTAAATGATAAAAACATGTAAACAAATGAACAAAAGTCACTATCACTTCCTGCTGGCATGATACAATAAGTTCAAACATTAAACACTGGGCCCGTAAGGCACATATACAGGTTGACATTAACACGTATGAATGACACGAATACAAAAACATACAGAACAGATATCACAGACAGTACAATACACAAAATACAGAGAATACATTATGAGTTAAACCTGAATGGTAAGTCTAATAGTTTGTGTCTTTTTAGTCTATAAATATCTTCACTGTTGTCTAACAAGTTAATTGCCAGGTGGTTGGGATGCTGTTCTAGTTTGGAGATGTGAGTCCTGCAGAGGCGCATGATTTCTTCTTTCACGGTTGAAACTTTGAGGTCGCGGTGTATAGAGTTATTTGAGACAAACCAAGGAGCGTCGACTATTGATCTAAGTGTTTTGGACTGAAAGCGCTGGATAATCTCGATATTACTTGTACTTGCAGTACCCCAAAGTTGTATACCATAAGTCCATACCGGTTTAAGCACGGCTTTATAGATCAAGAGTTTGTTGACGAGACTTAACCGTGATTGTCTGCCTATAAGCCAATAGATGTTTCTGACCTTGTGATTAAGTTGAAGCTTCTTAGATGTTATATGAAAGTAAGGAATGATGAAGTTTTAAGAAGAATAGGGGAAGAGAGAAGAATCCTGAAGGTAATAGAAAATGGGAAAAGGAAATTGATTAAGTTATTGTTTAAGAAGAGACTGCTTACTTACAACTGCCATGGAGGGTGTTCATAGAAGGAGAAAGAAGAAGAGGGCGTAGAAGAATGAAGTTAACAGATAGCATTAAAATCAGAGGGTGTTAAGAATAAACGAAAAAACTGGCATACGATAGGACAGCTTCGAGATCTTTTGCCATTTGAAGACCTGCCTTACGGCAGAACACCAAATAATAATTATTATGAATACAATAAACACTAAAATACTGAACAATTCATTCGTTTTGGATAAATTTATAACCACAATCACTATAATTTAACACAAGCTTTTAAGTTTATGTATATTTTCATAGATATGTGTGGGCGCGTACAGCAATTTTCAATAATATATGTAACTTACGACAAAATGTAAATTTCTTCTATATAGAGTTTACAAATCTTTTGAAGGCTGGCCAACATTTGAAAGGGAGCTGACAGATATTAATTTTGTTAATTTATTAAAGATACTCAGTTCATATTTTAAATAAAATTCCTAGGCTTTGATGCCTCACATACAGTTCAACAATTTTTTCAAAATTGTGACGTTGATTTGTGTCCCTCGTTGCCCTTATTGTGTTGTAAACACGACACTCAGAGCTGGGTAAAAACCTCATCATTATTTTCATTCGCGGTATCGTGTTTTAAAGTTTTTTCGAAATTTGTGTATTCTTTTGGCTCCCGGTATCCAAAAATTTTGAGATTTCCTAAACTGTATATTACATTCGGATTTTGGTTCAAAGTTTGTTTGACATGGGGCATGGATTTTTGCAATTTTTAAAAATTTATATATTTTTCTGGGGCTGACCTTTAAAAATTCTTAATTTTCTTAAACTGAATACTATAATCAGATTTTGGTTAAAATTCTGTTTAATTTGATATCACACATGGTTTTTTGAAAGCTCTAATAGGTTTTTGGTCCTTAAGGCTTATTCAGAATTTTTAATAACTGAATATTAATTCTAAACCTGAGGCTTAATTCTAAAAACTGAATATTACATTCAGATTGTGGTTAAAATTTCCTTTAATTTGATGTCCCACATGGGATTTACGATTTTTTCAAAATTTTGACTATTCATATTATTACTCCCTCCCAACCTCATTTTTGAGAGATCAATCTCAAAAACAATAGTGTTCTGTAAGGTGACGTTGCGGAGACGTATGGAAAGTATTAAGAAAATCGGTTGATACGTTCACAATTCATCGTGAGACATAGCCCCACATAGACAGAAGATAGATAGACAGACAAATGCAAAACCATTGTGTTATAACTGAGAACTCGTATCTCTTGTTCAGTAATCATAAGAAACATATCAGAGCATATGTCGAGATGTAGAGGATTCTACATAATGAAGACGGACGAAGTCGCATCCAGAAAGCCAGCAAAACGGGAAAAGCAGAACACTTTCCTCTATTGGCAAACGTATGTTTCACACGTTTGGATCTTAGTCGCTGGCGACTATGATTTACCTCACTAATGACTGAATATATTGATGATGCATTCATGTTCTCAAGCTGCAAAAGTAATAATTCTCTAACACATGCATCATGATTACAGTTTCAATACTTCCTTAAAAAATTTTAAGGAATTGTTTACGGAATTATTTACATAATTATTATTATAACATATTTTATATTAATATTTATAATTACTTTACCTCAAGATGTTTTTCCCTTATCTGGAACATGTTTCGGGATTCCTATTGTTCCCATCCTCAGCTTTCTTAATTTTGAATCTTGTGGAGTAGTTTTGTGTTGGTTGGTTGCTGTTATGGTTTCCTGTTGGTTTTTTGTATTTTAAACTGGTATTATTGTGTGTGATTGTGGTGCATATATTAGCTTCTTATGTATTTTGAATGCTTTCAAAATTGTGTCATGTTTTGTATTGATTTGTATTTGTTCAGGTATTAGTTTGTTTTGTGTTTGTATATTTGTAAATTTTTCCCTTACGTTCATTATTGTACCTCTTGTGGTATGTGTTTTATTAGTGTCATGTTGGTTATGGCTGGGATTCATGTCCTGTGTTTGTTGCATGTGTGGCCAAATTGGATTTATATATTTCTTGTTTTTTTGTATGCGTTTAGATGTTCAAAATAACGTTTTTTCAGTTGTGTTTTTGTTTGTCCTGTGTAACGTTTATTGCAATTTTTGCACTAAATTTTGTATATACCATTGGTAGTTGTATTATCTTTGTTGTGAGGATTATATAGTTTTTGTAAATTATTTTTATTAGTTTTGTATTCTATTTTAATGTCTGTGTTTCTAAATAGTTTTGTTAGCTTTGTCATATTACTATTTATGTATGTACATGTGGCCCATTTTCTATTGTTGTTATTATTTATGTGTTGTTCATTTTGATCGTTTCTTAATGGTTCAGTTTTCATTTTATATTTGATTTTATTTTCTGTTTTGTTTATAGTATTTTTATTGTATATTGTTTCATGAGCAATTCGGTAAATTATATTTGTTTAGGAGTATTTTGTACATTCTGTTAAATAATATATAATACGCGTATATATGCAATGAAGCTAGGAGAAGAGCTACATTGTTATTTCAATATCATATAATAACTTATTAATATTATTTTTTAATTACACTAAAAACTCTTTTATCCGAAGTTGATGAGACCGCGTCCGTTTCGGATAAACGAAATTTCGGATAAACCGAAACTTCTATTTAAATAATAATACATACGTAAATACAGTAACTTTATTTAATAATAATAATTTAAAAGTTACTTACACTTGGCCGAAAGATACTTTAGGTTTTCTCCACTATGTTTACCAGGTTAGGCCTATATACAAGGGTCAGTTGAAAACTTCGCGGAGCGACGTCTGTAGCTTAGTGGTAGAATTCAAATTTTTCTTTTGTTGTAAGATTCGTATTTCTTGTCAATTTCCAAATCTACCTGCCAATTTATTCATTGTCTACCAGCTGTTTGAATTTGCGTGTCACGCGTGTTTTGAAATGTGGACAAAACATCGTGCTGTGATTGAGTTGTTCGTTAAACAAGGTTTAGCGCCAATGGAAATACACAAAAACAAAATGGTAAGTATGTTAGGTGATGTTGCGATTTGTAAGTGGGTACTCGAATTTAAACGTGGTCGTACGGCCATTGATGATGATCCCTGTAGAGAGGGATCGCCCGAAAAAGTGCAATCATTCCAGACACAATTTAAAAATTGTATACACCATATTGGAAGACTGACGATTGAGAACGGATGACACTGCCGAGATCATAGGCACCTCGCATGAGTGTGTGTATCATATTTTAACTGTAAAACTCGCAAAAAGTTTGTGCAAGCTGGCTGAGTGCCGCAATTTGAGTTGTCCGCTTTTTTGGCGCTTCCGCGCGCGCATCACCGTCACAGTTCGTACCGTCTCGTTTAAAACTCCAGTGCTCACTTAGAAACGATGGGTTTTAAAGTTGCAGCATTTCCTACCACATTTAATATTTTGTTGTGGACTTTCATCGGCGTTAGATCATTTTTAACAAAGAATTCGTGTTTCTGTCCATTTTTCAAAACATGGGTGACACGAAAATTTCAAACCGCTGGTAAGTGACGAATAAATTAACAGACAGATTTCGAAATTAACAGACGTTTATATGAAATATGTATCTTACAACACGAAAAATTTGAGTTCTGCCGCTAAGCTATAGATGTCGCTCCGCGAACTTTTCAACTGTCTCTCGTATATGAGTGAGTGTTCAGTGTTTTCAATGTATAGAAAAGAGACCCAGTCAAAAACAAAAAAAATACGTTTTCAAAATAACAGAAATATGTTTTACAGCGGCGACGAAATAAAAACAAATTCCCGCGCGTAGAAGGTACGGCCGCAGCTGACGTCAGCGGCGATCGCTGCAACAATAACAACACTAACAGCAACAACAATAACCATAACAATAACAACTCAATATCCGGCATTATCATTCGGACAGTTGAGCTTGGATCGGCTGTGCGCTACGGATATTGTAACAGATAGACGCGCACAGAGCGAGAGAGAGCCTGGGGACGGGCTGGATGTGAATTGAACAGTGAAATGGGGAAATTGGGTGTCAAAGCTATTGTTGGTATCACGCTGCGTGATTGCTTTAATGTGGATCCAAGCAAATGAGGTGTGCACTGATAAAGTCAGCACCGCGCAGACAGACTGATACTTATTGGGTAACGTCACCGCCCCCCTTCCCTTTACACCATTACAACTTTCGCCTCCGTCATCGCCTTCGCATCGTCCTACTGATTACCTGTTTCTCTACATTTCGCTTACAACGCTATTAATCAAACATTTCTCTCAAACGCTCTATCGTTTTGAATTACTCTTGTATTTTTTCTTATCCTGTTGTTATTTTTTGTTTTTACTTCCGCTATGCTTACTTACTTACCCCCACCATGCGCGACATACGCAACGAGTACAAGCGATTGGAGAATCATCCGTTGCCCACTGTGTCCGATAACGTGCGCCAGTTCATCGCGGAGGCCAAGCTAGCCGCACGGCTCTTAGTTACAAATTTAAACGTTCAGAGTATCGTGGCTCATCGTCTCGACATTGAAAGTGATTCGCTACTGCCTAACTGCGATTACTTCGTAGCTTCCGAGACTTGGATGGCCGAGGATCGCCCGGTACAGTTGAACAATTTCGTCTTGGTAGCTCAAGAGAACACTGCCATGCCTCGCCACTCTAAGAAAACGAAACGAAAGGCCTCCGGCGTCGCCATCTACCGCAGCGTTGAGAGCACGAGCACTTGTAACCCTCTAACTATCCAACCTCCTGACAAGACACGAGACATCGCCGGCTTCATCACAGCCGTGGAGATCACTTACCAGAATATGTACAAATTCGTTCTAGTCGGAGTCTACATACACCCTGGACCGCCCGACACCGAAGTGTTGTATCTTATACATCGCGGGCTCGGCAGATACGGCAAGTCCATCAGTAAAGTGATCCCTAAGATGATCGCCGACATGACTACACCAATAATGCTCTGCGGCGACTTCAACAAGCATGCACCCGATCACGAGAACCTACTACAGGACATCAACGACGAGTACGGCCTACAACTCCATAGCTTACCATCAACTACACTCGGAAACACGAGCATAGACCTGACGTTCAGTAGCAACATGCAACTCTTCGCCCAGATATTCGTATCGTACTTCAGCTACCATCGCTCCATATTCCATCAACTAGCGTTAGGTGACTCTGTAAATTCTGTAAATTCTGAAAATTCTGAATAAATAAAATACATTGAAACTTATGTAGCTGTTTATTTAACCAACCCTTCATTCCTTCCCAAAGCACAAGTCTGCCCATGATTCCATGTCTACCGGTAGTCCCACGACTACCAGGTTTAAATTTTTATTGGTTTCTTGGTAGAAAATTCCAAGTAATATCAGTTATCAGGAGGATAAACTAACCGTTCATCATCATCATCATCATCATCATCATCATCATCTTCTTTACATCACGGCATAGACAAGGTGCTGCTTGTTCCACCTTCAAAGATCCTCCAATCATCTCTTCCTGGGTGTACCCACACACCTGTTTTCTATACTATAGGTTTGTATTTACAGACTTGTTTGGCCAGTCTGTAATCTAAAATTCTTTCTAAGTATTCTTTCCACCGTTGTTTGTAATCTTTTAATTTTTCATTCAAGTTAAAAATGTTTAATTCTTCTCTTATGGCATCATTCTTTATACGAACAAGTTTAGAACACCTTTTAACTCGTCTTAAAAATGCCATTTCCGAGGCCTGTATTTTACTCTCTTGTTTCCTGGTTGTTGTCCATAATCCACGCCCGTAGGACAATACAAGCACTGCCATAACTTTGTAAAACTTTAATTTTGTATCTCCACGTACCTTGTTTCTAAAAATACTGTTGATCGTCCCACAGATCGTCTGAAACTTACCTAACTTAACGTCAATATCATAAGTCCTATCATAGATAATATAATTTCACAAATAGTTAAAGTGACTCACCTGTTTTGCAATTTGACCATTAATCATTATTTTTGTTATTATTAACTTTATTTTTAAGACCTGTTTAAGCCTTACGTAGGGAGTACAACTACGGGGCACCGGAGTATTTCCAGTCAAGACGTCCTCAAACCATTATGAGTAAAATTTGTTGACTCCAGTGGTTAATATTCATCCTTGGCACAAGAAAAGGCAAATCAGGGGATTATACACGTCAATTATGAGGACCCAGTTTAACAGATGTCCAAATTATCTTGTAGTGAAGTTTGTTGGATAGTGATTGGATAAAGTTTAATGGACCGAGATAAATTGATTAATAATTCAGACTTATTTATTTATACAGACCTCTACACAAAACTATAGGGCGTTCCAAATCGGATGGAACCTAACGGATTAGAAGACCCTACTCTAGCACGCGCACTCACAACCGGCCCAGCCCGGCCAGGCATGACCCGGGCGGTTCAGGTATAAGTATACGGTCTAATTCAAAACTATAAAATTTTTAATCTAGCTTATAATTCAAATTAAACTATAATTTTTGTAATCTCCGTGAAATTGTGAGAAAAACGAGTTCAAACAACACATAATTGCGATAAATATTAGTATTTTAGGGATTTCTAAAGGAAACACAGAATTAGAGTACTTAATAAAGATTGTATTATAAAGTAATAAGTATGTTGGTGATATCTTGATGTATATAAACAAAATGCATTAACGATTTACATTCATGGTGCAAAATTACGTCGGTAATATAAAAATGTGTATTTTTTCTACAATAACAAATGCTGTCTTGTATGTAATATTCATAAAATATATGCCGTCTTGTATATATGACAACCACGTCGTCCTAAAGGGTCTCCTAACCCCTCAGGTGCCGTGCGACTTGGAACGCCGTGTAATGCAACTCCTGTCTAACTTGGAAGTTTTTACTGGTTTCTTGGTAGCAAATTACAAGTAATATCAGTACAGAGGATAAACTAATTGTTTGTTTAAAAACCTATTTATGTATTTTCCTAAGCCTTACATATGGGGTACAACCACGGGGTATTGGAGTACTTCCAAACTAGACGTGCCCGAACATTGTTCTAATTAGCTGTAACTAAGCTGTTAGGCCGTGGTCGAAGCGTGTTAACGATAAACGCTTCGGCCTCACCATCGAGGCCATCTTCAGTGTCGGAGACAGTTTGGCAGTTATTCGCCAAATAACCCCAGTACTGAGGTAGACTATCATAGTACTGGTCCGAAACGTTTGTCGTTAGCAACTTTCGACCACGGCCTAACAGCCCGGGTGTAGCTAATTTGAACAATGTTGACGCCGTCTGCGAGAGCTTAAGACTTAGTTTACGTCCCCGAACCACTGCAGAGAAATTTGTGGAACCCAGTGGTTAATATTCCTCCTCAAGAGTAACAAATTCAAGAATAACCATTGACTTTGGCATAATAAACAGCACATCAGAAGCAGAGGATTACACACCTCAGTACGAGGACGCGGCTTAACAGATGTCTAAATTATCTTGTAGTGAACTTGTTGGATAGTGAACTCTGTGAAGTTTATTAGACCAAAAAGGCACAATAAGTCAGATTTAATCCACACGTAAACAGTCATTGTTAAGTTAATTACTCAATTAACTTTAATTAATTAATTCAATTACTCAATTAAGTTAATTAATACAGTCTTCATTTGGATGGATTATAACATATCGTTATTACAAAATAAACAAATTATAGGATGAAAGTAATAATGATTATAAAAAACCCTGTGTAATGTGTTTATTTGTTGGTGAAAGTTTCTGCAGACTTAGGTACGATGCCGACGACGAGGTAACAAGTGTATTACGCAATCCTTATGTACGTGCTGATATTCCAGGGTCGATAATGGCTGTGAGTAAACCGTTACAACAATTGGTGCCGCCATTAATAAAGCCATTAGCTAGCTATGCACAGGTACAGTCGTGCTCGCAACCAACTGGTCACCGGTAACACGCAGCCTCTAGTTTTCTAAATATCTGTGGTTATAACTGTAATTGTACTAACCTTTTCCTTATGATAAGAAATTATTTTTAAAAATGTACTATGTACATTATCATCATCATAATCCTCAAGGTTTAAACCAAGAATGGTTTGTTCCAGTCTGAAATAGCCAAATATTACAGTTCGTAATTCCAACGCTTCCTTGGACGTCCCACACCTCTCCGTCCCCTCGGCTTAAGTTATAGTTCCAGAGTTGTTTGGTGATGCGGCAGTCATCCATTCGGCAAAGGTGTTCCCACCAATTCAGTCGATACTGGGCGATCCTTTCGAGTATACTCATAATATTCAGTTTTTGCCGTATTCTGTGTTACTATGTACATTTAAAACGCAACGAGGATAGCCTATGCCATTTCCTAAAAATCTAGGCTTATATTCTATTTAGTACAAAATTCTAGGCTTATTTCAGTAGTTAGAGACTGTGATGTTAGCTAAAAAAAAGTTGAACTTAATGAAGTTTTTAAAATATTTTTTGTAAGTTTTCATTGTCCTCATGTTTTGTGCAGGCCCAGTGCATTAGAAATGAGGATATCGGGAGGTATATTCTTGATGAAAAGACAGTTTTAGACCCCATAAATACGAAGAGCCTCGTATGGTTCGGCCAAAATGGTTGTTGTACTGGATACCACCTATACAATGGAAATGGAGTGGACACAGGAGATCATGGAAAGTGGACATACTCAACGAGATGGTAAAAGACGTTTGAAACGTGGTGATTTCTGCAACAGAAGTCTTTGGTGTGTAGGACACAAGAGACTGCAGTAGCCGTACAAGACTCGCAGTGGATGAATGGATGGGTTTTATTGTTAAAAAACTAACCTAACCTGACCTAACCTAACATCAAAAAATATTTTTTTAACACTAGGCCTAAACACAAGTTATAAATAAAGGTATCAGAAAATTGTCATTCGATTTTAATTTTTTTATGAGTCTGAGATAATGGTTTGTAGAATTTTATTGGAAACATAAAAATATATCCATATTAGGAATTTATTGAATCCCAAGATTGCAATAAATGTTACATAGGACAAACAAATAAACAGCTGAAAAAACGTTATTTTGAACAGCTAAATGCATACAAAAAACCAGAAATATATAAATCCAATTTGGCCACACATGCAATAAACACGGGACATGAATTCCCAGGCATAACCAATGTGACAGTAATAAAACATATACCACACAAAGGCACCATAATGAACGTTTGGGAAAATTTACAAATATACAAACATAAAACACAAAACAAACTAATACCTGAACGAATACAAATCAATACAAAACATGACACAATATTCAAAGGACTCAACATCGAAAATACACAAAATACTAATACATACACCAGAATCACACACAATAATACCACTTTAAAATACCAGAGACCAACAATAAACCTTAATAGCATCCAGCCAACACAAAAATGCTTCACCAGACGCAAGATCACGAAGGCTGAGGATGAGAACACAGGAGTTCTCGAAACATGTTCCAGATAAGGAAAAAATAACATCTTGAGGTAAAATAAATATAAATTTTAAATATTTTATATATATCAAGAAACGAACTGTAGCAGAAAGTGATTGAATATATATACAAACTAATACCTGAACAAATACAAATCAATACAAAACATGGCACAATATTCAAAGCACTCAACATTGAAAATACACAAAAAACTAACACATACACCACAATCACACACAATAAAACCAATTTGAAATACCAGAAGCCAACAGGAAGCCACAATAATAATAGTCAACCAACAACACATATGTACTTCACCAGACAAAAAAACCGGAAGGCTGAGGATGGGTACAAGATAGTACCCGAAACATGTTCCAAAAAAGGAAAAAAATAACATCTTGAGGTAAATTTAATTATAAATATTAAATGTAATATATATATACATATATATATATATATATATATATATTACTATAATACTTATAACTATTTTACCTCAAGATGTATTTTTTCCTTTAGGGACATGTTTCGGGAGATCCTGTTCTCCCATCTTCAGCCTTCGCCATCTTGCTTCTGGTGCAGTATTTGTGTGTTGGCTTCTGGATGTTATTATGGTGGTTTGTTGGTCTTTGGTCCTTCAATGTTGCATTATTGTGTGTGGTTGTGGTATCTGTTTTTGTATTTTGTGTATTTTCGATGTTGAGTGCTTTGAATATTGTGTCATGTTTTGTATTGATTTGTATTTGTTCTGGTATTAATTTGTTTTGTGTTTTATGTTTGTAAATCTGTAAATTTTCCCAAATGTTCATTATGGTGCCTTTGTGTGGTATATGTTTTATTAGTGTTACATTGGTTATGTCTGGGAATTCATGTCCTGTGTTTATTGCATGTGTGGCTAAATTGGATTTATATATGTTTGGTTTTTTGTATGCATTTAGGTGTTCAAAATAACGTTTTTTCAGCTGTTTTTTTGTTTGTCCTATATAACATTTATTGCAATCTTGGCATTCAATTTTGTATATACCGTTGGTTGTTGTATTATCTTTGTTGTGTGAGCTATTTAGATTTTGTAATTTATTTTTATTAGTTTTGTATGCTATTTTTATATCTGTGTTTTTAAATAGTTTTGTTAGTTTTGACATTTTATTATTTATATATGTGAATGTGGCCCATTTTTTGTTGTTGTTATTATTTATGTGTTGTTCAGTTTGATTAATTCTTAATTGTTCGGTTTTTATTTTGTATTTGATTTTATTTTCTATTTTGATCATAGTATTTTTATTGTATCCATTTGCATAACCAATTTGGTATATTATATTTCTTTCTTTGTCAGTTTCTTGTTTGTTTAGGGGTATTTTGTACATTCTGTTAAATAACGAATAAAATGCTGCCATTTTATGTTGTGGTGGGTGGTCAGAATGGTTAGGTATAATGACGTTAGTGGAAGTTGGTTTTCTATATATTGCATATTGTATGTGTTTGTTGTATCTTGTGATGGTTATGTCTAAATAGTTGATTTTGTTATGTTTTTCTTTTTCTTCTGTGAATTGTATTTTGGGATGTATGTTATTGATTTGTTTCAGTATGTTCTCTGCATTTGTGTTTTTGTTATTTGATACATATAGTCCATCATCTACATATCTTATCCATATGCCATCTGGGTCATGTGTTTTTATGATATTTTGTATTTTGGTGTCTATATGTTGTAGGAATATTTCTGCTATTATGCTTGATAATGGTGATCCCATTGCTAAACCTTCTTTCTGTTGATAAATTTTGCTATTAAATTCAAAGTAATTTTGTTTTAGTATTAGTTGGAGACTATTTTTTATTTCGGTTATATATTGTTTGTTTTCATTTTGTTCTATAAGTTTGTTTATTATTATGTCAATTGTTTCTTCTACTGGGATATTAGTGTACATGTTTGTTATGTCATATGATGTGAAAAATGTATTTTCATTTATATTTATTATTTTTAGTTTGTCTATTAATTCGTATGTATTTTTTATGTTATGATGGTTATTTGTTAGATGGTTATTTTTTAGTTTTTGTGCTATTATTCTTGCTATTTTGTATGTAGGAGCTTTTTTGAAAGAAACAATTGACATAATAATAAACAAACTTATAGAACAAAATGAAAACAAACAATATATAACCGAAATAAAAAATAGTCTCCAACTAATACTAAAACAAAATTACTTTGAATTTAATAGCAAAATTTATCAACAGAAAGAAGGTTTAGCAATGGGATCACCATTATCAAGCATAATAGCAGAAATATTCCTACAACATATAGACACCAAAATACAAAATATCATAAAAACACATGACCCAGATGGCATATGGATAAGATATGTAGATGATGGACTATATGTATCAAATAACAAAAACACAAATGCAGAGAACATACTGAAACAAATCAATAACATACATCCCAAAATACAATTCACAGAAGAAAAAGAAAAACATAACAAAATCAACTATTTAGACATAACCATCACAAGATACAACAAACACATACAATATGCAATATATAGAAAACCAACTTCCACTAACGTCATTATACCTAACCATTCTGACCACCCACCACAACATAAAATGGCAGCATTTTATTCGTTATTTAACAGAATGTACAAAATACCCCTAAACAAACAAGAAACTGACAAAGAAAGAAATATAATATACCAAATTGGTTATGCAAATGGATACAATAAAAATACTATGATCAAAATAGAAAATAAAATCAAATACAAAATAAAAACCGAACAATTAAGAATTAATCAAACTGAACAACACATAAATAATAACAACAACAAAAAATGGGCCACATTCACATATATAAATAATAAAATGTCAAAACTAACAAAACTATTTAAAAACACAGATATAAAAATAGCATACAAAACTAATAAAAATAAATTACAAAATCTAAATAGCTCACACAACAAAGATAATACAACAACCAACGGTATATACAAAATTGAATGCCAAGATTGCAATAAATGTTATATAGGACAAACAAAAAAACAGCTGAAAAAACGTTATTTTGAACACCTAAATGCATACAAAAAACCAAACATATATAAATCCAATTTAGCCACACATGCAATAAACACAGGACATGAATTCCCAGACATAACCAATGTAACACTAATAAAACATATACCACACAAAGGCACCATAATGAACATTTGGGAAAATTTACAGATTTACAAACATAAAACACAAAACAAATTAATACCAGAACAAATACAAATCAATACAAAACATGACACAATATTAAAGCACTCAACATCGAAAATACACAAAATACAAAAACAGATACCACAACCACACACAATAATGCAACATTGAAGGACCAAAGACCAACAAACCACCATAATAACATCCAGAAGCCAACACACAAATACTGCACCAGAAGCAAGATGGCGAAGGCTGAAGATGGGAGAACAGGATCTCCCGAAACATGTCCCTAAAGGAAAAAATACATCTTGAGGTAAAATAGTTATAAGTATTATAGTATTATATACATCAAGAAACGGACTGTAGCAGAAAGTGATTGAAATATATATATATATAGGTCTATATATACCATGATTTGTTTAAGGAAAAATCTTGTTTACACGGTTGACAGGTAAGTAGTGTTATTAATCGCTAATAATAATATATTTATATAATTAATTGATTTTAACGCATAATATTTATATATTGGAATAGAAAATCCAATTTCGTAGGTTTTGTTGGTTGTGACTATGCATTATAACAAGCCCTTAAGGTGGTAATTTCAAGAGTATAGGCCTAGGAGCAATCAGTAGAAATGCATCTCAGTGATACTGTAAAATAATAAGTTAAATAAGAAACTATCTAAAATTGTTAGGATAAAGTATCTTTTGTAAGTATAAAGATACTATAAGTATCTTTTGTAAAGAAAAAGACTCGATTAAAATCTTGTAAGGTAATGGCTGTGCCTGTGTTACTGAGTGGTTCTGGAACTTGGGTTCCGGAGAAAAAACATCTGAGTAGGATATACAGTAAGTATATGAGATGAGATTTTTGCGATCTGTTTAAAGCTGCACACGAAGAGATAGATTCTACAATGAAGACATCAGTAAAGAGTTGAACAATTTTATTATCCAAGATTATTTTGCAGAAAACAAAGAGTGATGGATTGCTCAATTGAGTAGGATGGCAGATGGCAGGTTGCCTAAGGAAATTTGGCAATACAAGCTTATTTGGACAACGATGTATAGGAAGACCTAGGAAGCGTTGGTGAAGTGGATATATTCCTTAGGACCGGAAAAAGTGATTCTCCTAGATAGAAGAAGAAGAAGAAGAAGAAGAATATAAGTATCTATTGTTGGTACGAGTGTTTATACGTATAAACGTATATAAAATTTATTTTGCGACACAACCGGTCACACAATTTTTGTAATTTTTCTGATACGAAAAACTTTGGTCACAAAACGTTGTTCTGTAAACAACGATCTCAAACAGTAACTCCAAGGAAGGGATTTTCCTGTAATCACAGCCCGGTAAACGGTCCTTCAAAGTTGGCTGTGAATTACAGACGAACGTGAAAACATAAGTTTTGTTTGTTTGATTTTATTTTTGAGTTTTGTTTGTTTGACTTAATTTTGAAGTGTTATTTGTTTGATTTTATTTTTACCAAATCACTTGTACTTCCTATCAACGGTCTGAGAATGTGCATCTGCAGCGCATGTGTTGGCATTACTTCCATGGGCCTCGTCCAGCTAATTATATAGATTTTACAATATTTTAATTTTGCAGACCATTTTAATTGCACTTAGCCGCTGAATCTAATTTCACAAGTTCCTTCTTCGTTGATGGAGATATGTTCTCCTAATTACATTTGTCATTGGAACACCTGCAGAAAGTGCACGGCTGCATGTCCATCCCTCGCTGACGTAGGCAGGCATTGGATTATTAGACGTCTTAATGATAAAATACGATAAAAAGGTAAAAACAAAGTTATTCTCTCAGTCGTACTTCTCTGAATAAAGCACGGTGACGATGGGGTTGCCTGTGTTTGTCCAGACCTCTCGCTCTTGTGCTGTATGGAAGGCTTCGTGCACACGATGCCCAATAAGTGATCCTCCCAGAGATTCGGACGTCTCCGTTGTAGACGTTAACCATCCATCTCCTTCAGTATTATTAAGTTCTCTAACTGCACTTTCTTCTAGACATGTGCCCAAAATATCTCAGGCACCACTACTTTATTTTCCTAGATAAACGTATTAAGAACTTCAGCTGATGTAAAACACATTCGTTAGTTCGGTGCTACGTACGTGGAGTTTTTATGATTTGTCTGTACAGCCACATTTCAAAGACGTCAATTCTTTCTCGTTAAGTGATATTTATGGTTTAGATTTCGGATTTCTAACTGGGTATTAGACACATAAGTGTCCTTATTAATTTTAATTTGGTATTCTGAGACATTCCTCTTTCTTTTCACATTCTAGTTAGCTTGATGGTTGCATTCGGAGCCGTACTTATTCTTCTTGTGATGCCTTTGTGGCGTCCTCCTTTCCTTGTCACTAGTGTAACGAGGTACAGAAATTTATTGACTATTTCGAAAACTGCTACTTTCCTGACGTTCGTGGCTGCTCAATGAATTATCACTGCGTCAGTTTTAGCTTTGCTAAATACCGATCCATACTTTTCACTTTCTGCCTTTATTTTTCCATGATGTTTTCGAGTTCTATACCACTGGATGCTACTTTGATTGCTGATGGATACTTTGCGGGCACTTATCAATACACCTCCATACCAGTTCTCCAACGAAAATTATTAAAATAAAAAAAATACTATGTCAAAACGTATGACGAAAATTTGTGGCTATAGAGACGAATGTTGAAGAAGAAGAAGAAGAAGAAGAAGAAGAAGAAGAAGAAGAAGAAGAAGAAGAAGAAGAAGAAGAAGAAGAAGAAGAAGAAGAAGAAGAAGAAGAAGAAGAAGAAGAAGAAGAAGAAGAAGAAGAAGAAGAAGAAACTATACAACGAATACACCAGTTTAACAAAATATTACGACCTGAAATACGACTAACATGGTAATTCAAATTGTATGGCCGAAATCCGATAACTATTAACAAAAATAAAATGTATCATTGTCGTCAGTGGTTCTCCTATAAAAGCACATGTTGATACAATATTGATACATATACATACAAATGTATAAAAATAGGTAAACATAAATCCAAATACAAACAGATAGAAGTAAATGAAAATATATTAATCTTATTCGCGTACTACATTGATAGTTTGATTACAATATATAAAGATCACACATTATATAAAGATCCAATACAACCGAACATCAGTAAATAACTGGAAGTAGCATGTTGCTACTATTTATATGATGTTATCTCTTCGATTTGCATTTATACTTTATGTAGAGTACGTAAATAAGGACAAGTTTTTATTATAGTAGGCAGTCTTCTGTCAACTGTCATTTACAATAAAACCGTATTGGCCTCATATTGCAAGATCGTAGTCTGATACGTTTTGTTAGAATTATGGGTAGGCCTACTTTTCCAATACCGTACCTGAACGACATTTTCGATGTTTTGAGTGTGCCTTAGTATCGAAGTAGAGAAGAAGAAGAAGAAGAAGAAGAAGAAGAAGAAGAAGAAGAAGAAGAAGAAGAAGAAGAAGAAGAAGAAGAAGAAGACGTGTACCAATTATAAATGATTTTATTGCTGAATGTAAGGTGGCAATACGTAAGGAATTAATGCGTGAGGTTAGGTAAGAATGTCACTAATCTATGGTTTAATGAAAACAAAACTCATGGTTGGTAAAATATAACGTTTAATAGGTAAATACAATGATTGTTACAACACGCATAAAAAAACTCTCTCTCTCTCTCTCTCTCTCTCTCTCTCTCTCTCTCTCTCTCTCTCTCTCTCTCTCTCTCCCTCTCTCTCTATTTATGCACCTAAGTATTCAAAGAATTTCGACGAAACCGAAACATCGAAGCATGATAATGTTTTTAGGCTTTTGAAACGTATAATGTGGATTACGTTCGGAGGATTACGTAAATCATTTCCAAACCACAGACGATCACAAACAGAGCATGTAAAACCAAATTTATTCTCACTAAAACGTTTGCTAAACTCAATGCAATTATTTCTGTCTTGATGCGTTTACATATCAAATTTCTAGACTGTGGGGAATCGAAAGTGTGGAAGCGTTACGTTTTTCGATGACGATTTTTGTGAAATGACCTCCAGCCTAAAAACCTTATCATGTTAAAACTGTAACTAAAAGAAAACTGAACTAAGCTTTGTTGTCACATTCAACCGTTTTCTTCTTCTTCATTAACAAACATGCTGTAACTACACTCAAAATAGTGTTCATAATGGATGTCTTTTATTACTGTGGAATTATATTTACACCTAGCTTAACAGTTCTGACCTTTACAATCACGTTGCGATTAAAACAGAGTACATATATTTATGGATTGTATTTTAACCGTCTACTCGGTATACAGAGACGTTTTTAAAACATCGTCATTGTAGTACCGGACCAGAGAAAATCGACAAAGACATTAGATTTCGGCGGCAAAAATACACGTATAAAACCTTCAAAACGAAATGCGAGTTCTGTGGCAAAAAGAGAAACTTGTATAGTAACCTGCAGTTTACCAAGGGCTTCCCCGCCTTACTTAGAGTTGGGTTTTTTTTTTTTGGCTATTTAAACAAAAATCGAGTAGGCTACTATTTTAAAGGTATATTGGTTTTTCTGAGCAGAAGCGTATCTAGAATTGGGAGGGGGGGTCCGGTCGAGTCGGCTTCATACAAAAGGTAAAACAAGTTAAGACTAATCAAGGTTACTATCTTTAATGTGGTAGGAAAACGTGTGATAATATCCTGAAATCAATCGCATTAAAACAAACGGTAATAACACATTAAAAATACGAGTTATTGAAAACTTCTTTAGAAGATACTTATTGACTGAATTTATTTTCCTACAATTCATATTTTAAACGTATACGCAAATGCTAGTAATAAATTCGTATATTTAAAAAAACAGTTACTATTAGCATTTACAGCTGAAAAAACAATAAAAGAGTCTAAAAATTAGACAGTAACAAAATTCGTAATTTTTTCGACCCTATGAGGGGGCGTCCGATCTCGTTCGTCCCTGTAAATAGGCCCCTGTTGCTGAGAACCTTTAGCTCGTCGGTTTACCTAACAACACCGACTTTGCCGCTACAGAGCGTTTCTATATTATTGCTAGAAACGCTCCGGATAAAAAACATGTGTCAATGAAAACGCTAGCACCAAAAATAAACAATTTTATTACATAAACCAACAAATTAACAGGCTTTATATTATTTTATCGAATTTTTATCCGATACTCACTACATATGGATACGGAATATCTCATAATCGTCCATGTTAGAGAACGCATAACAGAAAACATTGTTCGGTTATAGGTCTACATTCAGTCTGGTCATGTATAAAATACAAACTTCACTTGCGAACGAAAATAATTATTTTTGAAATTATTCCATGTTACATGTTATAAGCTTTATAGAAACGATTTAACATAGTATATACCAACAGAAATTGTAAAATACAAACAGTTAATGCATTACGTATTATGACTTACGATTTGTAGGTTAGAAGCAGCTACGAAATTTTTATTCCTGTCATTAAATCATGTTAAGGTTATCACTATATATACACGTACACAATGACAAAATTACATACCAATTGATGTCACTACTTATGTAGAATTAAACACTCAACTACATTATAAAACGTATACAGAAAACTATATTAAAAAAATCTACGTCCACAGCCGTGCGTATAGCTGGCGATCGATGTTTATATTAACAAGGAAATAAAAATAATTATTGAATATAATCGATCATGGTTTAATGGGCGTATTGTTTACTCTAACTATGCGTATCGAAAATTAGTGTAGATACGGTTATTGGGAAAATACCAGATTATCCAGTACAACAATCCGCGTGAGTTAGGTTCTTCAATAGCACAGCGGTCATCGAAACCGTGGAAAAAAGACAGCCATTGGAATAAGAAAAGTAGTTAGCAGCAAAAATGCGTACAACTCTGCCTATAAAAAGAGAATTTATATATTTTGATATTATGAATATTTTAGAAGCAATATTCTAAAAAATCGATTTTTATTTTCTGTTAATACAATACACAATACGCTTGCCTGTACTACAAGCAATAGAAATGAATATAAATACAAACTAATATAATTAATAAAGAACGGTACTAAAATTAATAAAGAATATACAAATTAATACTAGAATAATAAACTATCAATAAATACAGTATCAATGTTTCGATTTTCTTAAGTTTCTGATTAAATCCGTTTAAATTTATTAAACTAGTTATTGTATGTTGTTTCATATTACCTAGTAATGTTCTTTGTATTTCTCTGTACGTTTGTAGCAGTTCCTCTAACCTTCGCTTGAATTTTGAATTACTATCAGTATTACGGTCAGTAGCACTGAAATGGTCTGCAAGATTGAGTCTTCATAATATATACACATTGTACACATGTATCACTAAGAAATACATTTAAAAAAATAAAAATTTGAACATAACCTCGGATATGTAAAACTGTGGATAAATAATATGCACATAACGCGGGATTATTTAAATATAAAATTTAAATTATACTGTTTTATAATTTATAAATTATCGTCTATTTCAGTAAACCTTATCGAACCTCAGCCCATTAAACAATGATCAATTATATTGAATAATTATTTTTTCCTGGCTAATATAAATATCGATCGCCTGCGATACGCAAGGGCGTGGACGTAGAATTTTTAATATAGATTTCTGTATACGTTTATAATGCACTTGAGTGTTTAATCCTACATAAATGGTGAATTAAATTAGTATGTGAGTGTGTCATTGTCTAAGTGTATATATAGTGATAACTTTAACATGATTAAATGACAGGAATAGCCATTTCGTGCCTGCTTCTAACCTACAAAACGTAAGTAACAATGCGTAATACATCAGTTGGTTATATCATACAATTTTTATTGCATATGAAGTTAAATGGTTTCTATGAAGACTCTATCATTTAAAATGCAATAATTTCAAAAACACATATTTTTGTTTGCAACTGTAGTTCTTAGTTAAACATGACTGGACTGAATGTATAAGCAAACGAACAATTCTTTCTGTTATGCGTTTTCCGACCACAAAAGGTGAATGTCCAGCGGAAATTTTGTGTACAAATCACAGCTGTTTGTTGTGACGTTATGACGCGAAAAATTATCTCCAAGTGTGGCTGTACATTCTCGTAAGGAGGGCTGATTTTCATGATAAATAAAGGAGCCGTTGATTCTGTTGATAGAGGAGCTATAGATAAAATAATCCGAGAATTTGGTGTTAAATAAAAATTGGCAAATCTAATCCGTGAAATCCTTACGGACATAGTCTCCAAAATAAAATTCACGGGAGAAATATCTCAACCGTTCAAAGTAAATACAGGTGTACGACAGGGTGATGGTTTATCCCCAATTATTTTCAACTGTGTCCTGGAGAAAGTAATTAGAATTTGGAATGAAAAATTAAGGGAATGCAAAATGTCACCAATCATGTTAGGAAGTAGGAACACACATATTGAAATAAACTGTTTGGCATTCGCAGATGACTTTGCTATACTTTCTGAACATCTGACATCTGCAGTATAACAAATTAAGTTTTTAGAGGACATAGCCAGTAGAACAGGCTTAAGAATTTCTGCAGAAAAAACAAATTTCTCACAAACCTTAAAAATGCTCAAAAATTCCTGCTAACAGATATTTACCGAATAGAGAGGGTTAGAAAATTTAAGTATCTAGAGGAAATAATTCAAGAGAATGGTTTAGAAAAATCTGATATAGAAGAAAGGATTTATAAGGTGGAAAGGGCTTATGGTGTAACTAAAGATATTTACAATAAAAAGTGCATATCTAAAAATGCTAAAATAAGGCATTACAGTACAGTAGTGAAGCCAGAATGCCTATATGCAAGTGAATGTCTAGCACTGAATTATAATTTAGACAAACTAGAAATATTGGAAAGACGAATTATTAGAAAAATATTAGGCCCACGAAAAACTTCAGAAGGTTGGAAATTAAGAAGTAATGATGAAATATATCAAAGTATAGAAAATATAACAGAAACAATGAGAAAAAGAAGACTATTATTTTTTGGATATTTATATAGAATGGACGACAATAGGTTAACAAAGCAGATCTTCAAATATCTGAGGGGGAAGAAGTCAACAAGAGGTTGGATTAAAGAAGTCCAAAAGGATTTAGAAAACAATAATATAAACACAGAAGAAGCAACTGAAGGAGTCCAGAGTAGGAGAGAGAAAAACGCAGGTTCAAAGTGGACTGAAGACAGGAAGAAGAGACACAGTGAAAAGATGAAAGAATATTGGAGAAAAAGGAAAGAACAAAGAATATAGAAATGAAATTGGCATGTGGTCCTTAGATGGCCGATACAAAAAAAAAAAAGAAAGAAAAATCCGACTTCAACCTCTGACGAACGTCTTCACAAAACTGAAGAAAGCGTTCGTACAGATCGGCGTTTGATGACAAAAGAATTGCATAGTGTGTCGAAAACTTTAATTCTAGAAATTGTAAAGACAAAAGTAGAGTATAAAAATTATGATCGCGTTAGTGTCCAAAACATTAACGGACGAAAACAAGAATAAACAGGTGAGTTCCGCAGGGAGGAGGTAAGTTTGTGGACTCCACTGTAACTGAGATGAAACCTAGATTGTCATAATACTCTTGAATTGATGTAACAACCACTGCAGTGGTGCCACACAGAGCCCACCAGTTTTTTTTTTTTTTTAGCTTTTAGACCCTTCGATCCTTTGAACATTCCTTGGTTAAAGACTAAATTAACTATACATTTTGGTAATCCTGTTACTGCCACATCTTGATTAATAGGGGACCTACTCATCTAACTTCCTAACACATACGGGTCGATTGTGAGATTAAAGCAACTCCACTCTAAAATTAAGATTTACAGAACTTAAACGGATGACTGACTGCACGGGGATTCTCAGACACAGAATAAAGATGCCATTATTATTATCACTAAGTTCTAACAAATTCATTATTGAATTCGAAGCATCGACAGCTCTGTCAGAAATCTCAAGCATTAACACTAAAGATGTTCGCCACTTTGCATTGACATTGCAACTTTTTAAAATCGCAAAATGTTGATTTTAAAATTATAAAATTCTTCTCTCTCTCTCTCTCTCTCTCTCTCTCTCTCTCTCTCTCTCTCTCTCTCTCTCTCTCTCTCTCTCTCTCCCCCCCTTGCCTTTCTTCTCCCGTATATACTGGCATAGACCATAAATCCAGCGCCAAATCTGCCCTGTGCCGTATTTCTCCGTAACGCCAGACCTGAACACAGTTGTTACCGAATCTGCAATAACTTGTACCTGCCTCGCTCTGGCTCTCACATAGATAATAAACATTTACGATGACACCAAATGAATGCGAGCGTTTCGGTCGGTATTAATCTGTAACGGTTCCGATAAGGGTGTGCGGGCCTGCTTGTTATCTACCGTAACTACAGGACGCCGCCGGCTACCCCGCTCGTAAACTAAGGGTAGCTACGCCGCGCGGACACAATGATAACTCTTTTCAATTTTACATACGGTCCGCGTGTAACGTATGTTTCCGCGTGGTCACATCCGAGAGTGCTGGTCGCTAGCAAAAAAACCGACTTCCAAAATTAAATCAACCCTTTTTTTATTTTCGTATTATATTAATTTTCGTGTTATTCGGTGTTTTTACGCTAACACACAAAAGTGCGCAACATTGTCGTCGTTTGAATTTATACTATTGTGCACCGGCGGGTTCCTCTGTTATCAGTTTCGAATTGTGGAAATGGCTGGGGTGTGAAGTAAATATTTCACAGCCACCACTGTCCGTCATACTTATAGAAAAAAGCCAGATATATTGAAGCGGACATCAGTTTATGAATTAAATAAATTTATATTTTTATTCACTCATTTTCTGCTGATGATCTGGGCTCTCCTCCGAACGTACAAATAACTCTTCCACTTTAATCTAGTTTAACATTTGCACTTTCCCTTCTGCTTGTTGTCATTATTTACATCAATACTTGAATTTAATAAATTAAAACTTGGAATAGTTCTACAGATAATCTTAATTTTCCTGACAATTGTTTCACTAGTTACGGCAGTTTCAGAGGTTAGATTCGAACTGAGAGATTTGAAGTGTGTGGCGGGGGAAGCTTGGAGGTAGTGTCTGACCAAGGGGAAATTGGAAATCCCAGATAAAGGGTTTAATAAACGTTCAAATCTCGCAGTCCAAATCTAACCTCTGAAGCTACCATAACTGGTGAAACAATTGCCAAGAAAATAAAAAGTATCTGTAGAATTATTGGCCTACCAAGTGTTTATTTAGACCTACTAATAGAAGTATGCATAAAATATTCTAAGTGCCGAGCGAGCATTCGGTAAGTGAAAGTTACATCAATTTTTGTTCTTCTTATATTCGTTGAATTGATTTAACTTCTTCTTCTTCTTCTTCTTCTTCTTCTTCTTCTTCTTATTCCTCCTCCAACCAAGGATTATGCTCATAGCCTGTTGCGACCTCATCGTTCCACCTCTCTTTTGGGCTTTCGAGAGATCTCCGTCTCTGCGGTTGATGTCTATACATAATCTTTGGTATCCTCTCAGTGCTCATTCTTTGTAAATGTTGTCATTCTGTTTATTCCTGTACTCTCTAATTTGGTCACCTAAGAAGGCGACTTTGTTCTCTTATTTCTGTATTCCTAATTCTGTCTCTCCTGCTATTCTCCGTAGCGTTTTCATCTCTGCTGTTTGGATTATTTATCCATTTGTTCCTGTTATTGCATGTTTCACTGCTACAGTACAGTAAACTCGGAATAGGCATAGTTTTATAAAAATTTACTGATGTATCTTTCCTTACTTCGTTCTTCATGTTTGTATATATTGAAACATTTAAGCAGTTGAATATTTCTATCTTTTTGCCTAAGTCTATTTCATCCTTGTATGACACATAGTTACTTAGGTCATTGAATTCATTTACTCCCTCTATCTTAATATTGTTAACAGTTATTTTGCTATTAATAGGTTTACTACAGTTAAATGCCATTATTTTTGTTTTTTGCTATAATGTTTATAAATTGTAATTTTTGCTATATTATATCACATTATCAAGAGAACATTCGCTGTCTGTAATTATCGCTTGGTCGTCTTCAAATCATTACAGACTTTTTATGATTTAAGTTGTGTGTGCTATTTTCTATTTTGTCAATCCATTGCCATATTACGTCATCTATATAAATATTAAAAACTATCTGGGCTAAGCTTCAGCATTGTCTTAATCCTAAATTTACTGATTCTTTATATTTTCATTCCCTGCAATGCGTATCTTCGTGTCGACATACATGCTCTTAATAACTTCTTTAAAATGTTGTGATATACCTCTTCTTTCTAATTAGCAAGTTCTTATCAAGTTGAAATAAAGCTGGGCTGTTAGGTCGGTTGCCGTTAACTAGCGACATAGTCGGCTTACATTTCAATCCCAGCCATTAAGGGTCGTTTTCAGAGCCGCAAAGCGACAGAGAACACACATGCGGCAGATCTTAGCCGAACAATAACTACTTTTACCGGGTATAAGCAACGGGCGGCCGGTAACACAAGGTTACCTATATAACCTGTGCTCCCAAGTCTCGGCCAATCGAGCGCCTTGGCTTGGTCGCGTTCTTATATCTGTTCGTCGAGAACACCATGCCCTAAGCTATTTAATGACAGGCTTTCGGCACACCGATTCATTGACTGCCGATATATCTCCACCGACTCTCTGTGTAGGCGAGGATAAAAGTTGAGGACAGAAGGCAGGTCCCTGTCTCCTCGAACAACAACGGATGGTCAGCGTTGCAGAGAGCTTGTTCGGCAACTGTTTCGACTGGCGCAAACGGCAGGAGCGGCTGTGTTCACCCGCGGAATCGGCACGTGGGCCGTGGTGCCGATATAGACTTGGCCACACGACAAGAGCACACAGTAGACACAGCAGGACGACAGCGGATCTCTTGCGTCCTTTATCGGCATGAGAAGCTGTTGAGTCTTCTTGGTCAGCTTGTAGATCGAGCGGACGCAATGCCTCGACAACAGTCAGTAGTTATCAGCAACCGATCACAGCTTTATTTCAACTAACTAATATTGAAACCGCCCGTCTAAGCCTACGTTATAAAATAGCAAGTTCATTTTTAAGCCTATTACGGAGGAGTAAGTATTAGAAGAATCGAAAACTACCGGGCCGTTGGGCCGTGGCCGATTGCTTGAAGATTGTGGCATATTTTTCTCTAAACGTTTCGACCACCACCGAAGGCATTCTTCAGTCGTGCAAAGTGTTCGACCTCAGCTACCTCAGTTTGGGGTACGTTCGGCCTACCATCACGTGTCGAACACTTTTCACACTACTGAAAAACGCCTCTGTTGGGTGGGCGAAACGTTTAGAGAAAAATATATCACAACCTTCACGCAATCGACCAATGTCGGTTCAGTAGCCCTGTAGAATTCTTCTCGTAAGTTCTGTTTTAGTTTCTTCAAAGGCTTTCCATACTGAATCCACTACTTAGGTTACTTGCTCAGTTTGTGGTATTTGTTAATCTCTTTTATAACAACTTTTCCATGATTTTAGACATTATTGATGAGAGGATTACGGATCGATATGACGTCACCTCATTTGGTGGCTACCTAGAATTATGTACGAATATGACTTCTGCCACCTCCCACTGCTCCGGAAAGTATTTCAGTCTCATTACAGCGTTGAATGTTGTGTAGCCATGATTATTCCATTCCAAGGAACGTCTTTCCTGGTTTGACCTGTTATTGTCTAACACGAACTATGTGCAAGTTATCTCGCCCGAAGCTTGATGAGTTGAGGACGATATAAGCAGCTAGCAGGTAGACCACAAACGCTACTACAATTATGAATATATCTCAATTTTCTGATTTTTTATATAGTAATTTTGTATGTTTTGATCTAAAAATTTGCATACTAAAAGCATACTTAATAATTTTTTACGTTTTTATTTTTCGGTGAAACTGTATTAATCATGTCATCCTTACATCTTGCAAAGTTTCATCGTCACGTCTCAAATTTTCATGTTTCGTGACTCAAGATTGGGCTAACTACCAACGCTATAATTCCGGCCGCCATTCAACGCCTACCTAACGTTTTCCAGATTCCTTTAGCGCCCATCAGCAGTGCCAGATTTACAACTATGCCAATTAGGCCGCGGCCTAGGGTAACGGGCTCAGAGGGGGCAGCAAACTACAGATTTTTTTTACTAGAAGTATTTTTGTAAAAGTAGAAGGCACTTTGATTTATTTAAGTATGGTTTTTTGAAATTAAATGATAAGTTTTTGTAAAATTCATCTGTGACAAACAATTGACATTATTTCCGAACTTAGACACAGCTTTGCAAATTCTGGTCTGTATATGACTTCAAATGGGGAAAGATCATTCAGCATTTTGAAAAGAATACACAACTACTTAAGAAATTCAAGTTCAGACTCAAGGTTGTCAAGTTTACCTAGTTTTGTTGCTAACGCTGAACTCTTTAAAGACTTAGACTTTTATGACTTAATTAAAGAGATTTCGTCTCAAAATGCACGAAATGTTGATGTATAATAAATATAATAAATTATTGTCAAATCTTTATTCAAGTCACCAGTTTCTTAACCGTTTGTTTGTTTGTTTTTTTTTTACAAACTTGCTTTCAAAAAAATCCTATGTATGTTTTAGTTAAACTTTAAATAAGAGAACACTTATTTAGACTTGCTCATATTTAGTTTTAGACTATCTACGCGTATAGTATAGTCATATTTCATTTTGAATTACATTTATAAGCTTTTAATAAGGTCCTTAAATTCGTAGTGACCGTCGATCAATGAATTTTTCGGTGAAGGGTTTGTGAGGATCGGCCAAAAATATAACACAAGTTTTAACTTATTTGTGTCGACGTTTCGACAATGTTTATTGTCACCATCAGGACCTGTGTATGAATACAAAAGAAACGCCAAACACAACAGAACAATTACTTGAGTGAACGTGTTTATGTATGTGAGTGTGTGTGCGTGTGTGTTCGCATACGCGTGTGCGTGCGTATGTATGTATCATTGTATATGTGAAGGAGTTAAGACAGTTTGTTTACATCTTCAAATGTTTTCTTTTAGACAACGAGAAAATTAGCATTTTACCTAGTTAATAAAGGTTTGTACATATAAACCACTTATAACTGGGAAAAAGTGTGTTTAGGCTATATCTCTTCCTAAAATATAAAAACGTAGCCTACGTTATTTAAAAACTATTTTCTATAGTTTTCTTTTTTTTTAATTTTTTTAATTTTCCCGCAACATATTTTGTTATGCTTTCCCCGACATTAATTCCATTAAGCTACATAGTCACTGAAAATTACTTTAGGCTACCATTAGCTTTTTGTATCTTTAGTCGAAGAATACAATAAAATCTAGACCTATTTTTTAATTTTATAAAAATTATAAGAAAAAAATTAATGTGTTATACCTAGACAATAAAAAAGAAATTTGTTATGTTAAATTTCTGAATAACCTTAGTTAAGTTACTCTACTTAAAAAATAAATTAATATGCTCAATTCTTTTGCATGGTTCTTAATATTATATTAATATCTTGTTTTGTTTTTGTTCATTAATGCTAGAAGCGTTTATAAAACTTTATCTGCGGCAGTACGTAACTTATTCTTTAATATTCTGGTAATTTTCCCACAAGTATAATTAAATTTTATTTTCCTTCTCCTCAGCAATGATCTTTTATGTATATAATATCATAAACAAGATATAAAAGTTGTGCCAGACATAACTGGGTAAGTTTTGCTTCGAAGAGAACAGACTGCAGGCATCCGCACAGAAGTGACCAAGTAAAACGTAATTCACTATCTCTATGTTTCCCTCCTTCTTCTTCTTCTTCTTCTTCTTCTTCTTCATTTTATTATTATTATTACTATTATTATTTTACTTGTATTTTATTTAAACCTGTTAAATATCCTTCTTACGCCATTAATTTCCAATTTTGTTTTCTATATACATTTTTCTTTTCAAAGATATAGTCTATCTTAAGAAATCCTTTGCATTTTATTCATTGGATTCTACTTCTTGATTATCTATATTTTGCAGCAACCTGTGTCTCTCCCCGTCTGTCTATCAATCTCTCTCTCTCTCACTCTTTCTCTCTCTCTCTCTCTCTCTCTCTCTCTCTCTCACACACACACACACACACACACACACACACACACTCATTAAGTTTAATATACCGCGGTTTGTCGGCGCTCACAGGCCAATGAAGTTATCGACAGCTGAGGGCTAACGTAAGGGTCATTTGGCTGTGGTGACCCCTGTCTAATACGGTGTTGCAAATTTGTCTTGGTAACGCTCATGACACTCGGTCTACTGTATTTATTAATAATAATTATAGCTCTTCCGCGCGTACTCAATTATCAAATATATACACACATGAAACGTTCGTTGATAGGTGAAGCGAAAGGTTACCAGCAGAATATTACTTACCGCATAATGCGGTTTCAATATTATGTGTGTGTGTGTGTGTGCGTCTCTCTCCAGTCTTCCAAGCCTGCCGTCTCCGCATCTCAATCTCTTTTCCTTTCTCACCGGTTTCCTTCCTTGTCTATCTGTCTCTCTGCCTGCCTCTCTCTCTCTCTCTCTCTCTCTCTCTCTCTCTCTCTCTCTCTACCAATTTCTGTCTTCAAGGCGGCGAAGAATAAATATCTCACTCATCGGAAGGAATTTGCCGCAATTTACTTATAGTACTATGCAATATTTATAATAATATTATTACGTACATTATTATTATACAATTTGGTATTAAATACGTACTATTTTTGCTTATAAATCACGTTATTATTTATCTTTTATCACAAGTGTTGGGGTAATAAAATCAACAGCAAATCAGGCATAGGAAAGAAATCAAAAGTAACCAATGCTATTCGATTAACTATATCGTTGTAGTGAACTTGGTAACATATAAGAGGCATATCAGATGGACGAAAATGACAGTAGACATGCGGACGAAGAGAAAATTAGAAGTTGAGAGAGAGAACGACGAGACGGTCTGAAGTTGGGTAATGACATCGAACAGTTTACCGAAAAGTGGCTTCACTGTGGGGGGGGGTCAGGGGACCGTTCCACTCCCCCTCCAGAACTATTAAAAATTTCATCAAAATTTCATAATTGCTTAACGTAGTTTTATTTCTAACCATGTGTTTTAATAATGCTTATAAATAAAATGAATTATAATACTTGCAGATTAATACAACAAAACTTAAGAGTTTTCTTAATATTGATAATCACTCAACATTTTTGGCAAACAACGTAAACATTTGCAGCATTCTTCATGTCGGTTTTCTCAACAACGTAAACAATTGCAGCATTCTTCATGTCGGTTTTCTCAACAACGTAAACATTTGTAGCATTCTTCATGTCGGTTTTCTCAAAAACGTTTTTAAACGCAAATAATTTATAAAATGTATTTATAAAATTATATGGGAAGACTCCTGAATATCTCATTTGTTCTGAGGAAAATGGGAAATTTGAATGCTCAAATTAGTCTCATCCACCTCCCAGGAGCTAGTCTCATGCTTCCCCTCCCCCCACCAACAGCAGATCTTAGTTACAGCGCTATTGCCGGCTTAGTGCACTACATCTCCTCATCATCATCTAACGGCCATGCCTTGTCGAGTTAGCCACGACTCTCTTTCCATCATTGTCCTCTTTCGCAGTAGATAGGAAGACACTATATATTGTAATAGAAAATCGTATTGAATAAGTTTTAGTAGGATATGCATGTGCTCATAATAAGCCATATATGATAGTAAGAAATGTATGAAATATGTAGAGTTGCGTGTGAGAATCTGTATTCCAGCTTGTAAGGAACTTTGTAATTTAAACTCATAAAGATGTCATTGTAAGTACAAATATGTAGCGTGATATACGGAAATGTACGTAATTATTGTTTAAATTTTAAACTGATTAAGAGAAGAATTACATTTTAACTTATTAACATCAAGAGAACTGTTATTTTTTAATGTAAGCTGTACAATTAATAAAAGTATCAATGATATTGATTAATATGTTCCACTATATTGTATTATTAAACATATTCAATATATTCTAGACAGTTCTGAATCCATCTCACGCACGCGCGCACTCACACATATTTTAATTGGAAACCACTTTCTGAAGGAACTTCCTCTCTGATTTTGCAGAGAATTTTCGGAGCCGGAGATCGATAGTATCCGCTTTTCTTCAGTGCTTTTCTACTGGTTTACGAAAGAAGCGTTCTACAAAATAAAAAAGGAAGTTCTTTGCGAACGTGATTTTCCGTTAATAATAGGCCTATAATATTTTGTTCTTCGTACTATTTAAATTAGCAGCCATCTTTACTATTTCTTTTATAAAATTGCTAAACTGCTACAGTGTTTCAATACGTAGCAGTTCAACACTGTAGCAGTTTAGCAATTTTATAAAAGATATAATATTTTGCTTCAAAAATCTTGTTTTTTTTTGACCCATTACTGAGTCAAGGTATCTGCACTTAAATGAGTTTGGCAGACGGGATATGTGAATCCTCTGATACAACCCCGAACCTGGAAGACCAAGAACTTTCATTTCGGGGTCCTCTTCCCCTAAAGAGTTGCTTTCACCTCAGCTGACGATCTCTCTCTGCCCGGTGGCAGTAGGCTAGCTGACTCAGCACATGTGTTCAGCCGTTGGGCTACTATAGCCTCATCCGCCTCCACACTAGATGCACATCCTGCTGCCGATGTGCAACATCCTGCCAGGCCAGGCCCCAGGATACCCCCCAGGCTGCCCTGACAGAACCCCCATCTCTCGTTTGCTTACCGATCCACTCCGCCGAAGCGATTGGTTACCACAACCTTGGAGTGGATTGCTCGGCGTAACAGGGCCCACCAACGTGTAGGTGAGAGTGGAGTTGGGGTGGAGAGGCTGGTGCATTTCTCTTCAATGAAAGCATATGTTCGCGTCACACTCCTTTTGGACGTCGCTTCCAAAATAGTGATGGATATTATAACTTAGTATGAATGTGTGAAACAACACACATTCACACATATATGTACACATGGTAATGCATATCGTATTGAATATATTTGTTAGGAAGTATATGTACTTACAACAGTGGTGTATCTAGAATTTGACCTGGGGGGGGGGTCCGGGCTCGGGTCGGCTTCATACAAAAGAAAAACAACATAAGATTTAACAAAATTACTATCTTTACAGAAAACGTGTGATAGCATCCTGAAATCAGTCACACTAAAGTAATTGGCAATAACAGAATAAAAATACGCGTTATTGAAACATTGTTACAAAATACTTATTGACTGAACTGATTTTTCTCTATTTCATATTTCAATCGTACACACTAATGCTGTGTAATAAACATTTTTGTACTCATTGGCTAGAATTAAAAAATGAGTTACTATTATATTAGCATACACAGCTGAAACATTAATAAAACAGCTTAAATATTAAGAGATTAACTAAATTCGTCAACTTTTTTCGACCCTCTGGGAGGGTTTGGTCCCGTTCATCTCCCGCCCCCGTAAATACCCTCCTGACTCACAATAAGGGATATGATTGGAATACGAGAATGACAAAGTAAGTACAGTTGCATGTAAGACTCGGTATTTTAGCTTCTACGGAACTTTGTAATTTAAACCACAAATCAATAGTTATGAGGGAACAAATGTAGTGCAACAAATCAAAATGTGCGTAATTAACGTTTGTTTAGGTTACATTGTGAATAACGTCGAAATTATAAACTTTAAGAATTGAAGAGACGGATTAAGAATTTTCTAGAATGCATTGAGTAAGTTGAATAATAAAATACGCTGCAAAGGATTTAGAAAAAAATAATATAAACGCAGAAGAAGCAATTGAAAGAGAAGTTTCTCAGGCAAAAGTGTTAAAAATGGAAGGAGTCCAGAGAGAAAAACGCACGTTCAAAGTGGACTGAAGACAGGAAGAAGAGACATAGTGAAAAGATGA
This sequence comes from Magicicada septendecula, assembly GCA_034769895.1. Classification (NCBI taxonomy): domain Eukaryota; kingdom Metazoa; phylum Arthropoda; class Insecta; order Hemiptera; family Cicadidae; genus Magicicada; species Magicicada septendecula. Next base: position 426,319,411 of record CM068373.1, on the reverse strand, counting down.
AAGAATGCTGGAGAAAAAGAAAAGAACAAGGAATAAAGAATTGAATTTGGCATGTGGTCCTCAGATGGCCGATGCAAATAGGGAAAAAATATGCTGCAACATATAATTCAATGTGATTCATACTTTTATTAATTTTACACACCCATTGCAAAAGTAATAGGTCTTTCAGCGTATATAAGATTAAAATATTGTTCTTCCTAACTCAATTTGAGATTTAAACAAAACTACATGGTGTTTTAAATCAAAATTCAGTAAAACAGCTGTATATTTGTTACACATACAAATGGATTAACCAAATGATTACTGATCTTTATAAATGTAAAAAACTGTTCCAAAAATTGAATTATTGCAAAACTGAGTTCAAATAAAGTTTTTTCTGTCAAGCAAGTAGAAAAAGGATCACATCGCAAAGGATGAATGTGAGTAAACTGCCACTCTACAACAACCGTGCGGGGAGGTAAATGACCTTGGTGTGTGTTGATCATTAATAAAGTAAACCCTTCTCGTCTAAGTCGTTTCATTGCTTTCCCACTGTAGAATTTCTGAGGATTAATGTTTGATAAGTAATGGTGTGCGTTTGCTGTTATATGGTAAAAAGACTATTGGTGAGTAAAATGAGGGGATTCAACCTTGAAGCTAGTCCACCCCCCCCCCACACCAGCAACATTTTATTTACGCCATTGTGTTTAGTATCCATTATTGTTTTTCACAAATTCTACTTAGTATGACTTTATATGTTTTTAAGTTACTGAAAAATATTTTCAATAATGTTTGTTCTTTAATTAAACTCCTTTTAGACGTATCTGTGGAACGATTCATAGGTACACTGAAAAATAAAACACGGAAGGATACCCGAATGAAATTTTATAAAACTGTAGCTGTCCCCACATCCTGTATGCTGGTGAGACATGGACTCTTGGTAAAAGGGACGTGCAGAGGATTCAGGCACCCGGAGTAAAATTTCCAAGAGGGACGCAAGGTTGTTCTCTCTTGGATCGGAGAAGGAACGAGGATATTAGACGCTATTTAAACATTGTATCATTGTACCAAAGAATTGAAGACCACAGAAGGAGATGGTGTGAACGCTTGATTCACATGCCTGATATCCATCTACCTGTGGCTGCCTTAGGTTATCATCCTACTGGAAAGACAGATGTCGGTAGACCGAGGAGGAGATGGGTTCCGGAACAGGTCTAAGGCCTAGTCCTTGGAGTGGTGGTGGTGATGGTGATGATGATGATGATGATGATGATGATTAAACTCCTTTACAATTTGAACGTAGTGCAAATCTTACTACACAAAAAATGGCAATGACCTTTTCAAATACTGTGCAGTTTAAAATGCTAATTTTTAAAGTTGTTCGCGTGGATTACGATGGCAATATCAGCTTTCGATGCTTTCTTTATGAAAATGTATGTGAGGCATTAAACCGAAAGGAATGTTTTAGCAGTATAGAATTATTTTAATATATAAAAAGAAATATCATGTAACAACTCTTTTGAACGGCACGTAACGGCAGTAGGCCTATAATGCAAACAGCACATCCCAACAGCAGTCAAATGTCCGTTCTCTTCCCACGCGGTCGTGGTGTGGCAATTTACCTCCAATCTCGCTCACACGCTCCCAATCGAAAAACTCGATCCCGTCCAGCTGCTCAAAGTCCGGTACTGCTCCAGGCTGGTCTTTGGCTTTCTTAGGACGGTCACAGACGTCAGCAGAACACGACGCCGTCGACAATCTCTAACCGTCTACCAGGACGCTCTGCTACCTTTGAACGACCCTGGCAATCGTAGTGACATGTACACGAAATTTGGGGTGTGTGTGTGTGTGTGTGTGTGATATTTAAGTTATCCCCAAGGATATGGTACGACGCTCAGAGAGCGATAATTATGACATTATTAAGCAGCTATGAAGACATCGTGTGTACGTATTATTAATAGGTGTTGCAACATCGAGGCGCGATGACGGAGTTCTCACAGCGTGACTGGTACATACGGGATGTCTAATGAAGTCATTACTACGGGGTCGCTTGGGTTACTACTGCCGCTGCTGCTGCTAACGTGTGCTACACACACACTGAGACGTTTAATTAGTTTAGTTCACTCGGTCTGTGAGCGACTGTCTGACAACAAACAAACAATCGATAGTCACTCAGTCAGTCAGCAGCGAACTGTTCCTGTTGATTAATTAATTAATCGATTTCTTCTATCTCCACGCTTGACCTTGCCACCCGTCACGGTGGCTTCATTCGCCGGAACAACAACGACAACGACACAGTATTGTTCTGTTATTGATTTACCAGTGGAACGAAATGTGTGCCATGTGAAAGCGCTTCGTCTTGGAGTGTGACACCACCGCAGGGGTAAGGTGACGGTTAAACGTTTGATCATGACCAGAGTTTGCACCAAATCCAGATAATCGGTTTAAATATTTGGAATGTCGGATGGCAGAAGATAATGAAGAAATAAATGAAATAAGGAAAAGGATACAGGCCGCAAATACATCATATGCTTTGTTGACAATCAGGCCTATATTCAAGACAAGGAATATACACCCTCGGTCCAATGGCACATTATATAAAGTTATGGTTAGACCGGTGATAACATATGGCAGCGAGACTTGGACTGGACAAACAAGCCGATAACATACCTTTGAAACGAGAATAGTCAATTTTGAGAAGAATATATAGAGAATGCGTCACAATGAGGAACTATAGTATATAAGCTATATACAATGATCTGGCTACCACCATCCGACTGCATAGATTGTAATGGCCAGGACACATCATTAGAATGGAAGCCAACCAAATACCTAGGAAGATACTGTTTAATCAAATCGAAGGTAGAAGGCCTGTCGGAATACCTAAGAATCGCTGGATTGATGCAGTGGCGAGGAATGCTGATACTTTACTTAAACTAAAACGATGGTCATCGATCGCCAAAGACAGGGGAAAATGGAGGCGGATGTTTATGGAGGCTAAGGTTCGATCCGAACTGTGACGCCATAGAAGAAGAAGAATAAATAGAAGAAGAAGAAGATCAGAATATACGAGCACCAATTCCACGGACAAAAATACACGGCATATTGAAGGAGATTAAACTAGGACAGAAAGTCTTCCAGAAAGATCGGAATTTCATATATCGTGTAGTGATGATGAATTAGAATGTGAAAGAAAGTGAGGAAATTCTATTAAGTCTACAGTCACTCTCGCGCTGTAGTATATCAGAGATAAGCGGTATATTCAGCAGAGAAATGAAGTTGAGATACAATATACGTTGTTGAATCATGATGCTTTACCACTAGAGGACTAAAGGGTGGCCCGCTCACTGTCAGTGATAAGTAATACATGAAGACGATCAAAACTGAGATAATAAGGATAGGGAGCGCCCTGTGGTGAATACACGAAGCTTAAAGTCACGAAATAGAGGAGACTTTGGATGTAGTGTATTTGGACGTGTAGTGCCTTTGATGGTTGGTTTCGTTTGGTGGATTGACCAAAACGGTGTGACCAAGATTAGGATTCGTTGGCGGATTGACCAAGATTAGAAATAAAAAAATTGAAGAACGGTAATCTATAGCAGAAAGAAGTGGACATTTACTGTAGTCAAAAGGCAAACATTTTTATAATCATGAACAATTTATAAAATTATTCGTGGAGTGATATCGCGGAAACGAAGTCACTGAGGGTCGTGAAAAATTGAGCGGTTAGCAGTCACGTCAACAATTTACATAATAATAATCAACATCTTATATCACGCCATAGGCAACTTGCTGCCTGTTCCGCCTTCAAAGATTCTCCAGCCATTTCTTCCTGGGTCTACCTACACACCTCTGTCCCACAGGTTTATATTTCCAGACTTGTTTGGACAGCCTTCCATATGACATTCCTTCTAAGTGTTCTTTCAACCGTTGTGTATAATCTTTTACTCCTTCATTCAAGCTAAAAAAACTTGTAATTCTTCTGTTATGACATCCGCCTTCAGACGGTCAAGTTTAGAACACCTTTCAACTCCTAATAAGAACGCCATTTCCGAGGCCTGTATTTTACTTACTTGTTTCTCGGTTTTTTTTTTTTTAACTCCTAAAGGCAATGCCTTGTCGCTGTAGCCACGTCACTCTATCCCTTGCGATATTCTTCATTTCTCCATAGGACCCACTATTCACGACACTCATTGTGCTGCGGAAGTATGCAGTTCTTGGTCTTCCTTTGGGCTTCTTCCCCACTACTTTGTTGTTGTATGGGCTTTTTCTCGGTTGTTGTCCATAATTCACACCCATAGGATACACAGCGACTCTCAGAACTTTGTAAAACTTCAGTTTTATATCTGGACGTACATTTTTCCTAAAAATACTGTTGACTGTCCTGTAGATCTGGAAGTTACCTAACTTAACATGAACATCATAACTTTTATAATAACCAATATCATTCTCCAAATAGCTAAAATGGCTCACCTGATCTACAATTCACAATCATTAATCCATTAGTTCATGATTAATAATCATTAACCATTATTTTTGTTTTTATTGGTTTTATGTATTGTTTACAAATTTGATGAAGTTTAAAAACAGATTTTTGTAAAGCAGATTCTGTATTTTGAATTACAAGGAACTCGACAGCAAACAACAGCACATTCAGATATCTGTCTCGTGATAACTTAATACCAGGGTTCACTAGATGCTTCCATTTCCTTACCAGATCGTCAGTATAAATGTTAAAAAGAGTAGGTGATATACTGCAGCCTTGTCTAACACCTTAATTGGCAGATATTTGTTGAAATATCCTACAATTATTTTAACAGCCATTCTTGTTCCGTTATATAGGCCTGTTAAAAGGCTTGTTCCGTTAAGTTGTTGTGGGTTCTTCTAATATTTGCCACAGCAAATTGCTATCTACTCTATTAAAGGTCTTCTCAAAGTAAACGAAAGCTACATGTGTTTCTTTTTTGAACTCACGGTGCTTTTCAATGATTTGTGTAATAATAAAAGCATTGTCTGTACAAGATCTGCTCTTTCTGAAATGATTTTGTTCTTACAAAGTAAGGTGCTCGGAAATAGTTTGCAAACGTTGACTTAGGATCCTTGAATATATTTTGTAACCAGTATCAACCAAACATATCCCCCTATTGTTATTACAATAATTCCGACTTCGCTTCTTAAAAATAGACACCACTCGAGCAGTTAACCAATCTTGCGGGACCTGTTGTCTTTTCCAACACATATTATAGAAATGTAGTAATAATATCAATAACAATTTTTTTTAAAAGGGCAGGTAGAAAAATTTGCTGTACAAATGTCTGGAAGGTGCACACCCGGGGTCTGTGGGTTTGCGTATTTTATATCCGTCCCAATAAAAAAAACCATGTCCCTTTCCTCTTCTAAGACACTAACCTGGAACTGTTTGACACACTACTTCGGGCTAGGTCTATTGTTCTTCAGCCCTAGGGCTCACATCTGGCTTGTTATTCTTCTATATTATATTGTCCAAATCTATTATCTTCGCCAGAAGAATCTCTTCTGCGAAGCGTGCCACACAGTTTCTAGTGTCCTCCCCTTTAGCAACGTTTCAACGATGAGTAATAAAAATAATAATAAAAAGAGGTTAAACGTTCAATTACTTAGGTAAGATTTTGACGCCGAACATCAATTAGAAGAGAACGACTATGCCAGATTATGTTCAGTCTGCGCCAGAAGACTCGCAAATCCAAATCACTGTCCTATTAACACACTGCAGTATGTTGTCCTTAAACGCAGTACAGACAACAGCTACTAAAGGATTCTTGGAAATAGCAAAATGGAATGAAATTTCTAAGGAGAATCGTGGAACCTTCCTTAGTATCAGCAAATGAGTTCACGTTTTATTCGAGGCCAGAGCTGTATGAGAGTTTGAGAAACCCTCGACCTTGATAAAGAAGAGTGGCTGTCTACAAGTAACATATAATAGATTCAGGAAGGATAGCAAACAAGATCCTCTTCTTCCAGGAGAACAGAACGGCACAATTAATATAGGTAAAGGAAGTCCATCAGGATCTAGTAGAATGTGGAATCGGGGAAGAGACTGTACGAAACAAAGAAGTGTTCAGAATTAAAATTGCGTAGATCTCTCCGAAGAGTAATCAAGGAAAATCAAAGGGTGTTATAGTAAGATAAACGAGCAAAAACAAGCCAGAGAATGAAGTAATAGGCCTACTACCAATGAAAAAAGAACTTCACAAAGTTAAGGAATTTGTATGATTGCATCTCTTAGGTGAATGGAAAAAAGAAGAAATGAAGGAATAATAATAATAATAATAATAATAATAATAATAATAATAATTCAATAATGATTTGGACAAAGCCACAGGCAATTGCTTAGGCGCGTACACCTGCTATGACTCTGTGCAACGTCAATGGGATAATGACACTACCGGACATCCAGGTTGGTAGGTAATCCGAGCCCGTGGGTCGAGCCCAACATAGGAGATGTTAACTTTAACCTCGCGCGGTTATTTTTTTGTGTGTTGTTTGAGACTTGTCCAGAAGGGAAAGTCTAGGGCTGATCTGAAGCAAGCCCCCTTCAGCCGAATGGAAGGATGTGAGGAGACGTACGCCACTGCAGGCCGGAAGCGAAGAATTGGAGGTAGAGTAATGCGTGTGTGTGTAGATGTAGTATGTAGCCATACAGGTAATGGAAGTGGCTGATGTAAGTGGCATAACGTTTATACACGAGGGACGAGTAACGCAGGTCGCCAAAGCTGGAAGGAGGCGCCAGAGTGGCGTCAAGGTAGGCGGAGGTCACAAAGAAGAGGCCTAAGTAGTTAGACGAAATTTCAGTTGTTATGTAATCAGGAAGGATGGCAGGTTGAGTATGTTTAATGATGGGAATTAAGTGTTTCTATTTCTGTCGGCGAGGAGTTCTGGGAGGAGGTCCATCGGCTATGGTAAGGAGGCGGTTTATGAGGAAGGAAGGTCTGCGGATATTGCGGGTAGTTCTGTTGACGGAGGTGGCTACGGATTGTAGGGAAGTGCGTTGTTTTGCTTGAAGTTTGTGAGTATTTCCAGTTGATCTTGTACAGGAAGGAGTCGAGGTTTGAGAAGAGTTTGTTGAGTGCATATAGCCTACAGAGCGCTGTTCGAGATTTTTGGTAAGCGGAAAAGGACAGGCTACTTTAAGTACTTTAGAGCATATCTTTACCGATGGGCAAGGTGATGTCCCCTCAATGGTGAGGTCCTACGAAGCGGAAAAAGATGTTCTCGCACAACTTCTGAGCAAAGTTCTCAGAATATCAGCTGATTCCCAGCTCAATGTTAGGACAACTCTGATAATATTGTCGGAGCGGTACTGAAATGAATTGCTGTCTCACAAACGCTTCCCGTTATTATCCTGCCTGTTGCTAGACAGGCATGTCCTTAAGTTGCCTGCTAATCCAGAGTCTGCCAACAGCGAAGTCAGACAGACTGAATCGGCTCCAGCGTCCTCGTGGAGACAGGCAGGAGGAATTCACGAACTCCTCTCCTGCACGGCCATCGTGCAAAGGGGAACCGCAGCCCAATTCCTTATACCGAACAAATGACCGCGTTGAAGTGTTTGAACCTGGCGTTCATCAGGTCTCCACTCGGTCAATGCAAACAAACCAGGTCGCAAGACAGCCCGCGTAACTTCCTCTATCCGTCTGTGCCATTTTCAACGTGAAATCGATCAGGATGGATTTGTTTCCACGATACTAATAAAAAGATAACACAATTATATAAGAGTACAACAAAGGCCAGTTGTTGTGTGTTTATTAGCAAGTACCGCGACGTCGTACAATCGGCCGAGACGTGTACACTTGTTAATCATCTGTCACAATCGTTCTAATTGTCGTAACAATTTATTTTCGTCCAAAGTGGAAACTATTTTTCTTAATTGTTTGCGTACATTGAAATTAACGATACGCTTTTAATTGCTGTTAAGTAATTAACAACAAATTGACTTGTTAACATCGAGTTTACAAGTATGTTGATGTTTTGTTTGCGGCTGGTTGTACAAACTTTGATTCCGCACATATCTAATACTACACATTCGTGAGATACTTGAGTCAGCAAAAGGAAACGTCTTATAAAATATGTGTGTGGGACGTGGTTCTGATTGGTTCTAAATGTGGATGGCAGGCAAGGAACGATTAGAGGTTTTTGCCTGCTTTAGAATCTAGGTGGGCCGATATACCTATAACAGGTATTTTGGAACGATATTTTGTGGAACGGATATAACAGTGACTGAAAAGTTGAAATACCTGTTCCGATTCAACCCTCCTACGCAACTAACAAGTAAACAAGTACACAAGTATTAGGAGTATTACGACTACACGAGTACGAAGCCACTTTTTGGTTCTGAATTTCGTTTCTGCGCATGTGCGGATTGCCAAAAGTACGAAACGAACCAAAACAGCGAGGTTCAGAATATCTCTATGCCAAAGAGACGAAGCTGTTTTGAATAAATGAAAAAATTCATACTGATGTTACATTTATTCTCGTGTGTTACGCAGATATATAATATAGATTATAATAACAAATTATACATTATACTAGTCACCAACTTGGTAAATTTTGAAAAAGCGAATTATATTGTGGCTGATAGGCCATATAGTACTTTTTGTTAATGTGATTTCGGAGATGATTTTAACTTCACTGCACATCTCACGTAAATTTTTTGACATTCTTTGTTGTGCTATTACGTGCACTCTAAATTTCATTGCCAGAGTTTCGCAGCTGATTTGTCAAACCAAAATGGAATAAATAATTTAATATTAAATCTACGTCAGTTTGTTTACTCCTAGTGAAAACTTAAATTAGTATTCCCAAAGGGAGATAGGCCTATAAATTCTCTTGTTTCTTATTTTCTTTTAATCAGCAACAGCTTAATAAAGTCACAGTGTACATTAACACTGTTAATACTTTTAGTTTCAATTTATTTCTTATATCAAATTATATACAGGTTTATGTATAAGATAGTATATAATAACAGGTATTTTACCTGTTATTTTTTGGAACGGTATCGTCTGTACCTATTATTTTCAAACACTAGTTTAGCACACCTCTACTTTAGACTAAACTCCATATCTCTGAGAGGTATGTGACTTAGAAAGAGAGCGTAGACATGCGCACGCGTAGGCATGCTTAGTGATGTAAACAAACCAACGACTACTAAGAAATACCGATTCACATTACATTATCAAAACTCACTCAACGCTGACTTTCCTCTCACCAAAAAAAAAAATGTTTCTCCCATATTCCCGGGAACTTTTAATTTGCACAAGATAAGATACTTGTAACGCATCATTGCAATTTCTGGTTTTTTAGTAAACACTTTTCTTTTACTTCTACTTGAATCCCACACTTCACTCGCGTTAATGATTTAGCGCCCCAAGGGAAATGGATTCTTTCTTTCACGATAGGTAGGAGTTTTTTAACAGTGGGCACAACATTTTGATTTTTATAAAAATCCTGAACAATGTTTCTTACTACACACTTATCAGAAACGTCAAGAAAAAGTTTCCTTTTCTCACATGTTTTACTTTTTTCTCGGAAGAGACTTCCGGCAAGAATTTCCCTTCTGGACTGTATTTCCTTTGCTGTGAACAACGAAACTTCATTTTCTTTCTTTCGATGACCCTTGAAGATACACTGTGAATAGACAGCTACAAATAAACAAATAACAGGATAATTCACTCACTAACTGAAAGTAACTAAATGTACACTCATGCTAAACGATAGTTCACAAATCGTATTGTTAATGAACACCTACTTGAAAAGTACTAAGTTGTAAACACAGAACCAATAAAATTTGAACGCACTTACTACCACAACGGTGAATACCAGACTGCAGTAAAATTACAGTGTTTAATTGCCTTTGCGAGTGGATGCCGGTCCGACTGTGAACAGAGTGTACAGCTGTCATTGGCCTTGACAAACTAACGACACTAACACAAACACACTCACGCATAATTTATCCCCTCCACAGAGACACAGAGTTCAGTCTCATGCAGTAAAAGAATTATATGTAACCATTTCACGGAAATTTATGACAAAATGTATAAAAGATTGTACGACAGCCTTGTAGGAAGGAAATATCGATTGCTGGCACCACACTAATCTACCCATTATCAGACGAAGATGAGTATGAGAGGAGGGGGAAGACTAAAAAAAATCTTGTTCGAGTAAGTTGCTGCATCTATAGGTACCGACGAAAGGACACAATCTGCAGCATGTATGTTTCAGAAAGGATAAACTGATTGACCATTTACGAATTCTTGGATTGATGGTATAAGGAGACACATAATTCTTTATTTTTACTAAACTTGTATTGCAACCAGTAACACGCAATTATACTTTCCATAAGCGCTTTCAAGCCTATCGGCTTATCTTCAGATGGAACACAACAACCATACCTACAAACCTTCACCCCTTTTTCGTTAACTTGACGTAAACAAACATAGCAGGTAAACACCCTTGTTACGCCTTAGCCATCAACCAGCCGATTCACCACCCCTTGTCACAGTACTTTTCCATTGCTGCCTGGTAAAAAAATTTTATAACTAAGTATCAGGCTGCTACCAACCTTTATGTTCTACATTTCTCTCTTCCTTAATATGTGGTAAAATATATCTTCACTAACAAATTTCACCTTTTAATTAATTAAACTATTTATATCCTTTTTTCTTTCCTTTAATATTTCAAGTTCTTCTCTCAACTTTCTTTCCACCAACATGTGTTGACTATGAGCTTACTTATAGTCATCACCGGACTCGAAAGCACTGGCCCCAAAGTCTCTGAAGTTGCGCCGAAGCTCGTTGTCGGATCTACTGAATGTGGGTTTGCCAGGTGAGTCGGTAGTCTAGGTGAATCACGAGATACTTCCCGCTCTTGGTGCAGAGAAAAGTCGTCTGTCTCCTCAGTTCCAAAACGCGCTTTTGTACTTCGGCCTCGAGGTGTACTACGTAAGGAAAGTCTACCAACGTTTGGAAGGCTCGTAAGGAGAATTGTAGAGCGTTGCGTAAAACCGCCTCTTACACAACGCGTGCAAAGTCACTCGCCCACGTTTCTATCTAATCAACTTAGCAGCTGCTGCCAGTATATGACGGCCAGTTTTGATTGCTGACTTCCCCAAAGGATAATGTATGAAGAAGAAGAAGAAGAAGAAGAAGAAGAAGAAGAAGAAGAAGAAGAAGAAGAAGAAGAAGAAGAAGACAAAAATTTAACACACAACAGAAATAAGAAAAAAGAAATTTTAAAGCAACTAAGTCATCACGTAACTTTGTCCTTAACAGGTGATTAGGTAAGTCATAGGAAAGTCGTGTCTCTCATGTTTGCCTTGTTAAAAGTGCAAACCAAGATTTCAGAACAAGTTGATGTTAAACGGCCGGTCGGTGACACACGAGGCAAGCCTTCGTGACCCCATCGACAAGGATAAAACAGTTTAACAGACGTTACATGTCACCTAAAGTATTTGACACGAATGTGAACCGCGAACAGCAGCTAACGAGGACTCCACGAGTGGGACCGACTTCAATTCCACACACAGTAATGTCTTTCTCGTGTCTTTTACGTTAAAACGAGCTTTTGTTAGAATTGTCTGTCCACGAAGTTACGACTGGCTAATTAAATTTACCGCGTTATCACCGAGTTAGCTGGCAGATAACACGCCGTTGAGGACAATGAGTCTTAACTGTGCGTAATTTTACGCCACGTATTGAAGAACGATATAGTTTAAGTGTGGCAATCTTATTATTGCAGGAAAATTTAAGACGGAAATGTGTGTGTGCGTCTCTCTCCATTAGCTTGGTACAACACCTAGTCTTCTAAAAGTAAAAATTAGTAGTAATATATTTAAATTGAATAACTAAACACTTGTCTTAGTTCTACGGATGCTCTTTAATTTAATGGCAATTTCCAGTTATTAAGCTTTGACGACGGCTTCAATGTTGTTGAAATTATTATTATCAGCCGGGCCGTTAGGCAGTGGCCCACAGTTGTCGTTATTGACAAAGGTTTCGGGCCCACCATCAGAGGCCATTCATTATCAGTGTTTAGATTGGCAAGGTGTACGCCAATCCGGCGACTCTACCTCATCTGTGAGGTGAATTGGCGCACACCGTGCAAATCTAGACACTGATGATGGCCTCCGATGGTCGGGTCGAAACGTTTGACAATAACGACAACTGTGGACCACGGCCTGGTTGATATTAATCATCATCGTCATCATCTGCAAGGATTAAACCAAGGATAGTTTGCTCTGGTCTCAAACAGTCAAAGAGTCACTCCAGCTCCAGCGCTTCCTCGGAGTCCCACACCTCTCCGTCCCTTCGGTTTATACGTTCCATAATTGTTTGGGGATGCGGCAGTCATCCATTCGGGAAAGATGTTCCCACCAATTCAGCCGATACTGGCCAATCCAGTCGAGTATAATCATAATATTCATTTCCTTCATACCGTATATCTGTGTTTCTTCGATGATCATGGAGCGTATACCCTGCCGCGTGTCCGAGAAATCTCATTTCAGCCGCTTGGATACGACTCGCCTGGCCTTTCGTTAAAGTCCAATTCCCAGACCCACAAAGAGGTGTGGGAAGGGCCATCGCCTTGTAAAATTTTAGGCATGTTCCTTCACTTGCTGACTTAAGAGTACGCCTAATGGTCCCGCACATAAGGTTGAACTTATTCAACTTATTCACAACGTCGTTACTTGCATTATAAGACACACTGTAGCCCAGGTATTAAAAATTGCGGACTTGTTCCAGGACAGTACCATCTATAACAATTTTTGCCCGTACGGGATCAGTTCCACGAAAAGCCATCGCCTTGGTCTTAAGTGTGAATATTTGTAATGCAGAATCTTTGCAGATTCGATTCAACAAATGTATACCCATCTGCAACCTACTTTCCGAGACCGACAGAATAAACTGATCGTCCGCAAACAACAATGTGTCAATTGTAGAGTGACCAATCATAAAATGCTCTCCATGTCACATCTGCCTGTTTTGGTTGCCATCGTCAATATATAAATTTAAAACAGAAGGTGATAATGGACACCCTTTTCGTACTCCGTATTTTGTCAGGCCAACAGGACATATTCATTACTAAATTGTCTCAAATAAGGCTGATAATAATAAGTTCAACAATACCTGACAATTGTTTCGCCAGTTACGGCAGCTTCAGAGGTCTGAATTGAACAGTTCAAATTTAACCTCTGAAGTTGCCGTAACTGATGGAACAATTGTCAGAAAGATAAAAAGTAGGCCTATCTGTACATCCCAACCAAGTATTGCCTTAGTCTTTCACGGTCGCCGTCGTAGTCATTAATACTTTCCGGGCTGTCAGGCCGTGGGGGGAAACGCTTCAACCACTCCATCTTTGAAATACTAACGAAGGTCTCAGTCAGTAAAGCACAGTACTGTGGCTAAGACTCAGTATTCAGAAATTCCTCACAACTTGATCCCGCACGTAGAATTTAACGAAATTCTTTAAGGCTCGGATTTAGGTGTCCTGCCGTCCCTAGGCACTATTGTTAGCCCCCCCCCCCCCAACAAGTAACTTCTATATAGTAAATTCTCCGTCATTGCTGAAAAAAAGTTGCTGAAAATAGTCATTTCAACTATCTCTATTGCCAATATCTCATATATATAAATCGGTTCATAACGTTATCCTACGTCTTCCGAAGCCGTAGTCTCCATTGGTCTCGATCCAACCAAGATTCTTCTTCCAATTCTCGGTCTCTCATTGTCCGATTGATGCCTTCTCTCCAACTCACCCTAGGTCTTCCTCTTCGCCTACGACCATATGGTGTCCATCGCAAAATTTGCTTGGGGAGTCGATTATCCGGCATTCTTTGTACATGTCCAAACCATCTGAGCTGTTTTTTTTTTATGTCGTCAACAATAGAGCACTGTACCCTCATTATCTCCCCGATTCTGACGTTTCTTACTTTTTACCAATACCTCATTTGATCTTAAATCTAAAAGGGAAATGTGATGGAATTGTAAAAAAGACTACTTTTTTTAACTTTTATTGATATTTATTTACGTGTGCACTTTAGTAACACATAGATTAGTTTCATAACAAGTAATATACGTAGGCCTACTTTCTTTTTATAAAACGAAATTAAATGTATCAAGTTCTTCTATTCATTTAAACAACCTTCTCTACTATGCTCTGAATATATGATCATGCGCAGTAGGGATTGACTTCTAGATCTAGGCGCCCCAAGCGATATCGAAACAAACTATTTTAGTCGGCAAAAAAGCGGACAAGAATTTCAGCGGAGTGCCCAGACCTGTATAGGTATACGACCGTGCTCCGCTCCGACCACCGCTATTGATAGGCCCAATGTCGATACCGTGTTATTCAATGATATAATTAAAGGATTTCAAAACCATTTTCTTCAATTTGGCCATAATAGAAGTGCCCAATACAAATGCTGTAATTTAAAAACCGAAAACATGAAATTTTAACAAATAATTTTTTACCTCGTGCCGCCCCCCCTGAGCCTGCCGCCCCTAGGCACGTGCCTAGTGGGAAATCCGGGCCTGCTTAGCCACAGTACTGTGGTTTTCTGACTGAGACCTTTGTCAGTATTTCAGCCCTTTCAGCACTGAAGATGGCAACCGATGGACTGGCTGAAACGTCTGCAAATTATAACATCGGACCACGGCCTGATAGCCTGGAAAGTGTTTATTTACTAAATTTAAATATTATTAAGTGTTCTACCATTCTATTAAGTACCGACCGACCATTCTACCAATGTAAACTACTAGTAAGCTCCTGAGCTGCAGAACTCGCTCACCATTTTGAACGAAACACATATACACTATTATTAAGTTAGATAAATTTTAATATCAGATAATTTTTTTAATAATTAGAAAAATCACGAAAACCTCGACTACTTTACTATCTTGTTTTATAAATAATAATAATTGTAAAGCAAAAACTATAAACAATAAACGTTATGAACTACTGAATTGGTTTTTTACTTTAATTTATAACCATACTCCCTAAACGACCAATAATTTAGTCCTAGCTTTTAAGTCTATGTATGTTTTCGTAGAAATCTATAATCCTATATCTGATACTTTTCACAAATATACATGACTGGTTACAATATATAAGTTTTTTTTTGTAAATATAGCTTACAAACGTTTTGAAGGTAAACCAGAGTTTTCAAAGAGTGTTGAGACATATGAATTTTGTGGAATTATTAAAGTTGCCGAGTTTGCGTTTTGAATGAAACTCCTCACAACGTGATCACGCACAGAGAGTTTAACACTTTTCTTAAAGCTTTGAGTTCCGGTTCGTGCTGTGATGCCCATAAAGTTAAAACATTTCGCAGTAAACGGCATATTTGGATTTTAAAAATTAAAATTCACTTTAATCTGACACCCGTCTGGATTTTAAAAAATTTTCAGATTTGCCATCCCTATTTTGAGCTATGGTGACCTAAATTTTTGAAACTTCAAAACTACGTAATATTCAGATTTTTGTTAAAATCCTCTTTAAAAGGTACATGTATATTTTCGATTATATTAACATTTTTACCCATCCAAACAGATACATTACCAGACAATGGATCAATATTACTGACAACGGGCTTTAGCTAGTTTTCTGACTCCTACCGGTTGCTGATACCGGACGATTATTCGCTATTCATGAGTCCTGTTTCTGAACTTCCCAGGAGATGTACACTGAGAGCATCCTCTACAGTACCCATCTTTTAGACAGTTTCTTCATCCTGTACGTTGGTGTGTAATTTTAAAAATATTGCTGGCGGAAATGTTTGCGGTCTCAGCTACTTCACACAGTTTCATTCTACGTTAAGTAAATACTGTTTGGTGTAATCTCTGGAGTTGACAGCCCATATGAAGTACACTGCTCCGCTTCCTTATTAAGCATACTCATACGTCAACCAAGAGTACTCATATCAGCAGATCAATATTTCATTGTTGACATCGAAGGTACGGAATCGCCATAAACAGAGAAACTATTTCGACTCTGACCTCATCGTATTACTTTCCCCTTTTAATAAACGAAATCTGATAACTGCTCGGTATTGTTTAAAAAAAAAAAGGAAAAATTTGTTCAACTTTGAAGCATGGTCAAGAAGTAATTAAATAATAATTGTTTTTTCTAAAATTTGCACAGCAATCTTTTAGTTCTTACGTTGCAATAATATGATATTAGTGCACTGTCTTATGTAGGCTAACCAGCTAAGTAATTTTTCTTGTACGTTGGTCCATATTAGTATAGTCTTCATGTTAGGCGGCGTGTGGAGGACTTCACAAAAATTCTTCTTTTCTTCTTTCATCAACTACTGTATCACCATTACCTTATCATTACATCATTTTCTTCTTTCTCTTGGGGTTAAGGGTTTGAGTTATTTCCCTCTCTGCCGTCCGTAAACATCCATCCATCGAAGATAAGTCTCTCCGTCTCCTCCCGTCTGTTCCTAAAATACAGGGTCTATAATTGAGGATCATTTAGACAAAACCTAGATTCTTAGAATACAATGTAGAGCTGAACCCTTCTCGGTATCTCCTTTACCTTCTATACCTTATATTAACTTCTCAAATTCTCACTTCTGGTCCAACCATTCTGTGTTACTCCTTCCACAATATTTTGTATTGCATTATGGAATCCGACTTGGACTTCTTCGTTCACTTTATAAAATTTCGTTTCTGAATTCGATTTCATCTGTTACATTCTAACAAATTTTTTCCACGCTGTTTTAATAGCCATACAAAAAATACGACTAGTAATGACTATTTATCAGATCGTTGTCCAAAGTTTCCCGAGAACTCTCCTCACTGTAGTTTACACTTCGTTCATGTGCAGAACTCGGGAAACTTTGGATAACGACATACTTATCACGTTCATTAATCAATGTCTACGAATTCGTTTTTGTAAACAGTGGCTGTTTTACGATATTGTGACCGCAAGTGTGCTGTATATGACCTGACGATAGTCTATGGCCGAAATCGATCGTTTTTAAGGATGTGAGTAATTAAAACTTGCAGACCGTATACTATGTATGGTACCTTTAGACTATGAACAGTAAATACATTACAATAGAAAATTGAGTAGATTTCCTCCTGTGTTTGTGCAAACTGTAGAATCTCATTATTAGTAGCTGCATCAAGAAACGATTACTACTACTACTATTACTACTACTACTACTACTACTACTACTACTACTACTACTACTACTACTACTACTAGGATGGAACCAAGGATTAAACCAAACCAACGATGGTTTATTCCGGTCTCAAACAGGCAAAGATTAGAGCTGGTCACTCCAGCGCTTCCTCGGACGTCCCACACCTCTCCGTCCCTTCTGCTTATAGTTCCATGCTATAAGCATTTGTTTGGGGATGCGGCAGTCATCCATTCGGCAAAGATGTTCCCACCAATTCAGCCGATACTGGGCGATCCTGTCGAGTATACTCATAATATTCAGTTCCTGCCGTACATGTGTCTTTCTTCTATGATCATGGAGAGTATACCCTGCCACTTGCCTGAGAAATCTCATTTCTGCTGCTTGGATGCGACTGGCCTGGCCTTTAGTTAAAGTCCAATTCTCAGGCACATAAAGAAGTGTGGGAAGGCCCATCACCTTGTAGAATTTTAGGCGTGTTCCTTTACTTGGTGACATAAGAGTTTGCCTGATGGTCCCACACATAAGGTTGAACTTATGCAACTTATTCACAACGTCGTTGTTTGCATTATATGACATATGGTATTCAAAATTGCTAACTTGTTCCATGATAGAACCATCTATAACAATTTTTGCCGGGATCAGTTCCACGAAAAGCCATCACCTTGGTCTTAAGCGTGGATATTTGCAATCCAGAGCCTTTGCAGATTCGATTTAACAAATGTATATCCAACTACTAATACTATTACTTTTGTTTTAATTTGTAAATGATTGTAATCTAAGTTACTTGTAATTATAATAAGTTATGCAGGTTCACGGTTAAAATAACAAGTGAAATTCAAGCACAAACTAACGTGCTTGATTTTAAATTATAAAAATAACGTTATAACGTGAATTCAGATTAATTAACATTAAGGAATACATAGCCAAAGAGCAAACAATTTAAAAAAAAAAAAAAACTGAAAACGATAAAACCAATAATTCAGTGGTAAAGCAGACCTTAGAAAAAAACATACAAAATCATGTGAGTTTATGTTGTTAATTTACGCAACAAATAAACGTGCCATATAATTGGCGCGTTCGGCAGCCCAGATAAATTTATCGGTTTCATTTTAATTATATAAGAGATCGTTAATAGCGATTGAGAGAACAGACTCGATTCGAAGTGAGTGGTCATGGGCCTGTGACGGTGGCAGACCTCCGCGCTACAGTTCCGAGAAGTGACGCTCCCTTGCGCAGCAACCTACTCGCCCTAATGAAGACTTCTCCACTCCTGCATAATTAGAACTCACAACAAACAGATCGGTAATTCAAATTGCTCCAACCGTGTTCCCTCTTTTTCTTCTTATTATCCGTCCTTATACTCCGTTTCTCCCCCACCTTGCATATATTAATTCCAACTTACATCTAACATTGTATTCATTCTTTGCCGTGTTCTCTTCTTTTTTCAGTTTAGGACACCAACGATCATTAATTAAAACCTTCTGACTGCTGCTGCTGCTGGTGCTTCAATATAAGAATATGTGTGTGTGTGTGTATGTGTGTGACGACTACATAGAGGTAGTGTAAAACCACACACACACACACACACACACACACACACACACACACACACACACACACACACACACACACACACACACACACACACACACACACACACACACACACACACACACACACACACACACACACACACACACACACACACACACAACGGCCTAATCAAATAAAACTCGACGAGACCAATACTAAAAATCACTATTTTAGTTATGTTTTACTTTGTCATTAAATAAATTATGTCATTTAAAATGTCCTCTCTTCCGTTTCAATTAAGTGTTAGATGGCCGTGACTGGCGCTGTTGACTTGATAATTTATTTAGCCGCTTATTTATTGCCCGTAGAAGAGTTCCTATCATGGTGTTTCCATGTTCCCCGTATTCTTACCTATATGGTATTCGTACGTCATTAAAAGCGAACTTCTTTTCTTCAGTGTGTGTTTGTTTTTTTTTCTGTAACGATCTTCTGGTGCATTCGTTAATAATTATTGAACGCGCTGTTTGTAGTCTTTAGGATAATTAAAGTGTTTTAAAACGAGAATGCGAAACTAATTATTAATTAACAGCATCCAAAGCTTACACATATGTTTACAAAGCCGATACCGGTAGTGCTAGGTAACTTTGACTGTAACGCTGAATAGTACTGCTGTGATTTTATTCTTCTGCCTCTTCTTCTTCTTCTTCTTCTTCTTCTTCTTCTTCTTCTTCTTCTTCTTCTTCTTCTTCTTCTTCTTCTTCTTCTTCTTCTTCTTCTTCTTCTTCTTCTTCTCTTTATTTTTCTTCTGAGACTAGTATACTAAATTCAAACTGTTATTTCATTGATCCAGCATTACAGTTTACATGAACGTTCGAGTCGCACAATGTCAGTTGTGCTGCTGAAGTGGGATCGAGACAAGCTCATGACTCAATCTGCCTGCCCCAACCTGTTGCTGGGGACTAATAGCACATCGGTCTTGTCTGGCATGCTTGGGCCTTGATAAGAAGACGAAGAAGACTAAACTTGCAAAATTTAGCGTGTTTATGATTCACCAACGACCTTCAGTTGCTGATACGGTCCTAGACTTTGTTAATTTCACCCGTGTTTTAAATTACGATCCCTTTTCAAGTAAATGTGTGTTAAAATTGGAAATGGGGATGTAGCCAACACTTGGTGAAGACTTTTACCGATTTCTAGTTTAGAAAATACGTTGTTTTATAAATTATTTCAAGACTGCTAATGTCCGAATTTCAAATTTTTAACATTTATGTATTTCATTCTTTTCTGACTGTCGTATGTAACTCTGCGTTAACAAAAATGTAACAAAATACTTTCGTAGTTCTACAGAACAATATACCCATTTCTCTGTTGAATGAGATATTCCCCAAGGCAGCGACCTCGGAAGTCTGCTCTTCCTTGTCTATACAGACGACTCATCTGAAGCAAACGCCACCACCATTGCATCTTTTACCGACGATTTTACTGTGTTATGTATCAACGAAAATCTGCGAGTTACTTTTGACATCCTACAAGTACATCTGAATCTACTCACCAAATAGTACAACAAATGGGGATCAAAAATCAACGAAACAAAATCTGCTAAATTCACGAAGTGTAATACACGAAACGACAACTGCCCACTTGTAACAAAACACAACTTTTACCAATGAAAACTGAAACTAAATACCTTGGACTTCACCTTGATCAACGGCTCACCACGCAGTAGTATATTCAGATCAGACGAAGTCAGTTAGACCCGAACCACAGAGAATGTCCTTGAGCGGAAAGTTTTGCGAAAGGTGTTCGGGTCAATACAGGATGTAATAACGGGCGAATGGAGGATTCGACACAACCGGGAGTTGGAAGAACTTTACAGCCAGACGAACACTGAGGGGCTTGAGCGTAGCAGGAGACTCAGATGCGGCGAGGATGGCCTGTCACCGATTGCCCGTGAAGATGTTAAATTTCGTCCCAAGTAGAAGAACACTTCAATCTAATCTGCTCAAGGATTTCGGATTACAGAACTTCATATTAAAGGCCAGGCTGATGGTTTTTCGTACCCCGATCAACTATTACTTACTAAGTCTAAACTATTACTAAACTAATATTAAGTGACAATATATTACTACACAAAGACATACTACATACACATTACTACATATAGACTATATGGGGATGTGCCAAACGTACAAGGTTAAAATTCATCCAAAGGTTTCAGTGAAAAGTGCTGTGAGAATAGATGGACTAGCGATTAGACGCTTCACACCGATCTGAAAGTATTACGTAAAAGGAACGGAATCAAATGATTGCAAACAAACTACAGTTATCAAATGTTAGTCTACGAAAACGTTTTAATAGAGCAGCTATACAACAACTGTCCCGAGTTAGAAGATTCCGCACAACTTGGCCTCAACATTTGCTACGTCCATAAAAACAATCTTCCCTATGGAGAAACGTCAGCGAATGTTTCTCTTACAAACCCAACACTTTCACCCGATTTACTCAGTACTCTGTTACACATGTAGATTGTAACTGCAAATTGTCAATAAAAAGTTTCTACTGGTCCAGTACGTCTTTCATTGACATATTTTGCAAACTTTAACATAAGAATACTTCAAATATGGATTTAAATTTGATGAAAAATATTTTTTATTTAATGCTTCACAACTTAAAAGCTTAATATGAATAACTGTCGTGTTCTGCTTCCAGCTTTGTTTTAGCACACCTTCTGGTTCTTCTCTCGTTTTCACTGATTTTTTAGAACGTCTTGTCTTTTCGCATATTTTAACCATGGGTTTCTACTCTGTTATATAAAAAATACTTCACTTTTCATCTCATTATACCTTCTTCTGAGAGATAAAACTACTTCAGATGTAATAAGTCACTTTTTCTTTTAATAAACTCGCTTTTTATAGCACATTCCAAAGTTTTTCCACTCAAAGACTCGTTTAGATTTTCACTCTCTCAGTACAAGCAACAGATCTTTGCAGGAAAAGTTTCTGAATACAGATTATATAGCATTCAAAGTTGCCATGAATGGACTACTTGAACAGTAGAGTTCGAATCGTTTTTATGTATTTATTATATATTGCAAATGAGTACGTTATTTACTAAATACTGAGTGTTTGCCATTATTAAAAAACTCTAATTTTCTTTTATTAATTTACGAATACCGTAAGTCCTTGTATTCCTACAATTATTTATAAACCTTGATGAATATTAATTACTACACTTTCACATGTGAAACTTACTTTGTTTATTTTCCTCGTACGACGTTTCAGCGTGATGTTCGCCTTCCTCAGCGAGGTATAATACAGAATGTGCGGAACTTGTAACGGTTTTTTTCTAGTTGGTAGGATGTGTGGGGGGTGGAAGGGGGTTGGCACGGGAATCCGAATTATTGTATGTTTTGTGTATAATTGTGTCAAAGAGTGCGTGTGATTTAAAGTGTAATTGGTCGTTAAGTATGTTGTTTGGTTGTATTGTGTAGTGTTTGTATATTTCGTATTGTTCTGCTGTGTTAAGTTTTCGACTTTTAGGTAAGTAGTGTAGGATCTCAAGATTGTTTTTTATGTTGGTGTAGCTGTGGTTTTTTTCTCTGTATGTGTGTGGCGAACGCGGAGTGTATGTTGTTGCTGGATAAAGCTTTTAGGTGTTCAGAATTATTATACTTTCAATAATATGTTTCACTTATGTTTCAATTATACACAAAACATACAATAATTCGGATTCCCGCGCCAACCCCTTCCACCTCCACCCCCCCACACAACCTACCAACTAGAAAAAAACTGTTACAAGTTCCGGACATTCTGTATCATACCTCGCTGAGGAAGGCGAACATCACGCTGAAACGTCGTACGAGGAAAATAAACAAAGTAAGTTTCACATGTGAAAGTGTAGTAATTAATATTCATTAAGTGCTGTGAATGAAGAGGATGAACATTCAAAATAACATTTATAAACCTTATTTTAACACACGCAGCTGGCTTAGAAATAGGCGTATGTTAAGAGATTGTAGAATTTCGAGGAAACATTTTATATCTTTGGTGGGTATCGCCCCTGATTCCCCCGTAGTTATACCACTGGCAAAGATGCAATCGAGTCACCGAGATGAAGGCCTGGCTAGCACCCAAAGGAATTGAAACTTTTAAGGATCTCATTAATGGCATCAACTCATGGCTGGGTATCTTAACGGCGGCGTTTTTCAGCGAGGAGCTACAAAACCTGGTGAAACAGTTTAACAAATGTCTGTACGTGAGTCTGATTATGTGGAAACCTGTACGCAACTTTTGTAAATAATAAAATGTTTTCACTCTGCCTTTACCAGCCAAACGGAAGTTAATCTCTGGATTACCCTCATATGTTTGCCTTTTCATTTTACGCTTCGTATTTAACATTTACCGAGTAAATGTACTATGTTTCACGCTAGCATCCAAGGATTCTCAAAATTCAATTGATAATTTTTAAGACATTTCAAATAACTGTGAATTGAGGAGTTGCAGGCCATAGGGGTCTAACTGTCATAATGACATTTTGAGATAATAAGTTTCAAAGTTTTTAAAACTAATGTAGAAATATTATGACATAATATACAGCTGTCGTAATCAGTGAGCACGTTTTTCTAATGTTGCATATTGTATTATATTTAAGTTAGATGAAGAATGTAATTGACCCTTGTTAAATACAAATTTTAACAAGGTCTTTGTGCCTTCAATCATGTTAAAACATTTGTCACATTTATTTTCATTTCAATTACCTTCATAGCTTTATAAAAAGATTAAATTAACATAAGAAAAAGGACTTATTACTTATTTTTTTATCTCAGGACAAAAATATTTATTAAACTTGTAAAAGTTTCCAGTTTCCACACAAAGCCTTTATCTGTATTTCTAGTTGACTTTGTATATCTTTATTCTGTTTACTGTTGTCGCTTCTCTCATCATCTTCTGTATGGATATTTTGTAACCGTGGAGTATTTGTAAGAACATACTCATACCACTTCTGAGAAGACTCGTCTAGGAAGTGAAACAAACTTGGAATATCTTTATCTTTTGCTAGTTTAATGCCAACAACTACCTACGGTGATAAGGGTAACGTATAAAGAAGATATTATGTACTTTTGTATATTGAAGGGGATGATAAGTGTCCTTGTACCTTGTATGTAGTGGATGCCAAAACTGCTCCGGAAATTGTGTACATTAATCTGGGGTATAACTCACGTTGAAAGTCAAGGATTTCGCCCGAGGTTTTAATTCTCATCTAAAATTACGCTGTTGTTTGTCCTAAACTCCGAATAATTTTCTCCTTTTTTTCTTTATTAGCAAGTTATACAAAAACATTCTTTAAGCTAATCTGTTTAAATAAGTGTACACATATAAGAAATGTACAACTTGATAGCGTTCCATCCATCGAATGTAACCTAGTGAACCTTTGGTCGGATGGTCAAAGTCTTCTCAATCTTCTGTCGGTTGCAGGCAATAGAAGTGGCATGATCAGCGAGATACGATAGTAGTAAAGTCTTGTATGGTGTTAGTACCACTTTCGTGGATGACTTCATGGAATGTATGGAAATCTGTGTGCAAAGTGTGGTTGGACATATACAACGGGGCATCTGCGATAGTTCGTAGAATCTTTGATTGGAATCGCTGTATGATGGCTATGTTAGATTTGGTGGTTCTGTAAGTTCATATGGGTTTAAGGACAGTTTTAGAGAGAGAAGTTTGTTGTCTATAGATAGAGTAGATTTTCTGCCTATGAGCCATTTAATTTCCTTAAATCTTAAATCTAGTTGTTTTCTTGTCTACTTTTGGTGCTGTTTCCAAATCAGTTTAGAGCAGTAGTTCCCAAAGTGGGGTCCGCGACAATGTTTCAGGGGGTCCGTAGACACTTTTAAGAAAAATTAGAATATACCGATATTTTCTCCGATTTGTTATGCTCTAAAATCTAAATTTTAGAATCTTAAAACAATTAGTAGAAGATTTCAGTATTTTTGGGGGGGGGGGTTCAAACTACTGTAATTATAAAAGTAATTTCAAACTAATAGCTTTAATAATGTCTTTAAATCATGTCGTGTAGCAGATCTGTTTTTCAACAGAACTGACTAGACCTCTCTTTTACACTACAAAAAGAAGATTCATTGGCAGAACTTTCAACTGACAGTTCACTAAAATTACAGTTTGTGCAATTATAGCTAGCTGACTTCCGGTTATATGTAATGACTGACTATCATGAGCTCGCAAAAAAAACTTTGAAACGTTTAACTGTGTTTCCATCTACTTATTTGTGTGAAACCGCATTCTCCCTGCTCACGTACTCAATATCGAGACTGACTTAATATTGAAATTATCACATATTAAACCTATACTATTGCAGAGCTGATTGTTCAAAAATAGCTTCGTTGTTCACATTAAACTATGCTTGATATCATTAATATTATAATTTTGCAAGTTAAGAAAAGTTTGATTTTAATACATTTTAATTAAAATATAAGAGTTTCTATCATACTTACTGTTTGTTTTATTTCAGAACTCAGACGGGGTCCGTGAATTTTTAAATTATTTCAGGGGGTCCGTGGACAGAAAAGTTTGCGAACCAATCGTTTAGAGTCTAAATGAAGGCCTAGGTATTTGACTACTATTTGTTGTGATATTTCGACATGGTTGAGATGAAGTGTGAGGCAGTTGCGCCCCTTCGTAAAGTGAACTTAATGTCTGGCGACTTGGATTCGTTGACCTTGAGTTTCCATTTTCGTAGCCCAATGAGACTGATGTGCTCTTGAAGACTGAATGAGGCGACTGTAGGGTATTCATTAGTTGAAAAGATGGCAGTGTCGTCGGCTAATACTGATTGTTGTTTCTCTGGTGGTTTGGGCCAATGATACTACCTCTAGGTACTCCTGATTATAGCCCAGGTACTAGACGTTCCTCCGTTAACCTTGGTTTCGAATTTATGTTTTGTAGATTAAGATTTCTAAAAAAATATATAAACATTTGGTACGTTTCACAGTTTTTATTTAACTCTGACAGCTGTTTCGACTTCTTAAGCCATTGTCTAAGAGATCTGTTTAAGGTGTGTATCGGAACATGTGTGAGGTGTGAAGATGGGTTGCAGGAGCTAAGGGAAGGTCAAGTGTCTGTAAAAACTAAATATAATCTGAACGCAAAATATAAGCTAATCTGCATGTATATTTTGGATTCAGATTATATTTAGTTTTTACAAACACTTGACCTTCCCTTAGCTCCTGCAACCCCCCTCTCCATCTTCACACCTCACACATGTTCCGATACACGCTCTAAACAGATGTCCACCACCCATACATCCTCTATTTGGTGTTCAATCATCTCTTTGACAATGGGTTAAGAAGTCGAAACAGCTGTCAGAATTAAATAAAAACTGTGAAACGTACCAAGTGTTTATATAAGTTATGTTTTACAACCTTTGTATTAATATGTGTCACCAAGTCCCCAATTAGTCATCAATTAATATCGTGATTAAGATTTCGGCAGATTAAAGTAAGGTGAGAGAAGGATTGTTCAAATTTTGTATAGTAGTCCTGAGTGCCATACTTTATCGAGTGCCTGGCTGATATCCAGAAATGCGGCTGCGCAACACTGTGTGTTTTCTAATGCTTTACGAATTGCATCGGTTATATAGTGGTGTTGACGGAATATTGACATCAAACTACCTAGGGATACTAATTAAGGAATGGAGAAAGGGTGTTGAGAGCAAAAAGGACATAATCTCCTTGAGGCTCTTATTGCATGCAACTCCTTAATTACACGTTAATTTAAAAATAAAGTGTTGAAATACTAATGAAAACATATTAAAATATCGGTACGGATACATGACTTCTATGATCTAAGATTAACATTTAAAAACATTTACTTGAATTCGGTTCGATAATTTCTAACAAGTTAGGTGTGTTCCTTGTAAATCGAGTTTTATGTTTCACATATTGAAATGAAATATTTCCATAGAAAGTACTTCTTTGTTACCGATAACAGTAAACATATAACAAATTATCCCTTCCCCCTTTAACTGTAATTTTCGCTTATAGAAAATTACCCCCTCCCTCTTCAACTACCCTTTTCATTTATAGATATTTCATCTACCTTTCTACAGTGGATTATTATAACCTTCTTTTAAGGACACTTTATCAAAATTAAGTACTTTACTCTTCTTAAAACATAAAACGTTGCAGGTAAAATACCCCTTCCTCTTAACCAATCTTCACCAAAATCAATAGGCCTTGAGTCCTCTACAACTCGAGCACACGTACAAAACGTTATTTGATTCTGTTTGAATTTGCGGCAGTTATCATTCGCCATAGAAACAATTTTACACAAAGACGGTTTTCTGAAAATTACTTTTCTTCACGTTTTGATGGTAGCACAATCAGAATCAGCCCTTATCTAGAACAGGATTGGCGAACACCATACTTCCATTTGCGTACGAAATATAGAAGTAAAAATTAGAAAAACAATTTTCTTCTACTGCTCCCTACGGATAACGCATAAAATTGAAGTACATATTTTACTTACTTTAGAGAGAGAGAGAGAGAGAGAGAGAGAGAGAGAGAGAGAGAGAGAGAGAGAGAGAGAGAGAGAATGTATGTGTGTATTAGAGTGGTGGCGGAGGGTACCACAACGTATCCATGTGTTATGATTAGTTTTTAAAAGGTAATTAATTAGTGGCAGAGAAAACCATAATGGAGCGGTAATGAGCGGCACTTTATTATCTCGCCTGCCACCCCGTCAGAGCGCGCCACTCTCTGTCGAGGAGGCGTTCTTCTTTATTTCCCATTCAGCCCGTCGTCCTGTGGTGATTAATAACACGAGTCGTCTATAGAGCATCACACGTGTGACTGTGTGTGTGTGTGTGTGTGTGTGTGTGTGTGTGAATCGTCGTTGTGTCACTCGAAACGATTCTCTTATCTAAACGATAACGAGCGGCCATAATGTGACACAAATTAACACTTGAAACGACACAAACGTTTGGGCGTTAAAACGAGTCTCTCATGTAAAAACTTTACGATATGTTTTTTTAATTACTAATTATGATTTTCCTGCTGCCTGAAGTCGTACGTTTTACGATTATAACCGTTTTATGTCGTCGTTAGTAATAGACAGATTCGTTTCCACTGCGATATGAATCGCGTTTATCGGTTTCGTTTCAGTGTGTAACGTGGCATCTATTTTTTTGTGTTAAATTAATGAACAAGCTTTTTAGGAAAAATATTAATAACACTTTAATGGGTGATTAGTTTTATTGCCTGGCGTAAAGATAACTGACGGACGAAGCGTGGTACTTCCTGCGCCACTCTGCAGCAAATTGGTTCCCGACCTGGGTGGCAGGAAGCTGTTTTAGGAAAAAAGAATTAATGAAGAAAAGTGTTAATATCAGGTCTTCTTATTTAATTCCCCGTTTGTCGTCTGCAATTTTTATAATGTGTTAGGCAGGGCTGTCCAACTTCGTACGCGGCAACAGCTCTTATTACTCCATATGTAAAGCTTTTCGAATCCAGGATGTTAAGCAAACGACTTAAGTTTAATTAAGAAAGTTGTGTTAGTGGTTATAATCACAAACAGAATTATCACTGTTGCACACCACTATAAAAAATTATTCCGATTAGCGCTTTCAAGCTTCTCTGATTTTCCGATCTGACGATGAGCTGAAAAGCTTGAAAGCGCTAATCGGAATAATTTTTCTATAGTGGTTTGCAACAGTGATAATTCTGTTTGCCAACAACTTAAGCTGACTATATACAAAAGTCTTATTCGACCGGTACTAACATACGGATGCGAAGCGGGAACATTAACCAGCACAGACGAGCGACATCTAAGAATATTTGAACAAAAAATGTGCGAAAAATCTTTGGACCTCTACAAACTGAAGACGGCTATCGAAGGATTCGAATGAACCATGAACTGGAAGAACGGATTCAGGGTGCCGACATAGTCCGGTTTGTTAAGAGTAGGAGGCTTGAGTGGCTGGGCCACGTAAGTCGAATGGATGGGAGAAGAATGGCTAAGAGAAGTGCAGATTGGAGACCGGTAGGAAGATGCATTAGAGGCAGATGGTTGGATGACGTGGAGGATGATTTGAGGGGATGGAGATGGATGTGTAATGAGAGGGCGGAATAGAAGAAAGTCATTGATCAGGCTAAAACCCACGCTAGGTTGTAACGCCAGGAAAAGGGAAGGAATGGAAAGTTAGACTCAGAGGCCGCTTTTGTTGCAAGCCTGCATTCTGAGAACCACACTTTATTTATCCAACTTAGTTTTGGCTTTTATCATGTTCCTTAAAAATCATAAAGAGAGTTTTTATCCGCATAAAGAGAGTTTTTAACACTTACACACATCCGCACGTCCTTTACATGCTGTATGTTGAGAATATACTAGAAAACTCTACATTCATTTTTAAGTAAATGTACCTGTCATTGTAGAAGTGAAAGTTTGTATTGTGCGGTGGGCGGTCGAGCTGCCTGGGCGGAGCCTCAACCCGCACGCATGCACGTTTACTGTGAGAGTCTAGAAAAGTAATGTTCTCGAAGTTTTAAATTAAAGGAAAGATCTGGAAGCTGTTTTTCTATATAAATAGAGATGCACTCGACAAGTACAGTTCAGTTTTAAATGTGCTCTTGTAATGTGTATTTCGTGTGTCCGTTTTAAGTATACTTGCTACTAAACTGTTCCTTCAATAAAGCGTGTGTTTGCTCCTGTACTTAAATTATTCATTATTTTTATCCATACCTCAACACTATAGCATTCTTAAACAAGAAGGTTCAGGAAACAAGAATCCAACAAACTGCTCGTGTTTGAGTGGAAAGTTTTGCGAAAGTTGTTCGGGTCAATACAGAATGCAATTACCATTCGACACAACCGGGAGTTGGAAGAACATTGTGGAGCTTGAGCGTAGCATGAGACTCAGATGTGGCGAGGATGGACTATCACCGATTCCCCGTGAAGATGTTGGATTTGTTTCCAAGTGGAAGAAGACTTGAGTCGAATCTGTGCAAGCAATTCGGATTACAGATATCCACATCAAAGGCCAGACTGATGGTTTTTCATACCCCGATAAAAATTATTTCAAATATTATTTTTCGTTCATTCAGAATCTCACACACCCACACTCACGTAATTATGTAGAAAAATACTGTCAATCGTCCCCTTCAAAAATCAGCAATAGAATTATCAATAAGAAATCCCCGTCTGCTACGACCCATATCATAACTTTCCTTTAATACCACACGGTCTGGTCGGTATTTGAACAAGCCTTCACAAGATTTTCCGGTTTGTTTTCGGCCACTTAGTTAATGTACAAATTTTGCAAAGTCGGGCTTTTGCCTTTCTAACAATATTTTTAGTTAAGCGTAGTATCAAAATTAATCACTATGAGGCTCTTCCCTGTCAAAAAAATATATTTTTAATCAATACAAACGACTCGAAAAGGCTACCCAGTGTAACATGACAAACTTAAAGCATGAAAAGATTTAGAAAACTCGTTACTTAAAGTTGTAAAAGAAATATAAAAAGACAACATGTGCCCAATAAAAGTTAGTTCAGCCCTATTATTACCATTTAGGACCAGTAAAGGCTTTCTGCAAGGAGAAGCCGTCAGAGATGTCCCATGTCGTGCCGTCACTACTCAAAATCTATAAAGAAGTAAGTTTGAGATTAGACGCTAATTAAACATTGTATCGTTGCACCAGAAGACTGAAGACCACAGAAGGAGATGGTGTGAACACATGAACCGCATGCCTGATATTCGTCTACCCGTGACTGCCTTGGGCTATCACACTACTGGGAAGATAGATGTCGGTAGACCGTAGAGGAGATGGGTTCCGGAACAGGTCTAGGGCCTAATCCTTGGAGTGGTGATGATGATGATGATGATAATGAAATAAGTTTGAAGAAGTCGCGGAACTGCGGTAGGATGGGTATAGAAATAACAAGAGAAGACCTTTATCATACCTTCGCAGATAATCAAGTCATTATAACACAGGATGGAGAAGATGCAAATACTGTGCAACCAGTTAGTGACTGAATATCGGAACTGGCACTGAAAATAAACTTTAGAAAAACAGAGTATCTCACAAATGACAGTGATGAACTGTACACAAAATCAAGAAATCAAGAAGGTGGACATTTATTTTTTACTTGAGATCAATACTGAACAGAGAAGGGACATAAAATAAAGAAATCGCAAGGAAGATAAGCAGCGGCAGGTAAACAACATAGGCGCGTTGAACTCAGTGTTATGGGAGAAACAATATAGGTGCGTTGAACTCAGTGTTATGAGAGAAACAATATAGGCGCGTTGAACTCAGTGTTATGGGAGAAACAATATAGGCGCGTTGAACTCAGTGTTACGGGAGAAACAATATAGGCGCGTTGGACTCAGTGTTATGGGAGAAACAATATAGGTGCGTTCTACTCAGTGTTATGGGAGAAACAATATAGGCGCGTTGAACTCAGTGTTATGGGAGAAACAATATAGGCGCGTTGAACTCAGTGTTATGAGAGAAACATTACTAACGGAACAAAACATCTATATATATAAAACTCAAAGTCTGAGTTTCCACACCGTTACACCGATTGCCACCAAATGTTACACAGGTAACCTTTGACACAAAGCAAAAACTAGTGTCTAACTTGGAATTTGATATTTTGCCCCGTTCGCAAAATTTAAGTCCTTTTATTTATGCCTTTTCGTTGACGAGTATAAAGATGTCAACAACACCATGGAGACCAGAATTAATTACCATAGTAACAAGTAAATCAACAAATGATACTTAGCAGCATCGGAACTGTACCTTTGTCCGTTCAGTTTTTAATATGCGATTGTATCGATATATTTTGTAATTTTGTATACAGATACGTCTATGTATTTTATAATTGTCTTAAACGATTATAAAATTTATGTTTATACGTCTTTCTGATGATGCAACGAATAAGTAATGAAATATATTAAATACTACTACTAAAGATGTCAAAAACACTATGGAGTCCAGAATTAATTACCATGGTAACAAGTAAATAAACAAAAGCTATTTAGCGGCATCGGAACTGTACATTTATCCATTCCTGCAGTACATTTTCGATGTTTTGTATAATATTCCATTGTATCGATATATTACGATGTGGAAAAGAAGAAGTGTACTAATTGTAAACTGCCCAGTTACTTAATGCAAAGCAAAGCGAAAATACATGTTGTTTTCATTTGTGAGGCTAGGTGACAACGGTTTTTGGTTTTTAGTTTTACTGCTGAAATAAATAAAAGCCACGGTTGAGGAAAACATAACTTTTAATGTGTTATACAATGCTTCTAACACAGTAACACTTAAAATAAAGAATTCAGCGTTTTTGATTTAAGGTAATTTATAAATATCTCCAAAGGCTTTATAAACGGGTAGTTTTAAATCTCCAAAGGCTGTTGCACCAACATAATAATTTAGTACAAGTTAAAATAGTACAAGTGTTGAAAATAACTTTGGATTTGGAGATAATTTGAGTAATGAGTACAAAAATTGTTATACAAGCTGACAGAACGCCATATAGACATAGATAATAAAAATTATATTAAAATAGGCTACTTATTAAAAATCAAATATTCCGTGCGAAACCGCGAGTAACGGCTAGTATTCAATATAAATAAATCGTAGAATGTATAGTGGTGTATGGACAGAGGTGTGGACAATCACCAGGAAACATGGGAATCGAATAACTGCAATGGAAATCGATTTTTGGAGAGAGGACATGGTAGTTCCAGACGAAAAAGGATTAGAAATAGAGAGATAAGAAGGCTGATAATGGTTGGAATAACTATAATGGACGAGACTGAACCAAAGGAGACTAAAATGGTAATGGCCAGAAAGACGAATGGAGGATGCTACATTACCGAAGACAGCTTAGACTGGGAGATTGCAAGAAGGAATAGAAGAGAACGACCTCCTTTGACTGTGACGATTTAAATAAAAGAAATAATCTAGAAAATAAAAAATTTTAAAAATTAAGGTTGCGAGGTCTTAAGCTATTTAAATCTCACTGTTTTAATATAAGATACCTGTATGTACTCAGTATGAAAGGAAGCAATAATTAATTAGTTATAAGATACTCAAATAAAAAGATAAATTGTAAAGCGTTATTAATATCGTATTTAACCCTTTGCTTGTAAGCAGGCGCTTTCCTGTTGATTCCAGACTCGACATGCTTTCAGAGTCTTGTGTGAGTAAGAATAAGATAAAAAACTAATGTTAATAATAATAAAATCTGAAGACATAAAAAGTCGCTAAAACAACTGATTTAAATTATATATATTTGTTTAGGGATAGTTTAAATAAATAAAAAAGTTAACTTAAATATAGTTAGGAGCTATATTCTCGCGCGGAAATTGTCCCACTAACTTTTGTCCAGTACCGAGCGAAGGGAGCGTAAATTCTCTCTCTTGCAAGGGCGACTCCGTACAGTGTAGACGTAAGAGCTATGCTCTTCAAATATGTGTATCATATTTGGTTTCATCTTCAGAAAGTGTACCAGATGTAGTTTGTTTAAAGCATCTGGATGTATTAATTAATGTAGTCATGTGAATAGACAATAAGTTTAAAGTTATGTAAAACAAGAAGTATTGAAACGTAACAAAAAGTGTAACACAAGATGACTACGTACTTCAACGAATAACAACTATTCCAAAGTAATACCCGGAGATGTGAACTAGCAGAAGCCACAAACTCTACTGCACGTGACAGAATATGCAGATCAGGACATCCGAGAATCTACATGATCATCGTAGATAACTACATGACCTATTGTTCTCCCTGCTAACTTTGGAGCCCTTTACAGAGGATAGCCAGACCGAGATGACGACGTAGCTGTTCCTGTTTCCCAAGACTGATACCCCAGGAGGAGTCTTCTGCATACCAATTAAAAGGTAACTCGATAGCCTGTCTATCGAGGGTTAATAATATTTGTTACACAACACATCTTGAAAGAGACTTTTCAGAAATGATTAACTTTGTAAAGACTTATAAATTAAATCTAATGTTTATAAGATTATATCTTATTAATTAATATTTCATGTAACTATTCTAACTTCATACGTTGTAACAGTTTATATGTTAATGTAGAGTAATATAACTCAAGCAATAATACCATTCTTAAATGTTGAATTAAAAGAAAGTCTTGCAAGCTAATATCATGAAAAGAGTATAATTAAAAGTTTTAATACAGAAAGTTCACCCGGATCCGAGGTATAACTATATAGAATCTAGTTTGATGCCAAAGTTTAAAGAAACCTTTCAATAATTTAATAATTGAATTAGTAATGTCATGGCATCAGTCAGTATATGTTTTTCTTAAATGTTGAATAAAGAGAAGTCTTCTTGTTACACACATATGAGTAGTGCTTAAATCAATTGTATACCTTGCCATTGTTTCCTTACACAAAGTAAACAATTACACAGCTAGTAAGTAATATGTTATTTTAATTATTTGTGATCAATTCTGTTACAACGTAGGCAGCCCTTCTAATTAACGGAGTTTAATTACGAAGGGTTCCCTGGATTTGTAACGCGGCGAAAAGCTAGTTACATGACTACATGGGACAATAACATAGAACAGGCGATGGAGTAATCTGGACTGACAGATGATAATGCGGTAGACAGAGACAGATGGAGTTCTCAAATCAGGCGACTCGTCTAAAGTGGGACTGTGTATCTGTGTTAAAGTTTTACATACTGTTCAAGTTGTGTAAATCTTCATGCACTGTTGAAATTCTGTATTTTGTGTGTTGTAGAGCACTGATGTAATAGGCCTATATGGGCTGGAGAAAAGGCTCAGGTTTAAACCTTATCTGTTAGTCCAGATTTCTTGATCGCCAAACGTTATCTGTTAGTCCAGATTCCTTAATAGCCAAACCTTATCTGTTAGTCAAGATTTCTTAATCGCTATACCTTATATTTAGTCCAGATTTCTTAATCGCCAAACCTTATATGTTAACCCAGATTTCTTAATCGCCAAACCTTATATTTAATCCAGATTTCTTAATCGCCAAACCTTATCTGTTAATCCAGATTTCTTAATTGCCAAACCTTATCTGTTATTCAAGATTTCTTAATCGCCTGTTATACACTATGGTACCAGGTAGTCAAAGGTCGTTCTTTTGTAATCCTTCTTGCAATAGTTGCCTTTACGCACAAACGCTTTCTTGCGTGATTAGGTGCAGCAGAAGTATTCGCACGGGAAAGATTGTGTGTGTGAAGGGGTACAAAGAAAAAATGAATGCGTGTCGGTAATCACGTACGCATATTCCCTCGCACACGTCCTGATGAGGTAGAGTTTTGACAGTGCGCTTTACCTAGTACCTACCTAGTGCATTGTAGTCGTTCGTTAGATTGCATAAGAGTTAGTTGTTTTGTTATTCGATGAATTTCACGCAAAGTCTCTAACAAGGGTAGGTGACTATAATGGTGTCTATAATCTTCAACCCACAGCCTCCGTTTTCGTCTCCGTTTTTTGTTAACATGATAGTCACAACAGAAAAAACTGTGGCCAGTACGATATTTCTTCGTCGGCAGTCCATTCTAAACTCTTGTAGTACAAAGGAAACTGTACAACTTGCAGACGTTCCGCGGGATTAGCTTTCGACAAGTAAAGAGTCCGACATTGTCGTTTACACATACTGTTTCGCGTGTACTTGTAAGCTGGCGCGGTTTCTTGCGCGAAAGAGCGTGAGTGCATGTTTTACAGTTTTACAATCGCGCGCGAATACTCGATTGGTTTTACCAAACGTTAAACTTTACGCTCTTTCCCTTAAGGGAAAGCGTCACTAAAAGCGCTTGTGTGTAAAGCCAGCGATTCTCCCAGTTCCGAGCCGCCTTATTAATTAATTGATAAAAAAGTCGTTTATATTTGTGTGTTTCGGTTTCGAAAATATGATTCTCATGACTCCTCCAAACTACACCTCTATGTATTACAACTCCAAGGTATTGAAGGACCTTCTGTACTTCCGAACATGAGACACAGTCTGTTTCTTTAACTAAACAATCGACAATAACATAGGGTAATGTCAAACTACGCCCAACATACAAAACACCTGCCTGGTGAGATCATTACCGTTGCCCGCCCTCTGTCACCCAAATAACCGAGAATGCCGTTACATAATATATTTAAGGACCAGTTTTTATCGTTATTATTTTATGTCCACTTCCGCCGTCGTAGCGTAATTACCGACCGTAACAGCAAAAAGGTGAGACCAGGCCTGCCAATTAGCAAGTGTTTACGCGCGCACACACATCTGGCAACCATGTGGTGCCACGCGAATCCTTCCTCTCCCGGCCACAAATCACTTCTAATGAGACCTAATGACAGGCGCGCACTCACGGACATGACGGCGCACAATCGTATACTGCGCGGCCAAAATAAATATTGTAGCTCGGATCTCATAGCTTCGCCCGTCAATCTCTGACGCGTTAATTTAATTACTTATGTATATTTATTCATATTCAGTTCGGTGCAGACTTTCTATAGGCTACATATCGGTGTGTAGCAGAGAAGTGAAATCATTAGCTTATTGCAGATTATGTTAATTTCGTGTGATAATAAATAAATAATCGTTTTTTCTTCAAGCAGTTGAATTCGAAGTGGAATGCTTCGACAGAGCTCCGTAGTCTCGTTAGAATGGAACATGGTTTAAAAGGTATTCTTGCGCCGCTACATTCCGATTTTAGTTCAAATGCCTTCTTATTTGACTTCATGCACGCCTACAAATTCATGGCATCCAAACGATATACTTCTAACTAAATCACAGACGTTTTCGTAGCCCCCGCATCGACTGCGACAGGAGGTACATCGGCCAGTGTAAGAGGAGAATCCAGAAGCGTCCAAAACGTATCAGCAGCCATACTGCATGCGACATGGGTACCAGGACACGAGACACTCTCCTGAGGAAACGTCACAGCAGATGTAGAAACGTAGAGCGAGAAGAATGAAGAGGAATAACGAAGTCGCATCCGAAAAACCAACACAAAAACACACACAATTTATATAAACATATATTTTAATTATTTGGGGTGTGATATCCCGTATAGGAAGGACAACGATATCGAGAGAAAGTTAAATAAATTTAGTCATACCTGTGGAACAATTAGACGACTATTGAAGAATAAAACGCAGAGGAAGACACAGCTAAAGTTCTATAAGGTCGTGGCTGTTCCGACTTTAATGTATGGATGTGAAACAGGGACTCTCGTGTAACAAGATACGTATTTAAAAAATACAGTCCTCGGAAATGAAATTTTTAAGAGCAGTTAAGGGATGTAGTTTGAGAGATCATCTACGAAACGACGACATAAGAAAAGACGTGAAGTTACAGTCGGTTCAGGAGAGAATAAAGGAAAACAGGCAGAATTGGAAATCCCATGTGGAACGCATGGTAGACACGCGTATTCCTAAACAAGCGTTTGAATAAGAGAGATCGAAAACAAACCGGTGG
This sequence comes from Magicicada septendecula, assembly GCA_034769895.1. Lineage (NCBI taxonomy): Eukaryota > Metazoa > Arthropoda > Insecta > Hemiptera > Cicadidae > Magicicada > Magicicada septendecula. The sequence goes on along the minus strand of CM068373.1, from coordinate 426,282,231 downwards.
GACGAGAGATCGTGGAAGACCCTGGGGAAAAATGATCAGAGACTCTGTAAAGTCGGAACGGGCTATAGCCCAAGCCGTGTAGTGAAGAAGAAGATATATTTTACAGGCGTGATGTTACGTGTGTCACACACACAGACACATGCATTTATCGTAATTGACCCGTTTGGAAACAAATACGCCACCAAGAGCTGATGGTAACCTTTGAGTGGACGATTATACATGTAGTACACGTGTAGAGTGACCTTTGCAATGCAGAACACTACCACAGCACACCACACCTTGACATGACGTCAGCGCAATAACAATTACTGAGGTGTAAGCTACCGTGCTGGTGCCAGCGCGCTCTACCGTTACGCCCTTCTCCGAGTCTCTGTTCTTCGCCGACAACTTTGCCCACTGAAGATTTGCCCCCCCCTCCCAAAAAACCTTTATATGGGAAAAATCATAACGGACATTGTTATAAAAACAAAACTGGGTTGATAAATAAGGCTGAGGTTATCTGTAATTGATAAGAATCGTCATAAGGTAATCAGTCAGGAGCAGATCCAACAAAACAGTTTTGAGGGGAGGAAAGTGAAAAGCTAGACCATTTTTTAAAGATCTAAAGTATAAATGATAGTAATGAGTGAAGATAAAATACAGTTTGTTTTTATCAACGTAATAGATTTATTACTGTATAAGAATTAATTCACATTTGTGTTTGTTTGTACAGTGTTCTTTTAATAACGTTTACATACAGTTTAAAATAAACACTACTCGTTTAGGTTAAACAGGCGTTAAACAAAAATTAATCACGCTGGTAAGGTGCAGTTATAATTTAAAGTAATTTTAGCATAAAGCCATGAACTTACATACTGTGATATGACTTTTAAATGATATTCACAATCATAAAACGACAAAAACTTTCCTGTGAAGTGACCATTCGGGAAGGAAAATTTTCCCCATTTCCCCCTCCGTGGATCCGCGCCTGAATCAATCCAGTCTGGTTCAGGGTCTCCTGGTTGAGGGTTTCCATTTATGCCTACATTTCGCCAAGTTCTTCACCTCCCTGAAGCTCCTATAGTGAGTGACGTATCTAGAATTAGACAGAATTAGGCCTCGGGGGGGGGGGGGGGTCCGGTCATGTCGGCTTCTTACAAAAGAAAAACAAATTAATATTAATCAATATTACAATCTTCAAAGTGGGTGAAAAACGGGTGAAATGACGTCCTGAAATGAATCCCATTAAAATAAACGTTAACAACAAAATACAAATACTGTAGATGCTTTCGAATCATTGATTACAAGATATTTACTGACATTTTACATATAAAAATTATATCTATACTTTGAATGGGAAAAAGGTTAACCATGAAAATTATATACATGAAAAAATTTGTGTTGTTTGAAAATGTTTTGAAGTTTATATTAGCCTTCCCACTTTGGCTATTTTATTAACAATTTTATCCAGAGTCGCTGAATTGATTTTTCTATATTGTTTTTCGTGTTTCAAACGTATATGCAAATTCTGTGTAATAAACCTGTTTGTGTATTTAAAAATGAGTTACTACTATATGAGCGTACACAGCTGAAAAAATAATAAAACAGCCTAAAAACTTAAGACATTAATCAAATTGGTCATCAACTCTTTCGACATTCTCCTTGGGGGGGGGGGTCCGGTTTGTTCCCCCACTCGTAAATACGCCCCTGCCTACAGGACACATTGTTTTACTTGCATCGTGTATGGATAAGAATATGATTGATAATTCGGTATATACGAGCGTGTGTGTGTGTGTGTGTGTGTGTGTGTGTGTGTGTGTGTGTGTGTGTGTGTGTGTGTGTGTGTGTGTTGTATCGCTGCTGGTTGGAGTAGTCCTATGCAAAGAAATTGCAGTATTTCTTATGACGGGTTATTAATACATTTATTAGTTGAAAAAATTTTAAACATGAAGATATTTTATTGGTTGTTCGCTTCGTGTAAGCCTACTTGAAATAAATCGTGATTCCCGTGGTTTTAAACTGAAATTTTAAAAAACCGTAGTCCTTTAAATACGACTAATGTTCACTAAATATGTATAACGTTCAAAGTTCTTTAGTAGAGTTAATTTGTTAAATAATTAAATAAAATACCTTTCTATACAAAAATATTGTTGAAAACTGTTAAGAAAGTGAAGAACATTAGGTTTTACTGTATTTACAAGACTTGCTACGAATTGTAATGTGATTAGAGTCTTTTAATAGTGTTCATGATCAATAAGACTTTACAATGAAAAAAAGTGTCTTTAAAAGTTCATAAAATTTTAATGTTCTTTTTAAACAATATTAACGAAGAAACAGTTTTTCAGTTCCCTGATGAAAAACGTAGACTCAGTACTAAGTGTGATGTGTCTGGGTTCGTTGCCTGATGATCCCGATGCCGTCTCCCGTTTCTCGTCATTATTCCCAGGTTATTAGAACCAACAAACGCGGAAGACTTGCGTTGTGGTAGATTCCGAACCTTTGTACCTTAGCCTAATGAACTTGATGAGGTGATCTAACGCGCCCGTCTCGACTAAATTTTGAAATCGAAACTTTATTGTAGTTTCAAATTAAGCAGACTGATGAATTACAGTGTGGTCAACTAAACAAAGATGAATATCTCCAAGACTATCGTGAAACCAATTACGATTTACGCATCGGAACGCTGGACAATCGGCGACGAGAACCGGATAAAGATTGAAACGGTAGAAAATGACTTTTCGAGGCGAGTTTCCAGAGTTTCACGCTTAGAACGCAAACAAATGAGTCACGAAAACGAACTAAAACAGCAAGGAGACAGTAATCCACGACACAGAAAGAAACGACTTTTGTTACGGACATGTAACGAGAATAGGTGGTGAATGAATTCCTAAGAGCATGCTTAGATAGAAACTAAACGGTAGACGGCGGATATAACATACCACGATCCACATATTTGTCAGTCGTATTCAAAATATCTTTGTCCTCTCATTTGTTAAATCACACCAAAAATAATTAAATTGTATGAATAATATATATCATACACAATACAATAATTAAATATCATACGACATTATACACGGACAGAAAAACCTACACGTTCAGGGCTTAAAACAAAACATTTCTAACAAAACAACAGGAGTCTTCCGTAACCCCTGTACCGTTGTATCGAAGACGGTAGATGGCGACTAAAATGGATGCAGGGAGTGAAAAGAAGAACTCAGTTTAAAACAAAGTGGCACCATATTAGGGTAATATGTGATGCGGCAGGAGTCATAATGATGTATCGTTTCTATCAAGTACTTTGTCACAGATGAACACATGTTATTGCGCTGATTTCGAAAAACTTATTTTAGTTCTCCTACTTATCTTATCTTTCATAATAAATAATCTACAATATGCTCGTGTCTTTTCTGTGTGTGTGTGTGTGTCTTCTCTGTGTGTGTGTCTTCTCTGTGTCGCATTATCTCTTTGCAATTGTTCTACCGACTGTTTTCCTAAAATACTTAAAACTCTAGGCTTCGTGGAACTTGACATTCATAAGCTAAACTTGTATTGTTCTCATATATTTTTTCATCTCTTTCTTACTCTTTCACGTGTTTGGTTGTCTCTTGATTTACTTTCCCACTTACATAATCCAAGGAGCTACGGTCCTTGTCAAACCTTGACCTGCAGCGAGACAGGTAACTACTGGTCTGTCTACCGAACGTTAATATCCCACAACTCCCACTCTCCTCTAGTCGTCACTCACGTCTGCTAGTTTTCTTAGTCTCTCTACTAATCTATATACATCTGGTTGTCTTTTATTTCGTTTACGTAAGCAGGTCTAACACCTCCTCCTGTATATTCTCAATTCTTAACGTCAGTTAGACACCACATTACTTCTCCATGTATTAGGTCTACCATTAAAATTATTCTTGTTAACGTTTTCGACATTCCTACTTACGGGTCATTTTCAGCGGCCTAGTAGCTCTTGTTATCAGCAGCTAACCTATTCCTAATCTCTCATATTCTGTTGCTGTGATAGAAGAGTTCTCATTGTCGTTTACAGTGCGTAACTGTTAGGAAATTTCTAGGTCACACTTGAAGAGCGGCTGTGTCCGAAATTTCATTTTACATCCTAAGTTTGTCGTACATTTTGTTTTCATTTCGCTTACACACAGTCCCAGTGTCTTTTTCTTCTTCCAACTGTCAATAGGCTGTTGTCAACTCTTGTTCATTTCTGTTAGTAACGTAAACATCATTTGCATATGGTGGATACTCCAGCATTCTGATAAATAGGCTGACAATCCTGTTACGTATAATATTCCTTATAACATTTCGAGATGGAAAATGTATAGTAACTAATGGGCTACATCTGCCTACTCCATCACCATCATCAGTACCTCCACAGCCCACCGTGGGCCTCAGCTTCCCTCAGGATTTTCCTCCAGACTGCCCTATCCTCAGCCAATGTCCACCAACTTTTAACTCCGAGTACTTTCACATCTTCTAGGATTCCATGAATTCATGGTAGTCTAGGTCTTCCACGTCCTCTCTATCCTTCTGGTGTGCATTTCATAATCCTCTTAAGAACATCCTCCTCATTCATTCTCTGTACATGTCCTGCCCATCTCAGCCTAGCTATCCTAATTGATGTCACGATGTCAGGCGATCTATATATAACTCATAGCGCTCTCTGTTGTACCTTATTCTCCACTCTCCACCTTCCCTAATGGGTCTATAAATTTTCCTTTCAAAAGATCCAACTCTAAACAGGTACCCTGTGTCACTACCCATGTTTCACTTCCGTACAATCCGTCTACATCACCTCTCGACCAATCTAAAACTTCTCACTAATCTTATTCTAGATCTTCCTACATATAGGTCATCTGTCAGTGTCATCCGTACTATGCTGATGAATTTCTGTAGCAGGTCCCGTATGATATTGTCATAAACTTGCTTAACGCCGTAGTCATTGACTTGAATATCTAGTGTATGGTTGCCTTATATTACTGACATTTCTCCAAGAAGCACTTTAATGTGAAAGTCGATCTAAATTTAATGTAACTCTTTTGTGCCCTCAATGATGAATACCCTGGATATTCGTTGTTATTTGTTCAATAATTCCACCAAGACTTTGCTGTGATCTGCTACGTATCGTACACTATGCACCTAACTATTTTATTAATTATTTTTACATATTTTTAAATATTTACATTATACATTTATTTATTTAATATTGTTATTTCATAATATTTTTTAAAAATATTTATGTTGAAATAATATATTGATAGTGCACCGTTGTCTCATGCATAAACTGTACATAAAAGTCTCTTAAAATACTCTTAAATTAACAAAGAATCGGCTGTAGAAACATGATTAGTCCCGTGACCGTCGCGTATCATTTACGTGGACACAGAGACGCAAGTACAAACAGAAAACAAACGAAAGAAATCCCCGTACGTAACAGATGGATAAAGCGTGTTGCAAACAAAGCGAAAGAGAATAAATAACAAGTGAGGAGCTATTCCAAGTGGTAAAGTAGGAATGATAATTGAAAAAGACTTTCTAAGCGTTGTTAGAATGTTACTGGCGTCCGGTTAGTTGTCTGATCTGTGCCAACTTGAATGCTTCGAATAGATCTCGGTGCCGCGGACTCAAGCCTCTCTGTTATTGTGCTACAAATCGATTACACCCGAAAACACGAGTCCACAACAATTAAATTAGAAAGTTTTAACACAGATTGTAATTGTTTTCTATGAACAATAGATTTAATTATTAATAAACACACTTCAAATACAGTTATAAAATTATACGTATGTGTTATACAAAATTACTATAAATTAAATAACTTGATTTCGCCTCAATTTCCGATCAATTCGAATTCTGCTAATGGCTTTATTTTCATTTAGTTACTTAAAGATTTATTAAATGGGTTAGGAGTCAACCTAAAGTTCCCACGTTCGATTTATGTGCAGTGCTTAAGATCAACCTTGTTTTATTATACAGTATATTATATACGGTTTTCCGTTCGCAAACTTGAATTAAACAATTTTCATTAATTACCTTAATGCAATTTGTCTTGCGGCTTATTGTTTTTTGTTGATACGGCATGTTTCGCGAACAAGTTCTCATCATCAGGTCATAAAATACTTATGCTCTCATGAGGACGCATCGGTGAAGCTAAAACCAGTCATTATATAAATTATTATACAAAGAGATCGTATATATGTATTATGTATATATTTATATAATACATATAAAATATCGGTATGGAGAACCATACATGACTTCCATGTTTTCAGATTATAAATAAAATCATTTGGTACTGCCTTTATGCGTACCCGCAGTTATTTCGATAATGCGATTTTTGGGTTTCGATATGTAGTGAATATCCCACATAATTTTATGTAGTGTGAAAGAATTATACAAATTTTAATTCTGTATGTTGCAAAATAGTTGGCTGGTGATTGCAATTGATTTCGTTTGTCATTATTTAATGGAAAATGACTGTAGTAGTACCGTAATTTATCACCGGGTTGTGGCTGTGACACCAAAAATTGATTATGTTAGGTTAACATGATAACTGAAATTATACATGGTCTCCCCTTGTCTCTCCACTGTTTTGATATCAGAAGATTCTGATAATGCTTATAATAGTTTAACCTGTAATCGGGTGTTCGTTAGTGTCTGTTGTCTTATCGTCTATTCCGAATTCTTTCAGCACGCTCATCAGCGTATCCCAGTGTACGGAATCGTATGCCTTTATTAAAGCAGGGGACAAACGTAATGATCAAGTTCTTATCTCCTGCTCGTATTCTGATTTTGATCAGAATCAATAATAATGATTATTATTATTTTCGTTATTACATTATTAGTATTATTTTGGGGGCTTGGCATCTAAGGACTTTAGTCCAATGACGTCGACCAGGAGTAATGGTCATTATCGTTGTCGTTTTTCACTTATGTACAGGTTTAGCAAAAAAAATGAAAATTCGTAAACACAAAGACTCAAATCAGTCCTGTGAGCAGTGCCGGATTTAAGATTTTTGAGGCCCTAGGCTAAGATTTCTGAGCGGCCCCCTCTCCTCGGCTGTGACTTTGAAGCAACGTATGTACTGCATAAATAATTTGATGTCAGATTAATACTATCACATTTAAAACCAGTAGGCTACTATAAAAAAGCGTGCTTTCATTTAGCAAAATTTTTCAAAATATTAAGAACCATGCAAAAGAATTGAGAAAATTAATTTATTTTTTAAGTAGAGTATCTAAGCTTATTCAGAAACTTAACATAAAAAATTTCTTTTTTATAGTCTGTAACACATTAATTTTTTTCTTATATAATATTTATAACATAATATTTATGTTATGATGATGATGATGATGATGATGATGATGATAGTAATGGTGAAGAGACGATACTGCTACTAGTATTACTACTACTACTACGACTATAATTATTACTGTTACGACATTACAGAACAATCTACATGTTTCTCGAATGTTCCAGAAGAATCCAGCTATAATGTTGTGTGCGTACGTGATTTCAACATGCATTCGCGAGCTTTTCTAGACGCCGCGCGGACTGTGTAAAGGCCGCAATCAATTCCGTCGTAGTGTAGAGCTGATGCGTAGTACGTGGAATGCTCTGTATTTTCGGCGGGGTATAAATACAAGTACTCAGCGACGCTCAGTCAGTTTGAGTTGCGATTTATTGGAATGCGGTTCGTAGTATTATAGTTCAGAGTTATTGTCGGGCGATTACTCTGTGCGTTTAAGTGACGATTCACACAGTGCGGTTTGAAGTATTGTGGCGAAGTATTATGTGTTTTATAATTGTGCGGCGCTCTATTAGTGGACATTTTTATAGCGTGTGAACAATTTCTATCTGATTTGTTGTAAGAGACTATCTTGTCAATTACAATCTGTTTAATTGTGATAATTAAAGCTGGTGATTAGTGACGTAATTAGTGTCTTGTATTTTGTTTTCCACTGTTCCATACGACGATCAGTTAGACCGTCGTAACATTATTATAAACAACGAGTTTTCATATTTGATCCTAACTAATTCCGAGGAACGGATCATAGCTTGACCAGTGATGTTTTCGAGTAGCATTTCTTGGGAACATATCTCATAGTTTTATAGCCTTTTAGAGAGATCCACTGGAATCCAATCTAGCCACTCTCTTTTTTCTGACGTTTGTTAATGACATAACGTCCCTCCTAAATTGTTAGGTCTAAATGTCTGTAAACTATATTAAGTTCTCACTTCCATCACTGGCAAGGAGGAACATCTTGCTCAATGAATAAATAATGCTGCGGAGTAAGCACGGACGAATTAGGGCTACATTCCATGCTACCCAATCACAAGAAAACTGTAATAACCACGTACACTGTAGGAGCAATCCGTCTTATTATGCTTATAAGTTAAACGGTGTGTTGTAGAAAGAAATGATTTACTATCTGGTCTGGAGGTTGTTATGGATTCGAAGCTTCTCTTTTTCAGCACGTTGAAAGTGTTGTCTCCAAACCACGCAGATATCTAGGCCTTATCAAATGCATTGGGAGACAGAATTTCAAATGATTTTAGCAGTACAGAATCCTGTGCGATTCTTTATAAACCGTTCGTCCGAAGCCATCTAGAATACGTTTCAGTCGTATGTAACGGCAGCCAGGAGAAAGTTCAGAGAAGCTTCTCGCACTGGATGACCAACAAATTCATCTTATTGGGCCGTAATGTGGAGGCCACGAAACCTCTTGGTGTTCCTTGTCTCTTAACTGGAGGAGGAGGAAGAAGAAGAAGAAGAAGAAGAAGAAGAAGAAGAAGAAGAAGAAGAAGAAGAAACAACAGCAACAACTTCAACGTCAAGTAGGAGAGTAGGAGGAGGAAATAGGATAAGAACAACAGCAACGGCAAATAGAAGAAGAACAGGAACAATATCAAGAAGACGTTTCTTTAATTATTTATACATATAGTAAAAACAAAGTAAAGTGAATGCAAACTGGGACAAGCTGGTATGTACCCGCACGAGCGCGAAATACAACAATACAAAGAGCAAAGTAAACGGACGGATGTTAGCGAATCGGATTTGATATTTGATTTGTTTAAAACGTTGACATCAAAACAACAATAGAATTGTTAACAAGAAAAAAGGGAACGGAGAGACTTGGCTTGTTTATAATTGGTATAAAACCTTTTCTCCGCTTTCAGGTCGTTTATTTCGTATTTCGTTTAAGATCGCAGAAAAATAATAATAAAAATAAAAAAAATATATAAAAAACGAAACAAAGCTGACTGCTGTGTCGGCGGGAGAGGACACAACAAACGATATGATGACGACGGTAAAACTCTTTAACGAAGTGACTCACGTCACAGGAGGAAGCCTAATGAGATGGCTCAATAACAAACGTCTAATTGTGTACAAGCAGCGGCGTTCGGTAATACGGCACATCGCCGACGCTGAGTATATACTTTGTACTGTGGCAGAGACATGGAACCGACACCCGCCAATAACCTAATTATATGGTTCAACAACATATGTCTAATTTATTAGAAACCTTGATCTGTAACACGACGTTACTTTATAGAAGCTGACTGCTCGGTACATAACAGCGAAATGTATTTTATACTACGGCAATGCCTCAGCACCGACACCCACCAGTGTTCTAACGATTCAATAAGAAACGTCTAACTGGGTGCACAATCCGAGTTCGGTAATACGGTACATCGCCGGATATGAGTTGTCTCTAGGTGATAGTCGGGAAATGTACTTTATACTGCGTCATGGGACCGACCCCCACCAATAACCTAATTAGATGGTTCAATAACATACGTCTAAAACGCAATAATTTGACTAGAAACCGCAATCTTAATACATTACTTTACCAAAGCTGACTATTCCGTACGTAACAGCGAGATGTATTTTATACTACTGCAATGTCCTGGCACCGAGACCCACCAGCGTCATAATAAAACAATTCAATAAGATACGTCTAATTGAGTACAGATCGTGATCGACAATAAGGTATTATTCAGTAATAATGTATCATTAATAAGGTATATAACATGTGCTCCGTACATAACAGTAGCTCGGTGATATGTGACCGAGACCTACCAGTAACCTAATTAAATGCCTAAAAAACAAATGTCTAATCGTTTACAATCGGAACACGATTCTTCTTCTTCTTCTTCTTCTTCTTCTTCTTCTTCTTCTTCTTCTTCTTCTTCTTCTTCTTCTTCTTCTTCTTCTTATTCAAATCGTCTTCTACCGCAAGGTGTAGAGGTCGAGCAAAGGTCCTGTCACAGTGTCTCTGCATGGCCAGGGTCTTGGCTTCATTCCACTGCACTTCCAGCCCCTGCAGAGAGCATCTCACATTGTCCTCCCAGTTCACTCTTCTCCGGTTCCTGGGTCTTCTTCTCCAAGGAATTCTTACCTCATACAGTTGTTTTGGAAATCTATCCCCTTCCATCCTCCAAACGTGTCCAAACCAGCGTAACTGTGATTTCTTAATTTTATCTTTCAAAGACATTCTTATTCTCTTAAGACACTCATATACTAGTGTGTTAACCTAACTGACTCGATCTCTTCTTGTCTTTCCTTCAATCTTCCTGAGGTATCTCATATCCATACCTTGGAAAGAGTTTAGATACTTCTCAGTTAGAGCCCAGATTTCAGCCCCATAACTAAGAACTGGCACATACGTGTTTTTGAAAATGGTCATCTTGACTTTCTTCGAAATTTCTGCCTTACCAATGAACTTGGTCTTTAATGCAAGGAAAAATGTCTCGAGCCACTTCTTATTCTTGAATTAATTGCCGGATTGATTTTACCATCTGAGCTTATTATAGAGCATAAATATTTGAACCCTTGGACTTTTTCCAGTTGCTTCTCTTTGATGGTAATCCGGTGTTGAGCTGGCTCTCTGGCGACAATCATTGTCTTCGTCTTTGCCAAACTTACTTTCAGTCCTCTTCTTTCCAGCTCCTCCACCCAAACATCAAAGTTCCTTTTAGAGTCCCTCTTCTCTAAACACGATACTTACTCCGTACAAAACATTTGCCTGTGCACTGTCGGTCCAGGTCCTACAATAGCTTCAAACTTTTTTGAAATATCCCATGCGTCACATCGACTTACATCATCATCATCACCACTCCAAGGACGAGGCCTTACACCTGTTCCGGAACCAATCTCCTCCTCGGTCTACGGACATCTCTCTTCCCAGTAGGGTGATAATCCAAGGCAGCCACAGGTAGACGGATATCAGGGATGCCACTCAAGTGTCCACACTATCTCCTTCTGTGGTCTTCAATCTTCTGGTGGAATGATACAATGTTTAAATCGCGTCTAATATCTTCGTTTCTTCCCCGATCCAAGAGAGAACAACCTTGCGTCCCTCTGTGAAATTTCATTTCGGTTACCTGAATCCTCTGCACGTCTCTTTTACCAAGAGTCCATGACTCACTAGCATACAGGAATATGAGGATATAAAGAGATTTACTGTATAAAATTTCATTCGGGTATCAATCCGTGTTTTATTTTTCAGATACCTGTCAATCTTTCCATAGATGCGTCTAAATTTTGTTAGCTTACTATCCCAATCAATATCAGTTCCATATGAGATATTACAACCCAGGCAATTAAAATGACTAACCTGATCCAAAATCTGATTATTCATGACTATCTTAGTTCCTATATGATACCTGCCCTGAAATCCCATCGTTTTAGATTTTGTAGCAGAGATCTGTAGCCCTTAGTCTTGTATGATGCTATTGAACGTAAATATAGCCCGCTGTAACTGGTCTCCTGTTTTCTGTATCATTACCTTGTCATCTGCATAAAGCAATTCAGTAACACGAATATTTCGCTGAAGTGATATTCCGAGACAACTTTAACTGTCCTTCGCTGAAATATGTCGTTCATGTAGATATTAAAAAGTGTCGGTGAAATAGGCCATCCTTGTCTCACACATTTATTTGTAGGAATATCATCGACTTACATACGAACATTAATATTTAGATACAGAAGGATAATTATTTTATATTTAATTGTTTAATGGTAAAGATATAACTACATATGAACCAAAATAAAAATATTTTGCTAATGAAAAAATAATACAGGTTAATAACGATAACGTAGTGTAATCATTACGACGGTCCCACGGATCGTTGTGTTGTACAGCGGAATGAGAATTACTGACACCAGATGAAATCGTTAATTACAAATTCACTTACAGTTAAAAATAAACAAATAAACTCATAAAGGTAAACAATTTTACAAGATAAGGGTTGTTTAACACACAGTAATATAACAAACAATAAATGTTACCTTATTAACAGGGAGTAATACACAGTAATCACTGTACACTAAAATGCAAGTCACGACAAGAATTCCGATAACGCACTCCAAAATTCCGATGTCGCTGGTCCAAAATTGCAGTTGGCCAGGCGCTGGTGGTTATATTTATACCCCGCTGGGTTTCACGAATAATCTTCCATTTTCCGGGTGACGTGTCGACAGTAAATTCCAAAGTTACAGGCACCGGAACGCTCTGGAAATTATCTCGATGTTCGACCTTATACAGTGCAGGTAGAATAAACGACAAACGTCCGGATAGATCTAGAGCACTGCGTAATTCCGCCGCTCCTACACCGCATGCAAAAATCACGTAGCCGCTCATATTATCCGAGTTCTCAGGGCAACAATGATAGTAAAAGAATGTTGATTTCTGTTATATTTTATCGATTATTGTCCCACTATTTTCCGTTATTTTCTAGATTGTTTCTACAAGTTGCGCGTAAGTATCGTTTGTTAATGTTACCGTCATTACGGCGTGCACTCAGGATCGTGAGGCAAAATTGAGTAGCCGCCTAAGATAACAGCGTCGCCTCCTGGCAGCGGATACCGCAACTAGCGGCTGGCGACGTGTTGTACTACCTATGGAACCCCACTAAACACAAAAGCCGTGCGGTATGCCTTGGTCCTTTACGGACTGCTGAGCAGAGGTTTATTTTATTTTTAATGCCGCCGTTCAATTATCAAGAAACTCTGTGATCCGGAAAATGTTTATTAATCCGCACCCTAGGCCTATATACAAGTATCTTAAACTACGAAGTCAGATAATGAGATACGTGACTTGATGAAATCAGATAGTGGCCGCACACGAAAGTCCGGATTTTGGGTGCAAGATGAATATGTATCCACACGCATGTAAGCATTGAATAAAGTTAAAAAAAAAACTTACACAAGTAAATCGTTTTAACAGCAATCTCTTCACTTTTGTAACAAAATCGCCTACCTCTGTTATTTTTCTAATTGCATTGTTATTCTCTCAGCACAAAATAGTGTTGGAGTGTTTTACTTTATAATTGTAATAGGAAAAAGAATATTTTTACGAGTCTGTTACTGTCGTCGTCGTTATTATTATTATTATCGTCATTCTTCCATTTTCTTTCGTTTCCAGAAACAAATGCTGATACTAATACTAATACTAATGATAATAATCATGTTCCAACTTATTCTCAGCCGGCAAGTGCTCATTATGTTTTTCTTTGAGTAAAAATAAATTGACACCCAGTTTTTACGCCGGTCGTTAGGTAACTGTTTTGACGCCTTCACCAGCGCCACCACAATCACGTCGTTGTTGTGTTTCCCTTTGTGCTGTGTCAGTCCGCTCTCGCGCTACTGCCGGAATACCTGCCGCTAATTATATATTTACATTGTGTACATTTTTTTATTAGAGCGGCAATCACTCTGGTCTGTAGAAGCAAAAGGAAGTAGAAGGAAAAATGAGTGGTGATACTGATCAAGGTGTAGTGGTTATGTTGGATCGTACGTTCGATTCCAGTCGTGTGTAAAGAAAAGTTACAATCTGCTGTTTGAGACCAAGCCTTCCCTAGCACAAACCAACAAGAGATACGTATACCCGTATAGTAGTACCTACCCAACCGACAGAGTGCTGCAGAGAAACTGTGAACGCTCGCACACAGAGATTCAAGAACCATAGAGAACTCTACAAACAGCCTATGCTACAAACACCGTACACATACTACGTACATTTTCTTCACGGTTTAAATTGCTGTTAAATTCATGATCATCATCATTATCATCATGATGTTATTAACAAGAAATCAATCCTACCGCAGGACTGCAACCTCATTTCAAGTGACAAACAAAGAAACGTTTTCGCTCAGTGAATCAAGTCTCATCTTGTCTGCAACTTGCCATTTGTTAAGTTGCACTAAATAAGTGTATATTATTTGATCATTTACTGTTTATTCAGTAAGGGTTTATCACGTTTTTTTTCATTTACTTAAGATGATAGTCAAAGATTGATTAAGATAAGCCCTCCCGCCGACAAGCGTAATAATGTTTTTAAATGGTTTTCTGGATCCTTTAAATCTTATTGTTAATCTTATACCTAAACGAAAACTAACTTAACTTCACCTACCCTAACCTAACCTAACCATCTTAAACACTTCATCATCCTAAACAAGGATTGAACCAAAAATGCTTTGTTCCGGTCCAAAGCAGAGCTGGTCACTATAACGCTTCTTCGGACGTCCCAAACCTCTCCGTCCTTTCGGTGTACAATTCAGTAGTTGTTTGGAGATGCGGCAGTCATCCATTCGGCGGGTAAGATGTTTCAGTCATTGTAGCCTGACCATTTCTTGCTTGAGAGAGTTTAGTCATTAATACGTATTTCCCCTGGCCACGTTACTAGCGTGTCGCAGAGTAAGACGTATGGTGGGGCTGCCGACTTCAGGCTTAACGTCCAGCTTGATTTTTGGTCTGGGTTGTCTCCCATAAACTGGCTGTCTTACCGGACTAAAGAGACAATTTTTCTCTGTTTAAGGTATCCATAAGGAATTTTAACGTGGTGGTTTCTCCTTGCATCCCGCATCTTATGCCGTGGACAGACATAGGGTCATCCGCCTTTAACAATTTCTTACCCCAAGGGCAAGAGGATCCCCTAATTTTACTTGATGACAAGTGGAACAGGGACAACTTAGTAGAGGAGGGCGGTCTTCAGAGCCACGTTAGCCATCTGTAGGCGTTTTCCTTCCCCCCTTCACTGGTGGTGCGGCTGGATATTTCCCTTCATCGAAGAAGGAAACCATAAGGCATTACTCACCCTCACCAGCAGGCCTACTTTGGAGGAAGCACTAAATCGTTTTCTTATTAATGCTGTACTAATTTGATAATTAATTTTTCTCTCCCCTTTAATAACAATAGTTAGTGAGATAATTAAGTTTAATTTGAACGACTTATGGATCTGTGAAAATTATGGATGTAGGATCCTGGAGAACGCCTATATATTCGAAACTGGATCTACTGACGGTGGAGGCGATACTAGTCTGTGAAAAGTCGAAGATTAGATTGTTGTGTCATTTAAGTTCAATGTATTATTGAAGGACAACAAAGACATTTCAGAGTGGAAACAATAAGAAGACGAATGGAAGACTAAGAAATAGTTGTATGGAATACAAGCCGGAAAAGATTATGTGGCAACAGGACAGAATGATGGAAAACCAAAACGGAATGGAGGAGAATTCATTAACCTAAGTGGTTAAATCGAGACGTGGAGACGAAAAAGACGTGTGGAGAATATAAACAAACATACTTTAAACAACAGTGTAATCAATTTGGAGTCTTCAGTTTAAAATGTGGCGGACTCATGGCCGAATAGTAGGTGCTGAACCTCTTTGAATTCTGTAACCCTCTTTAACTAAAGTGCACAGTTTCAGGAAACTATTTTTTTTATGTAAAAAAAAAATATTTTTTTAAAAATATTAAAACTATTTTTAAAACATTTTTTTTCTTGGTAATCAATCACAACATATAATACACGAATGGTTAACGTGATATTTGTTATTTTTTTGATATTACTGATTGTCGACCACAGCTTGTGTACCAGCTGTTTTAATTTTGAGCACTTCTTCTGATGTTATGTTTTTATGGGGGTTTTCACACTTTGGTAGAAAGAACGCTTCTTTCACTGGTGAAAAATGAATAAATTTTAATCGTTTCGTTACACCATGCTTTGGACTGTTCTTCCCACTGCACCTTGATGTTCGTCAGAGTAAGTTGGATTGAAAATCCTCCAATTTTGTTGTCCATGACGTGGACGTCATATTAGTAACGGGGGCGCCAAAACGGATACCTCAGGAGATCGGGGCCCCAGAGGGCCGGTACGCCCGTCTCCTACCATGACCGGGCATGCGCGGGGGTTCTGGAGTTATCCGGACCCCCTGACGATGTTCGGAGTTGGACTCGAGATGGTTTTTGATTTCGGCCCGGGTCGGTTGTGAGTACGATGCGAAAGTAAGGGTCTTCTAATCCCTTAGGTGTCATCCAGTTTGGAACACCCTATAATTATTCGCATATTAGCTATTTATTCTAAGCATACGTTTATATCTAAGTATACTAACGGTTACCAGGTCTAAAGTTTTACACGGCCTTCTTTATTATGCGTCCACAGCTTGTAGTACAGGAACGAACTGTGACTGTGTGTTTAGTCTTCTAACGCCTAACTCCGTGTTTGGTATTAATTATTCGCCTATTGGTTATTCAGCCTGTCCAATTAGTCCCAAGGACATTAATTCTTCAGTATACCTACAGTCCCAAAGCCTGAACTTTTATATTGCCTTATTTTCTAATTATTCACAATTTTTAATATACTCTACTGTCAGCGCTAAAAACGATTGTTATATTTTTCCTCTCACCGCAAAGAAAAATACATGTTTATAAGTGTATAGTTTCTCTCTGTTATCTGACAAGTGCGTTAGCTCAGAATTGTTTGTCTTCGTTCCTTCTCTAGAAATCATAGATAATAAGTTTAAAAAATAGAAACACTAGCTATTAAAAAACAACGTCAAAATATGTTTTCTCAACTCGCTCACCTCGCAAACGAAATGAACACAACACACACACACACACACACACACACACACACACACACACACACACACACACACACACACACACACACACACACACACACACACACACACACACACACACACACACACACACACACACACACACACACACACACACACACACACACACACACACACACACACACACACACACACACACACACACACACACACACAGCTATAGGCACAGGAAAGAAACAATAATTGTTTACAATCAATAACAATGAAAAAACAAGTAGAGCTTATTTTGTTCACACCTTGTGAAATACTTATAAACAAGACGCAGCGAACGCCACACTAACAATTATCCTATTATCTCGCCAACACTTTGTGTTCAATTCTGTTCCAGCTAAACAGTTTTTTGTATTACTCGAGTTTATTCTTTACTACTTCCAGAAACTATTTCTCTTTTTCTTTCTGCATAGCACTGTGTACTTATTTCGAGCAACTGCACCGGGTACACACAGCCCAACCGTAGTATTGTAAGAAATCGATCTGCCTTGACGCATCGATGATAGCATAACTTTGTGTCGATTCTGTGTTCACTTTTCTCTCTGTGTAAATCATACCTGTGTATTTGTCCATCTATCTCGGAGGGTTTCACAGCTATCGATTAGTCCCTACCTCGACCTCCAGAGATCTGTATCCAGAACGTCATCTTCAATCTTCAATGCCGATCACGTTCTGTTTCCAAAATTCTCCCCTCGATCTCATGGTACCTTTCCTCTTTTCAGTTTTTTCCACTCAAAATTTTCTTTGGTCGTCCATACGGATCAGGTAACTGAAGCACTGTTACATAATTTCTCCTTGCTCTAACCTACAGTATCTTCTGATTAGCATTCGTTTTCCTGCTAATCTCCTTTTTGGTAATCTGATCTCTTCTAGAGATTGTCGCAATACGTTAAAGCTACATAACACTGAGCCTTTGAGCAGATTCCATACCTCACTTCCACATTTCAAGACTGACTCAGCCATGGTTCTTTTGTAGTTACCCTTGTTGTTTTTTACAGTATCTGCTTAACCACAATATTGCATTAAGCTATTCTACCTTAAATGTAGAAAAGAAACCCAAATAAAAATTTATAAAACAATGGCAATACCTACACTACTGTATGGTTCTGAAACTTGGGTCATAAAGAAAAAAGATGAACAGAAGACACAAAGAGCAGAAATGAAATTTCTGAGCTCAGTTATTCAGTTATAATGTGTAATAGATGAGAACATATAAGAAGTAAGGAGATAAGAAGTGATTTAGATATTTTTGCAGTTAATGAAAGGATTAAATAATACAGATGAAGTGGATTCAAACATGAATAGAATGGAAGAAAGTAGAATACCGAAGATGGCGAAAATTACAACCCTAGAGGCAGAAGAAAACTTGGTAGACCTAAGAAAAGGTGGACTGTGGAATAGGAACAGGCTGCTAAAACCTAAATCCGTTAAGAAGAAGAAGATGATGATGATGATGATGATGGTGTTCTACATTTTTCCAGTTGCACTCTACCTTCTGATAGGCCTTCACAAGTCCTAACCCGCCTTTAGTTATTAACGGTACAAAATATTTAAATTAGTTAAACTGCTTGACTGTTAATTATCGTCAACAATACTTTAAAACGCTCGCAAAGTACACTACTAAATACTCCGTTTAATCGCTAATTTTTATAATCACTTCGTTAAACTTTTACCGTCGTGTGGGTTTTGATGGTGCCATAAGATTTCATTATCTTTTCAGTCTTTGCAAATAGATAAGGTACTCTTTAGCTCTTTTCTCTTCATTCTGGTATAAGATTATATTTTGCATAGGAATGTACCAATATCTCCTTATTTATTATTCCGACTGTACAACGTTTACACATTTTCCGGAACCAAAGATTACAGAAGTGACTGAATTCTCATCTTCTACTACTCCTGCTTGTTTATCCAAAGATCTCCTTCAATTTCTCGTTCCCTCAATATAGTCTGAATTTAATCTATACAGTTGATAGGCGGTCTTCCTTTTTTTCCTTCTTCCTGGTGGGGGTCCATTCCATAACTCTCCTTGGCAATCTTTCCTATGCCATTATTTTCGTCTGTCCATACCATAGTAACTTTTTTTGTTTAGATAAAATCAACAATTGAATTTTTTACATTCATTCTGTCCTTGATAACTTCATTTCACGTCTGGGTACTCTTGCCGAACGTCTCCAAAAGTCTCCTTACTAGTATCGTACCAACGTAGGCTCCCAATATCTCCTTAAGTCTGTTTTTCCTCATTAGAAACACACATACAGTCTTTTAACTTCTTGTATAGAATTTACCATTTCGTCAGTTCTGTAAGACCATTTTACTCTCTGCATATCCATTTTAGTTATGCCTTATTAAACGACTTTAGCATTTTATTTTTTAACTTCAGTTTACGTAACGTGAAGGAATTCGTTTGTCCCACTCTGAGAAAATGTCCATAGAGCCACATTTAAAAAGTTTTATTTCATTTGCAATTTTGTTCTTTTACTGTCTTTGTAATTAATCGATCTTTCCATATTTTTGTTAGTTTTGTTGTTTCCAATCCTGCTTACAAAGGTTACCATAATCGAAATTAAAGAACCAAGAATTGGTGTGAAACTCCAAAAGATTCATTAGAGACGGAACATGGAAGGTTCGGTTTTAAATTGAAAGTTAAGGCTAGAAAAGTTTTAATAATGGAGATGAACAGAAAAGGACAAGACGTTCTCAATCTGTTTAAGGTTACGTGGCCGCAAGGGGGTGATTTTCGTGGTATAAAAACTATAGAATAATCCACACAGACAGTGCTGCTGTTAGTTTTATTTTACCTGAGCGGCAACCGTCTTGAAAACACCCTGGAAGAAGAGTCAAAAGATATATGGAAATTACTAGTGAAAGAATAGTGAGAATAAAAGAATTGTGCTAGTTAACACTGAAAATACCCTTAAGTATACTAAGTATTGTAACGTACCAAATTGGCAGTTACATAAAATAACTATCTATTACGTCCAATAAAAGGATATCATGAAAATATTTCATCGAGCATAAAAGAAGGAACGGGAGAATATAAATAAAATGTGTATCTACGAACGAATATTATTGAAACTACCCAACGAAGGAGAAGGAAGAATAATAAGGATATCATCGAGTAGAACAAAGAGAGATAAAATACCAACGAGCCAATATAATACGCTAGAATCCAGGCCCAATAGATCCAAAATAGTGAGGGGATACGACGAAAATAATTATTAAAATAAAAAGGAGACGGATCAAGTACAATCACTATGGTGATAAAATAAACGAATTTGTTTATTAGTGTGAAATAATATGGGACAACGATTACCATAACCACGAATAAAAATATGGAAGAGTATGACAATATTAAGGGACATGGATTATTACAAATAATGTATAACCAAGGAGTACACCGACAGTGAGAAACAACTAACCAGAAGAAGAAAAGAAGAGGAAAAGAAATGTACCATGAAGAATGAAGATTATGTATGAACAGTACAAGACATCAACATTCACAAGATATACAAGGAATTAAAATCAATATAGTGAACAGAAGAAGTATGATGATTATTCAAATACCAATAACAGAGAAACCAGTGTTGAGCATAATTAAGTGATCACGAACAATGACAGTGAGTACTTAATATAAGTGTAACAACATGTGATATGATAACCATTTTACCCCAAGTAAACAGCACAAACAATACCAGTGAAAATGTTTATAACGGAGCAAAGTGATTAACCATTATAAGTGAAAGAATCCACGATTAACTAGTGAAATGCACAGACAATTAGTGTAACAAGTTTAATCAAGATTGTAAAATCACATAGATAATTAATAAGACCACCAAAAAATATGAGACAGAACAGTAAATTAATTGTTCATAGGGATTAATAATAAAAGCTTTGTAAAACCGAATATGAAATGTGCCTGAATGCCATAGCAAGACAGGACAAAATGTAAATGAATACCAGAACTGATAGTAGCAAATATGCTAGTTTGTTATGTATAAACCAATCAATGTACCAAAACCTGGGTGCAACCCATCAAGATATGTAACATTATTAGACTAAGAATACCTGTGTTATTGTTTCAACAAATAGTGTAAAAATGTGTATAACTTAATAATAAACCATTGTAGTAGAATGCCATAATGGGATGGCAATAGTTGAGTTAAATACTGCATAAAAGTATGTAGAGCATTGTTGTCAGACAACTGACACATAACCTCACAAGAATTGAACCTATAACATAAAATCATGTACATTAGTTAAACCAAGCAATTATCCACAATTGTTTCAAACAGAAACTAGCTAAGAATATTAATGCAAACCAATGAATACCATATGTACTGAAGGACACAGCAAATGAGTCAGATTGAATATAATATCATAAAGTTAAATGGACAGAACCCCAATGTGACAAGAGAGTTAGTCAAAAAACATTATTAAAACTTATCAAAAGAATGTGAAAATTGTTACCAGTAGTTAGAGGAATGTCTAATACTGCTATGAGAACACTTCACAAATGTAATACTAGTAGTTTAATAATTAAAATATTATAAACTAACTAACTGCAATTGTAAAACCAGATGTAGATAAACACCATGTTATAACTTAGAGAGCTTTCAGATAACGAAAAGTTGATGAATACATTGAACCAACAATGTACAACAATTGTACACTATTTTAATTACTAACATTATATCCCATGTGTACTAAAATAACTAAATAAGTGACAAAATGGAAGGATGAGAACAGAAGGTATTTTGATCATACTATAAGTATATACAAAATAACATCTTTTAGCAAAATAAAGTATGAACAAATGTAAATAAATGTACATATTAGTATTAGGATGTCAAACATATGTAGTAGAATAAGGAATGATGGCGTTACAAGTGAATATAAACAATCGAACATGGTTGGTATAGACGCCATTAACAGATTTTGTTTAAACTATAAATATAACCATTTTATGTACTAACATTAAGGATAAATGGACTCAAAATGTTTAGTAACAAGTATTACAGTGTAATTATAACGAAATATGGTGAAAAAGACTTATTTATGTTAAGAGTCACCAGATGAATTTCCAAGATGACCAAGTGAATTAATAATGGACGGATTTAGTGCTTTTTTAGACTTAAAATAAAGCCACAAGTGTCCGCGATTTAATGCCACTATCCAAACGACGATATGACAAAAGATAAGAAACTTATGACCATTATAAGTTTTTCAATCATTTTGAGTATCCATGTATACGTCACAGATAATCTCGAACCCACGCTTAGAGATGCGAAAAATTGAAAGTTTTATTTGACCAAAGTGTTTTGGGGTTGAGAGTATGACCTTTTGAACCAATCAAATAGCTTAAAATGACCAGACGAGAAAGAGACGCTTTAGCGAAATGTATCATTCGTTCTGCATCACTCACGGCGAGAGGTCTATGCCGAAAGTCATCAAAATATTTTTGAAATGTGCGCGTCACCTACATTAGTATACAAACAAACACTAACCTGTACACAACAACACATTATCGAGTGTCCAGTGAATTAAGTGAATAGTGAATTAACATGACCAGTGTATAATAAGGGTCATGTTCTGTGTATATAATCAGGGAGTACAATATTTTAATTATTTTAAAGAAAATAATAAAAGAAATAATTCTCGTCGATGAACGAAAATTATTGTTTGGACTGCACTAGTCATTACGCTTGAGTGCGTTTATAAACAATGATGGACAATTATCAGAATTTAATAAACAAGTTGTAGCACCACCCAATGACAATAATTAATTCAAAAATAATTATTTTACATTTTTAAAATAATTGAGAACGGCGGAATTAAATTCAGATACCGCTCATCAGTATGTGTATATAGTCGCTTACTTGACTATAACTTTTGAATTAATAAATAATTATTTTCTTGTGCAAATACTGTCATGACTGATAATTACACATCAAATGATTTATAAATAAAATGTTTGTAACTAGATCATTAAGAATTGTATAAATAACATTACTTATTCTAAATAATCACTTACGTGTTACTAGGCAAACTAACCTAGAACCGAAGAATATATTTTTGTCACAAAGAAACAATTGTGTTCTTGAATGATTTTAATGAAATGAAAGCAATAATAAGAGTTTTTTTTCTTTAGATTTTTTCTCTTCCCAGTACATGGTTCTGCTAATTAATGAATTAATAATAATAATATTTTTAACCGTGCAACGCTCAAAGCATGTGTCGACCTTAACTGCTATATACTTTTGCATGGCATACGATAGTACGATATTATCGGCTATCGTACCGAGTTTAATAATTTTAAATTTTTGTTTTTTGTTATAATAATAGATAAGTAAATATTGTTATTCAAACTCACATCTTTATATCTGGTATCATGTATCTTCAAAGAACTCACTAAATTGGTAATATAATTAACTAAAGTGAACCTAACCTCGTTCACAATAATATTGTACCTTACAACAGTGTTACCAGCCTTGAGATACAGAGATCTCAATATTTGTTTAAATTTGTTATTGTTGTAAAAATATCTTATTAATTGTTTTCAAAGAGTTTACTGAATTTAATCATTGTCAATAAATCCTCAGTTTATTATCAGTGGAATCAGAGTTTTAATTTCTATAAAATAGAAGCAGTAATTTAAATTTTTCATGAACAGTTCTCTCATAAGGTGGCGGTAGTATTTGAATTACTGATACCATTCAACTTACAATTGAATATTTGATTTATTTTATTGTATATGTGCATTCTTTTCGATATTCAAAAGGAATGTCTATGTATGTATGTCAAGTGTGTTAACAGTAAGAGAAGTCGCCATCGAGAATAGTGAAGATATCCACGGATGGTAAGTGGGGAGGTTGACACAGTGAAGTGATAGCAAGCCTAACACTCTTTTAAACCACAAACTATAAACGTGAACATTAATTCCAATCACCCAATTTTAATAATCATATCTAATAATAATCATCAACAATAACATCATATCTACATATATTCGACTTGAATACCTACGCATCTACACATCTATATTCAACATATCTATATCTATAATTATCTATTATAGTATGCACTATGTTTATAGCTTGCATCTTCTATGTAACACGACGATGGAAAAGCGGAAATATGCACGAAGAAATAGAAATTTTAATCAAGGAAGTGAAAGGTGATGAAAGATTAATTATAATTGATAATGTGAACGCAATAGATAGGGAAGGAAAGAGTGTGAAATAGTAAGAAAAATCGTAGGCCTATTATAAAGAGGAATAAAAGAGGAACTTTTTGCAGGAAACAACTTATGTATTGCCAATAATCGCTTTGAAAATTATATTACAGGTAGCTACATTGAGAAATACAAAGGCTAGTAAAAGATTCCGGACAGATCATATCGTGATGAACAACAGACTTAGAAACAAATGTGAAGACTGTCATAGTTAACCCGAAACTGACACATTGCAATCATAAGCTGGTCATGAATGAACGCTGTTTCAAATTTTAAATCTTGTAAAGAAAAAAAAAACGAATTCATGGCAGGACTGAAATCTGAAGAAGAAGCAACCTTATGTGAGCATCAAGAACACGTTGGCGATTGAACGGAGAATATGAGAGATGCGCGAGATAGATATGAATGAGTAATTATCTTAAATATTTTAGTATAAATGAATAACAATGAATGACTCAACCCGGTCAGTATCACCACTCTTTATTCCCGTTCCTTTACTTCTATGGTTTAGAGTGATTGCTGCTCTCATCAAAAAAATCCGAACAATGTAAATATAGAGCATAATTAGCTGTAGCAAAATATGTAACTAGCTTAGGCCCGTAACAAAAAGTTTATGGTTTAATCCTCGTTTAGTCCTTGATGATGATGACGACAAACGTCATCATCGTCATCTTCACAACACGGAATAGGCAAGGTGCTGCCTATTTAGCCTTCAAAACTCCTCCAGCCATTTCTTCCTGGATCTACCCACACACCTGTGTCTGGAATCTGATATTCTTTCTAAGTGTTCTTTCCACCGTTGTTTATAATCTTTTAATTTTTCATTCAAGTTAAAAACTTGTAACTCTTCTCTTATGCCTCATTTCTTATACGGTCAAGTTTGGAACACCTTTTGACTCCTCTTAAGAATGCCATTTCCGAGGCCTGTATTTTTACTTCTTGTTTCTTGGTTGTTGTCCATAATTCACACCCATAGGACAATACAGGGACTGCCATAACTTTGTAAAACTTTAATTTTGTATCTCGATGTACCTTGTTTCTAAAAATTTGGTTGATGGTTCCACAGATCATTCGGAACTTACCTAACTTATCATCAGTGTCATAGTTTCTAGCATACCCAATATAATTTCCCAAATAATTAAAGTGGCTCATCTGATTATAAACGTGTTTTGTCAAAATAGTGAGCGTGTTCGGTAGCTTAAGGAACTTACTACTTATTACGAAATCGTTCTGGTTTTTTTTCTATAAAATCTTTTTGCTCGTGTAGATGGCGCTTTGTTAGCAACACCGGTCAGCCCTGAGAGAGAGACCAAGTTCGGTTATTACAATTTTAACTGAAATCGACGCTAGGTATGTCGGTGTTTCCGCTGCGACGGCCCTTTGGCTGGCGGTTTGACACATCATCTCCCACGAGACTCGTACTCGAATCCTCCGGTACCGCAGGCGGCAACTTTAGCCACTGGACAGCGGACCAGGAAATCTGTTTCAAAACCTACGCTTGGTTTTTTTCTCACGCGAATGGTGCGAGAATGATATATGATAAAAAACTAAATACATGATATTTTAAAAAAATAGGAGAACTTATAACATATCAGCATCACATTTAAAGATTATGAATTTTAACTTCGAAAGCGTCTCAACTTTTTCCTATTTTGGCTTTCTGCTAAATGAAAACAATGATGTAAATGAAGAGATAAGTAAAGGAATTCAGAATGCTAATAGATGCTACTACGGGCTGATGAAATACTTTAAATCACAACTTTTACACCGTGAAACCAAATCTAGACTGTACAGAACATTAGTAAAACCGGTCCTGATGTACGGAAGTGAAACATAGGTACTGACACAGGGCGACCTGTTTCGAAATGCGTCTCTTGAAACGAAAATACTTAGGAAAATTTATGGACCCATTGGGGAAGGTGGAGAGCGGAAAACGAAGTACAACGGAGAGCTCTATGAGTTATAGGCCTATAGATCGCCTGATATTGTGACATCAATTAGGATAGCTAGGCTGAGATGGGCAGGTCATGTACAGAGACTGAGTGAGGAGGATGTTCTTAAGAGGATTATGAAATGAACACCAGAAGAAAAAAGAGGACGTGGAAGACCTAGACTACGATGGATTGATGGAATCCTAGAAGATGAGAAAGTACTCGGAGTTAAAAATTGGTGGACATTGGATGAGGATAGGTGAGTCTAGAGGAAAATCCTGAGGGAAGCTGAAGTCTACGGTGGGCTGTGGAGCTACTGATGATGGTGATGATGTAGACAGATGTAGCCCATTAGTTACTATAAATTTTCAATCTCGAAATGTTATAAGGAATATTATACGTAACAGGATTGTCAGCCTATTTATCAGAATGCTGGAGTATTCACCATATGCAAATGATGTTTACGTTACTAACAGAAATGAACAAGAGTTGACAACAGCCTATTGGCAGATGAAGAAGAAAAAAGACACTGAGACTGAGTATAAGCAAAATGAAAACAAAATGTATGACAAACGTAGGATGTAAAATGAAATTTCGGACACAGCCGCTCTTCAAGAGTGACCTAGAAATTTCCTAACATTACTCACTGTAAACGACAATGAGAACTCTTCTATCACAGCAACAGAATATGAGAGATTAGGAATAGGTTAGCTGCTGATTACAAGAGCTACTAGGCCGCTGAAAATGACCCGCAACTAGGAATGTCGAAAACGTTAACAAGAATAAGTTTAATGGTAGTGTAACGTATTGCCGCGTTACAAATCCAGGGAACCCATCTTAACTGACCTCTGCCAATTACATGGGCTGCCTACGTTGTAACGGACTGTATTCAAATCAATTTAACTGAACAAATTACTTACCAACTGTGTAAGGAAACAAGGGAAGGTATTGTACTGATTTACGCACTCATTTTATGTGTGTAACAAGACGACTTCTCTTTATTTTACAACTGTTACTGACAGATCCCATTGCATCACTAATTAAACTAAAGTATTTAATTTCTTTTATAAAACTTTGGGATCAAATTGACTCTATTTTGCTATACCTCGGATCCGGGTTAACTTTCTGTATTTGATAGTAAAGACTTTTAATTATTTTCAATTCATTATCTTAGCTTGCAAGACTTCTTTAACCATTTGAAGAATGGTACTATTACTTGGAATAATAATAAGATATTTTAATATATAAAGCGTTACAACGTATGATGTTTGAGTTTTTTACAGTAAACTCTTAGATTTACTCTTTTAATGTTTACATAAAATTAATTGTCTTTGAAAAGTCTCTTTTGGAAGTGTGTAGTGTAACAAATATTATTTACTCTCGATAGACAGGCTATCGAGTCACCTTTAGAATGGAATGTAGAAACCTCGTCCTGGGGTGTCCGTCTTGGGAATCCTTGTACGCGCCGTCATCATCTGGGTCGGGTCTTCGTCAATAAGGTGTCGAAAGTTCACAGAGGAGATTGAAGCTTCTTCGGTGTAAGTATATGCAGATTCTCGGATGTCCTAAACAGCATCTCCTGCCGGGTATACGTGTCTTTAAGCAGTTCCTGCAGATCACATCTTCAGGAATGATGTTGAAATTTGAGTTACTTCTTGAAGAGAGTCGTCATCTTGCTTGACACTATTACTTTTTGTTGTTACATATTATTTCTTCTTGTTACCACATATTTATAGTTAATGGTACATGTCACACGCTTTTAGCAGTGGTAGTTACTAAACTACATTTAAATTAAACAAACAAACTAACAACATTTTATCAGAGCTTTCGCTCGTACGTCTGCACTCTGTGAGGTCAACATAGCGAGAGAGAGTTTTTCTGCCCGCTTCGACTGGTTCTTAACAAAAGAGAGGGGCAACTACTCCGCGAGAATATAGTCCCTACCTTTATTTAAGTTAACACTTTTACTGTAATTACAAAAACTATGCCTTAATAAACATATACAATTTTAGTGAGTTATTTTAACGTCTATCTGTGTCTTCAGATTTTTTAATTATTAACATTACGATTTTTATCTTATCCTAAATTACAGACGACTCGGAAGACATGTCGAGTCCGGAATTAACAGGTCACCGCCTGATAACAAGCAAAGGGTTCAATATGACAATAATAACTATTTACAATTTGTCTTTTTATTAATTTTTCTTTGGACTTCTTAATTACTTCTTATTCTCATACTGAGTACATACAGGGGTTTTAGGTATTATAGTGAGATTAAAATTGCTTAATCGCTTGCAAACTTAATTTTTAATTTCTTTTCTTATTTTACGATTACTGTTACAATTTAAATCGTCACAGTAGACCTAATACATGGAGAAGTAATGTGGTGTCTAACTGACGTTAAGAATTGAGAATATACAGGAGAAGGTGTTAGACATTCTTACGTAAATGAAATAAAAGCCAACCAGATCTATATAGATTAGTAGAGAGACTAAGAAAACTAGCAGACGTGAGTGACGATTAGAGGAGAGTGGGAGTTGTGGGACAGTAAAGTTCGGTAGGCAGACCAGTAGTTACCTGTCTCGCTGCAGGTCAAGGTTTTACAAGGACCGTAGCTCCTTGGATTATGTAAGTGGGAAAGTAAATCAAGAGACAACCAAACACGTGAAAGAGTAAGAAAGAGATGAAAAAATATATAAGAACAATACAAGTTTAGCTTATGAATGTCAAGTTCCACGAAGTCGAGAGAAAAAAGGAAGGAAGGAGTTGCACACGAGAAGGAAAGAGAGAACGTGGAAGACTTAGACTACGATGGATTGATGGAACCCTTTTGGAATGAAGAATTGGTGGACATTGGCTAATGAGAGAGAAGTCTGGAGGAAAATCCTGAGCGAAGCTGGGGCCCACGGTGAGCTACTGATGATAACGATGAATGGTGAGTGCGATGGAAGAGTAAGAAAGTGTGAGTGATGTTGTGTGCCGTGGGAGGGGGGGTAATGCGAAGAGTGCATTACGTAACCGATGCTTTGTATTCAAAGCGCAAACACGTACAATAAAATACCAGCAAGCGATTAACAGAGAGGTTCATTCATTGCGAGGAGCGATGCGCGTGATACATTAGTTTCGCGTGTTTACTTCACATTATTGTCACCACTCCATCGTGTGTTGTTATTTTTCTGTTTTGCTTTACTACTTATGATTATAATTACATAACTTTCTGCCGTGTTCGGTATCTTTCGATCCGTACACAAACGTATTTTAATTTGAATACTAAATCTGTTTTGACATGATAATGTCTTTTGGCTGGCCATCATTTGAAAATTTCTGTAACGCTATAAACTGTAACGCATCACGCTGCATGACGTCATTCTTGCGTGACGTCATTGGGATTGTTGTAAATAAACGTTTGTTTTGATACGTCGCAATATATATAATGTGTTAAAAATAATATCACTGCAAACAATTAAACCAGATTTATAAAGCGTCCTGAAAGTTTAAAATCAAGTGTTAGCACAATTTACCAGCCGGGAATCGTTAACTAAAACCGCGACCGCTAACATGCTAACGTCGTCGCAGATTAAAGACCTAACAAGCGAACAACACTGCATAGCTGTAGATAGGTTATTGGGGTTATTGTCTCTAGTTAATGGTTGTCTTCGTATGTGATTCAGCTGACGATCTATTCATTAAAATATTTGTCATCGTAAATGCAAATCTACTGTTCTTTATATTTAATTACTCACCGCAGAAATGTGAAGTATAACACAGATACATAATGTCATTGGGATTGTTGTAAATAAAGGTTTGTTTTGTGTTGTGGTGAAATACACTGCTGCTGGTATATAGTAACCATAACGTGGCGACTGATTAAAACAGCGTTCGACAATGGATAGCAGCGACGAGAAGGCTCAGATCAAGAAACGACAAAATGCCGAGCGAGCAAGAAAGTATCGGGAACGAAAGAAGCTCGAGAAGGAACAGCAACGAGCGGTTGCTGTCGGCGGTGAAGCTTCAATACCAGCTTAGTTGTCATCGCAACAAAAACGAAAACAAGATGACTTGTTGAGCGAAGAATTGAACGAGTACTTAATAAATACACCGTTCGCGTCGATGATGACTGAGCAGGAGAAAATCGATGCATTCTACAACATGAAACTATCAGAGAAGCGAAGGAAAACCAACGAACGAGTAAAACGTTGTAGATTGAATAAGAAACAAGATGACTTGATGCACGAAGAATTGAACGAGTACTTAATAAATACACCGTTCGCGTCGACGATGACTGAGCAGGAGAAAATCGATTCATTCTACAACATAAAACTGGCAGACAAGCGAAGGAAGGCCAACGAACGAGTAAAACGTTGTAGATTGAATAAGAAAAATATTCAAGTACCGTCTGCCTAGTGGCAAAAGCTAAAGAGCATGATAATGTCTTTCGGCCGCCAGCTAAACGCAACATTATTATGGTTACTGACTGACTGATTGTTTCCTTTCTGCAAATGTTGCGTTTAGCTGGCGGCCGAAAGACATTATCATGCTCTTTAGCTTTTGCCACTAGGCAGACGGTACTTGAATTTTTTCAATCCTACCAATCAGATGTGATCAAGGACCGCGCGTGCGTACTGACGCGTGTGTTTGTCCAATTTCACGTGACAACGTTCGCGCGTCTGTTTTATAAATAATACAGCAAACGATCGTTTTGCTCCGCGGGTATCGTATAAACATAAATCCTTCACACGTATATCAACGTAGAAAGTATATATGTATTTATTTGTTCGTACGTTGTTTTCAATTATAGATAAAAACGTGAACGGTGTTAAAAACAAACAAAAAAACAGCTCTAAATGAACTGTATATTCACAAAATACACGCATGACATATGTGTTAAAAAATCGAAATTGAAAACATAATGGAATATCTAAAATATGATTAGATTTAACTTCAAAAATGCAACTTGTGTTCGTTTCCGTCCGAATTTGAGATTATATATTTGTATACATGTGTGTGTGTGTGTGTGTGTGTGTGTGCGTGTGGTCCTTACAAGGGATATACGCGACTTTCTTATCATATTGATCTGGTAAATATTTACTTGTAGGCTGCGTGTGGGACACAGTTTCCAACTTAGAACTGCCTGAGGGCCACAATTAAACTGAGAAACTTACAGACGGCGACGGGCCCATCAAAAGCGATAAATTTTCAACGTAAAAAATTGGAAATAGGTAAAACGATGAAATTTACCGTCAACGTTTTCGAGCCTCTGGGGTTGGGTCCGGTCCCGTTCGTCCCCCCCCCTACTGCCAACCTGCCCACATTTTGGAAAAGCATGGTAAAATTTCAAGTCATATAACTGTCTCGTTTAGTTTCGTAAATATAATGTGCATAGGAATGAAAGACTGGATGAAGCGGCAGGTGTATGTAGCCTGTGTAGGCCTATATAAAAACTATTATTATATTTCTTTATATTAAAATTTTATTATTATTATCTGGAGTACTGTTTCGTGATCTGGGAACATTTAAGGAACGACACCAATCAGAACACTGAGGCAGTCCAAAATCGAGTTTTTTCTTATCTACAATATCGCGACACCAATCAGCATTTTCGTCATATGAGCATTGCGGAATTTTGAGCTATAAAATAAGAAAAGCACTGTAAGTGTTATTTACGTATTCACGGCCTTATTGAGGTAGATGTCCCGGTGTCGGTTTCACAGAGTTCCTTATGTAAAACGTAGAAGCCAAGTCTTTTTCAGATACTTGGGGAAGAGCATGTTGGCTCCATTGGCGAGATCCATCAAAATGACGAACAGAGTTTATGACTGTGAAGTCATGGACTGTTTCAATCAGAATATTAGTGACTTTAGCAAGAATGGTGTAAAGATGCTCGAGTGAAACTAAGAGTAGGACATCTAATCATTTCAGACATGTGTGATATTCATGTTACCTGTTAGTATATTTGTCTTTCTTCTATGGTACATCGACGTTCACCCTGAAATAAGTCCCAGTTAGATAGGGTGCATTCACCAAGGCATTCTTACTGTTCTATGCACACTCTTCACATCAGAATATAGTCATACTGCTTCCCTGTTAGATAGAAATCTTCAAGAAGGTTGGAGTAGCTATAAGAGGAGATGTGGAGGCCTTAACTAAAAAAATTATTAAAAAGTTTTTAATTGTTATTGTTTTATTATTATTGTCGTCGCCGAGTAAAAAGAGTGTCTGTACTACCCGGGACGATGCCATCCATACATTATCCGTCTGCAACAGATGGGAGCAACATAGAAGATCGTTGCAAGATCATATTAGATAGGAGATCTCCCCGGACAACATCGTTGAAGAGAAGCTTCAAGGGGAGGACACCTGGAACTGTGTGGCACGCTTCGAAGAAGAGATTCTTCGGGCGAATAAGATTGATTTGGGTAATACAACATAGCAGGCTAACAAAGCAGATGTGAGCCCTAGGACTGAAGAACAATAGGCCTAGCCCGAAGTAGTGTGTTAAACAGTTCCAGGTTAGTGTTCTGGAAGAGGAAAGGGAATTGGTTTTTCTAATGGGTCGGGCATAATATTCAAACCCACAGACCCCGAAAATGTGGACCCTTCCGGACATTTGTAAAGCAAATTTCTTCACCTGCCATCGTTAAAAAAATTCGTCGTCGTCGTCTTCATCATCACTGTCACTACATTATCACTATATTTTTACTCACTTTTCATGCGGGACGCTTGAAGAGAGGAACGCCTTGAACGCCGCAAGGCGCTGGAGACACTCGCTCACACATTCCGCATACGGATAGTGGACGACTATTTGAAAGATCGCGGCCTACTGTACACAACCAGAGAAGGAAGCCTTGTATGACGGTGACGTCCGCAGCAGCGCAGGGATTGCTTTTAGGGCCCAAAAGAGGTGCCCAAGGAGATGTGGCTGCACTCGTCGCGACTTGGTCCGTTGACCTAGCACAGGTCAAACTAAATAGAGTCACGCGGAACGTCAGCAGTTCGATGGCGGCGCACGGACTGTCGTTGGCCTAGAACAAGACTGAGTCCATAATCCTGACCAAGAATATGATTTCAACCATCTTGCTTCTGCGGATCAGGGACGTGATAGTCGAGATGAACCCTGTAGCCAAATACCTCGGGGTGTTAATCGATACGAAGATGAGTTTCTTTCATCAGATACGGCATACAGCGGGCAACAGACAGGAAATTTATATCTAACGTGGGTGGGCCCAGAACCTGCTAGCGTCGCCTGCTGATCACGGAGGCCCAGTCAGTCCTCTTGTACGTCACACAAGTGTGGGTGGATGCCCTGAACAAGAAGATATATTCAAAGAGGCTGGCCCAGATGGGGGCGGTGAGGATAGCCTCTGCACCGTTGTGGTAATCGCTGGGTTATCCTTGTCGATCTTCGACGAGGTGGCGAGGGGGCGCTGGTTCAAACACGTGAGACCGTGGATTAAGAGATAGCATGGGGAGGTCGGTTTCTACCTGACGCAGCTTCTGAGCGGTCATGGATATTGAATACGGATCAATAAACCACGTACATCTATAGGGGCGCATCCATCATCATCATCATCGATAGGAACTGTCATCATCACCAGCATCTTCATCTTCTTAACGGTTTCAGCTTTAGCAGCCTGTTCCTATTCCACGGCCTGTTCCTATTCCACAGTCCACCTTTTCTTTGATCTACCAACTTTTCTTCTGCCTCTAGGGTTGTAATATTTCGCCATCTTCGGTATTCTACTTTCTTCCATTCTATTGATGTGCTGAATCAATTTTCTTCTATATTTTTTAATACTTTCATTAACTGCAAAATTATCTAAATCACTTCTTATCTCTTCATTTCTTATTCGATCTATTGAGAATATACTGGAAAACTCTACATTCATTTTTAAGTAAGTGTACCTGTCATTGTAGAAGTGAAAGTTTGTATTGTGCGGTGGGAGGTCGAGCTGCCTGGGCGGGGCCTCAACCCGCACACATGCGCGTTTACTGTGAGAGTCTAGAAAAGTAATGTTCTCGAAGTTTTAAATAAAAGGAAAGATCTGGAAGCTGTTTTTCTATATAAATAGAGATGCCCTCGACAAGTACAGTTCAGTTTTAAATGTGCTCTTGTAATGTGTATTTCGTGTGTCCGTTTTATGTATACTTGCTACTAAACTGTTCCTTCAATAAAGCGTGTGTTTGGTCCTGTACTTAAATTATTCATTATTTTTACCCATACCTTAACATGATCTCGTCTATTAAACCTTTTAACTGATGTCAGAAATTTCATTTCTGCTGTTTGTACCTTCTGTTCACCTTTTTTCTTTATGACCCAAGTTTCAGAACCACACAGTAGTGTAGGTATTGCCATTGTTTTATAAAATTCTATTTGGGTTTCTTTTCTACATTTATTTCCTGACGTTCTCCAGATCGTTCCACAAATTCTTGTAATATTCGTCACTATACTTGCTATATCTCTATCTTGATCATAAGTAATCAAAGCGTCAAGTAAGTAATCAAGATCATAAGTAATCAAGGTAACGAACTGTTTATTATATAAACGTTTTAAGTTGCTCTGCAATAAATTACTGCACAGTAAGTAACGTAAACAATTAATTTTATTTGAAGAAATACTTTCTTTCTATATTTAACCCATTATTAATTTCTAAGAATTATACGGCCGCGCCTTAGGTTGATATTGTTCTATAAATTCGTCTATAGGCCCTATTTCCGGTTATTCGTTTTTTATCGTTCCCGGTGTCTCCAGCCGGTCTTCTTAAATACTTTCCTCTGTTGTGTAGCCTTATTACTGTCTTGCTTGCTCCTTCATAGACTTTAGTTTTGGTGTGTCTCGTCACGTCTTTATCAAGCCGCCGACTTGCCGTATCAATTCGTCTGCCAGTC
The DNA here is from genome assembly GCA_034769895.1 of Magicicada septendecula. Classification (NCBI taxonomy): domain Eukaryota; kingdom Metazoa; phylum Arthropoda; class Insecta; order Hemiptera; family Cicadidae; genus Magicicada; species Magicicada septendecula. The sequence goes on along the minus strand of CM068373.1, from coordinate 426,247,271 downwards.
TTGCATGTTTCTTTCATTTTCCGCTTACACTTTAAAGTTGTTCGTTTTCATTTTGTTCCTTATCAAGACTTCGTATCACAATATCTAGTTTAGACTCAGTTTTGTGTCAGATGGTGCTACTCGCAGAATAAGGGAAAAGTTTGATAATAACAGTAACATTACACTCAAAGTTATTAAACACCGGGCTGTTAGGCCGTGATCGGTTTCTAAATAATCTCGGCCATCGTCGGCAACGTTTCATATGCCACCCTCGGGGATCTACTTCCCGCCCCGATAGTGGGATGCCAAACGTCGCCGACGATGTCGAGATTATACAGAAACCGATCACGGTCTAACAGCCCGGTGTTGAGTGTATTAACACCGGCCTTGTAAGCTTAAGACAAAAATTAACAATAACATTGTTAAAATGTGATTTTCAGCAGAAAAAGTGTGTAATAAAATTTCTGACAGTACAAGTCTACGAGAAAAAATAAATGAATACCGATTTTGTTATATTATAGACCTATTATTATGTTACCTTATGATAATTGGGTTCTGGTTGGTTGTTAGTAAAATGAAAGTGAATACAGGGAAAGAGAAAGATAACGGTTTAAACGTAAGAGACGAGAACAGTAACGATAAACATGTAGTATGTGCTTCAATGTGTGTTGTAAATTGAGAAGGAGGGAGTGGAAGGTGGAAGAGAGTGAGAGAGGGGGGAGAGAGCGAGAGAGAGACTAGATATTGTAGCTCTTAAACATTAACATACAAATGTCGTTAAACCCGTCATAAAACTAGTCACTGTTTAGAATAAATAAAACTCTTACAATATCCTCAATTAATTCAGATTTAATTTCTTTACAACTTTTAAACGATTATTCCTCCAAGTCGTAAATTTACATATATTAATATTCCTCCAGCCTTTATTTACAGATAAATATCATTTACTACAAGTGCTGATGCGTTTTTAATTCTGCAATTATTATTAAATCTAGTTGTGGTTTTATCTTCGCAGAGTAGTCAGCTAAAGCGTGTTGCATGAGAAAGGAAACCGCGCTTTCAGTTTATACGTTTTATATTTGTATATCGTTAATTAACGTTTTCCTTGTTCTACTCGTAATCAACAAACGAGGTTAGGTTATGTATATTTTTTGTAATCTTTAAAAACAGAATTTATGTATTATTTATTTTGTGTTTTTTTTTTGTGCGCACAGTTTAGGTTTTAATTGGTGTAAAACAAAAGAAAAGAAAACAAAAAATTAACACGAGCAATAATGGTAATGATAATGTTCAAGGAACGGTAGCAGGCAGATGGAGGCTCGGTTAGGCGCGGTTCGGCGATATAACCGACTCGACGTTGTTACGTTTAGAATTAATGAACAGCTTGGCGCGATCCAACAGAACGCAACCAGCATATCGTAAGTTGTGGACAAGTCTGCGTGTTTATTGTACGGCGACACGCAGTGCTTAGCCATGCCATGCTCTCTCCCTCCCCTCCCTCTTACCACTTTTTATCTCTCTCTCGCAGCCGCTCTTTACTTTCTCCGCCGTCCGTCACAAATTATTTCTGTTTTATCCTCTCTCCTCTTGATCGCTTTCTCTGTTCGATTTATTTTCCTCTGTGGTCTCTCCCGTCATACACTTCCTCTTCTTTCTATCGTTCTTTTTTCTTATATCGTAAACATTCTCTCTGTTTTCTGGTCCAGAGATTGCACCTATGGACGACGATTACCACACCTTTTTTAGACGTAACAGGTGAATGGCACAGAGGCGAAATCTTGTAGAAACCTGACAGCCGTTCTTGAGCGGTTGAATGCGCGGAACGAACGAAAGATTTACCACCATTTAAAAGTAATAAGGTATTGTAGTAATAAGGTTTATTATTAGAATGTCTGGAGTGTAGAGCAGGGATAGAACGCTATTACAGTTTTTTATCTCACTTTCACACTATTTCTCGCAATCCAATACTTCACAACGACACTTGCATGCTTGTAATGTTCTCTCCAGCCTGTTTCAGCCGATGTTCACACTCTGAAACACTTTACAAGACTGACCTGCATGTGTGCGAAATGGATTAAAATTTTTTTAGCCTTCCGATGAGGCTTTTGTCCCAAAGTCAGTGTTCAAAATCTATAGTCACGTCTGTGATCGAGATGGGCGATAGCATAACAGCCTCTCCACCCCAACTCCACTCTCACCTACACGTCGGTGGGCCCTGTTACGCCGAGCAATCCACTCCAAGGTTGTGGTAACCAATCCCTTCGGCGGAGGGGATCGGTAAGCAAACGAGAGATGGGGGTTTCGTCAGGACAGCCTGGGGGTATCCTGGGTCCTGGCCGGGCAGGATGGTGCATATCGGCAGCAGGGTGTGCATCTAGTGTGGAGGCGGAGGAGGCTATAGTAGCTAACGGCTGCACACATGTGCTGAGTCAGCTAGCCTACTGCGACCGGGCAGAGAGAGCTCGTCAGCTGAGGTGAAAGCAACTCTCCAGGGGAAGAGCACCCCGAAATCAAAGTTCCTGGTCCTCCAGGTTTTGGGTTGGATCGGAGAATTCACATAGCCCATCTGTAAAACTTTTATGTGCAGAAACCTGTCAGCTTTTTTCGCCAACCAGTTTTTACCGGGACAACTGGCGGAGGCTGTTAAAGGAGGCCTTGACTCAGTAACGGGTTGTTGCGCCGCTGAAGAAGATGAAGAAGAATATAGCATTGGGAATGATGTTCCCGAGTGAGGACCACTCGGATCATGTCGACGCTTACATTCAATGGGTCCTAGAAGAGAAGAAGCGAGAAGAAGATTTAGAAAAATCTTCTTGTCAGTTCTTCTGAACTGACAAGAAGAACAGAAAGTGAGTTGGTAACACGACACCACTTTGAAGTAACGTGAGATGCGGATCCGAGGTGGAGTCATGCCTAATGTGGAGAGGACTTTTTTAGTTCGTTAGAGGTCCGACACAGCCTTTGACGCTGCTGCATAGTGCGGTTTTTTACTCCTCTAAAAAAATTATTACTGGTAGTGTTATCAATTGCTTCAGACCCTGCAAGCGTCGCCTGCTGATGACGGCGGTCCAGTCAGTCCTCTTCTGCTTAGCAGAAGTGTGGCCGGATGCCTTGAACAAGAAGATATACCGCAAGAGCAGGTGCCTAGGTGCAGAGGAGTGAAGCTCTGAAGGTAACCTGAGCTTACTGCACCAGCTTACTCTGGCGCAGCTTACTCTGAACCTGCTGTTATGGTGATCGCTAGGGTTACCCCTGTCGAACTTCTTGCCAAGGAGCGAATACCTGTGCACATTAGGAAAGCTGAGGTCGGCAAAGAGGTGGGAAAACACCAAGAGAGGCTTCACACCCTTGAAAGGTGGCAAAGGTCTTAGAAATCTGTATTATTATCTACACTTTTAAAATAGTCGATCATTCTAGATATCTGGATTCAATAGCGTCAACAAATAGTGATATACAAATGAGATCCAACAGCGAATCTCATCAGCAAATGATAGTTTGGACTGTTAAAGCAGGTAAGAAGCATAGGCGTAACTTCGGAGGGGCAAGGGGGACAGTGCCCCCCCCCCAATGTTCCGAGCATTATAAAATTTTGTTTCCAGTTGTTATAAATAAAAACTAACAAATAGTCGAACAGGTGACAGTTGCTATGCTTGCGAGCACAGTAAGCACTATTTATCAACGTCTGTACTGTTATCAGACGACTAGTTGCCATAAATTTATTATTTTTATTTCTTTCGAAGAAACTTATAAGGGGAATGTTTGACAGATTTGAATGATATATGTCAAAATAATATTTCTGTTCGAAAAAAAACAAACGCTAGAGATCTAATTAACTGGAATACAATGTGTACCTTTTCACAAAGACATGTTTTGGAACACCGTAATGAATAATAAGCGCAGGTGTACTTCTAAGAATTTGCTCTTTGATTCGAGATTATCGCTGTTTTCAGTTTAGCAGAATTTCGCAAACACTACAGGCCAGTGTAAAAGAGAGCGGTATGGTAGTGGTAACAGACTCGGCAGTATAAACAAAGCTGGCTTACTGTGCAAGACGTCGATGGCTTTGTTCATGAATCTTAAAAGACGGCTCGTTTGGAACTGTTATTTGTTAATAATTACTTATACAAGTGCGGTCTGTTACTCGGTCGTGTACGTAGTCCGTTAAAGTACACATCGCTTGCCTCTTTCTTAATTCGTTATTGTTGTAGTGATTGTTTTGGTGTTTTGTGTTCCTAAGTTCTGAGAAATGGGAGATAAGAAACGCAAAGGAGTAACACTGCTTAATTTCTTTGAAAATTGGCTGACTGGCAATTTGAAAATTTCTTTGTGTTGTGACTGATTCGGCTTACTGCTACTACTGCCGAGCATTTTGTGACAGTGTGCCTAAGGGAGAGGATGCGTTTACGAAAACTGGTTATAAGAATTGGAAGAACTGAAATTGTTTATGTTTATAGCCCTACAGTATATTTGTCCCAGGTAAACATAACTGGAAGTACAACTTATGAAGAAAGGTTTGTTGATCATTAAAAAATGAAATTGTCCCTCGTTTACTAACTAAGAATTATTACTAAACTTTCTAATTTTGTATATAATATATTTTATTATATAGATTGGTCCCACTACACACTTGAATTTATGAAGCTTTAACCTGCCCCCCCCCAAAGTTGCGCCCCAAGTTACGCCCATGGTAAGAAGTATATTAATTTTAAGATCAACGAAATGTTAATAAGAATATAAAACTTCAGTAAGACCAGTCTTGATATATGAAGCACAAACATGGACCATCACCGAAGTAAATGAAATACATCTTTTAACTTCCGAAGGAAAGACATTAGACAAATTTATGGTCCAGTATGTGAAAGGGGTGTACGGCGAATACGTTATAGTCAAGGATTATAGTAATTTATCAAGGTTGAGGTGGACTAGGCATTTGATGAGGATAACGGAGGATAAACGTGGAATGAGAAGAAAGAGAGGAAATTAACTTCTCACCTGCTTTAACAGTCCAAAACTATCAGTTGCTGATGAGATTCGTTGCTGGATCTCATTTGTATATCACTATTTGTTGACAGTATTGAATCCAGATATCTAGAATGATCGACAATTTTAAAAGTGTAGATAATAATACAAATTTGAGGTGTATTATAATTTTTAATAATTCATATATGGCTACTTAGTCTTATTCGGATTTATAGCTAAATCCGTTTTCTTTACACTGCTATGGATAGGACTAAACCAAAAATTATTTTTTCCGGTCCCAAGCAGATAAACTTAGACCCGGTCACTCCAACGCTTCTTCGGACGTCCCACACCTCTCCTTCCTTACGGCTTATAATCCAATAGTTGTTTAGGGATGCGGTTGTCATCCATTCGGTTAAAATTATATAAACCATTTTAGCCGATACTGAGCAATTCTATCGAGCATACTCATAATATTCAGTTCGTGCCATACATCGACATTTCTTTTGCGATCGCGAAGAGTGTATCCTGGCACGTGCTTGAGAAATCTCATTTCGGCCACTCTTGAATACGAGTGGATTGGACTTCGTTAAAATACAATTCTCAGACCCATTCCCCGAAGTGTTAGGAGGCCCTTCACCTTGTTGAACTTCAGTGCGTGGTTTTTAACTAGTTGATTTTAGAGTTCTCTTGATTGTCCCTCACGTATGGTTGAACTTATGTAGCTTCTTCACGACGTAATTGTTTGAAATGTGAGACATTTTATAGCTTAGATATTCAGAATAGATGATCTGCTCCACAAAAATACGATTTACAACAATTTTTACTCATATGGGATCAGCTCCGTGAAAAGCCATCGCCTTTCTGTTCAGTGTGGTAGTGTGTAATCTGAAATCATTGCAGATGCGACTCAGTGAGTGTGGTCTATGTTAAGTGATTATGGAATTTTGCTGAAATATTTAATAGACCTGAGGGGGAATTTACTGAGCCCTCATACCCCCCTCCCCGTAGTTATGCCATTGAACTGAATATTATATAACTTAGTAAAACGTAATTACGAACAATTATTCTTGAAAGAAAAGAGTTTAATTTCTGCGCGCGTGCGCGTGCGCGCGCGCGCGCGCGCGTGTGTGTGTGTGATACTAGGCCTAGTATTAAGTGTGATGTCCCCCTCGTGACAATGAAGTTACAGATACAGTAGGTTACGTGGCTTACTTGAGATAACATTGTACTAGGTGAGCAATAAGCACACACACGCTCTCATGCACGCGCGCACGCACTCCAGCGAGCTAAATATAACCGACTCTGCGCGACACCCCCTTTTTCAATAAATTTCATGGTACTTTCTGTCAATGCGCTGATAAAGTGATAAATGTAAATTGATAAAGCAATAATAACAAGCAAAAGAGCAATACGATATTTCTGTAACGGAAGGAGGGTAAAAACTCTGATAAACCAATCAAAAACCCTCCACCTCGCCCGCCCACAACCCGCGCTATTCTACACTCGTTTTGAATTGTTCAGCTTCGATAATATCGACGACACTTTAAGGGCTGGTGTTTGAACAAAGGGGAGTTAATGTGTTGTACATTATGATTGTTCGTGAACACATAGGCCTATCTACATCTATAGCCTATAGCCCTTAAAGGCACAACTAATGCTGCTGGTGCTACTACTACTAGGCCTACTGCTGCTACTACTACTGCTGCTACTGCTACTGCTACTGCTGCTACTACTACTACTACTACTACTACTACTACTACTACTACTACTACTACTACTACTGTTACTACTACTACTAATCCTGCTGCTGCTGCTGCTGCTGCTACTACTACTACTACTACTACTACTACTACTACTACTACTACTACTACTAAATAATAGTACTACTACTACTACTACTACTACTACTACTACTACTACTACTACTACTACTACTACTAAATAATAGTACTACTACCACTACTAAATAATAGTACTGTTACTACTACTACTAATGCTGCTGCTGCTACTACTACATCTACTACTACTTGTTATATTAAAAAATAATAACAACAGTTTGTTTTTGTATAAGGAAGAAGCTGCCAAGCAGTACACACTGCCAAATTCAGCACGCTAGCACTGTCTTTAGCCAGCCATTACTATCCCGAGATATGATCCCATGTAATCGTTATGAGAAAATGAATTGGCATGAGGGTTGAAAACGCACCTTCATTTTACGGTACTGTCCAGAAATCGATCACGTGGTTTCTAGATTAGTAGAACGTCTGTTAGTAAGTTTGTATGACCTCTATCCAGACTTTGTAGCCATTGAATTTTGTTTACGGGGGAGGTAAAGTGTATTTACGCACGATGTGTGGGACTCCCAACTAAAACACCTTCTCTGGCCAACGACTACTAGTCCAGACTACTGCAGACTAGGCCATTATAGACTCACATCTATATTGATCTACTTTATAGACGTTCTGAGTCTCTCTTGTTCATCTGAAGCAGGCCCGCGCCGTACATAAGTGCAAAGTCGTGCGTTGCACGGCGGCGCCGAGGTGCCGGGGGCGCCGAAAGGCCTCAAAACCCAAAAGTAAAAAATAGTAATATACCTACCTAACAAACAAAAAATCATTCGTCAAAACAAAATTTAGAATGATAAAAAACAAAAAAGAATTGTAAGCTATTACATTGTTCTTTATTTAGTTAGTTATTTGTTATTTATTACTTAGGAAATACACTTATTCGCCAAAACTCAGCGAAACGCACCTACAAATGCGAAGCTATTGTTTGTGTCGCGCACCCACCTATCAACGCGCAGCGCGCGAACCGAGGCGATATTACCGGGGGATAAGGAGAAATTCAAGATAAAGAACTACGTGTTTATGTCTGGAGAATGCCGTAATGAATATAATTCTCAGAATGAATTGAATTCTGTTTACGTTTGCGACCGTAGCCTGCTAAGCCAGTCTACTCTCTAACCTTTAAGCAAATCGCGTCCAGTATGAACGTACCCTGAGCGCTACATCGGTCGACTTTATTGGTTGCCCAGTGCCCAATAATAAACTTAACGTCAAACGTGAAAAGGTGCATGAGTGGAAAGATATTTTTTTTGAAACCTAATTTTTTTGTAGTTTTACAGACTTTATAGTGGTGTGTTTTGTGTTCTGAAAATCTTTTATTCATTAAGGTGAGTTCAGCTACAATTTATTTTTTATTTTAGATTTAAGTATTAAAAGCCAAAAACTTTCATCTCAAAAGTCATTTTATTATTGACATTTTTTGTTTGATTATGTAAACATCATTGTTGATTGACGCAAGTTCATTAATCGATAAGCACTAATAACAATATTTTTAACAATTTTCATAAGTTTTAATTTTTATACATTTTGAAATAAGTATAATAAGTTGATACAATACTTTCCGAGTTTGAGACGTTGAAACATTTCCATAAACAATTGAGAGGCGTTTTACGTACATTTTTTATATACGTACTTAATAGAAACAAATAATTCCACGATCATGTTAAGTAGATTTTGCGTATATTAGCTCCAAATTATGTTTAAAACACATAAACGTATGTCAAAACAAATATTTTGTCAATAGTTGTAACCTTTATAATTTTAAATATTAACTAACTTTAAGTATTAACTTTTGTTAAGTTTTCTTAACGTTTTTCGATGTATCACTAAATTTATTACAAGACTATATGAAAAATTCATTTTTGGAAAAATTGTAGATTTGCAAAGAAAATTTTGCAAAAACACCCCTCAATTTATCATTTTGTTTACTTATGTATTAATTTTTTTACAGTCTATAGGATGTCAGAAAAAAAGAAGAAATTGTCAGGACACCAAAATTTGTTGAAGAAAATAAGAAGAGAAGAACTAGAAAAACACGTCAAAATTACGCAGTTTTTTTCAAAACCCGAATCTACTTTGCCAGACATTAATGACAAAAATGATACAGCTGAACCACAACGTTCTGAACCTGTACATCTTCTGGAAGGCATACCATCAACTTCTTCAAGTCCCGCTGATAATGAGGAATCAATACCTTAAAAATTACCACAACAGAAAATATAAGTGAACTTTCCAAAGATGCTGCAATGTGGCCAAAAAAATTACGTCCGAATAATATTCAAGAATTAGTAGAACGTGGCCCTACTTATTATAAAAAAAAAGGATCTTTATCCGAGAGATAGTTCGGGGCGTAAGTTTTCCAATAATTATTTCTTTAGAATTCTACCGAACAAAGAAAAAATTGAGCGTTTTTGGCTGTTGTATTCCGAAACAAAAAATTCGCTTTACTGCTTCTGTTGCAAAGTTTTTAATGATAGCGATTTGAAATCTGTTCGCCTTAGTGATGAATCTGGTTGCAACGACTGGCAGCATTTATGTGAACATTTAAATAATCATGAAAAGAGCAAGTTACATATCGAAAATGTTCTAAAATTGCTAAATCTTTCCAACCGTTTCAATAAAAATCAAATAATTGATTCTGAAACTCAAAATGTAATAAACAGAGAAACTAAATACTGGCAATCTGTTATAGAAAGAATTTTCTACATGATTCAGTTTTTAGGTGAGCAGAATTTAGCTTTTCGTGGAAGTAGTAACAAGTTGTTTGAGAAAAGTAATGGTAACTTTTTAAAATGCATAGAAATGGTTTCTAAATTCGACCCGATTATGTCAGAACATACAAAACGGTCTCAAAGAAAAGATTACAAAAATTATCTCGGGGATAAAATACAAAATGAAGTAATCAATTTGATGGGCGAAAACATCAAATCCAAAATTTTAGAACGAACTAAGAAGGCAAAATATTTTTCAATATTATTAGACTGTACTCCTGACTCTAGTCATCAAGAACAGATTTCAGTTTGTATAAGATTTGTTAACTTAAAAAGCACAGGAATTAGTATAGAAGAACATTTTTTATTATTTTGTCCTATAGATGATCCGTCGGGCAAGGGTTTGACTAAATTTCTTTTAACGGCGTTAGAGAAAGAAAGCTTAAATATCAACGATTTGCGGGGTCAGGGTTACGACAATGGGGCAAATATGCGTGGTAGGCATAATGGCCTACAAAAAAAAATTTTGGATTTGAATCCGCAAGCTTTCTTTGTTCCTTGCTGCAATCATAGCCTAAATTTAGTCGTTAATGATGCCGCAGAATCAAATACTTTGAGCATCAAAGTTGAAGAACTGTTTGTATTTTTTTCAGCTTCTACTAAACGATGGTCAATTCTGAAATCTAATGTTACAAATTTAACTTTAAAACCTTCATCGGATACTCGATGGTCTAGTAGAATAGATGCAATAACTCCTTTAAAGTATGAACTTGGAGAGGTATACGATGCTCTGTTTGAAATAAGCGAAGGAAGTTTTGAAAATAAAGTAAAGAATTTGGCTGTATCGTTGGCCAAAAATTGCAAAATTTTGAGTTCATTTGCGTGCTTATTTTGTGGTATAATATTTTAAGTAAAATTGACATTGTTAATAAAATTATTCAAAAACCGAACTTTGATGTTGCTCAGTGTTGTACTCATTTAAATAATCTGAAGAAATTTTTGAAAGCTTATCGCTCCGATGAAGGTTTTAATGATCTATTGATTGATGCTAAAGAAATAGCATCCAGCTTAGACATAGAACCTAAATTCATAAAACAAAGAGGCTTAAAACCGCGCAAAGTAAAAAAACAGTTCGACTATGAATGTGACGATGAACCGATGTACGACGAAACTTTAAAGTTCAAAGTTGATTGTTTTTTTAATGCTCTAGACGTAATCATCACATCAGTGGATGAACGATTCCGAATTCTTTCTTCTTATTCTAATAATTTCGCGTTTTTATGGAATATTGATAAATTTAAAAATTATTCTGAAAAAGAACAACTAGAATTATGTCAAAAAGTTGAAAATGTATTAAACGACAAAACTCGCAATGAACGAGATATAATTGCTGTAGAAGTTGTTAAAGAATTGCAATATTTACAAAATTTTGATGAAAAAGTTATTACGTCTCCAGAAGAAATTTTAAATTTATAACAATTAACAACTTAGTGGATTCTTTCCCTAATACGAGCATAATACTTCGTATTTTATTAACAATGCCGGTTTCTGTTGCTACCGCAGAACGTTCTTTTTCAAAACTCAAATAATAAAAAATTATTTAAGATCGACCATGGGGCAAAACCGACTAAGTAATCTTGCTATCATCTCAATAGAATCGGATCTATTAAAAGAATTAGACACCCAAGATTTAATTAAACAATTTGGAAAAACCAAAGCACTAAAAGCTCAATTCACTTAGTTAAAATAATAATACGAGTTATAACTGGACATTAACCTTTATCTTTAAAATATGACGTATTGGATTGTTAATATAATAGATTGTTTTTATTTGTTGATCAGTTTTGTTCTATATGATGCATTGTATGTAAACAAATATATCTAATGTTTCTAATATATTTTTATTTCTGTGTATAAATGTATAATTACATACCTCAATGAGAAAATACTTGTTCGGCTTGTTAGGTACCAGTTTAGTAAGTGCCTGTTGTAAAATATAAAAATGAAAATAAATTCATGAAAATACTTTTTAAAATTATTTTTGGATAGTTGATAATACTTAACATGTACCTTTACCCATATATTAGCGTTATAAAAATTGTAGGCGACATATACAAAATTGCACAAGGGCGCCAACAGTGCTAGGCGCGGGCCTGATCTGAAGTGTACACGGATCGTAGTGTACCACATGGTTTCAGACGTCCTCTCTTCTTAGCATGAACCCGACGATGTTATCTGGAGCTACCGTTCCTGAAGTTCTTCTCAGTCAACGCCTATCACAGTTGAAGAAGGTATGCTCCGCGTTAGTACAGATAGTCTATAGACAAGGCTTTACCCATTTTATGGAAGTAGGATCGGAAGTATCCATGATCGTTCAGAATCTACGTCAGGTGGAAACCGACTTACCCATGCTTTCTCTCGATCCACGGCCTCACTTGTTTGATCAGCATCGTGGTCCAGCGCCCTCTCATCTCCTCGTCCCAAGTTCTTTGCCACCTTTCTAGGGTGCGAAGCCTCTCTTGGTGTTGTTTCCACTGTAACATACGACGGTCAGTGAGACAGTCGTAACAATATTTTTTTATTAGGTTGACACGCCTTAATATGTGTCCAACACTTTTTTCTCTTCTAAGTTGGATTCAAATGAGCAAACGGATGGTGGAGTAAAAGTGCAAAGAGAGAGAATTAACGTCTCAAGATTTGCAGACGACATTGCAGTTAATGAGTGAAATGAACAGGAGTTAAGCAAACAGTTAGACACAATGGCTGAGGCTTTGAGCAAAGTGTACAATTTAAGAATAAATGTTCATAAAATTAAAGCGATTGTCTGTAGTAAACACGGACGATCCAGTATGAATATACTGCTAAATGGGAAAAAGACAGAGGAAGTTAGAGAAGTCACCTACTTAGGAAGTAAAATCACAGAAGATGAAAAAAGTAAGGGAGAAAATTTGAGTAGGATCGGACAGGCTAAAGTTGCATTTAACAGTAAATGGAATCTTACTGACTTCTAAAGAAATAGCCCTGGAAACAAGAAAGTGGTTTCTGAAGAGTTACATATGGAGCATAGCTCTATATGGATGCGAGACGTGAACGATTGGAACAGAGGAAGGAGAAGACTGAATACTATTAATCTCAATATACACTTCCCCTATAGGTCATCTAGTAGGGCTATTTTTTGTTTACGTTCAACTCGCGCGACGTAAAAATGAGTTGAATAGTTGATATTTCCTTTAAACTTTGTTTGTAATTGTGCCGTACAGAAATTGTATCGTTAAGAAATGAACCTGCGCTTCTTTATGCGGGGATCAAAAGTTGGTAAATGTCTCGCTGACGGTATAGGTGGTCAGTGCCTACCAAATTTTGGGGTAATGGTTACAGCAGTTTCGATGTATCAGAAGTTTCAATTACCAAATTTTCAGCTCTGTCAGGAAAGCCCATCTGCCCCGTCCTAGAAGACATTTGTCACAGGATTCCCGGGTGCATGGCGCACTGTGAATGTGCTTTACTTGGCAGACGGGAGAGAGTAAAGGGCGGGTCTCCAGTGTCCATTGACTAGTCGGACAGTACTGGCTGAGAAAAAACCCAATAGAAAATTCTGTTCCTCCAAATTGGGGATTTCTTCGATTGAAGAACCTACACGATGGTAAAGTGTTCGACATGCTCGGAACACCAGATCAAAGCTTCGGAACTGAACGGAAAATCGGATACAAAACCTGGCACGTAAAAAGAAAAACATCTGCAAAAAGTATCCCATCGTTAGTGTTAGGATATGTAGGATAAGTCGTGTTTGGTGGGGCTGCTGCACTGAGTTTTGTTCATAATCCCACCTCCTAGGCTTTTCCGCTCTCCCGCCGTTGGAAAGACAGTCCTGTCCCCCCGTCGAGACCGTTAACCGTTCTTAGACTGAATACCAGGCAGGGACCCTATTTGCCTATTCAAATACTATCATCCGGGGACAGACGAACACAAGTTAATCTACCCGTCCGCCTACCTCATAACTTGACAGATGAGACCCCAATATTACGACCGTCATAACGGAATGAGCAGATCACAAACGATTTAAAAAATGTTGCATATGATAAATAAAAGTATGAACAGAAGGGAAAGCGGAAAAGCCATCTTGATAACTTGACAGACAACAGAACACCCAAAGCGGTCTTTAGATATAAACCATGGGGAACTAGAAAGGGCTGCGAATAAGGAAGGTGGACAGGATGTATACTCCACGAGTGAGAGGAGAAGGAGGAGGAGGAAAAGGAAGAAGTAAAAGGAGAAGAAGAAGAAGTAGAAAAGAGGAGGAGGAGGAGGAGGAGGAGGAGGAGAAGAAGAAGAAGAGGAGGAGAAGAAGAAGAAGATGATGATGATGATGATGCCACTATAAGTCTAAAATGCCGTTTGGTAATACCAAGTCTTGGTAACTGATCAAATGTCGCTAAACTTTTCGAATAAAATCTAAGAATTAACGGGTAACAAAAAAAGCGGCGTGCACCTGTCCCTGCCACCACTGAGAACATTAAAAACGCACACGTTTCCAATCGATCTTTGAAATAAATTTTATAATTTGACTTTTTGCATTTACAAGTTTTGCTAAAAGTACACGAGTAAGCTAAAACTTTTTTAAGGCCTACATTGTTTTTTAATCTTTTAATACTTAATTAAATATTAAAACTAATGATAATGTGATGTATTTATAATATACACACACTTATTGCTTACTAATGGTACCTTATAATCGCACTCTTCTATTGTAGTGTATTCATTGTTCATAACCTAAAGGTACCATACATATGATTTATAATAAACTATCAAGATCCTTTAAACACAGATATAGGTATAAAACACACCTGACATTCTCAACATCCAAATTCCAACTCAACAGTAGCCAAACACATAAAACAACAATCTTGTGAATATGGTCCAATACAGCAACATTTAACCGTATTGAAAACATGCAGTGATGAAATAAGATCTAATACATATGAACAATACCGAATATACAAACATGCAAAAGAAGAGGACCAAGAAAATCTATTGGACGTCATGAAGGACTTCAAAAATCGTATCGCATTAGAGATATTGCGACAAAATGAAAATCAACATAGAGTAATCAGCTGATATAATATATAGACCTGAATGTAAACATAAACACTCCGCAACAAAATAAATTCTCGAGAAACTCTGAACACAAAAGTACGTTTCACAATCATTAATCAGTGTTTACGAATTCGTTTTTTGTAAATAGTAACTGTTTTACAATATTGTGACCGCGAGCGCACAGTATATATAGCCTGACGATGGTCTATGACCGAAATCGATCGAAATTAAGAATGTGAGTAATTAAAACTTTATTATAAATGATATGTATGGTACCTTTAGGTTACGAACGATGAATACACCATAAATTGAACAATGAATAGAAGATTGTAATGTTAAAAGTTAAATGTTTTAATTTTATATTATTAAAAAACTTGAAATTGAAATAAACAACTTTAAATAATAACAAGTTACAATTCAAATTAAACGAAAGTAAAACTGAAAGCGAAATTAAATTGTACCTTAACTGAAAGTACAGCTTAAAGGTAAATAAAAATCTAATAAATAATAATGATAATAAATTTAAAATCTAATAAGTTAAAATTAATGTTAAAACTAATTACTGAAGCTACTCTCCGTGCTGTAAGGCCGTGGTCTTCCATTTTCTGCTACGGAAAAAGTTGACGGAAAAGTACTGTGACACCAGCCTTTTCCACAGTACTGTGGTGTACTGACGGACACCTTGTCGGTGCGTTTACGTCCTTTTACACTGAAGATGGCCCTCCAGAGGTCAGGCCGAAACGTCTGTACGAGTCAACACCTTTCGTAACGTAGAAGACAATGAAAGACCACCGCCTTACAGACAGGAGAGGAGCTTTAGTAATTACAGCGCCGAAGGAACAGACTAATATTACAACTGTTTTTAATTTTTTTTTATTTATGTGGATTATATATAAAAAATATTTGTTAATAATATTTTGTGTACAATATAATAGTAGGCCGAGGTCTACATTTTTATAAATCTTAATACATGTAGGCTATATTACAATTAATATTATTTATTTATGTTATATAATTATTTCTTCAATATCATCATATTAATTCATATTTGTTCACAATTATTCTTGTTATTACAATTGCTGAAAATAAATAATATCGGTATGGAGAACCATACATGACTTCCATGTTCTAAGATTTATATTTAAAATCATTTTCGAAATGAAATATTTTCATAGAAACTACTTCTTCCTTCAGCCTTAACCAAAGTACTGTGGTCACTAACGTGTACCACCTCACCGTTACCGCACTCGAGTTTCACTGATGATGGCAGTCGATGGCACTGCCAAAACGCCTGTTTGGCCTGACCACGGCCAAACGGCCCGGGAAGGAAGTTTTTGCAGCAAACTACTTCTTTGTTGCCGATAACGTAGTACACATATAAACAAGCCTGTCAGTACTATGCTAGTCATTTTTCTTTTTTAAAATCGAATCTTTGTTTCTTTCCATTCGTCTTCTGATTTCCTGAACGACGATTCTGTTCACCCGTATAATTATAAATTTCTCAGCAAAACATTTCTTGCTAAATACGTTTGTGTCTTCTGTTTAACGCCCACCATTCTGATCCATGTCATAACGCTATGACATGGATCAGAATATTATTCATTCCACATTATTCATTATTCATTCCACACAGGCTAGTAAATAACTAGCCATCAGGGAGGTCAAAATATTTTTCAGGGGGGGCAAACAATTTTCCAGAGGAGCAAAAATATTTATATATTTTTCATACATACATACATGCACATATTAGTTTGTAATTCTTATATCATAAAAGAAATAAGTACACAGATTGTATTAATTTATTTAAACATTTATTGCTTCAAAATATGCACAAAATTAATGGCTTGTAAAAGTTAATGTTTGATCTCCATTAAATAGTGCTCAACTTTCCAAAGTTTTAATATTATGATGTCCGTAATCAAAACATCGGAGCAGGTTTTAGTGTGTATGAGGGTACACCGTGGACAAAAATTTTCAACATTTCTTATAGAGCGTTGCTCAGAGTAAAGCTGCGAATCTACAGTGTACGTACCACAGAAAAACACGCAGAAAAGAAGGATTACCATTGTTTGAAAAAGTTTAAATGAATTTTCAAGTACTTTACTCTTGTTAACGTAAAATGTTGCAGGTAAACTACCCCTTCGCCTTAACCGATCTTCACCAAAATCAGTAGGCCTTGAGTCCTCTACAACTCAGGCAGGTATGCAAAAAATTATTTGATTCTCTTTGAATCTGTGGCAGTTACGTTTGCGATAGAAACAATTTTACACATAGACGCACACACACACACTTTTCGAATAATGACTTTTCTTCATGTTTTGAGGTAGTACAATCAGAATCGGCCCTTACCTCGAACACGTTTTTTTTTCATCAACGTACTTTCATTTCCTCATGGAACATGGAAGTAATATGTTTCTACAAGAATTTATTTTGATTAATTCGTTTTTACACTGATTCGACAGTATAATTTGCTGCCATCTTCAGAAATGTAAATATATTTATTTATTTATTTACATTTCTATTCTCATTATTTGTATTTTTATTTATTTACTTCTCATACAAGCCTATTTACATTACTAAAGATGACAGTAAAGAAGACTGTCGAATCAGTGTAAAAAAGTTAATAAGAATATAATGTTATAAAAAAAATAGAATCTTATTTTATACAATTTATTTCAAGTAATATTTTAAACAAAAACTTAAGCCTACATACTTACTTAGGTACCGTCCACAGACATAGTGTAACACTGAGATAAGTAGTACTCAAGACAAATACCCTATTCCGAATAATTAAAAAGTTCCTCGCCGACTGACTTTTTGCCCTCTATACTGAAAAAAACCTGAGCCGAATGTAACAAAATATCTTTTTCATTGCTTCAGGCAATACAATAATGCAATCTAATGCCACCGTAGTCTCAAGAATACGTAGACCTGCGGCCACACAACAAATAATTTCATTCAAGTGTATGGCATCCGAGTAATGGTTAGTTAAGTTTCTAATCTAACTAAAACTCCTGTTTTTCACAGTATAGCAATTTTTTTATAGTTATATTTGTAACTGTAAATTATTTAAACTAACTCAAAAGACGTAATGTAACATTATTTATAACGATTTATAACGCATGATAGTACTTTATGATTATTTTGAAGTTAATTTTTCGATTACAAATTTTGAAGTTAGCTAATAGCCTCTAGGCGAGAGGTTTCTCCATTAGAACAATGTACGTTTTTCCTTATCTCGCCCATAGTGTCTTGTGACTCTTGGACGAGGTATAGAATCACTGATCGCATACATAAGTGCGCTCGTTCGCTCACACGTGTACACTACACACTCATATTCCTGTACTCGTTTAAAAGAGTAATAAGATTTTAGCGAATTAAACAAAATAATGTAAACTAAATGTATGAAAACGCAGCTGAAACATTAGAATAACCATCTAATTATTTTCGCAAAGAAACCACACACTGTGGACTGCTGATGTAAGAGTGACTGTGAATGAATTTAACGTTTCTTTTACAGTAATCGCTGATCTAGATTAAATGAACTAAAAAAAAACATACATACTGTACATAATTAAAACGGATAATAACGTTCGATTTCCAAAACATTCCAAAAATTTCCAAAAAAAATTAACTTTGATGTTAAGTTAGGTAAGTTCCAGACGATCTGTGGAACAATCAACCGTAGTTTTAGAGACAGGGTACGTCGAGGTACAAAATTAAAGTTTTACGAAGTTATGGCAGTCCCTGTACTGTCCTATGGATGTGAATTATGGACAACAACTAAAAAACAAGTCAGTAAAATACAGGCTTCGGAAATGCCGTTCTTAAAAGGAGTTAAAAGGTGTTCTTAACTTGACGGTAAGAGAAGAGTTACAAGTTTTTAACTTGAATGATCGATTAAACGATTATAAACAAAGATGGAAGGAACATGTAGAAAGAATTTCAGATTAAAGACTGGACAAACAAGTCTGGAAATGTAAACCTATAGGACACAGATGTAGCCTATGTGTAGACCCAGGAAGAGACGGCTGGAGGATTTTTGAAGGCATTCACCTTGCCTACGCCGTGTTGTGAATGATCATGATTATTTCCAAAAGAAGTTTCTATTGACGTTTTTACATCCAAAAAGGAGACCTGTAACTCCATGGTTTGTTAATTAAGTGTATACTCAGAACTCACCTCTTTTTCTTTTATTTTAAGCTTTTCAGTAAATTACGTAAAACTGATTTATCCCAAATCGACTTGAAATAATTGCATGGAGAACCAAACATGATTTTCATCTTCTAATATTTATATTTAAAAATCATTTTCGAAATGAAAAAATTTCCATAGAAACTACTTCTTTCTTCAGCCTTAACCACAGTACTGTGATCACTAAAGTATATCACTTCATGTTAGCGGATTCGATTTTCACTGATGATGGCAGTCGACGGCACTGCCGAAACGTCTGGTTTTGCACAAAACGTTGGACCACGGCCAAACACCCCGGGAAGGAATTTTAACAACAAACTACTTCTTTGTTGCCCATAACGTAGTACACATGACATAATAAATAAAAATTATCCCATTCCCCTTCAACTATCATTTTCATTTATAGAAAATTACCCCCACCCCTTCAACTAGCTTTTCCATTTATAGATACTTCATTTACGTTTCTACAGTAGATTATTATTACTTTCTTTTCAGGATACTTTATTTATCAAAATTAAGTACTTTACTCTTGTTACAACATAAAATGTTGCAAGTAAACTACCCCTTCCCCTTAACCGACCTTCACTAGAATCAATAGGCCATGAGTCCTCTACAACATAGGCATAAATGCAAAAAATTATTTGAATTTGCGGCACTCATCGTTCGCCATAGAAAACATTCTACACATAGACAGATACTTTTCAGAAAATGACTTTTCTTCATGTCTTGAGGGTAGTACAATCAGAATCAGCCCTTATCCCGAACATGATGTTTTTTGCCATCACCATACTTCCATTTTCTTATGGAATATGAAAGTAAAAAACAATTAGGCTTAAACGAAAAGTCATGAAGTTCCTGTTCATGAAACAGTAGTGGAAGTCTGTTGGGTTTGAATGAAAAGTGAAATGAATGAAACAGTACAAAACCGACGCAGGGTCCCTAAACCGACGTTTGTGAGTTTTTTAATTGGAATGGTGTAATGTCGCAGTAACAATCGAAACACGGCCTTACTAATCTCAAGAATCTGTGCAAACAATAGTACCTATTTGCAATATCTGATGTAGGTATCTGAGTACAGTTTTTGTTTATTGGATTTCGTGAATTTTAAAACTTTAGACATCTTCCAAATACTATTTTTTTTATATTTAGTGAACTAGCGAGTAGTTTTTCTCGTTTTTATAAAACACCATACGTAAGTAATGTAAGGGAATACGGAATTCGTACTTGGTATGTTTTTACTTCCATGTTCCGTAAGGAAATGGAACTATGGTGATGGCGGAAATATCGTGTTCGATATAATGGCTGATTCTGATTGTACTACCCTCAAAACGTGAAGGAAAGTCATTTTCCGTAAAGTGTCTCTGTGTGTGTCTGTGTGTAGAGTTTTTTATATGGCGAACGATAACTGCCGAAAATTCAAACAGAATCAAATAATTTTTTGCATGTGTGTCCGAGTTGTAGAGAACTCAACATAATAATTCACTGTAGAAAGGTAAATGAAATATCTATAAGTGAAAAGGGTAGTTAAAAGGGTAGGGGTAATTTTTCACATTTGGTATTGATTTAATGAGTTTGACGAAATTAAATAAAAATGGATTTTTTCTTTTTCAAACAATGGTAATTGTTAAAAATAAAATAATTTTGTTTTTAGGCAATAAAATTATAATTTTATTATTGCAATTTAAATCATCTATGCGTGAAGATCCGCAACCACAGCCCAGCAGACCACAAAATAATTGCCCGCCACATAATTACATAATTATATAAATATATAATTAATGCGTGATTATCTGCGTAGTTCAGTTTATTTATTAGAATAAAGTACCTAATTTTTATAGATAAAGTGACTCGAAAATAACATTATATTAAACGACTACCCCATAATAACAAAAATATCTATAAAATCTATAAATAGTGATAAGAGTTTGAGGTTGGGGGATATTGGGATTTTTTTTTAAATTATCGAACTGAATTCAAGTAAATGATTTTAAATATAAATTTTAGGAAATGGAAGTCATTTATGGTTCTCCATACTGATATTTATCTTGTCGCGTACTTCTCATATTTCGGTTAAACACACTTATGGGGTTCCCCAAACCGACATGCAGGCCTACCTTATGGTACGTAGATAGGCACCGTAGGTAGACGGGTTTCCCAAACCGACATATACCTTATGGTGGAATATATTAAATTTTGTGTCTTCATTATTGAAATGAGAACTTCATATACGGCACTATAGTGTTCGGTTCACTCCCGTACACCTCGCGCTGCTAGGACAGTAAACTGATTCAACGTGTAACGAAATAGATGCGACGTAAAAGCAGCGTTGCCAGGTCAATCAAACTTCTTTTCCCCACATAGCTACCCACAATTTCCCCACTGCTTTAAGCAAATCAGAATGTGTGCTTTAAGCAAAGCATAATATATTTTAAAGAATGTGAGAATATTCTAAACATTTAAATATAAGCTATATGTTTACAAGAATAACGTAAATTTTAAAAATAATTTTGTTTATTATAAAACAGTATGTAGTTATACATGCTGAAAGATCCACCTGAATATTTTTGAAATCGTTTTCTTCTACATAGTTCATTTTGATCCTAATATGTTGATAAAACTTTCCAATTATTTAATTCATAAAGGAAAATGAAAATCAGTGACACCTATTTTTTATTATAATATTTATAGAACCGTCGATGAACAATGTTCGAGTACATGTCTGAAATGTCGGAAGAGTATAATTTTGTGCCATTGTTTACACTGTAGGTTTTTTAGTTAATCCGCGAGTTCGATTCTGATTTTTATATTATATTTGGCTGGACGTTTTTCGATTTAGTTGATTAGCTATTATATAATTTGTAAAAAATTTTATTATTATACTGCGTACATTAATTATAATATATAATTTAAATATTATAAAGATATAACATACACGCCTAATAATATACTATATAATTATAATTTAAATGTATAAATATTATCACATTCTATTTTTCAATTAAATATTGCGTAAATCATATTGTTTGATTGGGAAAAATTATTTGAATGTTTTGTATAAATTATGGAACATCTGCACGGTGTAGGATCATTGAACACTGGTGAGAGAAAAACGGAGCGTTGAGACATGAAACCGCCGGACGAAAGGTACGAAACTCGTGGTAGAACTGGACGAGGAACGATGAAGGGTTTAAGAGGATAAGATACACGAGAGAACGATATAGAATAACGTCATCAAAAGGACTTGCCGATGGCTGGAGTACCACGATAGCAAAAACAGTGGTATAGGAAGTGTTTGGAGAAGGCCAAGAAACACGTATTTGTGGCTGCAGATAGGACATGAGGGCGATCGACCGATGATGGTCTCAGAATCCACCAACAAATCTTTGGATTGATGTAGATGCAGGCTATGGGACTGCGACAATTAGTGCATGTAGGCCTAACTGCAGTTGTACACCTAAGCACAAGTTCAATACGTGCATGAAGACTTAAACACGTATTATGCGCACAGTGTAGATTATAGGTAGGCCTACCTACCGTTACTTACGTAAGCACACTATTTGCTACATGTTTTAAAAGGCATACCGTGCCAAAAGAATTTTTATTTTATTTTAATTACTTATTTATCAGGTCGCTGCAACAGCATCGGTCATCACCAACCACAAAAATTATAATAATGAATTTATATATCGTACAATAATGATTATAGTACACATTAAATAAAATTACATATTAAACCACAAGTTGATAAGCAAAGATAAACAATGAAACAATATACGTTGGAACAAGTATGACTTAAATACTAAATTAGATATTAGATGAAACATTAACAATTAAATAGTAGGCCTATTAGAATGAAAATCAAGATGGTAAATATTGCTCTATACAACACAAATAGTATAAATATATGACATAGGAAACTGTAATTAATAAATAATAGATAACATACATAAGTGTGTATAAAATAATAAATGTAATAGCCTGTATAATAATATAATATGTAATAATAAGTAATATATATAATAAAAAAACAGGAATGAGAATCTTGTCAACATATTATTACGTTAAGTAAAACAGCTTAAAAATTATATAAACTTTGATTTTCTATTTATAAAAATCGTGCGGCAGTAATACGTTTGTAGATAATTCTATCTCGTTTATGGCAGCAGTAGACTTGTCGTTGAAACTTCTAACCTCAGAACGGATATTATATTTAGTATAGGCGGTGGACAGTGGCGTGTGTAGAATTTGGACTGTGGGGGGGGGGTTCCGGGGTTCGGGATGGCTTCGTAGAAAAGAAAAAACAAGACTAATCAACATTTCTGTCTTTAATGTGGTTGAAATCAGTCCCATTAAAGTAAACGGTAATAACACAATAAAATAAGCGTTAATGAATCATTGTTAACAAGATACTTATTGACTGAATTGATTTTCCTACAGACATATTTCATATTTCAAACGTATACGCTAATGATGTGTAATACATTTGTTTGTATATTTAAAAAATAATTACTACTTAATTTGTTAACACAGCTGGAAAAATAATAGTACATCCTAAAAATTATGGGATTAACAAAATTCGCCAACTTTTTCGCCCCTCTGAGGGGGGGGGGTCGGGTCCCGATCGTCCCCCCTCGTAAATACACCCCTGGTGGAGAGCTGGTCATTCTGGAACAAGATGAAATGTTGTCATGGCCGTCTTACAGTGGTTGCAGGAGGCTCATGCTTGTGTGTCGACAGTGCCAAAAGAAACAATTACAAACGTTAGACTTTGGAGTCGGCGTTGAGCTCGTGGTCCGTAGTGCTTACTGATCAACATAGGCTTACACTTGATATTAAACACATCTGACTATATAGACTACTGCTCCAGACAAATTTATAGTCTGACCAATTTTGTTTAATCCTATACGACTGGTCAAATCATCCCATGTTGACTAATAGGCAGATCCATTACACATGTCATGGAAAAATTATTGGCGAAGAGATTAACAAATACCATCATAGACAAGGATCTTATACCTGACCATCAGTTTCAGTTTAGAAGACAGCATTCTACAATCGCACAAGTACATCGAACAGTAGACGAAATAATGAAATCATTTGAGGAAAAAAGCTATTGTTCATCGGTGTTCCTTGATGTGAGCCAAGCATTCGATAAGTTTGGGATCAAGGATTACTCTGTAAACTCAAAGAAAGCTTGTCTGAATCCATGTTCATCATATTAAAGTCGTATTTAGAAGAAAGACACTTTCGAGTACGCCACGAAAATGTAACTACCGGTTTGTTCCCAATACGAGTAGGAGTTCACCAGGGAAGTGTTTTGGGTCACATTCTGTATCTAATCTATACAGCAGATCTACCAACTAGCAATGATGTGATTACTGCTAAGTACGCTGATGATACAGCAATCCTTGCTGTAAAGTCCGGTGTAAACAATCATTTCACTACAGAATTCGCTACATCCGATTGAAAAATGGGCAAAGAAGTGGAGAATACAATTAAATGAAATTAAATCAGCACACATCACCTTCACAAAATGCCACGGGACAACATCAACTTGTGAAATTAAAAAACAAGGCTATCCCGGTAACCGAGTCTGTAAAATACTTGGGCATCCATCTAGACAAAAAACTGACTTGGCGCAATTACATTTGGATGAAGAGAAAACAACTGAACACCAAATTTCGAAACATTATTTGCTCCTGGGCGGAAAATCATTACTGTCAATTGGTGTCATTACAAGCTGTTGGTGTACAACCCTGCTTTCAAGCCTGTGTGGACATACGGCTTACAGCTTTGGGGAACTGCGTCTAAATCCAATATCGTCATAATGGAAAGGTTTCAGACCAAGGTGTTGCGTGCCATAACCAACGCACCGTGGTTCGTCAGCAACAAAGACATCTATAGAGACCTGGACCTGCTCTCAGTCAGTGAAACCATTGCGATGTTCAGCGAAAGATACGTGAAAGGGGTTGAAGAGCACACGAATCCTTTAGCCATAAATCTACTAGACAACAGCCTACAGACAAGACCTTTAAAGTTAACATTTCCCCTGGTCTTACCTAGACTCTATCACTGTACATAATGTGTTACTTTTAAATACTCAATGGACTAGTTCTCTTCATGCCATGGTATTCTGTGAACAATTATGCTTTGTTATGTATTAACAGATTGCTTAAACGTAAAAAAAAGTTACTCATGTAGGCCTATTACGTGTCTCTGATAGCGTCAAACTCCCCTCGGCTAGCCTCTGAGGCTACTATTCTAGCTTAGCTCAAAGGAAAATATTTATTTCCTGAAATCGTCTCTGACAAAATAAACCAGATATTTTCAGTTTTATAGAGACTGCGATTATTCTGCAGCGGTATTTGTGAATATTTAAAATTAAAACTAAGACTGTCAAACAAAAGTGAAAAAAAAATCATCATATTGTAGAAATTTTTTTCTTGTTTGTGTGAAACTCTGTCTTCCTCCCCTAAGTCCTTTCAAAATTCCTGTATGCCCCAAACAAACAACACACTTCAGCCTATCCATCACACAAAAGAAACGTTAAAATTTACCTGTAACTGTTAAAGATATTTGACATGTTACGGTAATTATCGAATTCCATAACTGCAATCCAAATACTTTTCAGTATAAATATATTTCACTAAATTGATGTTCCTAAATTTAGTAACCTTTCTATACATTTTAAAATTAATTTACTTTATCTGCTGAGCGGCAGGGAAGGTGCCAATTCTGTTTCTTTTGTTGTTACTTCTTGTTAAGATACGTTAGAAAATATTTTATTTACAATGTGCCCGCATTTTTTCTTAATTTATTTAATATTATTTTTGTTGTAGCCTATCAATTAAATGGAATGAAAAAAGTTTTGTTATTCATTCTTTAAGGAAATTTTTCAGTAACGTTGACATTCCGGGTCCCCATAAAATCCGTTATAGGGAGATATACTGTAATTAACAATATTTGTTGTTTTAATTTAAAATATTCCTACACCTTCGAGTACCTATAAAAAGTATTATTAAGACGATGAAACTCTTGTTAAGAGTTATTGACATAGTAATAATATTTATTATCACTACACTTATCATTAATTGTTAACAATTAAAAATGAGAATAATAATAATATAGGCCTAGTTACTTTAATTATTATTCAAAAATATCGTATTATGTTTCTACACTGAAACGTTATTTACTAAAAAATTATACATCTGAATGTAATCAGTTATGTAGGCTGACTGAGTTTAATGAGAAGGACGACATCCAGTTTAACAAAGGAATGTTCATTATTACACTAGGTGAGTAGTTAGTCAATTGTTGAACCAACCAAAAACGAGGCGAATACGTTTGTACAAATGTTTGCACGTCGAGTCGTAGTGGGAATCTATTTTCTCGATCTCTGTGAAATAGAAAAATTCGATCCAGTCTTCAAAACTTAGATATCTTAGAATGTGGTTTTTAAGACTGTAGACACCGTTTCACGGTAGTAAGCAGATCGTATAGATGTAGGGGTGTGAGAGTGTAAGAGTATGAGTATGAAGAATAACGGTTGATTTATCTTTAGCACATTTTGTGCAAAAATAAGTATGCGGTATTTTTTATAAGCTCTGTTGGATTGAGAATGCTGAGGTGATGAGCAAGGGGATACCCAGGATTAAATTTTTAGAACGAATACAAAGTTTAAGTAAAAATTGATAATTTTAATTTACTGATAAAAATATAGGCCTAATCTAAAAATAAGAATTAGCTGAAAAAAAACTACGTAGAGCAATACAGAGCAACACACAGACACACACACACACATATAGCATACACAGAGGCGTAGATGTAGAAAAAATCGGTATGGAGAACCATACATGACTTCCATGTTGTAAGATTTATGTTTAAAATAATTTACTTGAATTCGGTTCGTTAATTTCTAAAAAAATATCGCCCACCCTCAAACTAATTTCACTATTTATAGATATTTTTATTATTATGGGGTAGTCGTTTAATATAATGTTATTTTCAGTCACTTTATCCATAAAAATTAGGTAGGCTTACTTTATTCTTATAAAGAAACCGAACTACGCAGATAATCATCCCTCCTCCGAAGCGCTCCGAAGTCACTCATGGACCCTGAGCATCTTGCAGAGGGTTCATTCTAAAGACGAAAAGTCTGTCTATGAACCGTTCCTCTGTAAACACGTGCAGTTACCCTGGCCAGCGATCCACAGGAAGCAAATCGCTATCCACGCTGGACACTTTTTCGGCTTGCACGAGTTGTGTTGGTGCGGGTTTCGGCACTTTCCATTTAAAAAGCGTGCAAATGTAAGAAAATAAACAAGAGTGAGGCCAGAAATAACGCGAATTGTGTGTGTGTGTGTGTGTGTGTGTGTGTGTGTGTGTGTGTGTGTGTCTTGCCTGCCTTTTTATTGCGGTAATCATAATAATAAAATGGAAACGTAAACTTTATATAATTGAGATACGCTTGCCTGCCACGAACGATATATTTTCTCTCATACATGATTTAAATTAAAATGAAAAAATATAGAATTTTGTTAAAGTTAAATGAGATGTTTTCATAGAAACTACTTCTTTGTTGTCAATAACGTAGTACACATAAAACTTATAAAAATTTACCTCCTCCATCATCACCTACCATTTTAATTTATAAAAAATTACCCCTCCCCCTTCAACTACCCTTTTCATTTATAAATATTTCATCTACCTTTCTACAGTGCATTATTATGACCTTCTTTCCAGGATACTTTATTTATCACAATTAAGCACGTTACTCTTGTTAAAACGTAAAACGTTGCAGGTAAACTACCCCTTTCCCTTAACCGATCTTCACCAAAAACAATAGGCCTTGAGTATTCTACAATTTATCGCTGTGTGCAAACAATTATTTGATTCTGTTTGAATTTGCGGCTGTTATCGTTTGCAATAGAAAACATTCTATAGACAGACACACACAGACACTTTTCAAAAAATTACTTTTTTTCATGTTTTGTATGGGTAGTACAATCATCAGAATCTACCGTTATCTCGAACACGATTTTTTTCGGCATGACCATACTTCCATTTCCTTATGGAACATGGAAGTAATAAAAACAGTAACAGCACGGTAACAGCTCATGTTTATTTATAATGTTCAGACTAAACATTTAAAACAGAAATTTGTGTTACATTATTTACAAAATAAAATCAGGTCTTTGAGCTTTGTTTCGGGCTAATTTATGTAGAATAGTGAGTGTCTATGGACAGATAACAAAACTAATTCATCGACTCGATGAATAAATTTCAATTTTTAATTCCAAAATTAAAATTAAAATTTAGTGAGGACTGTCCCCATATCCACCCTGGGTGCGCCCCTGGTAAAAACCTCTCGCTCTTGTAATAGGCTATACCTATAATTATTCACGTATTATAACTATACACGTAAACTATTCGTATGTAGGCCTACGCATTTACAAATTTCAATTGTAAAACACCAGTCCAATTAAAATACTTTTTTCCGAAATCAACCGAATATATTTCCCTACGGTGTGAGTGTGCAGCCCCCTTAGCTCAACTAGTGTACACCCCTGTCTCCAAACAACCCCTCCCATAAGCAAATTATCTCTGAGCCCCTGCTATGCTTAATACGAATACATTAACAGCACCGTTATATTTCTAGCGTGTTTGTGGACAATAACAGCGTCCCACTGTTATACAGTTATTGTATTGTTATATCAATATAACGTGGATCGCATCTGAAAAATTGTTTTAAAAATTTCCGACCGTACAAGTCTTCGAGTTACGAATAGGCACGCGTCTCATTACTAGGCACATAAAACATAGGCCTATGAGCATGTACCATTTACATAGGCCTGCATAAAAACATATAGGCTATTCACGTCCACGCATATCGTTTTGTGGACCGCATTAACACGGTAACTTATGGGCTAACCGCTTACAGCTGGCAACAAATCAACAATCAATAAGCAGGGCCTACGTGGCCTAAACGTGTGAAACTATGGCCTATCTGTTGGCAACGACGATCGATGCTGGAGCGTCGAAGATCAGTAGCCTGCGTGATTTGATAAAGAACTACAGCACATAAAATAGCACGTTAAGGACAAAATTATGAAAAATCATTCAAATATTGCAAATAAAGATTTATTAATAATACTAACTGACCAGCTTCTACAGAAACCTTTGTTCTAAAATAAATTACAAATATCGGTATGGAGAACTATACGTGATTTCCATGTTCTAAAATTTATATGTTTAAAATCATTTAGGCCTACTTGAATTCAGTTCAATAATTTTATTATGGGGTAGTCGTTTAATATAATGTTACTTTTGACTCACTTTACCTATAAAAATTAGGTACTTTATTCTTATAAAGAAACTGAACTACGCAGATAATCATCCCTCCTCCTCAACCGATCCCCACCATTAATTGTATTTACACTTTCATAGAGTAATAGTTTTATCACATGAAATTTCTAAGGTACCTTATCCTTCAAAGTTAAATATTCGTATTTTACTTGATTTCAGCATAGCAATTTTCAAAAAAATTATTCCCTCCCCCTTCAACTAATCACTGCATTTATAATTATCTCAGTTACCATTTTACAGTGGATTAATATGACTTTATTTTTGGGGACTTATTTATTAAAATTAAGTAGGCCTACTTTTACTCTTGTTACAACGTAAAACGTTGCAGGTAAACTACCCCTCCCCCTTAACCGATCTTAATAGGTCTTGAGTCATCTACAACTCGGGCACATATGCAAAGAATTATTTGATTCTGTTTGAATTTGAGGCAGTTATCGTTCGCCATAAAAAAAATTTGCACACAGACACAGTTTTCGGAAAATGACTTTTCTTCATGTTTTGAGGGCAGTACAATCAGAATCAGCCCTTAACACGCTTTTTTTCGCGATCACCACAATTCCATTTCCTTACGTAACATGGAAGTAATTAGACCTTAATAATGCTTAGTATACACAGTTTTGTTGCTATGCTGTAATTTTAACGAATTGCCTGTTATGACTGGTATTCATAAATATTTTGTACATTGTTTGTATTACGACAGATAGAAGAGAAAAGGCGGGAATATAACCAGGAAATGCATATCGTCTTTATTGATCTGGGAAAAAGCATTTGTTAATCTAGACCAACAAAAAACCGTGGAATATTATATATAGAAAAATATATCTATAGCATTTAATAAATGTTAAGTTCAGTTAAGTAGTGTAAGTTAATAATGTTCAGTTAAGATCCTTTACAAAATTACATTTTTAGTCCTGCAGCTGAATGGTAGGATATTAGGCGACGTTCCAATATCTCTAACCTTTTTAATAGGCTATATATATATTGACGACATGTTGAGAGCACAGAAGTCTTGAGTGACCTCCGGAATACACCTTAACAAATCAATTTGTACAGGTTCCCTATAGGCTATATGCGGAGGACAGTGTTGTTAATCAAAAGAAAGTAAGGATGATTTTAAAAAACCCATGTTTCAATTACAAGTAGTAGCAAGAGAGTACTCATTACAATCTCATAAGAAGAGACTAAAACCATAACTTTTAAAGGTAAATATCAAAAAATATCCTGTGAGGACTAAGATAGCTATAAACAACAGTATTTTACAACGGGTGAGGCGTTTTAAATATCTCGGATGTGAAGTAAGCTATAAGTCTGTTGCCGATATAAAAGACAAGATAAATAAATTTAGGAATACTTGTGGAACGAATCATAGAAATCTTAGTAATGAAACACAGCACACGAATTAAATTTTGCCATATGCGAGTGAAGTGTGAATCATGACGACAAAGGAATGCGGCAAAATTCAGCTGAAATGCAGTTTCTTTGAAATATACTTTAAATTATGCATTGTAACATAGAAGAAGGATTGAGGATATAAGAAAGAACTAGAAGTAAAAGATAGAAATACAATCATTTCGACTTTTAGAAGACAATGGTGTGGCCATTAGCAAAGGATGACGGAGGATCGATTGCCAAAAGTGGCGCTGAAATATAAAACCACTGGTAGAAGAGACGTGGGTCATCCGAGGATGAGATGGCTGCCGGAACAGGTCTATGTAATCCAGTCTTTGTAACGAAGAAATACGAGAAGAAAATTGTATACTGTAATTAATCTAATGAAACTCGAATGATACTTAAGCACCTGTAATGAATATAAGTGGAGCTTGTACTGCAAGGCACGAAGATACAGGACAATGGAGGGATAAAATACCTTGAGGAGCAGTAAGGGATGGTAGGTACAGTAGGCTTTTTGAAGTATCGACATTGTGTAGTCTCTTGTACAACTAATTCTGAAATACGATGAAAATAGCTAAAGAAATTAAAATACTTGGATTTCGTTGTCCATGACGTGTCCGTTACTTAACTAAATACAACTATTTCATTAACGACTCGGAACACAAAGTTTTTTATGAGTAAAAACATAAAGTTTTACCTTACAACCTGAACCGGTTTTCACTTTTAAAAAGCTTCTTCAGAGGTAGAAGAAGAAGAAGAGGTACCTCTGAAGAAGCTTTTTAAAAGTGAAAACCGGTTCAGGTTGTAAGGTAAAACTTTATGTTTTTACTCATAAAAAACTTTGTGTTCCGAGTCGTTAATGAAATACGGTAGTTGTATTTAAATTAAAATAAAAATTTTACAGGTTAGTTCTGGTGCGGGGGATTGTGAAAGGTGGGTGCTGTCAGATGGTTTGGAAGAACGATTTGGAGTTGAGCCGTGTGAATGCGAGCGCTGCGGCAAATTGATTATGGAGGATGTTAGGAAGGGAGGTAATTAGAAAAAAAGACGTAGTGTTGGAAAACATTGAGGCGTAGCCAGGGGGAGGGGATCATGTCACATGTTGCGCCATCAAAATTTTGGGAATATTCTAGAATTTCTTCATGGGTATTTAGGTGCAACAAAAGTTTGAAAATAAGAAAACAGTTTAAAAAAAAAACTTCAATAATAAGCTCAATTCTAATTTACATTTCTGCCCAACAGACTGTGGGACAGGTTAAACGTCAGGTTATCAATTTTGCTTTTAAACGCATCCTGCGGCACTAGCTGGCGCTGCCCTTTCGGTAAAACTGGTAAATTTTGTTTTATTACGTCTACAGGCAGCCCCTGTGGGGGACGCAGCATGGGGGACGTCTGGTCCAACGGTATACTTACTCTTTCGTGTGAAATTGACGTCCTTAGACAAGTCCAAAATCAGGACATTATTAACAAATTTGCGATTTCTAGAAAGAAAGAATATTGAAACCTGAAAACATCTTTCAAAGTACAGATGATTCGTAGCAAATAAAGTAAAATAGATAGGCCTACGTTTTCTTTTGTTCCATACTTAAACACACAAGTCGTAGAGTTTGTTTCAGTCGGCACAACTGGTGTTCGTTTCCAGTAACGCTATTCAGTTTTAAATACCCATACGTAAAAGTCAAAATAAATGATAAATTTTATTTCATTTTTCTTAAACCTAATTGAAACCTGTTTTGAAAACATTACAAAATTAAACTGTGTTTATAATAGCATAAAATGTTAAAAAGTGTAAACATAAAATTTGGCACTGAAAGCTGGAACAAACTGATCAAGAAGTTTAAATTTGTATTTTTAAATTCCATTGAATTCTTGGATTTCGTTGTCCATGACGTGTCCGTTGATTAACTAAAATATATAATTAAATCACTACCGACTCGGAACACAACGTAGACTCGCCGGACGCGTAGGCCTTTCGGTATAGGCCGATATAGGTCTAAATAG
The DNA here is from genome assembly GCA_034769895.1 of Magicicada septendecula. Classification (NCBI taxonomy): domain Eukaryota; kingdom Metazoa; phylum Arthropoda; class Insecta; order Hemiptera; family Cicadidae; genus Magicicada; species Magicicada septendecula. The sequence continues at coordinate 426,214,729 of CM068373.1, read as the reverse complement.
GCCTACAGCAGTTTTATATTGAAAGGCCTATAGGCTTAATCTAAGACCGTGTATTCCTTTGTGAAATGTATAGGACTAATGTTTTCGAATTCAAACTAAATAATTGTGTTCCGAGTCGGTAGTGATTTAATTAAGTTATATTCCATTGAATTGTTTCATACAGGTCTTATTAAGTCCTAATACCGTATTAATTATGGTTTATTGTTTTTTATTTTAATTCGGCCTCTAGTAGAATTTTCAATTAATAAAAATAATATTTAAAGTCTTTTGGTGACTAATCTTTTTGTGACTCACAATAGTTTGAGGCGTAGGTTCAAGATGAAACTAGGGAAAGGAGATAGTGAGAAATTTGGGGGGGGGATGCGCCATTGGTCTTATATGGATGATGGATGGGCTTCACTGGGCGCGGAAGCTGAGATGGTTTAACCTTGAGATGAGACTGAGTGAAGAAAGAACTTCGAAAGCGATCTGGGAGATGAGGATGAGAACACAAGGAGACCTGGGCGGCCAAGTAAGACATGATGCAACGAGTCTGTTGTTATCCTGAAGAAGTGACGGTTTCCAGCGAAGTGGTAAGAAGGAGACAGGGAGAGGTGAACAAATACCGTCGCCTCTTATAGAAGCTAAGGGGTACACAAGTAAAGTAATAAGAATTTTAGGCCTACATGTTATTAAAAGAGTGAGGTTTTCGACGAAATAAGCGAACCGATCCAATAAGCAGCTGAGTCGATATGACCGCACGAAAAGTATGTCTAAAGAAAGCAGGTAAAAAAAATAATTATGCAACAGGAAACAGACATTTCAGAAAAGGCAAGAGGACAACCAAGACTTTGGTGGGGAGATAGGATTGTTTATAGCGATAAGGGGAGCTATCGATTAGAAGACTGGAGAGGTAGACTGGGATGCGAGGGACGCCGGACGCGTAGGCCTTTCGGTAGAGGCCGATATGGGTCTAAATAGGCCTACAGCAGTTTTATACTGATAGGCCTATAGACTTAACTTAAGACCGTGTATTCCTTTGTGAAGCGTATAATGTTTTCGAATTCATCAGAACCAGATGGATTTTTGAAATTAAGCCAATAAATTATGTAAAATTTAGTTATAAAAAATCCAAAAAAGGTGAAACGAAGAGTAGTATTTATATAATAGAAGAGAAGACAAGTAAGTATAATTTTTCCAGGAAGACTAGTAACAGTGTGACTACTGTGTTACTAGTAGCTCTGTTACTTTGACTAGAAAACTACTCTGCGACTGGAAAACGGAATGACTGTAATGACTAGGCCTATAGGAGAAAATGTTTGGTTGATACTGTTTATAAAATATAGGCTATGCAAGGAGCATAAACCATCGACTGCAGACTATTTCTGAGCATTTTATTTTGGGAAGAACAAAATGGTTTTGAGGAAGAGCAGATCTTGTACAGACAATGTTTTTATAGTTACACAAATCATCGAGAAGCATCGTGAGTTCAATAAAGAAACGCATGTAGCTTTCATTGACTTTGAGAACGCCTTTGATAGAGTACCCATGTGGGAATACCCACAACAACATATGAGAAGTAGGCCTATGCAAGGCCTACATAACAGAACAAGAATATCTGTTAAAAATAATTGTAGGATTTCTCAACAAATATCTGAGTGAGTAGATCACCTGCTCTTTTTAAAATTTGTATAGCCAATCTAGTAAGGAAATGGAAACATTTAGTGAACCCTGGCTTTAAGATATCACGAGACAGATGTATGAATGTGCTGCTGTTTGCTGACGAATTGCTTGTAATTCAAAATTCAAATATCTGTTGTTTAGCTTAATCAGATTTGTAAACAATGCAATATGAAATCTCCATTACAAAAGCAAAGTTAACGGCATTTCATGACAAGGAACCTATAAGAACAAAAATAAGAATTAATGATCAAATTACAGAACAGGTGAGCCATTTTAACTATTTCGAAAATGATATTTGTTATGATACGATTTACGATACAGATGTTACGTTAGGAAAAGTTAATTTTTTGACGATCTGTGGGACAATCAATCATATTTTTAGAAACAACGTCTGTCGAGATACAAAATTAAAGTTTTTAAAATTTATGATGGTCCCTATAGCCTACTGTCGAATGGGTGTGAATTATGGTCAACAACCATGAAACAAAAAAAGTAAAATACATGGTGTTCTTAAGAAGAGTTAAAGGTGTTCTAAAATCGATCGTATAAACAGTGAGGTCAACAGAAAAGAACTGTAAGTTTTTAATTTGAATGAAAGATTAAAATATTACAAATAACGGTGGAAAGAACACTTAGAAACAATGTCAGAATGAAGACTGACCAAACACAGGTGAGTGGGTAGACCCAGAAAGAGATGGTTGGAGGATCTTTGACGGCGGAATAGGCAGCACCTTGCCTATGCCGTGATGTGAAGAAGAAGATGATGATGATGATGATGATGATGATGATGATGATGATGATGATGATGATGATGATGACAAGCAACAGCAGATCTGCGCTATGCTTTTCTTGATTTCGTACGGGTGTTACAGCAGTAAATAGTCGCTACAACTAGTAAGATATACTAAAAATCGACGGAACTATCGAGGCTGAAGTGTATCAACCAGAATTAATTAATCCAGTTTAGAAATTATCTCAAAATAAAATCTAAATATAAACACATATTTTTGAGACTAATAGCCTAAAGGCAAACTGAAATATTAGCAGGTTTCTCTGAACAAAAACTTCAGAATAAAACCGCTTTTGACCGGACGGAAAAACGTTTACCGATCCTACACAGAACGGAGTGAAGAAAAGAAGAAAAAAAATTTGAAATATTCAGAAGAGTAATTGATGGCACGCTTTAACAGATCACAACAATGTGACTGAAGAAGCAGGGAAGGAAACTACTGAAGTGGCATGCGAAGTATCCTACAGCAAAGAAAAAGTAACGAGAGAGAGAGAGAGAGAGAGTGGGGGGGGAGATAACAAAGGGTAGATACACCAACGAGGCAGAAGATAATGTAAATAGCAATGAACGCAGTCGTCGAATACGAAAGGATTTAACAGAGATGTCAAAAGGAAACAAGAAGAAGAAGAAAGCGGGGAAAGGAGAATGAGGACATAAGAAACAGAGGATTCGTCAATTAAAAAGCGGAATAAAAACGAAAAGAATAAAGCAATTTATTTAACTTTGTTGTCGAATACGTTGTATGTAAAATTGAAATAATTAAATGAAAACAAACAAACAAAGGATAAGTATATACTAAGTAAAAGAATCGAACAGAATAGGAAATATGGTAATAGGGTAGGAGGGAATTGATACCGAGGGAAGATGATTGTAAAACGCTTACACCAGCCATTGAATTCTACAATTTTTTTTTTACTTTTTACATTAATGTAGTAGGAATTGAATTTCCTGCTGTTTGATTGGTTAAGCTATAGAAGTTTTGTTCTTTTTCTTTTTTTTTTTGAGAATTTCATTTTGTCAACAACACATTATTTATATAGTGAAAAATTAAAAAAAAAAAATTATAGGGAAATGTCCTTTAACACTGTAGAAAGGCGAGAGGGGGCAAGAGAAAATGTAATATCAGGCATTCCACAATATTGTAATAGAAAGAGACAGACTGTGCGCAAGATATAACGATAGGAACAAAGATGGAAAATAAATCTGATGGGAATACAAGCGAGTGGGGTACAGAGGCTCCTCCCATTGAGTCATTACAGGCCACGCCTGATGACACCTGATAGGCGTGGCTCCGATTCCCCTCTACAACACCAACAGTACTACTGGTATAGCGGCTAAGGTTAGTTGAGTCTTAGCGTTTGGCCCGTTCACAAGCAAATTAAGTGTGATTTTCACAAACAGAAAAGTGTATTTAAATGCATACATATGTACATTTTTTCACTCGTGTATTTTCAGTGTTTTTTAATGTGTTGTGTTTCTGATAAATAAAAAGTGAAGTGACGTTTCAATTGTAGAAAATAAATCACGATAAACTGCGAATTAGTAAAGCATGGGTTCGATTCAACGTTTCCAATTGATAAGATCAGTTTTTACAATATAAACAAATATTTTCTTTTATACTGGTGTATGAACATTTTAAATAAGACCGTAAAGTATTTACAACAGGACAAAACATGTGTTCGTTTACATAAAGACAGTTTCAAGAACTCACAAATCAATTTTTGTGTAGGCTATATGATAGAAATATTTATCGGACATTAAATTAAAAAAAAATAAGAAGTTAAATGGTACAGAAGTAATTTTCATCACAAAAACATGGTCGCAGGCTTGAGGAGGTGTTGAAATATCAAGTTGTTTGTCCCACATGCTGGAGCCGACTGGCGGCACTGCTAGTATGACCGTCCTCAAATTACAACGAGTGCCCAATCTTCCAACACGGCCGACAACAAAAATGGACTCCGGGGATGTGGAAAATCCGCGGAAGTCCTCGACGCCGCACAGGCAGTCGGAAAACAACTCGCCGGCGGCGAGAGGCAACGGCATCAGCTTCAGCGTGGCCGCGCTTCTGGCTGACACGAGACCGCTCAGGAGGACGCCGACGCCGTCTTCCATCGTAGAAAACAATTCCGGACCCTCGCCGATTCTGGCCAGTTCCGAAGAAGACGTGGTGACGCAAGACGACGATCTGGAGCTCGAAGAGTCAGGCCTGGAGGACGAGGAGAGCATAGTGGACGTGGAAGCGGGCGCGGCGTCACCGGAAGGCGCCAGGACGCCGCCGACGTCGATGAGTTCGTTCCTGCAGCACCATCCGACGGCCGCCACCAACCTGATGGCAGCGAGACTGATGCTGGGCTCGCCGCCCGTCGCTCCCGTCAGACCAACGCCGTTCAGCGCCCTGGCAGCGGCTGCGGCAGCGTACTCCGCCGGACTCCAGCAACCGCCTCATCCTACTTCCTGGACCGTCCACGGTCACTATCCCGGCCCGCCCGTCTTCCCGTCGTTCACCTCTGGACTCTCAGGATCACCAGGTAAGACAATATTTCACTACTAGCTTAACAGGTTGGATTGTAGTAGGCCTACTTTTTTATCTTTACCACTTGTTGATAACAAAAATGGGTTTTGTCCAAACTTTGGAAGCACCAAAACCTAAGCCTAAGAAGTTTCTTTAGTTTACTTCGGGTCTAATTCACAGTGGTTGATGATACTCAACAATTAGTATTCTGTACGAAGGATACAGGACATTTGCTTTAAATGGCGATTTTCTGAAAGTAACGTAATAATGATTAACTTCATTTTCATATGCTGTAAACAGTACCGGTAGTCTATTGCGTGTTAAGTAGGTCTATTTGAAGGCTAGCGGTTTTTTATAACAAAAGGAAATAAAAATGTATACTTCCGTGTTATCGTCTGAAGATTATTTACTTCCAAAACTGACTTTATTCAGAAATAATAACACTAAGGGCTAATAGGCTACATATGGAAAATAAATGCCTACTATGTAGGCCTATTTAGATTAAAGTTGAATTTAATTTAAAATTAAACATTTAAGCTAATTACATCTACCCGTCTATTTTAGCAGTTTAAACTTAAACTAAGACTTATTCACCTAGAGGTATTTTCTTTTCTGTCAAACCGATTTACTGGAACTACGTAACTTAAAGATGAAAATACTTTTTTGTTTCTTTCGCTAAGACTCGGAAGCGCGTTGGGAACATAGTTTTATACGAAATACCTCTGTGGTATGCAATACGTCATAAAATGTTTCTCTGTGCTTCCGTTAAGACGATCTTATGTAGCCGATATTAGTCTGTCCTTTAGACACGTTAATCAGCTCAATACGTTACCCGGTGTGATCTCTCACCGGGTGACTTTTGACGTCTTCAGATTCCACGGTTCAAAATCCTGTAGACAGTTGTGCGATTTACGGCGACGACGACGATAACGCTGATTGTTGTAGAATAAACGCTTCCCATGGATGTTATCTCAAGAATTTTATTTCCCGTTAATGCGTCCTGACGCTGCGGTCTTGGCGCCGGTCCTGGATACAGTCTTACTCCGAGCACTACCACGAAACCGCTGATCTGTTGGCTTATATTTGTATAAACATTAGTCGCGATTGAAGAATTGCTTCCGTAAATTGTGAATTTTATGTGGTTAATAGAAAGGTATGTTTTAATTGTGGCAACGCGCTTGTTCTGCAAAATTGAAGTCTTCTATGTATTAACGAGATTGGTCGGTTCAAACAACAATAAATCGGCTGTTACATAAACCACCCGACACGACGTTGGACCTGTGATTTCTAATTATGTACCAATTGCCGCCTTACACGGCGGAGAATCATTTTACCCTTGTGGCCCCTTTTACAAACACATACGGAAGTCGCGCCCTCGGAATGCAACAGGCCTATAATGTAAAAAATAGTGTAGTCTATTTTTGCGAGCGTTTACGCCCCCGTGTGTCGGTCTTGTCTGTAAGGAATCGAAGAGAACTTAGTTCAAATTAGACCAATTGTAATTATACACAATCAATAGCCTATATTCATCTCTCAGAAAAAGTATAATGACAGCACTTGGCATAAGCATCAGCATTTATAAGACGTTTTTTGAAATGTAACGTATAGCCTATTAGGGCTACAAAACCGTGTCCTTTAATTTTATTTGATCACGTTTTTGATATCTGTTGATGTAATTTGTTCATAAATAATTTAGATGTGACAAGGGGCGCAGCGAAAGGGGTTGACTTTGAACCGTATGGCTTGTAAAAAAGTGGGGAAAGGAAAAAATCTACAGGACAAAGAAATCGTGTAGTGTAGAGCATAGCCTATAATTTTTTTCAGTTAACAGTACGTCAGTGCACGAATTTGGTTAAACGTTTGAATAGAACTTCCAACTTCCATTTTAGAAAAATCAACGTCGAGACCAAGACTTGAGTCTTGAGTCGTCTTGTCTGCCGTCCAACTTCGTCCCTCACATTGCCAATTAACTGAGTGCCCTATTGCACTCTTTTCTAGAAAAACGAAGACACGTTTGAAAGAACACATGTGCATTAAAAATAAACGTTTTTAGTATAAAAACTTCATTATAAGTAAAATAAGTAACTGACAAATTTGTACTAAGAAAATTGAGATTTTTAAAAGTATTACTGAATTTATAATAAACTGAAATAGATTGTATAGTCGGTGTTAAGAAAAATATAAGATTATAAACTGGGAAGAAACTGTTTTTCCCTTCTGGGTCCACCGCCTCCCATCAAGTAATTCTGCCGGCTCTCGTGAGCGCAAATGAATTAAAACGAGAGGCAAACAAGTCGGCGGAGCCCATTGCGGAATTACCTCGTCCCTCCGGGGGCCCCGCCACGCATTCTAAGTACCGTTACTTTATAGAAAGAACGTGTCATCCTCTGCTTGATAGTTGTCGTTTAGTGCATTCGTAATTGACTTAATTGTCGTGCTAAGGAGGAGATTCAACGATTGTTCTCCTCCGGCAATTTTATCATAATGCGACCTGACTTTTTGGGCCTTCGGAGTCTAGAACCGTATTCACAGCGTGGTACATTAACTAAAAACACACAGACGACTAAACTTTTAGGCCTACATACGTATAGACCACAAAGGCACACATTAACACAGAAGTGAAGAAGGATCTAGCGAAGCCGCAGAGTTCGGGTGCGAACAAATTATGACAGCAAATTAAATATAAAACAAATCAGGCAGCAAACAGACCTATATCGCACAAAAATCGTTTATTAAGTGCATGCTTGGGTTTTGAAAGTCGATTCGCGAAGAAAAATTATGAGAGCGAAGCTGGGCGTCCGGGACATAAGCATTGGAGCTGTCGGATACGGCTGTCGAATTGTGAGAATCATCCGCATCGCTGTAGACCGCAATATGATAAGTCTTAAGTGCACATAATGATGGTCTGTTAACAGAAATAATAAGGGCAACAATATCAGCATACGCGAGAAAACAATAACGACATTAGCGCTTGCAGAATTGTACCTACCAATACGCAGATTTATGGAATTAAAACGGTTTTCCATATCTGTAACAGAGCAGGATTCGGCAATTAGATTCTTCTTGTCCCCGATCTACTAACGCACGAGCGTGTCGAATCTAAGTCCGAAAGTATTATAGTCAGAAGTGTGTTATGCACTTTCGTGAAGTCTTAAATCCGCGACCCGAGTTCGTCAGTGGTCTCGGTATGGTGACATAGTCAAACGATTGTCGCGATCAAATGCCGAGACAGTAAAGTTGCACAATACAAATTTGTAAAAACGTACATTACCGGTACCCAGACTGTATCGATTCGAAATGCCGCGTTCGGTTTTACAAGTTTGTACTGAACATAGCGTTGAATTTGCCTTGAGGTACAAACAACTGAATAATTAATGCCAATTAATAAAACAACAAATAATGTCAAAGGTCGATACGTGAACAACAGAAATAAATAGCCATCTGGAATTATCGTGTTCTTAAAATAGTCTCAGTATATTTCAATTTAAGGTTAAGTTAATACAAAAGAGAAGTAAATTAACATATTGACGTATATTAATATTTTGTGGGAACAAATTACGAACATGTCAGTTTCATATTAACAACACTTTTATCTGTTGACACTCGCGTCTTGTTAATAGCCTATTATTAACAGGCTGCCTCAGCAGAGAATTACAGTCACTCAAAGAATTTCAAACGCTACATTATGTTAAACGCCGTTTGGGGTAAAAAATAAATGGTCATTATTTTATGAACAGTAAAACAAGTATTGTGTTTCGTTTGTTTTCGAGTCGTGCAAGAATTCGCTTTATAGCGATCACAGTTGAGTTATTTGGTGTGTAGTAAGTTTAAGCTTTCGAAACTAAAAGGGTATCGATCTCCCGGCCGACGGATCTCTCCCGGCTATACGAGATCCTCTCGTATAGGCTTATACAATTTTGTTAACACAAATAAATTAACTTAACGAAATGCGTGTTTTTAAAACCCACAGCGTGTTTTAAGAGCTGTCCAACCTTGTGTCATTTTTCAAGTTAATACATTATGTTATTTGTATTCTCAACTCAGATTAGGCCTATATTCGGTTCGAGAAGTTCCACGCAAATTATTGGTTCGATCACCAATCGTCAAAGCACGGAATGGTAATAATAATTAGGCTATACCAAAAAGGACAGTAGTAGGCCTATATCAATAACACTAGTAACAGTAATATAACAATATTAAAAACTGGACTATAATTTTAATTACAATTTGGGAATGTTATGTTTGTGCGAACTATTATAGAGTTCATTTAACAACGCTAAATATTAATTTGGCCTATATTTTCAGTTACAAGGTTACAGTGTTACGCTTATGCAATTTTGTATGTAACTAACATTTCGATGACAGATATTTAAAAAAATATTATTACTGTTAAAAAAGAATTATTATTTTCATTAATAAATTGTTAACATTATAACTAAAATAGTAGTAATATTAGCATTATTATGACCACAGGTTTTATTTATATATAAACCCCATGGATTATTTTAATTACCATGTCCCACTCAGCGTGGGAGAGTCGATAATTTACACACCGGATCTGGAACTTTGTAAGCCTGGTTATCTTGCCTAAGCTGAAATACAACAATGTATGATAAAAATTGTATTTATATACTTATAATAATACTTGCAATTAATTACAATAATATCAGCATTTATAATAACAATAATAATAATTGTTATTATTAACACAACAGTAAGAAACAACAGTAACAATAAGATAGTAATATGAATAATAACAACAACAACGATAATAATAGATTAATATTCGATCTGTATAAAACAAATATACTATTATCAATAATACAATAAGCTATTCGTCTTCCGCCAACCGTACGACAAAATTTTAGGCCTATTGGTTTTTGTAACACTATAGTACAAACTATTGTTTAGATTTCCTTTTGTTTTTCTTTCTTATTTAAAACTGTCCCAAGTGTATTATTATTATTCACCTACTGTTCTTTGAGTTTTTCACTTTTATTTCGCGTTGATTATTAAAACAAAATGTCTAGGTAAAAGAATACGTTGAGCGGGCACCGTTCCCGCGGAACAACACGCTAACCTGCAGCACGGGAGTCAGTCCATAGGCAGCAATATCGCCGTTCAATGAATTATTCAAAATTAATTTAAAATGAGTCTACAACGTGTTAACACGTCCTACTGTGTCGGTAGCTTTACATACTGACAAGCCTATTAATATGCATGTACCTAGTAGGCTACGTAATTTGCGCACTTGTCTTCATTTTCCGTTTATTTCAAGAAACTTGTTCTATTCGCTTCATGAAATATGATAACACAAAAATACATTTTCTCGAAAAAATAATTTTGACAAATCCTTCCATGCTTTACTTAGTATCATTTATTCATTCACTTATAAGTAACACACACTCTCTCTCTCTCTCTCACACACACACACACACACACACACACACACACACACACACACACACACACACACACACACACACACACACACACACACACACACACACACACACACACACACACACACACACACACACACACACACACACACACACACACACACACACACACACACAGTGTTGCCCAAAAAATGGTACTAAACTTCGGAAAACGAAGTCTACTCATTAGACTGAATAAAATGCCATTAACCATATGTCGAGAAATGCTTCTTTTTGGGTCTCTAGGCCTACGTAAAAAAATTATTATAATAATTAGCCTACTGCTGAACCGAATGGGATGTGGAATTGAAATTTGGTGCACACAGTAAGAGTAGGCTACTTAGTTCTTATAAGTTTCAAACAAACCAAAATGCTAACTGTAAGAATTTTCAAAATGGCGGTTGTTTGAATTTTTAATTTTACAAAACGCAGTAGGCCTACTTACAACAAAAATTGTCTCGTTACATAAAAAAATAACCCTTTCATTCGCCAACCAACGATACCCTGTTCATAGAATTCGGTCAAAATTATCGAAGTTAGCCTATTACATTTCTTTCGTAACAAAACATCTGGACTATTTTGTCAAGTAGGCCTAAATGTTTTGTTAGGAAATGGCTGTAATAACACACTTATTTTTTGTCCATATCCATAAACGAGATATTGTTGGATTGCCAATTAAAGGGTTGTTTTTATTATGTAACGAGACATTTTTTGTAACTGACTTTTGTAAAATTTAGACTTAAAATTTTCAATCAGCAGCAATTTTGAAAACTTCAAAGTAGGCCCTAAGCATTTGGTTTGTTTTTCTGAAATAGTTCACTTTCTATGTAGCCTATACCAAATTTAAACTCCATAACTCATTTAGTTCAGCAGTAGGTTTTTTAAATAAAATATAAAAATACATAGAGACATACAGAAGGAAAACGAAGAATTTTTCGACAAACTGTTATTGTACATTTTTTCTTCAGTTTAATAAGCCTAATCATTTGGCACCATTTATTTGGAAGTGTAATTTCGTATTTACAAAATTTATACATTTTTAACCGCATGAAACTTTCCGGTTAGGCCTACTATTTGACAAAACACATAGGCCTACAGTGCGGCCTGTCTTTTCAATAAAGGCAGTTTCAGCATTAAAGCAGTTTCACTATATATGTTAAAAACAACTAGAAAAATAAAAGCCGTAGTCGCTTTTAGAAACAGTAATAAACAAAAGTGATTAAACTCCGCTCTTGATTAAGCACGTAAGGGTATATAAGATGTCAATTTCACTATAGTTGAATTGGGCACCGAAAGGGTTAAAGAATATCTGTTTCATACACACGGAATAGGCGACTACAAAGTTACCTACTGGAATAATCGTTTCTGTTAATTTTTATTGGTAATAATATTACTGTTACAATTATTATTTTACTACTATATTATGTAGGCCTACAGTTGGGTAACTAGGGGCTGCTCCTGGGGTGGGTGGATGAAGCTAGTTTGAAGGTTGGATTCCCTATTTTCCTCCGACACGACAAATGAGAAATTCAGGAATCTTTCCACATAATTTTATATATTATTTGCGTTTCAAAAGTGTTTGAATGAACCGACGTGAAGTATGCTGCAAATATGCACGTTATTTACCCGACGTGAAGTATGCTGCAAATATGCACGTTATTTACCGACGTGAAGTAGGCCTATGCTGCAAATATGCACGTTATTTACCGACGTGAAGTTTGCTGCAAATATGCACGTTATTTACCGACGTGAAGAATGCTGTATATATGTACGTTATTTACCCGACGTGAAGTATGCTGCAAATATGCACGTTATTTACCGACGTGAAGTATGCTGCAAATATGCACGTTATTTACCCGATTGTCATTACTAAGAAAACTAGTAATTTGATTTTTATCAATTTACAAATACAGTACTGTTATTTCTACAATATTAAATGTAAGTTTTTTTTAACACACATACCTGGCTTAGAAGTAGGCCTGCCTACGTTAAGTGATTACGGAATTCTGTTGAAATTTTACATAGCTCTTGGGGGGTGATTAATTTTAATAGCTCTTGGATCCACCCGTAATTACAACACTGTATTGTGTGTATATGTCTCGCTTACATAGAGTTTATTTTATCTTTAAATTTGGGCGTATGGACTATTTGGGTGTTATATTTTCTTTCGACAATAACATAAAAGTTTCGCCAATGTAGTTTCATATAGCTAACACATTAGGCTAACCTGTGGGCACGAAACATATTTAGGCTAGTAAGGCAGACCTGCCGTTAAGCATACACCGAAAGTTGGTACAGTCTGATCTCAAATTAAACTTTCTTCTGTTGGATCACGTGCGGCCTGGTATCCCGCGGGAGGTTACCTAGCATCGTGAGGGTAAAGCGGATAGGTTCAACATGCAGCGTGTTCTGGCAGAGCAAGCCAGAATTACGATTGGCAAATAAGCCAGATTCGTCTTCTGTCACCTTTTTTTTTTAAAGTGTGTAGGCCTATGCCTGGCCTGAGTTTACATACCGGGCTCTCGCGCTGGGCGTCGTTAACGATCTCACAAATTCTCGCCCAGTCGTATCGGCGTTAGTAGGAGGTAGAGAAAGGGTAAAAACCTGGTAAAAAAAATGGTACTGCATGAGTGGAGGAAAACTTGTTCAGACTGGACGCTGTGATTGTAGGATAGCGACCTAAATGGAGGGGTAGAGCTTCTGGATCTCGTATCCATCGATTTTACCGACTTCAGATCCAATGTGTCCTGAACAAAAATAATTCTGATCCAAAGCCGGTGCGACGCAAAGGCTCGTCGGATCTTTATCCGATAACGAGGTTGTAATACTGGCTGCCACTTTGTTAGTCCTAACAGATAGCGATAAAGAGATGTGATACGTATATGGTAAGATATGTTCAACAGGCAAGACTGTGAAAGAATCGAGACTTTCTAATTAATTGTAAGTCACCATTCATATTCTCACAGTATGGCGGGTAGAATGCAAAATGAATGCTTCCATATTATGAGAAACGGTGATAATGAAATAAATTACTACATTAATAAACAATTAAATAAGTGTGTGGGAGTCTTTTCTGTAAAAAAATAAAAATAAATAAAATAAAAGTAGAGAGATAAATATGGCCTAAAACAAATGAAAGATTTTAAATTTACATTGAGGTAAAATTTAGCCTACAATGATTTCTCTAACGTTCCACGGAAGTGCAGAAAAGAAGACTAAACTTAGGCTATATGGATATTTATTACGAACGGAAAATAAGAGGTTAACGAAACGGATATATGAATACATAAGAAACATGAAAAGAAAACTTAGATGACACAAAGAAGTACAAATCTGCTTAGATTTACAGCAGATACCAAATATATCGTCGTAGTCCTTCAGTCTTCGACTGGTTTGTACCCTCCCCGCATATACCCGTGGTGCGTGTGGTACTGAGACTCTCACAGGTATATGGGACCTACAGTTTAACGCCGGATCCGAACGGCATAGTTGGGGAAGGTTTACTAAGCAGGATACCTCTCGCTGGTTTGCCATTGCCTTGCGAGGGGGAACGGTCGTCTATATAGACCAAATATATATAGACGAATAAACAATCAGGACAGGAATAAGTACAAAAAAATACAGAGGAATTCAAGCTAGAAAGAAAGATCAACAGCCAAGGGAGGCGAGATGAAATCGCGGAAGAAGAGGGAAAGATCAGAAGTGAAAGAGTGAAAGCCTACTGGAAAAATAGGAAAAAACAAAATGTGCAGCGTGGTCCGAATTGGCCTAAATCGAATAAAATAAATAAATAAATAAGTAAGTCGCGCCTGAAATAATTTAGACATTTATCGAGCTGTTCAGGAACGATGGAAATTCTTGTACAAAAAACGTAGAGGTTGATTTCCGTTCAGAAGGGTAAATGGGTTTGGAGAAAAGCACGCGGCCATTCAGTACGTATCAGTACATACAGTTAGTTCAGGATAGAGTGTTATGGATAAAAATTAGATACTAAATTCTAATGGTACCACCAAATTCTCTCGATAACTAAAGAACGTAAGACGAGCAAGAGGAGCCTTTGGGTATGGAATTATTAGTCATCTATTATTATTAGGCATCTATTATTATTATTATTATTATTATTATTATTATTATTATTATTATTATTAGGCATCTATTATTATTAGCCATCTATTTAGACAAAATTATAAATTTCGGTAAAATTATTGTCCGGGCTGTCGAGCCGTGATCCTCTTGTTATAAATCCAGACGTTTCGATTGCAGCTGCGGCAGTAATCTTCAGTGGATCTTCCGTTCTGCTCCTCTGGCGACTTACCGTAACGGAAGACTCACTGGAGATGACTGTCGCAACTGCAGTCGAAACGTCTGGATTCATAACAAGAGAACCACGGTCCACCAGTCCAGACAATAATTTCACTGAAGTCGACTCCGGCCGTGAAAGCTTTAATATTGCACAAAATTCTAATTGTTTAGTCTTAACAATGCAAAAAAAAAGTGTATTCACGTTGGTCGACCATTAGGTGTGCATGAATAGTTGCACCTACTGTAGTGCCACCTACTGACGCGTACACAGTGCAAATGCTATTGAATTTTAATCGACGACGACCTCTATGAGGGATATTTTAAGATCTGATAATGAAGCCTATGCTTCGAAACGCGTCATCAATATAAAAAAGAAGTCACAAGGCGAATTGAAAAAGGTTAGTTTGTCCGCAATGTGGACTCAAATCGGCAATATCTTCTTACTAACGGTAGAATCTGATTGGTGCACAGACAAGTGTAGAGGAGTGCCAGACTTTTAAGAACACGTTATAACACCACACGTTTCCTACTGTCATCCTTTAGGCCGAAACAGTATTGTCTGTTGTACAGAAGGCAGGAATAACGTTTCGCGATGGCGATCAGCACTACATCACGGACGGTCTGAAGCCTGAGGTCATCACCAGATCGGAATTTCCACTAACACAGATCGGATTATAACCACTAACACAACTTTATTAAGTAAACACCATGTTTTGCAACACTATTGTATTCCAAAAAATGCTTAGCAGAGCAACTGACGATGAAAAGCGAGTACAGTAAAAACAATTTATGTAATTCGATAAAACAACTCCTTAATGCGTTTTCGATTATTTTGTTAAAAGTTTCCTACCATATAGCCTAGTCGCTTATGTTCTATCGCATAGTACAAATAAATACGGAAAATTACTGCAGAAGAAAGTACCGAAATCAATTGATCGTATTTTCCCTTCGATCAAGTTACCAGAAAGCATACTTTTATTGGAAACACGCGATGACACGCACGTAATATTGCCATGACGTTTTTATAGACCACGTAGGAGCGGCGGACCCATGACCCACAGGCTGAACTATTCACCAAAACAAATTGATTGACGCATCGTGGCTGTACTCTGATACTGCATTGTTTTTTTTTTCTTTGTGCAAAGAAGTTGTTTGACCCGATCTTTCTACTGACGTATTAAAGAACTGTTAAATAATTTATTGTGATACTTCATCAACGTATTTCTGAAGTTTTGCATTCGGGTCCTTAATGTTTGAAATAGTTTGTACGAAACGTGTTCCTTAAATGTAAACAAAATAATAATAATAATAAAATTTCCCACTTAAACCACTGAAATTTCTGGATCCGTAGACCATCGTGTACGTTTCTCGCACAGGACGTTTTTGGTTTTTGTCTGTTTTTTCGATCTACAGCTTTGTTTCCATCTGTTTCCGTCCTATCTTTTCCGTCTTTTTCGTCTAGTTGCTGCCTTTACATCTACCTATTTCTTCACAGATGTTTTCCATAGAAGCTTTGGTTTCCTTTTTTTCCTTGGGCTATTTCGGGTTGCTAATTCCTTTTTGAGTAGGAACACCAAAATTTGGCACGCTTTCAAGCGTCCATACCATCATCACCTTCTTCACAACACGGCTTCCTGTTCCGCCTTCAGAGATCTTGGGCCAGTCTGCAATCTGACATTCTTTCTAAGTGTTCTTCCCACCGTTGTTTGTAATATTTTCATTTTTCTTTCAAGTTAAAAACTTGTAACTCTTCTCTTATGGCCCCATTGCTAATACTTTCAAGTTTAGAACATCTTTTAACCCCTCTTTTAAGAATGCCATTTCCGAGGCCTGTATTTTACTGTCTAGTTTTTTGGTTGTTGTAATACCAACTGAAATCAGTTCAAAATTGCTTTGATTCTGCACTTTTGGTTACATCTGTCTACAGTTAATGCATTAAAGTTATTTCACCCGCTTTTGTTGATTAGAAACACATTAAACAACGCAATAATAATAGCTTCGGCAAACATAAAAAGTATTATAAATACGTCAGATTACTAATGGGAAATATTTTGTGCAACTAAAATGAACTAATAAGTTGATAACGGAACCTCTCAGTGACTCAACATTTGAACTGTCAAACTTTTTCAGCAGATTAATAAAAAAGTACTGATTGTTATCGTGTAGACGGTAACTTGTTCCCTGTGTCTCGCCGTATAGTTATTTACGAAACAAGTCTATAGTTTATCAATATAGCTAATGAAAGCCACGAATTTCATATCGGCTGATGATTCAACGCAGAATTCTTGGTTAAGCCAATTAACTTATTAGTCTTATCGGTTAATTGTAAGCCAATTATCATATCGGTTAAAACGTTTACGAAATTAACCTTACGCGACCGGCTAGGCGCTAAAAATGTCTGCTATTTGTTTTCTAAAGCTAATCTGGATAGATAACTGCGTTTAGTCCTATGCAGAAAGTGACAGATCAACACGTCCGCATCGGCGACCTCATAGTAGGCAATCCATAGAGATCGTAGCGTCAAAGACAAAAGTCAGTTTACCTGTTACTTATCCGAGCAAACAAATATTAGCCACCCTTGTTGGTAGTTTCGTACGTTGGAGTTAACATTCTGATTGCTAATTATAAATAGTGGATCAGCAGTTAGTTATAAGCTATAGTAGGCCTAGGTAGTGACTTACTTATGACCGCAAAACCGCGCAAAGCGTAGCGATTTCGGTAATAAAGTAAAACAAAACGATTTACCTTGAATTATGAGAGGAGTTTGAATGACTTTGAATGTTTGAATTAGTAAACCTAACAAATTATGAAAGCATATAACTGCTCATTAAGTAAATTAAATCAGTTTAAACGTATTCCTTAAGTAAAGGCCAATGTATACTATAGATCAGTGGTTCACAAAGCTGGGGGTCCGCGAACACTTTTAAGAAAAAATAGAATAGACCGTAATTTTCTCAGATTTTGTATGCTCTAAAATCTAAATTCTGTAATCTTAAAACAATTAGTAGAATATGCCAGTGCTTTGTTTTTGTTCAAACTAATTGTAATTGTAAGAGCAATTTCAAACTAATGGCTTTAATAATGACTTTAAATCATGTCGTGTAGCAGATGTGTTTGCCAGCCGAACTGACTAGAGCGCCGCATCAACACAGAACTGATCTCACTGTTTTAGTCCACTTATAAGCACTGTAGGCCTATCTAAGGTCGTTTTTCAGTGTAGGTCGTTTTACGCCTAAGTAGCTGGATTTCGACACGTGTGGCTGGAAAGATATAGCCGATTTTGGCAAAGTTAAGAAATAAACTTGTCGAGAGTGACTTAACATTGAAATTATCAGACATTAAACCTAATATTGCAGACCTAAAATTGTTGAAAAGCATCTTCATTGTTCACATTAAACTATGTTTGATATAATTAATATTATAATTTAACAAGTTAAGAGAATTTTGATTTTAATACAGTTTAATTAAAATATAAGAGTGTATCATATTTACTGTTTGTTTTATTTCATAACGCAGACGGGGTCCGTGAAATTTTTAATTTTTTGGCGGGGGTCCGCGGACTGAAAAGTTTGGGAACCACTGCTGTAAGGATGATTATGCGTCTATACTTTTTAAACTACACCAGTTTTAAATCATTAAAGGATTCGTAATCAGCATTATAAACTATATTCAATTTTATAGTCACACTTTAAAAATCCCAGTTAATCTTCTTTGTTTTTAACCTGATAAATTCGGAATATCAGAGAGACAAGGGTCTAAAGCTTACACGGCCGGCGTCAACATTATAAAAACGGGTGTAGGCCGTAGTCCCATGGTAATTATACCAGCCGTTTCGCTGTCACAATCGGAGGCCATCTCATATCGTGCTGCTAGCAACGGGAACTCATTAAAGGAGCCCTTCTCAGAGCCGAATTATGGTTCCGCCTCAGTACTGGTGTTATTCGGTGTACACCAAGTCACGCAAATTTTCCACTGAAGATGCCCTCTGACAGTGAGGCCGAAACGTCTGGTAGGCCTACAATTACCACGACACCACAGCTAACAGCCCGGCCAACAACCGTTTGGTAGGCCTACAATTACCACGACACCACTGCTAACAGCCCGGCCAACAACCGTTTGGTAGGCCTACAATTACCACGACACCACTGCTAACAGCCCGGCCAACAACCGTCTGGTAGGCCTACAATTACCACGACACCACAGCTAACAGCCCGGCCAACAACCGTTTGGTTGGCCTACAATTACCACGACACCACTGCTAACAGCCCGGCCAACAACCGTTTTGATAACAGAGACACTTAGTCGCCTTTTGTATTTTAGAATCTAAACTTAACCGCCGAGCTTCAAATCGTTGTTTCTTTTCTCTCAATCTTTTAAAATAGACTGCAACCTTCGCTATCGTAAAAAACCTTTTTTTCCGACGACTGAAGAAACGGTTTCACAACTGTTAGAATCGCTCCTAAACCCTCTCTGCCTAAGACCGCCTAAAATGTTAGTAACACAAAACCGGGATTTAGAAAACGCTGATCCAAGAAATATTTTCTTTTAGTCTTTCTCAAACAGTTGACGTCAAGGATATACGAGTAGTCTAAATAAACTGCGACGACAGACATCATTACAGACAAGGCATTCAGAGTAATCGTGTTAACAGATATATAACGTTATTACATAGCTCAAAAGATATTTTTTTAAATCAAGGTTTTGAAAACCGGAGCCTTCTGCAGACAGATACGTTAATCGTAACTCAAGCTTACGGAATCACGGCAGCACTGCAAGAATACTACGGAAGCGGAGAGTAATGAGAGACGCATTTCTCATCAGTACGGTTGTGAAAAATAGTTGACAGGAAGTTCACGTTAGATTGCAAACTGCCGTTTCCACACAAATGTTATTTGCACTTATAAAATGAGTTTTCGCTGAGTAGAAAATTTGGGGGGGGGTTACAGCCCCCAAGAGCCACACCGCCTACGCCCTCGTACTCACAGCCTGCGACAACCTTACTCGACTGCGGTCTCGTCGAGGCAGGCTAAGTAATATTTATTATAGTCAAATAAACGTCTTCATGCTGGGCCGATGATTTATCGATTGTGACCGAACGATAGTCCATCACTCGGTCGATAACAAAGCAAAACATTTGACAACTCACTCGTCAGCGGTGATGCCATTTGTTACTGTTGCTCTTGTTGTTATCTCCTTCCTATTCCTACAGGTTTGTATGCTTGGACAACGCGGACCTGATGTGAAGTTTTATACAAGTAATAAGCATCCCCGTCCAACAATGGGTCGGTGTTTTGGTCTACGTTGTATAAATTACGATGTAGTGACGATGATAGCGATGAGGATAGGGAACGCAGCCAAGATTTTCTTCTGAAGGGGTATGAAGGGCAGTGGGGTGGATCGGGGTGGCATCAATCCTCCTATTAAAAATCAAAACTATTAAAAATATCAGTGGCGTACAGTATCAGTGGCGTACAATGTCAGTGGCGTACAATGTCAGTGGCGTACAATAATCACTCAACGTAGGCCTATTTCTAAACCAGTTGCATGTTAAAATAAGCTTATAAATAATATAAATTAATAACTCACCAGGGATCCGTCGTGTGACTTCGTTTTTCATTAAAATGACGCGTTTCGTTTCCACCTTCAGATATAATCCACTCAGTTGAGGTCGTTAATTTACACTTACGAACACACGTTCGTACGGATGGGCATCTTTTGAAGGCCGACAGGATACACGTAGACCGATGACCGATTAGTCTTCAAACGATGCGCACCCATACGAACGTGTGAGAGTACAAAGTGATGTGATTTATAATTAACGACTTCAACTGAGTGAATTATATCTGAAGATGGAACATATGTTACGAAACGCGTCGTCTAAAATGACGAAAAATATGAAAAACGAAGTTACACGACGGATCCCTGGTAACTTATTAATTTATAATAAAAAACTGACTTGGATACCAAAAACAATATGTATATAAATAATAGTATAAATAATTATGTGGGAAGACTCTTGAATATCTCAATTGTCATAAGGAAAATGGCGAGTGCAACCTTGAAGCTAGTTTCATCCCCCCCCCCCGGAGCAGTTCCTAGTTGCGCCACTGATAGGGGGCGTTTTAGACTTTTGTGAATAAAATTACACAATATAAAAAAATGTAAATATAAAATACAAATATAAGTATAGAAAATATAACAGAAACAATGAGTAAAAGAAGACTATTATTTTTTGGACATTTATATAGAACGACAATAGGTTGACAAAGCAAATCTTCAAATATCTGTGGGGGAAGAAGTCAACATCAAATTGGATTAAAGAAATCCAAAAGGATTTAGAAAAATAATATACACGCAGAAAAAGCGTGTAATATCTTTCCAATTGAAAGAGAAGTTTTTCTGGCAAAAGTGTTAAAAATGGAAGGAGTCCAGGGTAGGAGAGAGAAAAACGCAGGTTCAAAGTGGACTGAAGACAGGAAGAAGGGACACAGTGAAAAGATGAAAGAATATTGGAAAAATAAAAGAACAGAGAGTAAAGAATTTAAATTGTCATGTGGTCCTTAGATGGCAGAAAAAAAAACTCGTAATTTGCAATTTATTTTGTTCCAATCAAGAAACTAAGTGCGGAAACATCAGTGTTGTAAACAGTAAACAGTAAAGATGAGACCCTACGTTACAATATAAACAGAATAAATAATACCAGGAAAGTGGCACAAATTTTCTCCTATCTTCTACAGACGCTGATAGTGTTAAGTGTTATCTATTAACTTTTCAAACTTTGTCTCGGAGTGTAGCCTACGTGTCTGTAAATATTTACAGCAAATGGAATTAAATCGGTCAACAGGTTTTGCCACAGAAACGAATCAAACAATTTCACAAAACAGGCACTGCAGGGGCTCAGGAACAAAATACGGGGTGCAGGGGTGCCGATCCCCCCAACCCTTCCCCCAATTTTATAAAAATGCCCCCTTTTTCTGACAAGACCTTTTCTCTCTTTTACAGTAAAATTACTTACCTGATCGAGCAAAGGCCGGGGCTTTCTAACTCAAAACTATTACAAAATATTACCTTTTACCGAAACGATATATTGATTGTAGGTAGTTTTAAACTAAAAAAAATAAGGATTTCTAATAATAAATCACAAATTAATATTTTCAGTAAAACGTGATTTGTTTTACAATACCAGTACCCTATGACTTTATTGAGAAGATACTTAGTTTTGCAACTTAAACGTCTCACTTAAATCTGTTTTTATCGATAAAATGCTATAAAAATTTCAGTCTGTTTTTGTATCTTTTCGTAGGTCTAGTGTACTAAAATGTAGCAGAAAGCAAGATAAATAAAAAATATAAACACAAAGTTCTATTGCACACTGTAGTTCATTAATACAGTAAATAAAAAATAAAATGTATTTCTAAATTACATGATCATAATATGAACGATGTAATATTTTAAGCTTACAACCACAATATTTGTGGTATCTGAAGTTTAAACATAACTAATAAGTAAGCAAAATAATAATAATAATAAGTAAGTGTTTTTAGCTGTTCAATAATATTTTTTGTCTTTTTTTTGGTGGAAAACGCAAACTTGCCAATGCTTTCTTCGTGCGGAATCTTGCACGGGTAGATTTATTGTGCGTCTTATACGTGTCCGTTATAAATTTTTTACAGTTTTGTAAAATTGGGGAAGGTTTTTCATGCAATAGTAAAACAAATCCCCACAAAATTTTCTAAATCTCGCCAATGGCGACACGATCCCCCCTATAGGCACCCCTCACGGGGTGCGTAAATATGTTGACCGCACGTTTTGGTGAAGATCGCATACAAATCAATTCGCTGGTAGAAGCTAGGCTATGGAGCGCTTGTAAACGACGCCGACGTTCCGTATTAAGGTTTGCGGACGTACGGAATAACGGATGCGTTTTGAGAATTTTCAAAGTCTTCACTTGTTTTCTAAACAGTAATAGAGAACTAATTAAAAAATACGACACAATTATTAAGTTCCGATCGAAAAACCGTGAATAACAATAATCCAGGGGCGTATTTACGGTGGGGGGACAAACGGGATCCCCCCAGATTGTCGAAAGTTTATAAGAAATTTTGTTAATCTGTTAATTTTTAAGCTGTTTTATTAATGTGAACATTCCTGCTTTAGTGGCTGCGGCAGATCGACTTCAGCTTTCATAGTGAAATTGTATATAAATATACGATGTTTAATATCTTTCTTATTATACTGACATAATGAAGACTGTATACAATCTTTATACAGATTTGATAAAGATTATAAAGACCTAGTGGCGGATTATCCATAACGCTAAGGTATGCTGCAGCACTGGGCACAGGGAAGTCATGTATGGTTCTCCATACCGATATTATTTATGCTATTATGATTATTGTCATCGTCATCTTCTTCTTTTTCTACTTCTTTTTCTTATTAACGGTTTTAGGCTTTAGTGGCTTGTTCCTATTCCACAGTCAGCTGTGTACGCTAATACAGTAGGAACCGTTTTTCAAATAGCCTATAGGTCTAGAAACAAGTTTATTATACAGCAGCTGCGTGTACGTTCCAAATATAAAATAGGTCTATAGGAAAATGAATTAAGTCAATAAGTATCTTATAAACACTCTTTCAGTAATTCCACATATTTTTATTGTGTTATATTTTAATGGGATTGATTTTAGTATGTTATTACACGTTTTTCAGCCACTTTAAAGATTGTAATATTGATTAGTCTTGACTTGGTTTTCTTTTGCATGAAGCCGATTCGACTGGACCCACCCCCAAGACGAAATTCCAGATTCGCTACTGAAATGAGCACCTCTACATAAGATTCTATTTAATACAAAGCATTCATAAGTTGATGAGGAACATATTACTGCACTATAATTTTTGTAAACTGAATATTGAATACAAGGTGGGCTGAATAAACGCTCGAAGGGTGTCTGTTTCCTACTCGTTAATAGGATGTAACTTCAAAGACTAGGTTAAAATTTGAACCATCCCCCCCCCAACAATCAGATAATTAGCAGTGTTTTCACAAGCAATATCGTACTCTCAACACGGTTATAGCGTAACGCAATTAAAAATGTTCATACTCACGTTACTAATTAGTCTAAATTTTTAATTCGACTATATGATTAGGTATATGACTAAATTTTTATCAACACAATTTTTAAATTTGTATCAACTCTTTTTTTCTTTGTTCCTTTGGGGAGGGGGGCTGAATCCCCCACCAGTGCGACACTCATATTATTATTTGACTATTATTATAAATGTAACATAATATAATAATTGATCGAGCAAAGCTAGTTTTGCTTTAACTCGCCCGTTTGGCATTTGTCTGTCTGTACACTTAGTGTTATTTTGTATGCAGACGATGTTATTATACAGCGAACAGAAAATGATTTGCAGAGGCGAGTTCTCACCTTGAGGAATTTAGCAGAGGAATATGGCTTGGTGCTATCTCCACATAAAACAAAAGTAATGGCTTTTAGAAGGAAGTATCCAGTTAGGACAAAGATAGAGGTAAATGGGAAAACCTTGGAGCAAGTGTCCAGTTTTAATTATCTTGGGTGCGAAATATCTCCCGCAGTTGATTGTGATGCCGAAAATAAACTTAATAAATTTAAACATAGGCCTATATGTGGGACAGTCCTTAGAACCTTAAGATACAAACCTAGGAAAGACACTAAGCTTACGTTTTATAAGACTATAACTGTACCAGTGGGACTGTATAGGAGTGAGACATGGGGACTTTCACAGAGAGACAGAGGTAAGGTTACATCAGCAGAAATGAAATTTCTCAGGTTGGTCAAAGGGTGCACGTTACGAGACAGAATAAGTAATGTATAGGTAAGGCAAGAATTACACATTTTTAAATTACAAACTATAATTACGAAACACAAGGCCAGCTGGTGTAAGCATTTGGGAAGAATGCAGCAAGATTGCCTATCCTTTTCAAAGCCAATATACGTTGCCTTGAATTATAAACCCACAGAGTATCGTGGTGTGGGGCCTCCGAGGACGAGATGGTTTCCTGAAGAGGCAGTGCAGCCTAATCCGTGAAGTACAGATGATGTTGATGACGGTATGTCTGTTTGGGGAAGTATTACGATAAGTTTTGAACGCATCAACCGATTTTCATAAAACTTGCCACGCGGGTCAGTACATTTAACCTAAAAAATCCTTCTGTTTTCGAGATTGATCTCCCCATAAATAGAGCAGCAGAAGGCATAAATGTGATGGTAAAAATTTTGAAAAAATCGCATCTAGACCATGTAGGTGGGGTATCAGGTTAAAGATAATTTTAACTACAATCTGAAAATAATGTTCAGCTGCGGAAATTTCAAAATTTGTAGTCATCAAAATTTAAAGTGTACCAAATTTTTGGAAACGATTGCACAAATCCATGTGAGGGTATCAGATTAGACAGGACTTTGACTGCAATATGAAGTTAGTGCTCAGGCGTAAAAATTAAAAACTTTTTGGACACCGGAGCCCGAAAAAGTATTAACATTGTTCAAATAAAGGGAATGATATTAATCCAAATCCGAATGTAGTTTTAGCTTTCGATATTTTTATTTTTGTCGGTACCGCAAGCCAAAAATAGAAGTAAAAATTACAATAAAAAATGTTTAATCTGATGAGCGAGCTCTGCAACTTAAGGAGCTTACTAGTAATAATAATAATGAATTACCGTAAGGTGTTGGAACCACGATGTGTTGTAAAACTCTTTAGAAAGTTACGAAGCATGTCAGGAGCAGTCGGCGAATATAATAGGCTAATGATAAGAATTATTTCGCTTACACAGAAGTCTCGGAACCGTTATCTGTTAACCCTGGATGGAATCTCTGTATAAAAGATATATCTAGAATTATATTTTTAAATTATTTATTAACTTCATCTAATTTCACAGTAACGTTCTATATATAACCTTTTGTGTTTGTGATAATAACAATTTGTATTAATTAATTACGCATCTCAAATTGATTGTAATTTTAGTTTAGTAAGTAGATTTTACATTGTCTGCGTCGGTTAATGAAGATATTACAGGCATTGTATGAACAAAGCGTAGCCTTTATTTATCCAGTGTTACAGAGACAACATAGAGATAGGCCTATAGTGTGTTGCTGATTTTTTATTTTTACGTAGAATTTGCCTAAATACTGGACTTGGTCTCGCAGCCGCGGACACCAATTCACGACCAACAACTAATAAACTTCTCCAACGGTCAAGTAGTGTTAATCAAAAATATTTATGAATTTATGATATTCATATATCAAATATATTAAAATTACGGTGATATTGAATTTATTATTTAAAAAAGTCGTACAGAAAGTATGGGAAATGATAAATGCAAAACATTTCCTAGATGAACGTGAAAACTTCATCTATGAAGGCTACGCAGCCTTCATTGCCTTTTGATTGCTATGTAGGCCTACACGCGCGTACGTGCGCTTACACACACACAAATATTTATTTATTTATTCTTCGTAGCAGGTATGGTACATCACTACCGACATCATTACTAATTAGGGAACGTCTCATCTACAAGGTACTGACCGGAATCTGAATATCTAAGCTATTGCAATAAACGTGGGAATCAAAACTCAGACGCTGTCGGTGAATCCAGCGGTAAAAAAAACTGCGAGCATTTCTCCGAACGTAACTTCCGACTGTTTAGTTTCGATTTAATAACCGGTTGCTGTTTTCTTCCTTCTTACAGTCCGTTTATAATTTGTCAGCTGCGAATTTAATTACGTTCCGAAAGAAATTTAAATAATTCATATTTTTATCTAATGCAAATATTTGTGGATGGAATCGAAAATTCGGAAAATAATAATTGTTTTCTTGTTGTGTCAACAGCGCGGTGTAATTTGTTTTCGGGTGTTTAACCGCACACCGCGGCAGAGAGGAAATTGCAAAGGCAGTTTTTTGTCCGAAATAAATTGACGAAATCAATAAACGATTGCGTTATAACTATTGAAGTGTCACACGAAGAGTGGCGTATCGATTTTTTGCTCC
The DNA here is from genome assembly GCA_034769895.1 of Magicicada septendecula. Lineage (NCBI taxonomy): Eukaryota > Metazoa > Arthropoda > Insecta > Hemiptera > Cicadidae > Magicicada > Magicicada septendecula. The sequence continues at coordinate 426,187,995 of CM068373.1, read as the reverse complement.
CTTATTGTTGTTCTAATTCTTTCTTATCGTTTATCAATATTCTCGGGATCAAACGAATAACTGCGCTGACAAATATAACGCACAAAAAAAGCAGAAACGTTTATTAACTAATTGGACAAAACGTGTTGCGCATGTCCGTACGAAAATAATTGAAATTCTCATCGACGGAATATTCGGTCGATTAATTACAGAATAACAGTGAGTCACAGGATTGCGCCACTCTTAGTTTGTCACGAGTTTATTACAGTTGACGTTATAAAACAATTACGTGTTATGTATGCACTGTACATACACACATATAGGCTATGTATATTTTTAAATGTGCCGTTAGAAATAATGGTTACTGCAGTTGCTAATAACATTTAAAAACAATTTTTATATTTTCTGAGAACGGTAATTTGGTTCGGTTTTGTAATCAACAGAGGCAATAAATGACAACACACTTTATTGGAGTTAAATACTTCCCTTCTGTTGTACGATGTAAATATTTAATACTGAATACAGACTCCATAACGTGAAGGAATCTACAGACGAATCATTAACTAAAAGTATAATTCTTTATTATAAAAAAGTCAGAGGAGTGTCTTGTAGCCTATGCAAGCGAACGAGGCATCTCCTGGGGCCTCGCGCTTACAAGACCCTCGTAACGTTAACGCATCACACGTACAGAATTTTCGGAGCCGAAAATTCGGTGCAGATCCTTGTATGTATTTATCGTAGATTATAGCAGTAGGCAGTAATCTGAACACCAGGATTAGCTTGTATAACAATCCACGTCATGATATTAAATTATTTTCTTGTTCGTGTAGTCTTCGTTCTCATTAAATCCTTCGTAAAAAGGCCATGGTTTCGTATTACATTCTGAAATTTAGGTTTCATTGTTAATAATTATATGTCACAGTCTCTTTTTAGTTGAAGATACTAACGTTTGTGGAGGGAGGAACGCACAGACACGCGGTAAATACGATTTTGTTTATGTGGATTTTGAATAAAGTAACGTGATGCGTAAACCTGGAAAACAATACTATAGTGGAAGAGTGAGAGGCAATGAAAAACAAAAAGGGGAGAGTGAGGGGGAGAGAGAGAGAGAGAGAAAGTACGTACGTATTTGTAGTTGGGGCGGCAGTAACTTTCTTCGCTAATGACCGCAAACCTCTCCTCAAACACCATTACGCTAACTTTCTATACAGTTTTATTGGCTTGGCATTTGGTTTTATTGCTATTGGTTTTAATTAGAAATTTCAGTGAAAAACGCGAGAAACCTTTTACAAAGCATTTTCTTGTCTCTTTCCCGAATACTACTCTGTGCGCACACGGAAAGGTTTACTGTCCCAGCTCCACGAAATACACTTGACAGGATATTTTGCTTTTTTTTCATCAGTCAGCTGCTTTAAAAGTCGAATTTTTGCTTCCGTTTTGACGATTGTAAAGACCAATCATCCCTCCAGACTCCCTCTACTAGATATACTCTCTAATGAAGTTTGAGCTCACATAAGGTTTCCTGTCCCAGCTCCACGAAATAAACTTGATTGAGGATATTTTGTACTTTTTTCTTCATCAGGCAGCTTTCGAATTTTCGCTTCCGTTTTTGACGTTTGGAAAGACCAATCATCCGTCCAGATTCCGTCTACTAGATATGGCCACTAATGAGGTTGAGGCGTCTTTGTTGGTCCATTCCGTGTTACTCGGCCATGTCTTTTCATTCTACCTATTCCTCTTTCTTAGTTAGCCTTGCCTTCCAGCATTATGATACACTCAGTGCCTGGATAAGTGCTAAAACGTAAGGGTAACTTATATCTACTTTTTCCCGTGTTGGCAGGATGTGTCTGTTTGTTTAATTTTCTAAACATTGTATACATTGTATCATAGGGTACTCTGTCTACCTATTGTCTAGACACTCTGTCTATTTTTTTTTTGTTACTGTCTACATTTTGCATCCGGTGAACAAATCTAACATTTTAATATTCATCGTTGGATAGGAATCGCGCATTTGTTGAGATTACAAAGAACTTGTTGCTATTTGTGAACGCTATTCCGAGTATCTCATTTCTTGTTTATGATTTTCTTGCGTGACCTAAGTATTCTTGGTTCCACAATCGGATGAGACAATGGGCGAGATAGGGAAATACATTGCGCTTATGGGGTTGACGTTCGCTGCTATTACGCGACTCCAAAACCTCCACAGTTAAAATGAAGTAAGAAATGTCTAGAGAAGTCTACAAAATGTATACAGTAGTAACGGTATTTTAATTCTTCACATTTTGGTATATTTTATATAAATTTGGCCCAAAAAGATGAGTCTGTAGAAATAAAAAAAAACGCAATAAAACCATCGCACACTCGATTTAGTAGCCTATGTATTAAAATATAAATTGCCATTACGCAAGACGTTCTTCCTCTATAACGATAATTTTTTTTTGTACATGTAGTCCAGGTCATGTACATGATGCACGTGTTGTTTCAATATAAAAATATCCTTGTAATAACAAAATAAAAAATAAAATTTCATATCAAAATCAAAATTTAGTCGTGAGGCGAAAAAAAAGTAGCCTGCGAGAAGCGTTTTCCCTATTCAAGATAGACTAATACATTAAGCGAGTCAATTGTACTGAACGGTTCAAATGTAATTTTAATGTAACTACTTACTTACTTGCCAAAAAAAGGCAAAACGTATTCATTTCTTTTTGTTTATTTCATGTCCGTACACCCGTCGTGATCTACCGGTATTCTTCATAGTATTTCCCCATTCTGACTTCTTCCCCGAAACATCATTCCCTGCCTTCTCGGTTTTTCTGCCGCCTCACTGCTTTCTTATCTGAAGTCGCGATTCTCGGTGCTCACCTGCCTCTCCGTTTTCTTCAGACGACCAAATCAATGATTTCTTCTAGATTTAATAAATCTAATTTTGAACCTTACCCTCAGATACTCAATTTTTATATACAGATATTATATTCAGATACTCAACGTCGCCATACATATTACACCAGTCGCCATAACTGGTAATCTTTTGCAAACAAAAGATATGCCACAGTACTGTGGAAACTGGTGAAAAACGTAGCAATTTTCAAGTCGTATTGCCTTTTAAAAGAATTGCCTTTTCAAGTCGTATCACTGTAGATGGCCTCCAGTGGTGGTCTGCTTTATGCGGCAGCATTAGAGCACGGCCTAATAGCCCAGTGAATAGTCGAAATATTAGCATAAATAAAATAATTGAAATACAACTATAGGCCTACATAATTGAAAGACCACACCAGTCAGCGAGACTAACAGTAATGGTGACTACTAGTGATTTTCCAGTAGGCTAGTCACCTACGAAATGGGCAGATCGTAAAAGAATGAAAGCTTCAAAGGATCTGGATTCTCAAATCGTGAGCCTATCCAGACCAATTCTGAAACTGCCATGTGTAGCATCTGCAACTAATGTATCAAAAAAAAAAAAGGTTACTTCTGGGCTTACGGAAAGAAGAACAGATGACACGAAAAATCCTGTAATAGAAGATGACAAACGCAAAGCCAGATCTTCAAGTGGAGCAGATGGATAGGTTTAGGGAAGATGCGGTACATTCACTGTACAAAGCAATAAATCAACATTTTTAGCAACAAGGCAGTAAAATATAAGAAATAAGTAAGTAAGAATATGCACTCAGAAGAAGTTAAGAGAATTACCATTACAATTACATATTGGGCCCTATATAATATCAGACATTAGCCATCGTTTAGAAACAATTCTAAGACAATCAGATTCATTTGACAACAGTAGTGATTAGAACTTTTTTTAAAACGATGACTAATTTACAAAATATTATAATATGTAAAATACAATAATAATAGTCTAATAATAATAATAATAACAAAATGTCATAGAGTTTGAGTTTTAAGTTATGAGAAATATATTTGTTTAAGGTAAAGCTATATACTTGAGGGCGCAAGTCTATAAAAACAGAAAGAGAGGCCAATCTAGGATAAGATGGTTGGATGTTGTGCTAGAAGATCTCATAAGAATGGATGTAAGGGGTTACGCTGAGATGGCAGTGGACAAAAGACTTTGGAGAAGATTGGTGTTGGAAGCCAGGGCTCACGTTGAGATATTACATAAATCAATAAGCTTGAACCAGAGCAGAGAGTGCTGAAAAGGTGAAGTAGATGTTACGGTAAACCCTTATAGTTGGACCACCACTAAACTGTCACGAGGATAGGAAGAGTAGAAGAGGAAGCGTTACGTTCGTCTGAGGAGAAAGCGCTAAAGCCAATGAGAAAGAAAAGAGAGGTGAGAAAGAAAGAGAGAGCGAGACAGGAAGAGACAGAGAGATGTAAAACTGTAGAAACAGAAGAAAGCACTATGACGCTTGAAGCGTAGTCAAGAGGCCTAACTTCAAGAATTTTCTCTGACCAACCAACGAACACTGTTACCATGTTATCACAACATACAATTATCCGTTTTGAATGGCTGGCATTGTAATAAAATCAAATACAAATTATTTAAATTGCCTCGCCGACAAACAGAGAAATTTGTTATTTCCACTTATTATGAATTGTTGTTAATTATATTTAATCGAATACTGTTTATTTTCGTATAATTGAGATTTGTGGTATCGCTTGAAATAACTCGTTTTTTTAATTTTATTGCATTCCGTTTTGTGTGTGTGTGTCGTAGGAGAGTATGCATGTGCCCGTCGTAAATAAAATGTACATAAACATTTGAAAGTCAATAACAATATAAAGTTATGTGCAACAATTTAGATACAACACCAGCCATTCAATAGACAGTACAGTTATCGCTTATAAACAAGTTACTACTAATTATTATGGTATTTTAAATTAATTGCTTTGCATTGTAATGTGATACGATTTCTGAGTGTTGTCGAACGGTTCAGTTCGTATGCTTACAGTTTATAAACCGAACCTGCGGCCGTAATTATTGGATCATAATTGTAGTAGCAATAATAAGAAAAGAAGAAAATTGTTCCGTTGTCTCCCTGGAGACAAAGTTTTCAATCTTTTCAGCTGTTAATTCCCCGTTTTAGAGTATAATAACCAGTTCGTACGCTTACTGTTTGTAAACCGAACCTGCGGCCGTAATTCTTGGACCGTAATTGTAGTAACAATAATATGAAAAGAAGAAAATTGTTCCGTTTCCTCGCTGGAGACAAAGTTTTCAACCTTTTCAGCTATTAACCACCGTGTTACAGTAGAATAACCTGCTAGTATACTACAAACATAGTCCAAAGAATTGTATCGTATGATTTTAGTTTTAAGCGGACCGTGAGCAAACTGTCTCACTCTCGCCTTCTGTACAATAAATAAATATTAATATAAAATAAACAACACATTAAAATATATTTACCACTTGACAATCAATTAGTTTACTCTCATTAAACGTTGTCATTTGTTTACAAATGATTTCAAACTGTAAGCAATGTAAATGTACCTTTTTGATTTCTTTGTATCGTCAGGGAGCGGATCCAGATATTATCTCAAGGCGGCGGCACAGTCTGATTCTTGAAGCCCGTTGTAGTATCCACACATTCTGCGGGTATAGCTCAGTGGTAGAGCATTCGACTCCAATCCAAGAAGCGGTGAAACAGAAGCAGTTGTAGCTGTATTTTTAAAATAAATGTTATGATTTCTTATTTCTAATGGAAAATCACGTCAGACATTTCTGGATCCGTAAACCCAAAGAAGGTATATACACAAGTTTGCCCAGTCCCGCTTTCTTTCTGGCTCTGATTTAGTTATTAACGAAGATTGATGAAGATTTGAACGCGCATAGATTTTATACGAAGATTCAATTGAATGTAAAATACGCAAAGTATATAAATAATTCTTTGGGTGCCCCGTATCAATTCTATTATGCTGATTTTATTTTAAAATGTACTACACTCAGTATTTTAAAATTGTGTGATTTACGTTTCTACGTTACCTACATTAAATAAATTTTACTTTTATTACATATATATTAAACGAGGTTCGTAACTGTAAGTTTAATTTCCTAATATGATGATTAAATTAAAACAGGCGTATATCGAGGGATAGTGTTAAACTAGCAATGCCCATGTTTTAGTTATGTTGCAAAATGTTTCAAAAACGACATTTTTTACGGATTTCTCTTTTCCTTTTTCTTTTTTAATAGCTTTGTAATCAATAAGAAACTGTACTAATAATAAAAATTAACCTTGAAAATCATTTTTCAGATTTATTATTGCACTTGAAAACCTTTAATTTCAGTTTTCCATAAATTCACATGAGCGGACTTGGGTAGATTCTCTTAGAGAATTATCGCCTTTTTCCTTTTTAAAGTTATAAGCCTGTGGTTATTTGAGCAGCCACTTATTTGGGACACGTCTCAAGGAGCAAAACCTAAAATAAAAAAAAGGTTTTTAATTTTTTGGTACAGAAGTTTGCAATACATACAGTACTTGAGAATGGTCTCGTTTCTTCCTCCTTTTTAGGTGTATGTGAATAATCATGACTTAAAATCAGACTCGTTTTTATTATTAAAAAAAGTGAGATTTCAGAATGGTGCATAATCATACATATTTATATAAGACTCTACTTCTTCCAAAGTGCTATACTTCCTCCACTATTTACCTCCACTCATTCTTCATCTTTGGAAGTATTCACCAGCCTTACTGTTACCGTTCTTGAAATCTTAAATAGTTTGATGTTTAACAGCTTTTGCTGTTAGGCCCTATTACAGTATGGCTAATCTAACTATAACTAATGCTAACACTTTGCTCCAAATTCCTTGAAAAGTGAATTCAGTATACTTCTTTAGATATGACACAGTATGTACCACTGAAGAGTAAGACAGGATTTTAGGCTACATTCAATCCGAATTCCATGCAAATTACAAAGAGGTAGTGTTACCATTAACCCCATGATATAATGTAGACAGACTTCTGAGGAGAGGGGCACATGTGTATATATATATATATATATATATATATATATAACACACACACATACACATTAATATATGAATTTTTTTAGTTTTTCAAAAACATAGGTAAATAATACGAATAATACGGTATTTTATTCTTTTTTAAATAAATAGTAACTATTTTATTTTACGATACTCCTTTCGCTCTGCAACATTCGTTTTCATAAGTGACGTAGTGATTGGACGTAACTCCAACAAGCGCAAATCCGACGGGACGGTCTTGTTTGGTATGTGAATGAATTGGAGATACGTTCAACACACACAAACAGAAGGCAATAGTGGAGGGTTCACACCACGGACGGGCACAGTACTGACGCCGCTGCAACCCGTGAACGTGATTTTCACGTTTCACCGGAACCGTGACGCGGGCTTCAAACTCTCGTCGTAATTACCTACAGTCATTTGTTTTCGCTTCTGCACGGCTTTTTCTTTTAAATGACCGTAAATAATTTCAGCGTGTAAATAACAAGGGCGCGCGCTGGCGTGTTCAACTGTTTAGGAATTTTAACCTTGTCGCAGAACATTTGGCTACTGGCACCGGCAAACTCTCGTTTAGGGTACGAGCTGATTTCTAGCAACGCTATCACGATTCTTTCCAGCGTCTGTGAACTAGAAAAACACACAACTAATATCGACAAAAACATAATTAAAACATTTAGACTCTTTTGAGTTCCGAGGTTTCTCCATTGCTGTATCTGTGTAAATTCGAATCTGATGTTCCTAATAGTCATTTACGCGCGTGAATCTTGGAAAACGAATCAGTTACATCGCAAACGCATCTAAGCCTTCAGTCTAAAGACGTATTCAAAGTATGTCGTGGGTGAAACGCAGAACGAATTCCTTAACGTCGTCGTCCTCCTCCTCCTCCTCCTCTTCTTCTTCTTCTTCTGCTTCGTTATCTTCCTTGTTAATACTCCTTGTCTTGTTGTATAACAACGGTGCTACATGCTGTCACTCCACCTCTTCCTTGGCCGACCAATGTTCCTCTTCGTGTTTTGTTGACTATCTCGTCTTTTTTTCACTAGCTTTGTGTCATCCATTTTTGATATGAACTCATTCCACATCCTTCTTCTTTCCCCGATGCAAGAATTAATATCTGTTGCATTACACGTTTCTCTTATACTATCGTTTGGCAGCCTATCGTACCTTGTCTTTCCTAGTACCCTCCGTGCTATAGTCATTTCTATAGTTTGTCGTTTTCTTTGAGTTGTTACTCAATCTTTTAGGATTGCAAAATGGAAAAAGATGAACTGTCTAAGAATGGGTACATGAATTCTTTAATATTAAATCAATTAATTGAGGATTTATATTATTAAAGGCGACTGACAGGGTGCATGTAACCGAAAGGACAGGCGAAATGAAAAAACCTTTGTCGTACTAAGTAAAACAGAAGGTAAAAGGAGTGGGTATCCAATAACTGGCGGAGCGATAACGATAGATTCATTGCTTAAGCAATGACACATTGCTGTATAACAGAGTACAGTTAACTCGAAGATAGAAGATTCCAGAAAGAACAGTAGGGACGGCTTACTCCCGAGTGTCCAGAACGTTGAGGACCCGACACCTGTAGATGCTTGGCGTTTAAATGGAGTAGATTTGTGAAAGCAGTAGTTACTTCAGTGGCTCGGTGCCCAACAATAGATTTCCGTTTTTTCTTTCTAACTGTATAAAACTTTTTGTGTAGCAACTACTTAGATTTGCAGGCACTGATATTTTAAAGTAAAATGGTTCAACTTGAAGTTGCAATACAATTTTAAACCAAAGAGAATCGTTTATTAATAAAATGAAAACTGATAAATCTCGGTTATTGTAATAACACTAATGCTTCTTCTTCCTCTTCTCTCTCCTCCTCCTCCTCCTCCTCCTCCTCCTCCTCCTCCTCCTCCACTTATTTTTGTTGTTGTTGTTGTTGTTGTTGTTGTTACTGTTGTTTTATTATTATAACAATTAATATTAAGGGCATAAAGCATTGAGTAAAACCTACATCATACAACATTTTCTGTATAGTCTAAACATATCACAAATGTTAGAATTCAGAACTACAAAGTTAACTGGAAACAACATATCCTAGAAAGGTAGAGGAAACAAAACTACGTAAACATGTTAAAAATTACTAACAGATGGATGTCGTTAGAACAAGAAAGAGGTGGAGTTACATGGGACACGGTAATATTCTTGACGAATAAGAAGAAGAAGAAGAAGGGTGTGAAGTATCGCTGGCCGACAGTTTCGTGCGAAATCTTATCGCTTCCACAAAGCTTTTTATTATTTAATTCAGTCGGTGAGGAGTACAAGTAAATTTTTATTGTATGTTATCTTGTAGAAATAATAATAATAATAATAACAATAACGTTGAATAAAGTTATAAATAATGTAAATAAATCTGGAAAAAACGGTCTCGTAAAATGTGTAAAAACTGTTGTATTTTCATAAAAAGTGTCTGAAATGGAAAAACAATTAGAATATGTAGACAGGAAACTACCATAGATAGGCAAACAGACTAGGGACAGGTAATTAGTCGAATATATCTTATGCTGTTGTTAATTAAGTATATCTGAGTGTATGTACTACAATTGTGTGTGTTCGTGTGCGTGCGCGCGACCGAGAGTCGACTATAATTAAAGTATAAAATACGAGTAGAGTTTTCTGAAACAAAACAAAAAACCGAACAGCAAAAATAATGTGGCGTGAAGAATAATTACAAGGTATGAACACAATGTTCACACAGTGTCCCCCCCCCTGGGCGCATCCACACGCGCGCGCGCTAATACATTTTCAGTAACCCGTTACAGGCTGCCTGGATGTTCCATAAGTTGCGACTGATTTGCTAGTAACTCTTGTTTTATGTAGACTATTCAGCTGTCTAATGAAGTTTTCAAATTTTTGGCTACGAGTATTGTCGTCATTCTCTCGTTATGGGCACCAGTACTGTGGTGTTACTGACAGACACGTCTTGTCAGTACAAAGTTAAGTCCTTTAGACACTGAAGATGTCCTCCAATGGTGAGGTTGAAACGTGTGTGTTCAACAATAGAAGAGCGCGCCCTGATAGCCCGAGCGGTACGGCGCCGGCCGCCATCGCTTAAGGAATACCTTGTTTCCGTTTCGTAATTTCTATTGTTTGGTATTTGAGCCCTAAGGCACGTAATATAGGTTAGAACCTGAATTAAGTTTCTTTGTGCTCATAAAAGTTGATGTCTCTTACCAAACGTTCGTAGAGATGTACCTCGTGGAGGTCTTCGAGTTCCTACACTCGCTGCTTTGTCCGGTCGTTAGCCGAAACCGTCCACGCTTCGGCAGCGACGTCTTGCTTCCCATACCTAAGAACCATCAATACGTCTGACTCTTCACCCTCCCAATCAGGGTGAAACGCCTCGGGCGATTCTTGATGACTCTCCCGTTATGGCAGCCTCGGTAAGCTGTTTCCGAACAGTCACGAGCAATTTCCTTTGCTGTCTGCACACCCGTCTCTCCTCATGAAGCACCTTCTCCAAGCTTGTCTCTAGTACGCTGCTTGGCACTGTCTATCTTTGCCACAGAGACGGAGGCTCTTTGCCTAGCGGAGAGCGATCGACACCTCAGGACGTCTGCCTGCTTTGTTAGGGACGAATCGACACCAGAGGCCGTGCTACAAAAGCTTAAAAATTGTCTGCTCAAAATTCCGGCGCAATGCTGTCAATAATCGCGATGGCGTGTCCCTTCCCAGTTTTAGGCACCCTTCCATAAACACCAGCACTGTCGGCACGTCTCGGACGGTCGCAAAGACGTCACGTTGCCATGACGCAAAGCAAAGCAAACGTTCGTCAGATTTGTTTCCGTATACCTTCGCAGTCTACTAAACAATACAGTCGATTTTAGCACGGAAACCAGGAGAAGAACTTAAACTAAGGATGAAGTGGCTAAACTAATAGATAATGGTTTTGAAATTTACTGTTGATGCGTGGTGTTAAGTAGTGGCGTAACTACGCGGGGGGGGGATGAGGAGTCTATCAATTAAAGGAGGAGAGGTATTCAAAATGTCAGCAAAATTACATAGCATCGATTCAGCCAGCAAATTCCATTCTAAGTTTGTTGCATGGTTAAAACAAGTCTTATAGATGATGGCAAAAGTAAACGGAATTACAGTAACTGTTAGTCAGTAAAATACAGTTTTCTCAAGAATGACGATGACTCACGACTCTAATACTTCTAAGTGTTTTTAGAACGATATGGTAAATAATGCATGTATTTGCTTCCTTGATTAAAAAAACAAACAATTATGCACGCCCCGAAATACTAAGTAAGAGCTTGTTAAATCGACCTTTGTCTTTATCGCCCAGACACACTTCTCACTTTCAGAGTTGTCTGTGACACCATGACTCCTGTAGTCTAATATCTCTATGTTTTGAACCGTCCTCTTTGCACGGGGAAAATAGTAGTTTCTTGACTTTAATACGGGAGATTGCACTGTTGGACTTTACTTAAAGAATACAAAATATAAGTTGTTTAAAACATTCTTGGGAAATCGTCCTTAAATTCAATTGTGAAGAGGAAATAAAACCGTTTTTTTTTTTTAATATCTTCAGAGAGACTTCTTTCCAGAAGACTTATTGAGAATACAAATTTATAATTCAAGTGATTTCTCAATGGTATGAAATTCATTACTTTTAATTTCTATAACAATTATTTACGATATACTATTTTGAAATCAACGTTTTTCCGTACTTTTCAGCCCTTATACTGCACAATAGTTTATTCAAAAACTTTGAAGACCCAAAGAATTTATAAAATAATTATATATAAAATTATGTGGGAAGAATCATGAATTTTTCATTTGCCCTGATGAAAATGGGGGGGGGGGGGCAGGTCCAACCTTCAAGCTAGTCTCATCATCCCCTCTAGAAACTAGTCTCATCCCCCGTGGAGCAGGTCCTAGTAACGCCACTAGTGTTCAGAACAGGCTCGGTAGAAATACGAAACCAATCAGTAGAACTTAGAACCATCACAGAATACAGAAAAGCCTAGTACAGGGATAGCCGTAGTGTAGGAACATTTTTCAGGTACGTAATGTGGAGAAATCGACTCGAAAACCCACGACAGTACTTGCCAAGACTGGACAAAATAGATCCATCATAAGTTGCCAGATCATATAGTAAATATCAGAGTGAACAGTCTAGCATTAAATATTAGGATGTCCGAATAACGTTTTTAGGAGAGCAAGGAGAAAATCTTAACGCTGAAGCATAAGGGAAGAAAGGCACTCATGATTCCCGCTAACAACAATCAAGAAATCCCTAAAAAAAGGAAACCTAGCTTCTATGTTCGTCCAATTAATTATGGTATTGGTATTGGTATTGGAAAATTTCAGTTCCATCAAGTCGACATGCGTGTTACACAAAAAAAAATGTTGTCTTGTTTTCTACGATAATAATAATAACATCATAATAATATCAATAATGATTAAAAGGAATTCAAAGTTTATCAGTGAACAAGAGCGGAATAACAAGCTGGCGACCGGAGAATAATGAGTATTAATTGACCATAACGTCTTCGATAACGAGAACCAATAAAAGAAAAAAAAAACAAGAAATCGTGTTCATTAATAATGAGTACAAATAAACGCTGCAGTGCTTGTTTCTAGAAATCCATTTAATCATGTGGATATCGAGCAATTAATGTTTCAGCTTTTTTTTATCAACATCCAAACACGTAAATTCTGTGATAAGAGAATTATTTATATTTTTGTTGTTATTTATAATAGGAGAGCAGAGTGAGGAGGATAGTGTACGTTTTGAAAACGTTTATTACAAAACTTATTTGGTTTTTCGTTTTTTACTTTTTCTGTAAAATTATTTTCGGAACTGTTGGTCCGTCGTCCTCTTCAATCTCATTGGATGTTTTTAAAATTACATTTAAAAAATAAAATGAAAATGAAGTTTTCCGGTTAGATGTTGAAGTATTTCAGACACGTGACACACAGCAAATATGTTGAAGTGTGTTGCATGTTTTTGTTATAAGACTACCCCATGTCCCCATCGAAAAACTGAATAAGGGTCCCTTTCAGTCCTTCGCGGGGGGGGGGGGGCCCTAAAGAACTTAGCGTCGCTAATTTCTCCGATATACCTACTTCCCGTCGGTGGATACCAGTATCACTGAATACACATATAAATTTGTTCATCGCTTTACGATTTGTCACTCGTTTGGTATCGATTGAATTATTTATATTCCACCGTATAGATCTTATAGTTCAGCGGCTGGCTTGATTCATTATTAATTCTATGTGTAGGCTTATGTGAATGCACATATGCGGTATACTCATGAATGGCATATAGCCAAATATCTGTGGTTTCCACGTATAGGCAACATTTAAATATGTGTGAGTCTGTCTGTGATTACGTAACAACATGTTATTATTGTTATTCATGTATTCAATTGGCATCCGTGTCAAAGTTATCCGACCAAATCGACGACGCGTCCCAGCTGCCTAACTCCGCTCCTAACTATGTACACGCTACAAATTTCCCTACACACCGAATGCCGGGTCTTTTGTGTCCGATTGAATCGTGTTTATTCGTTGAGATTTTCTTTTCGTCTCTAGTCGCACGGGGCGACAAGCGAAATTTATTCTTTTCCAAACAAGTACCTGCATATTCTCCGAGCCGCTTCCGAAATATGAAAGCAAATACAGTCACTGTGTCAGTTGAAAACGATTACTTAACTGAAAGTATTTAAAACGATAGAATGGAAAGATGAAGCGTTTAAAAGGCTAAGTGGGAAAATATGTTTTAGATAAACCTCATCACAAGGAATAGGCGATAGTCATAATAGGAAATGGAAAATAGATATACCCACTAAGACGTAGTCATTGTGGACAGTAAAATAGGAAGAACAACCAAAATAGGAAAAGGTGTAAGGAAACTTAAATGATATGGGAGAATTACTAGCAGTTGTTGGATCAAATAGTGATGAAACAGTTTTGAAAGGATACACGGTATTAAAGAGAGGGCGAAAACACAATGTCTTGTCGGCTTTAGAATATGTTAGTAAAGTCTAGAGGAAAATGTTCTGAAACTTTTTGAAAGACAATATTAACTGTACAGTTGAGTTGTGTGATGCAACCCGAGTTATGATGTAGGCCTGTTCAGAATTTTTAAACACTACTAAAGCTCCCTGAGCTGCTGAACTTGCTCACTGTTCTGAACGAAGTAAATTTATTATTACGTAAATTTCGGTATTAGATAATTTTAAAATTACAAAAATTCCGATTACTCTACTATTTTCTTAGTAATTTAACAACTGTAGAGCACACAGTCATGCAATATACGCTAAAAATTCGAAATATTACGATTTGGGTTACAATTTCTTTTAGTCTGACACCCCGCTGGACTTACACAAGTTTTTAAATTTCTGATCTCATTTTTTTGGCCCCTGAGGCCCCAAAATTTTGAAATTTCTAAAACTTTATACTAAATTCAGATGCTGTTACAATTATCTGTAATTTGATACCCCACATGGATTTTTGTGATATTATCAACATTTTTACCGACTTTTCGGGCGCAGACGTCCAAGTATTTTGAAATTTTAAAAACGAACACTATATTCAGATTTTGGTTAAAATTTCCTTTAATTTGATACCTCACATGAGCTTTTCGATTTTTTTAACGCTTTTGACCCTCTCACATGTTTGCTTCCTGCCTCCCCCCCTATTTTTGGAAGAATGAATTTGAAAAACAATAGGGTTCTGTAGGGTGAAAGTAGGGTGGACACGAATGCCTAGTTTTATGAAAAATCGGTTGATTTGTCTAAAAATTATCGTGAGACATACCCCAAATAGATAGACAGACAGACAAATGAGAAACGGTCGAGTTAAAACTGAGAACTTGCTTCGCTCGTTGTCTTATACAGTTACTCGTTCAAAACTGCATTGTGTTTGCATTTTCCTCCTTTATGTAGAAACTTTTTTTTCCTTCTTTGTCTTCCTTCTCTTTTGTGTTTCTTAATATAGGGTATATTAATAATAAAAATTAATTAATATTTGGATTTTGTTCCTTTTTTTTGGTAGAAAAGTGCAGCCTACATTTATTTCGCTGCATACATTTGTGTATTTGTATGTAGATTTAATTTTTAAACGCTTCTGTAAAACAATTGGGTCACCATATCTGCTACAGGAAAATTTATAGCAACACATAGGGTAACAGAGAATACACTTGTAGTAAAAAGAATAATTTTTCCGTTTTGGTTTTATTCGATGGTGTCAATTCGGATACCTTTTTGGTCATCCATTTTCAGGCATCCTGCGAACATGTCCGAACCATTCAAGCGTTTTACTTCCATAGTCTCTTTAATATCAATGCCGATGGCCAACTCTTCCCGAACGTTTGCGTTTTTCGCCAACATCGTCTCCAGAAATCCATTTCCATCGTTCTGATACGCGACCTATTTCTTTGACTAACTTCCCATAGTTCGGCTCCCTAGGTTCCTACTTTCTATGATGGTTTTATAAATTCTTTTTTTTCTCTTGTTTTTTGCAATGTTCTTATCCACAGAGTATCTGTTAAATTGCCTTGTGACCGCTCCTGGTTGTCCTATTCTATTTATAATTTCATCATTGCAATTTCCATTTTGTATAATTTTTATTCCCAGATTTTTTTATTTACAAATTTATGAAATTAAAAAATATTTTTTATTTTCGTCTTAATTTTTAGTTATGTAAAAATAAAACAAAATACTTGTATGCTAATTGATACTTGTTTCTGATATAGACCTACTTTAATAAAGTTTATACAAGTGGATATATTTTTTATTTTAAATACAGTACAATATTTAGTGGTTTAAGGTCGACAGAACCGCTCTCGGAATACGAAAACTGTCACTACAATATGGTAGTGAACGTTGAAAATCAACGACAGATAAAGAAGAACAGCAAAAAAAAGAAGTTACCGTAATGCAGTATTTTCAAAACTTTTAAAAACATTTGTTTATATTTAGACTTGGTGTTAATAATCTCAATAATAGGCCTACCCCTTAATGTTTACCTATCCGCCTATACTTTATCCCTATTATATATACACGTTATTTTTAAGAAATAATTCGTGTCACGTCTAAATTGTGTACTATCAAAACGTAAGTTGTTTAGCTAATGTAAAGTCAATGACAGTAAATTTTGTTATTAGATATTTAATTTCAGAATCGTTTTCGTATAAATTTACTTCACGTAGTGTGTTTCTGAAGTTTACAAAACAAATTGCCTAATTCTATTAAAACAACAAAGCGGTGGCGGCGTTGATGTTTTCATTACTCTGCGTATGAATGATTCATCTAATAACAGTGATTACTGGTCGCCGCTACCCACTCGCATCCGACCTTGTAATTACGTTATGCCATGGCTCCAACACCCTAATAAGATAATCATCCACTCACTGCTCGCTTGATTGGAACAACTAACAGCTGCCATGGATACGGGGTTCAGTTTAGTTTATTGAATAGTGTGAATCGTTATTTCATCCCATCGTGTGGGCGTAACCTACCTGTATTAATAACGCGTAGGCGTTGAAAGTTTGACGCGCTTGTGGTAGGCTATAGTGGGACGCGTCACCGAGATCGATACAAAAAACTCACGTTACATTCCTGTTTGTATACTTGTATAACAGAAAGAATGGGAAAAATCTGGTCTTTTCACATGTACAATGTTGTTTCGGCTCTTTAACATGAATCGATTGCAGGTAGTTAATTTTCATACGTTACATATCAAGAATTAGGAAATTAAATGTTTTCCCATTATTTTTAAACTATATTTAATTACCTTAGAGTGACTTAAAACTTCTAATGTATGTATTTATGATCTTTATCAACGTTATCGTCAGCCATAGAGGTTAAGTCAAGGTTGTTCATTCCGGATGTTTAAAGTTGTAAATGATGTATGGATTTATCCATTCTGTTGAGGCTCTCTACTCAAAAATGTTTGAATATTATTCGATATTAATACACAAATATTATGTTGTTACATGTCGTCACTTCTTGTCTGACTGTGTAGCTGTAGTTGTGCAACATAACTTAATAGTCTAAATCCTAAACACTAAAGTGGCAAAACTCTGTAGCCATGTTGTCAAACAAATGAATGAAGCGAACAGTTTTTCTTCTTCTTTGGTTTTTGGAGATGAGTTGTATTTTCCCGTCTGGCGTTGGGTTCAGGAAAGCAAGTTTCTTACGGAATGTAGTGCAAGACTAATACCATACCCCCCCCCACACCTGGAAGCCAAAGAAATTTGTATGTATAAACTTCTTTACTAGGTTCATTCGTTTTTCAACAGCTTCAGAGCCTAGCCTAATTTGCGGAGTGTCCTATTCTTTGGAGTCCCAAAACTCCAATCGTAAAAGGCGATACGGGCCAGTGATTAATTAATGAAAGTACTTTCCCTCCAAGTCACAGTACTGTCATTGGATAACTGTGTTCTGTATGTTGTGATTGCGCGCCCCCAATCGCCCTCTATATCCTGGCTCATTTGGCTCTATACCGTGATACCTCCTGGCTCATTTGACCAAAACTTATTTGTACCAGAAACTCTCATCTGCGAGCCCGCTCAGTAGACGAGTTAAACTCGACTAGGATTAGGAAACTAACATTTTCAAATATAAAATTTAAAAATAAATTAGATTTAAAATTTCTAACTTGAAATCGAAAATAATTACTTAGTTTATTTACTAACAAAGATAATTACCAAATTTTAATTATAACTATTCAGTTAAATGGTGAAACTTTTATAATTTCTACAAGGCTTACTTGCATACACGAGTTTTTCTATTTTTCGTTAATTTTATTTATGAGATATTTACTGTGCTTTGCAATAGTTTGACACCCTGAAAACCATTACATCACATTGTATTCTCATACTTTTGCACTTAATCTAAATGTTAACATCCTTGTATTGGAAAACGAAATATTTCAGTGCAAATATTTTTATCTTTTTTTTGGTGATCATTTCATTTAACTGCTTGCGTTTATTAAAAGGGCGGAAAATAGCCCATTTTTCAAACGAAAATTTACTTTCTAGAAACCTACATAACCTAAGCTTATGTAAGTGATCTGATTTTAAAGTTCGTTCTATACACTTTCTTACGTGACAATAAAAAAGCTTTAAAAACATCACTGTTACCGGTTTAGGGGATCAAAGTTTTTTAATTTTATGCAAAATTTTGAGCGAAAATCGTTTGATTGAAAAATGTTTCAAAAGTTGCGCGAATCATCATATGGACATAAGGTATCCAAACTGCCAACCTCGCATTAGTGATGACAGTTTCACATTTAGATTAAGTGTTAAAGTGTGAGGACACAATGTGATATACTGGTTTCTACATGGATGTCGTTAAACTTCTACATATCATTGTACTATTTTCTTGGAAGGAACAATAAGTAAATATGACAAGAGTATCAGAATAACGGGTAAAATAACAACCTTACCCGACAACCCAACCTTACCAAACTACCTTTATAAGTAAGATGAAGGGAGGAAGGCATCTAGTGATGGTACTCCCTTAGAAAATAATACTTTATGATGTAAGAGCGGAAATGAAATTTTTAAAAGCAGTTAAGGGATGTAGTTTGTTAAGGAAATATGTAACGACATAAGGAAAGACCTGAAGTTACAGTCGGTTCTGGAGAGAATAAAGGAATACATGCAAAATTGGAAGTCCAATGTGGAACGCATGGTAGACACGCGTATTCTTTTAAACAAGGGTTTGAATATAGGCCAGTGGGGACGAGAGATCGTGGAAGACACTGGAAAAAATTGTCAGAGACTCTGTGAAGTCGGAATGGGCTATAGCCCAAGCCTTGTAGTGAAAAAGAAGATGATGTAAGAGAACAAATTAAATAATCAGGTCTGAAGCTACTGCTTCTTCAGTCTTCTTGCGACTTCGGGTAGATCGTGCAGACTGCTGACAGTGTCGTTTCCGTATAAGCACAGCTTACCGAAGTAGCTGCATATTATCTCTTTGGTTTCCTCATCAAATGTTGGGATCTGTGTGTCCTCATGTATGGTCTTATTATTGACATACCACGGGGCGTTCAGGAGAGTTCGTCAAGATATTCGATTGGAGTCTCTGGATAGTCATAGCGTTGGAAAGACGTACGCAACCCACAGCTAGACTCCGTATGACCAAATAAGTTCGATGGCGGCCTTGTATTAAAGTAGTTTGTTCTCAACTGACAACTTTCATTTTCGCTCAAGAAGCCAGTAAATTGTCGTAGTATTTAAGTTTGATCTGAGACACTTTTCGGTTGAAATGTGCGGTTTCCAAGTAATACACACGACTAAAACAGATGCTTGCAGAAAAGAATGTAATGGCATCATGCATTTCACCCTCGTCTGTTTTGGCATCAGTTATCAGCTCCTAACTCTTCGACCGGTCCTATCCTATCCGCAATAACGATAAAGCTGCGTATTAATTGGTGTCACGCTAATTGGGCGAAAAATGTTTTTTGAAGGGCAATTAACATAGTTTGGTTATTAATTCGTCGTGTGTGTGCGCGCGCGCGCGTGCGTCCGCAACAGAAGAAACGCTAATTGGCCTCAAATCTTCTTATCTATATTGATTTATTTACTCTTCAAGAATACGCGTCATCATTGTTTTGTGTGTGTGTGTGTGTGTGTTTGTGTACGCGTAATTAATGACTTCCCGTTGATAGCCACCGTTTTAAGCTTCAATGAGTATTTCTTTGAACTTTAAATTCATGACTCCTCTGTCAGTACAAATGATATGTTTCGCAGATCTGGCCATGGAAATACTCTTATTTATATTTCCGTAAAACGTTTAATTTAAAATTTGTTCATTCATAACTCTACGTGCTGTCGTTGTCCTGCACACCCGGCAGATCTTTTTCCGTAGGTCTATAGTATTCCCTTCCCGAAAGCTCTCTCACTCAGATTGTATTCATCACTTGATGACGTATTACCCGTCAAAAGATTTAGTTGTTTGAGCTTGGACATTCACGAAAAACGAACGGATAGAGCAGTTAATGTGTACCTTATAGCCGATCATTTCGCTGCTTCCTTTGCGAGGTTGGTTTAAACGTTTACATAGAATAACTATTTCGTGATGTTAGAAAAGGTAGCCATTATTATTTTTAGCTTTTATTAGGGAAACTTAAAACTTTTATTATAGAAAATTAAAAACTCTATCAAAAAAAAAAAAATAAATAAATAAAATACTTGGCCGGTAATGACAAAATGTTAACGGGCGAGTGTTTTGGAGAGAATTTCCTCAATGCTGAAAGTTTCTCCTACCAGTACACTACAGAGACAAATTACACACATTACACATTCAATATATTAAACACATTACATTGTGTGTTAAACATATATAAGGAATTTCCAATACGCCCAGTCAGTCTCCTTTGATAATGGTTCTCCACTTATGGTCTCAGAATCTTCGTATTGAAGGCCACATTAGGCTACGTGTTCGTATCCCTCCTACCCAGTCAATCTATTATTTCCTTAGCTTCCTCATTTTTCTTCTTCAATCTGGCTCCCATTCAGCCATTGCTTTGGGGATTCTTTTTACCTTAAATTTTGTTTTTATTTTTCTCACTCGCCACGGGTAATTTGAATAAAATCTAACCAATCCCGTTTTAACTATCGTTGATTTCGAATTTATATGACTTAGTAAAAACATGGAAAGATTAATTGTGTCTTGATTTTTATTTGATAATAAAATGTTGTTCACTGTAGGATGAAAACTCCGCGGCCTTGCCTGTTTGATGTCTCTGTGTAAGAACGCGCGCGTGTGTTTAAAACGTCTGATAACGATTTCCGAGCTGTATATTTCGTTTCCACTGTTTGTCAATGTATCTACTTTCGACCATGTTTCACTCGTGGGTCTTTCCTTCTAAATTCTTCGATAGTAACCTGGTTTTTCTCTCTTCAGAGATCCAGTAATGATACTACTTGGTAGTCCAATCTGGTACATTTGACCATACCAAGTTCTAATTTTCTATGCATTGTCGTGACCGATCACACTGGAAAATTAATGTCCACCTTCGTTAAAATAATTCCACTCACGTTAATTATAGAAATTCACGACTGTCTACTACCGTTTCAATAACGTCAGTTTTCGTTTGTCTTCTTACGATAAAATCCAAGTTTCTGCTGCACTACACGTTCAACCTTGTTGTTATAACTTGATCACCGTTACTCTATTTAAGGCTAGTATTAAATTGCAAGATTGCATCAAGCGCTGATTGTATGTGTGGTGTCCTCTTCGTCTTCAGCGGTAACAGACAGATTTTTAACGGACGTCCTCTATATTATTAACGGTAACAGACTGCTTTTTGAAACTGCCTTGGTCAGACAGGGTGGTCTGCCTGATTTACCTGTACGTCATCCGAAGAAGAACCCCCTTGAAGGTTCTCCGATTTCTGAGCTCCATCTTTCTGGTCTGTCCCATATCTTTACATCGATGCCTTCCACCTGTATCTTCTTACCCATGCCTTCCCGAATAACAGTGTCGGTGATAAAAATAAATTCGTTGCTTCTTCTTCAACTAAAAACTAGTACACTCCCTGAGCTGCAGAACTCGTTCCCTATTTTGAATGAAGTACACTTATTTTTCATAATTTTCGATGTTACATAATTGTTTAATGATGAGAAAAATTACAAAAAGTCCGACTATATTTCTGTAGTATTATAAAAATTGTATAACACATCGTACAATATACACTAAGAACTCGAAACATTCGTATATGGGTTTGGGTATAGGATATATAACGCCTGCATCCAAAAGAAGATATGATCTGAAGACCTAAAGATCGAAAAGACCTAGATCTAATCAACGTTCAGGTAAAAACAGACTGGAAACACTATCATTGTATTGAACAAGAAGAAGAAGGAGAAGAAGAAAAAAGAGAGTAGAGAAAGACGAAGGTAACGTATACCAAAAAAGCGAGAGGGCGGAACAGGCAAATTGCCTACTCCTTGAAGTGGAGATGATTGCAAAGTAAGACTGGGGCCAACGCGCGCCCGACTAATTGCTATATTTCGCGTGCCATTTGACTCGAGCAGAAATGTTATTACAAATAACTGTAATATTTTACAGTGGAAATGTTTTTCATAAGCGTATAACGCAACCTGTACAAACGTAATAATGATAATTAATACGATATGATATGTTGGAATATTAATATACCCACGGTAATAATTGCCAAATTATTTGTTCAGACTAATTGCAAACGTTTATTTGAGATTGTTTACAACAATATATCTAGAGGGACGAAATTTAGTCTTCTCCTTATGTTAAATTTACCGATGTTGATCATCGTTCGACGTTTCCTTCTGCCACACGTTTTGACTACATCTGTTGTAGTCGAAGCTCTATCAGGGCAAGTTCAAGTGTCACAAAGTTTTCAATGTCCGAGCGTACCTAATGGTTGCCTCCCGCCATGGGAAACAATCCTCCTGTTTTCGAAGAGGTGGAATATCGCTACGGATGTCGATTTTCAAAGGTTGAACAAAGCGAAGCGAAGCGATTTACAATTAGCATGGACTGAAGAAAACTGTCATTTTTGGCAACATTTCATTCTGTGCAAATATCTAAACCAGATTGGTTATTTTGTTTCATCATTGCACTAATGCTCTCGTTTTGGACTCTTTATCAAGTCTAAATATTCTACATCATCTTCTCAGTGCACCCGTTTCCACCGCCTTAATTATTCTTATATCAGACTCAGCCATATTCCGAGTGTCAGCATTGTGTAATATAATTCTTTCAACGATGGTATTGTAGATGTGCTATTTTCTTCTTCTTCTTCTTCTTCTTCTTCTTCTTCTTCTTCTTCTTCTTCTTCTTCTTCTTCTTCTTCTTCTTCTTCTTCTTCTTCTTCTTCTTCTTCTTCTTCTTCTTCTTCTTCTTCATTGGCGCAACAGATGCATGTTGCTGCCCTTGGCTTGTTCAACCACTGTCGTCCATCCATGTCGGTCCCGAGCAAGGGAGGTGTTTATCCTCAGCTGCTTGAGATCACTCAGGACATTGTCTTTCCACCGACTCCTAGGTCGTCCTCTGAGTCGCATTCCGTAGGGTGAACCTTGTACAGCTTTTTGACTGTTCTTCTCTCTTTCATTCTGAAGATTTTTATGCCACCCAGCCATTTCAAAATTTGTATTTTGATGAAGGTGGTCGTCAGATTAATGAAAGATCTTTGTATTTTATTTGAATGCTGAGATCATCACATGCTGCGTACGATTCTCTTTTTTTATTTGCCACCGTATCCCATTTTTACAAATTAGGCCCGAAATCATCCTTAGCAATTTTGTTTCGAACCTGCCCAGCAGCTGCATTGCCGATCTATTAAGGGCCCAGGCTTCACCGCAGTAAGTCATGACTGGTCTAATTAAGATCTGTGAGGTCTTATCATAAGTACGATAGGTATCGTATCATGAGTGGTACGATAAGTACCTTTGTTTGACGAGTGAGGTTGCCACTGACTCAAATCTGCATTACCGTCTGTTAATACAACAATGCAAACGACGTCTGTTAAAACTCCAAGCAGATTCATTGAGCAGTTTTGTTTTGACAGTTGTTAAAAGTGAGGGGGTCAGTGTATTTTTGCAACCATGGAAAGACAACAATGTCGGTCAGTGATTCCTTTCCTTTTTTGGACAGGAAAACATGTGAGAAAGTCAGAGAGACGTTGAATGCGGTTCATGAGGACCATGGACTTTTGATGACTACCATAAGATTAGGTTATTTGAATTCAAGCGCGACCGAACATCCATCTTTGATGAAAAGCGCCCAGGTCGTCCGATTGAGGTGACTTTGGAGAATATGGTCGACAAAATCCATGATGTATCGTGTTAGCAGACCGCTGGGGAGAGGGGTTCACAGAGATTGCTGCCAATGTAAACATCTCAGTGGAACGCATAGAAAAATACTTCACGAAAAATTGGACATGAGAAAACTGTGGGCGAAATGGATGCAGGGTGTGGCGATCGGGACTGGGGCCCCCCTCCCAGAGGGTTGAAAGTTGACGAGAAATTTTGTTATTCTCTTAATTTTCAAGCTGTTTTATTAGTTTCTCATCTGTATAAGCGAATACAGTAGTAACCCTTTTATTTAATTATAGGTCTGTAAACAAGTTTATTACACATCATTTACGTTCGCCTTAATTTGTTTTATCTTTTGCATGATGCCGACTCGACCGGACCCCCTCCCCCAGATAACATTCTAGATATGCTACTGAATGGATGCCGCGTTTCCTGATGGTTGACCAAAAACGGAATCGCATGACAACTTCGAAACAATGTTTGGCCATGTTTAAGCGTAATGCGAGTGAGTTTCTGCAGTGTTATGTCACCGTTGATGAGACGTGGGTCCGTCACTACTCGCCGGAAATTAAAGCTCAGTCAGCACAATGGGTTTCCCGTCGAACGTGTACTGAAGAAGGTGAGGACGATTCCATCGGCCGCAAAGGTCATGGCCACCGTTTTTGGGGATGGTCACAGTCTTCATTAACTGTTTAGAGAAGGAAAGGACAATCACGGGGCAGCCCTATTCTGTACTTCGTACGCTTACACGGCCGGAGTCAATGTTGGTAAAATTCCTTCCCTGCCTGTTTGGCCGTGGTCCATTTTTTCTACAATAACAGACGTTTCGGCAGTGTCATCGACTCCTATCAACAGTGTAAAATCGGGTTACGCTAACGTGAGGTAGTATACTCAGTACTCAGTACTGTGGTCATCTTACGTTAGCGTACCTCGATTTTACACTGTTGATGGTAGGTGATGGCACTGCCGAAACGTCTGTTTTTGTAGAAAACAATGGACCACGGCCAAACAGGCAGGGAAGGAATTTTAACAACAGTACCATTCTGATGTACCGATTCGACGCTGAACTGAAGTGAAAATGGTCTCTTTTGGCGAAGACAAAACTGATGGTTCTTCACCACATCAGCTCACTCGTCCGCAATCGCTACAGAAAAACTGGCCGAATTAAGCTACGAATCGTTGTTGTTTAATCAGCCGTATTCTGCAGATTTGCCCCCCTGCGATTTCTTTTTGATCTCAAACATGAAAAAACGTCTTGGTGAGGAGGCAATCACCGAACCATAGGCTTATTTTGAAGAGTTCGGCAAATCATATTTTTTGGACTGCTCAAAAGCTGGACTAAGTTTATCGAGCTGAAAGGAGACTATGCTGAGAAATAAATAAGAAAATTTAAAAAAATGTGCGTTTTCTTCTCAAACACGTGTGCTTATTGTGTGATCGAGACGTTTTCATTGTTTGTACTTTTCACATTGGTGGAAGTCCAAGGTATTATGTCTTGAGAAAAAAAAAACAAATTGTTTTCAAACGTGTGTGCGCGTGTGAGTCTATTTATAATCACAGTGTAACAGTAAGGTAACTATGACATTGGTATACGTAGCATATATTGCGTTTGTCTAATAGGTTATTAGAATTACATTATACACGTTAGCTTTGCTGTCAAAGTTCAGTTTCACGGTTTCATAAGAAATGTAAATCGCCAGTGACTATGGTAATGTATACAGCGATTACCAGTGTACGATCATATTGTCGTCCTACCGCAACCCGCTCGTCGATTGCCTAAATTACGTCGACTACATGCTAATCGATTAACAACTTATAAATTTACAAATAATGGAACAATTTGCTCTCATTATTTTTTTTCACGCGCGCCAAATCGCGTCATTGTAGTCAGAGTAGTAAATATTCGGGCCCGCCTAATTTCGTCTCGATCCATCCTTACAGTTCTAATTGCGCCTTCTATATTAGGGTCCACTGTGTAACCCATGTTGTCGGACCCGATCTTTCACAACTCCGGGTACTTTAAAAGCCACGTGGGTAGCAGGCTAGATTCTGCAGTAAGTATATTACACGTTCTGTTCTACACAGCCTGGTTGATTGCATTTCGGTCCCTTGTAACCCCGCGTTACATGCGTCTGGTTCCTGTATATGAACCATGGTAGTTGCGCGCTAGTCCTTCACGACATACGACAGTTGCGGTCGGTCCTTTATCGGCAGATAATTGCACACTTGCATTTCAATTGTATAATGCATTCAAACAATTTAGTATAAGTTTATTACGTAGGCTGGCTCTCACAGCCGGAGTCACGGATAAAAGAATTAATATCCGGGGTGTTTGGCCTTGGTCAACAGAACGCTTTGTTCCGTAATTTCAGTAGAAAAAAGTTTAAAGTGTTCGATGACAAAAGGGTGGAGAGCCGAACGGAACGTTTGTAACCGAGGTTTGCTTTTGCCTCGGTTAGGGGTACTCCTATGTTTCTTGCAGTTGTAATAGGCTATATAACTATAATTTGTTTTCTTTTTACTAGCGTTGCAATTATATTGTGTGATATACTTTTCAGAAAGCTTGTTTTACACCAATACAGATTCAGGGCATTGACGAATTTATAAGTAGTACACTTTTTTAGGTTATAATATAGTAATTAATGCAACAACGGTAATGGTTAATACACTGAGTTTCTGATTTGCAGAACAACGTATCCTGAAGAAAAACCACGTCAGGAACCAATTGTCTTCTTCTTCTTCTTCTTCTTCTTCTTCTTCTTCTTCTTCTTCTTCTTCTTCTTCTTCTTCTTCTTCTTCTTCTTCTTCTTCTTCTTCTTCTTCTTCTTCTTTTTTTTCTTCTTCTTCTTCTTCTTCTTCTTCTTCTTCTTCTTCTTCTTGTCGTCGTCGTCGTCGTCGTCGTCGTCGTCGTCGTTGTTGTCGTTGTCGTTGTCGTTGTCGTTGTCGTTGTCGTTGTCGTTGTTGTTGTTGTTCTACTTCTTCTTCTTCTTCATTCCAGGATTAGTCAACATCACCTGTTTCGGTCTCTATTTTCAAGCCATCTTTTGCCATGGTCTACCCACATCTCTTTTCCCTTTAGGCGCATATTGTAAAATTTGTTGAGGTAGCCTTTTCGCTTCCATTCTACCTATATGTTCATTCCATTCAGCTTATATTCCTCGATTCTTGCATTTGCAGAAAACATACCCAATTCATGTCTTATCACATCGTTTCTACTTCTATCGTTCCGTGTACATTCCTTTACGTACCTTAAGAAAATTCATCTCTGCAGCTTGTATGTGAGTTGTATCATTTTTAGATAACGCCCATGTTTCGGAACCGTATAGAGGAGTGGGGACAGCCATAACCTTATAGAACATCATTTGAGTTTCCTTTCTTGTTTATATCCCTAACGTTTTTCAAATAGTGCCACAAATCACTTGAATTTTGTGTATCTTCCGCTCGATGTCCTCGTCATATTGATATGTAATATCACATCCTACGTATTGAATGTGGAATATTTGCTTCAGCACATTATCCACTTGAGGAAGGTAATAATTGGTAAATTTTTTCTTTATAGTAATTCTTGATGATTTTTTTAGTGTCTCGCAGGAAGTGAATATTTATTTTTTAGCAAATTAATAAATTCGTTCTGCAAGTAGATTTTTATATTAGTATATGTAGGCTATATGTCATGTACGTTTTCAAGATAATTGCATCTTCAGAGGTCTGAATATAAATTCAAATTCATATATGCAAGTTACGTCGCTAAAAGTACATAAAGTGCTTATAACAATTTAACAATCTACATGCAGGAGAAATTTATTACTTTCCTAATACAATTAAATCATTTTATATATTTACACTGTGCTCACACGCGCGTATGTAATATATAGTACAAGTATAGTATTATACGTATAGACTACTCATTTCATCATCCTATCATCGTTACACAACAAATTTCATGTAATTAAATTTTAATTAAATGACAATTTTTTATTCACAAAATTAAGTTACTGTTCGTTGCATTGTGTTTTTGTCATTGTTTGCAAAATTTTATAAAGAATAACAATCACTTAATGTCACGCGGAGAAAAATTAATTTCACTTAATTGTTACACACTGAGAGAAGAATTACCTTTCTGTATTGATTAGTATGATTACAATAAGGTCTGACAGAAATGTATTATACGAAGTTAAAAAGCTAGTGCAGTAGAGAGAGAGAGAGAGAGAGAGAGAGAGAGAGAGAGAGAGAGAGAGAGAGAGAGAGAGAGAGTGAGAGAGGGGACAATAAGACCAACATAAAGCAATGGTTGACATGTTATTATTGTAACATTGTAATAATTGTTACAAAGGTGCAATGCCAGCAACAGGGATACTGTATATCAACGTAACAATTAATGAAAACAATGGTCGTTTTGCGTTTGTGTTCGTTGCCAAAGTATTAGTCAGTGTTTTACGGCACGCTACCAGTATAAATTCTTGTGTTATGTGCTGTACACAAACTTTGTATCCTTTGCGATGAGAAATATTGAAGATTATTTAAAATTTTTGGCGCCTTTGTTCTTTTCAGTCGTACAAAAACTTAATATCAGGCGTAGAACTTTGTAATTATGTTCCTGCTTGGGTTTCCCTTAGAGCTGGGCCGTTATACCTATAGGCGTAACAGGTATTTTGGAACGATGTTTTCGTGGAACGGATATAACAGTAACTGAAAAGTTGAAATACCTGTTCCGATTCAACGATAACTGAACAGTCGAAATACCCGTTCCGATTACTCGCGTCCTCGTGGTTCCGAGTATCGGGAGACCCCACGCAACTAACGATCAAACAAGTAAACGAGTACTACGAGAATTACGAGTACACGAGTACAAAGCCACTTTTCGGTGCTGAATACTTCATTCTGCGCATGTGCCGATTGCCATATACAAGTACGAAACGAAGCAAAACAGGGAGGTTCAGAATATCTCTATGCCAAAGAGACGAAGCCGTTTTTAATAAATGAAAAAAATTCATACCGATTTACATTTATTCTCGAGTGTTGTGCAGGTATATAATACAGATTATAATAACAAATTATATATTATACTAGTCATCAACTTGGTAAATTTTAAAAAAGTGAATTATAGCCTATTGTGTTATAACCTACAGGGTGCCTGATAGGGCATATAGTACTTTTTGTTAATCTGATGTAGAAGATGATTTTAACTTCACTGCACATCTCACGTACATTTTTTTGACATTACTTGTTGTGCTATTACGTGCACTCTAAATTTAATTGCCTGAGTTTCGCAACTGATTTGTCTAACCAAAATGGAATCAATAATTTAATTATTAAATCTGTCAGTTTGTTTACTCCTTGTGAAAACTTAAATTAATATTCCCAAAGGGTGATATGCCTATAAATTCTCTTGTTTCTTATTTTTTGTTAAACAGTAGGCTAACAACTTAATAAAGTCACAGCGTAAAGTAACACTGTTAATACTTTTAGTTTCAATTTATTTCTTATAACAAATTATATAATACAGGTATATACATAATAATACGTATATAATAACAAGTATTTGACGTGTTATTTTTTTTTTAACGGTTTCATTCGCATCTGTTATTTTTAAATACTAGTTTAGCACACCTCTAGTTTCCCTTTTCTTGTCTTAAATTCGCAAGTTCTTGACGTTATTGTCTTAAAAGTCTGCACAGCAGTACCTCACCAACTCTTGCGATGTGTTCTACCTCTCCTTCTACCATTCATGTAATCTACAGGCTAGTTTTTCTCTTCATTATTTGACCACTACAGTTTTCTTCACTTCATTACCATATCTAAAGCAGTTTACTTTCGACATACGACGGTCTTTGGATACGAGGCACTAATCCTCTTGTTTCGGATTATAGATCTAGATATCCAGACTAGATATCTAATGTAGATATTCTACATCATCTTCTCAGTGCGTCCGTTTCTACGGCCATAATTTTTTTTATATGAGACTCAGCCATATTCCAAGTTTTAGCACCATATAATATAATACTTCCAACGAAGGTATTTTAGGTGTACCATTTTTTCTTCTTATTCACTGGGAGTAACAGCCGCATGCAACTGCCCTTGGCCTGTTTAACCAATGTCGTCCATCCAACCGGTCCCGGGCAACGAAGATGTTTATCTTTAGTCTTTGGATACAGGCCTGTATAGCCGTAACGTGGTAGGACAATAGTGTAGAAAATTGGTCCGAAAATTCAGTTGGTCGTTCAGCTGAAGTAAAATACAATTAAATACATCAGTTCTTCATACTCAAAAGACTATTAAAAGATAACAAACAATTGTGGAAAGAACGCTTAGAAAGAATGTCAGAATCCAGACTGGTCAAACAAGTCTGAAAATATAAACCTATAGGACACAGGCGTATGGGTAGTCCCAGGAAGAGATGCCTAGAGGATCTCTGAAGGCGGAACAGGGAGCACCTTGACTATGCAGCGTTGTGAAGATGATGATCAGTTCTTCTTACTGTACCAGTTTCTGAGTTGAGGGTTCTCAAGACTCCTGGGTAGAAGGACGACAGCAGACGAAGCCGAAAGGTCCGTCGGTAGTAACGTTTTCAACACCAGGAAAACCAAATCGGAAAAGAAAGTTAAACGCAAACCGTGAAGAAGTTACAACAATCTCCGCAACCAAGTATTGTCTGATTTCTGTTTCGAAGAATGATTTTCTACACCATCATCGGCGACTCAACGATTAATCTTTTTCCCGTTATTTGTTTATATGATCAGCTAGCTGTTTTGACAGGACATCAAAAAGCGCAGTTCAGTTTGGTTTTCCAATTTTTAAATTATTATTAATGTCTGAGAAGATACCAAATCATCTTCTTAGAAGAACTTCTTCTTCTATCAGAGACTAGGCGAATCACCTGTTCCGGTCCCCAAGGAATGTGTACACTTTACCAACGCTTCCTACGTCTTCCTATACTTCTATGTCCAACAGGCTTGTATTACCATACGTCCTAAGGCAACTTGCCATCTGGCATCCTATTCCTTTGTGACTGCTGAGTAGGATAAATGTCCTATAAGGACGTTACCGGCGTCTTGTAGAGGAAAGCCAACGGTAGGAGTGCTACCTTTGAGCCTCTAGTCCTGCTCTGGATTTCATTTGGAGAGCCACCTCCTAGATTCTTCCGCCCCCTAGTACCGTTGGGAAACCTTCCTCTGGGACAGTTGACCATTTGACACCTTTAACCCTGGCCGTGCGAACCTTTCAATGCGAAAGGGAAACAAGAAAACAAGAATTACACAGGTAAATCCTCTATTCCGCACTGCTTCCATCGTAATTTTTGTCGGCGCTTGATTTTTCGATTCGTGGAAGACCCTGTCGTTGTTAGGTCCTTCAACAGGGTCTTCCAACCGCCACTCACAGATTCTGAGGACGATTCTAGATTCCAGGAATCGAAATGTCAAGCGACGTAAAACAATTACGATGGAAGCAGTGCGGAATAGAGGATTTACCCGTAAGAAATCACCCATCGCTTAGAGGTTTTAAAGGAAGGATAACATAGTAAAGTAATAAAGCTGAAGTACGAAAACAATGAAAAACTCCCTAGGCCTCGAAAACCTAATAGCGTCGGGGTTCGAAAACACCGAGAGTTGCTCAAGAAAGAGCAGACAGGAAAGTCTAAGGAAAGGGATTCAACTCAAGACGGGTTTAAAGAAAGCGAGAATCCAGCTAGTGTGTGCCAAACCCGTATCCACCCGATGTGACTTAGAAGGACTTGCAAAACTAAACCATCTTGTGTTTAGTGTTTACTTTTATTTCCGCTTTAATTAATTTTTTTATTACGTTCACGTATGTGACGAAAGTTTCCAACAATTTTAGGTGACGTTCCTGTGCGTTTGTAGGCCTACACTCCACTTTCTGGTAACTGTGCTGAAATTGATTGCAACTGAAAACGAATATGTTAAGAAGCAATAAAAAGATGAGTTTTAAATTTCTTTTCATAAACATAATGAATACGCGTATGTTTGTGTATAATATTCTCATGTGATGCGAAAGTATGCATATGCAGAGACCTCAATGACCAACTTATCGAGGCAGAAGTCTATAGCCTTAATGTTTTGTTATTATTCTCGTAAAATGAAAAATACTGTAATTAAATTAACACCTGTAACGTGGCACGCAAAGCAAAGTAACAATCATAATAGCTGTGTGTGTGTGTGTGTGTGTGTGTGTGGGGGGGGGGTAATTGTAAAGTGTAATAAACACACTGAATTCCAAAGCTTCCTGCAGTCTCTCATATTTATAAATA
Source organism: Magicicada septendecula (assembly GCA_034769895.1). Lineage (NCBI taxonomy): Eukaryota > Metazoa > Arthropoda > Insecta > Hemiptera > Cicadidae > Magicicada > Magicicada septendecula. The sequence continues at coordinate 426,155,997 of CM068373.1, read as the reverse complement.
AATAATTACAAATTTATAGTTTATCATCTACAAGTTAAACACTTATTGTACGGTATACTTACAGAAGTTTGTGTGTGTATGTACACATTAGTGTGCGTTTATTGCACGTGTTAACAAAGATACCTTCTTCTTCTTCTTCTTCTTCTTCTTCTTCTCAAGGATTAGGTTATATAAACGTGAGTTATATAAGCGGCACCCATCTCATCCTCGGACGACCCACGCCTCTTCTACCAATGGCTTTATAGTTCAGTGGCGCTTTCGGCAGTCGATCCTCTGTCATCCTTTGCAGATGATCCCACCATTGTCTTCTGTAAATTGAAATAATTTCATTTACGTCCTATACTTCGAGTTCTGCTCTGATATTCTCACTCCTTATCCTTTCTTGCAATGCATAATTTAAAGTACTTCGAAGAAACTGCATTTCACCACTCTGAATCTTGGCGCTATCCTTTTTTTGTCATGACCCACGCATCACTCGCATATGTGAATCTGGGTATTGCAATTGTCTTGTAAAATTTAATCCTTGTGGTGTGTCTTGTTTTATTTATAAGATTTCTATGAATCGTACCAGAAATATCCATAATTTTATTTACCTTCTCTCTTATATCATATTTAGATGCCGAGGTATCTGAATATAAGTAAATACCTTACTGCACAGCCGAGGTATTTGAAACTGCTCACTTGTTCTAAAGTGCTGTTGTTTATAACTAGCTTAGTCTTCACTGGATATTTTCAAATCCTCAACGTTACCAACAAAGAGATCTGCTCAACCACTGTAATGTACGTGTCAGATACGTGTGAGCGACTAGAACAAAGAAAGAACACGAAAATGTTTGTAAAAGCTTCAAAATCTGATTATGGGGAAGAACTAAAAAGGTTAACTGGAAAAAGAAAACAACACAAAGGAAGAGGTATTAAGTTCCAGTGTCGTAACTACGAAGGGGGATAAAAGGGTCAACCCCTCCCCAGGGCTATTTAAATGTTCATCGAAATTCCATAATCACTTAACGTAAGCCAGTTCCGTACGTTAAAAAAGCTTTATAAATAATTGCAGAAGTAAAAGGAATCACAGTAGGCTACTTGTAAATTAATAAAATACATTTTTAGAGTTTTCTTAATATTGAAAATCAGACAATATTTGGAAAATAATGTGCGTATTCGCAGCGTGAAAAAACAAAAACAAGTACGCACTCGCTAGAATACGTAAAAAACTTATTGAGACGCTGGGGGGGGGGGATAACTTCTATAAAATTATATGGGGTTGATCGTAAATTTGCCCTGAGAAAACCCCGGGGGGCTGAAATGTTTAAGCCAGTCTCATCCCCCTCCAGGAGAACAGCATCTAGTTATGGCACTGTTAAGTACGGTAAGTGACGAGAGTAAATTGGTTGGAGTCATTTGAAGGATGAAAGCAAACTGGATAGGTCATATCTTGAGGAAGGACTGTTTACAAAAGTTAACAACAATTAAGGGGAAGAATGCTGACATTTGGAATTGCTGAAAGAAGAAGCCGAAAGAGATGGTCTACAAATTTCTTTCGAAAAAACCAAGTTCATGGGAAACATCAAGACAATATCCAAGAAAATGAAACTCGATATGGGCAAATCTATGGAACAACAAATCCAGGTATCTCGGAAAAGTTATTGATACATGTAACAAGAAATCAATATCCATTAATGCCAAACTTAAGCTTTATTCATCAGTAATTCGCCCGGAAGCACTTTACGCAACTGAGTGTCTGACTCTGAACAAGAAAATGATGATGGAAGAACTGGAAGCCCCGGAAAATATTAAGAAAAATCTTGGGTCCAATAAAAGATGGACAACAGTACAGAAGACGCCACAGTATTGAGCTGTACACACATGTTGAGAAGATCACAGACGTAATTAGAAAAAGAAGAATTATATTCCACAGACATATCCAAAGAATGAATCCTAGCAGGAAAACTTTTAAACTATTTCAGAAAGTTCAAAATACCCAATACGTGGCTCAAAGAGACAGAAAAAGACATAGAAGAATTCCAGATTAGTCAAGAAGGCATTGAAGAACGCTTACCACTCAAAAAGAAACTAAAAATTGGCCAAGGTTTTTAGTAAAACCTAAGAAGAGTGCATGTGCCATCTGGACTGACGAAAGGAGAGAGAGACATTGATCAAGAATGAAGGAGGGAGGTATGGGAGCGGAGGAAGAGAGATGAGAAGAAGGGAAGAAAGTTGAACCAAACGTAGTCCGCAGTGGCCCATACGAAAAAAAGGGGAAGACTGTAATGCAAGAAGAGGGTAGAAATAAGGGGATATGGTGGGCTGACGGACATGACGATGAAGCGAAATTGCAGCGCAAGAACTCTTCGGCTAAGCACTGTTGGTGAACATAATCATCACTGATGGTCATCCGGACTAATATCTGACCACATGGACGTCCACTACCGTTGTCAGAATTTCTCTTCACGTTTCGAGCCCATGACGTCTAAGCCCGTCCTCGGAATTGTACTGCACAATCACTGAAAACATATATATAGGCTATGTATATGACACACAAATAACTAAAAATTACAAAACCGCAAACCAGAATATAACATATAACCACACAAACATACTAACGAATAAGTAATGCCCTAATGTCGTGTCACTTATAAAATATTTCAACACATTTGAGAGACATGAACAGAACACATCAACTAAACAGAATAAAAAATTCTCTGTAATACGAATGCGTATATCGAGGGCTTAGAGGTAAAATTACCCAAGTCCAAATTTTAATAATGTTTCATGATGTTTCGAAAACGACATTTTTAAGCATTTCTCTTTTTTTTGTAACATCTGTGTAATCAATAAAAAAAAACTATATTAATAACAAAAATTAACCTTGAAAATCAGTTTTATGATTCATCATTGCACATGGAAAACCTTTAATTTCAGTTTTCCGAAAATTCACATGAGTGGACTTTGGTAGATTTACCAATTACCCCACTATATTAATATATTTATAAGACTCAATAAAATAGTAAAATAATACAATCAAAATAAAATTAAGAAATTATAAATATAAGCCGTAATGGAGTATATATTTACTGTCAAATTCTAGAATTAACTTAATATATCTTAAGGTTTTTATAAAAACAGATTGGATCATAAATCGCATGTCTTAGTAGTTCTAGAAAAATCGGTATTGGGAACCACACATAACTTCCAGGTTCTAAGATTTATATTTAAAATCATTTACTTGAATTCGGTTCGATGATTTCTAAAAAGAAATATCCCCCACCCTCAAAATATTTTCACTAATTATAGATATTTTTGTTATTGTGGGGTGTAGTCGTTTAATATAATGTTATTTTCGAGTCACTTTATCTATAAAAATTAGGTACTTAATTCTTATAAAGAAACTGATATAATGAATATTATATTAATATTTAATGAATTAATCAATTTAATTATGTTTGCCGTGCCCCACTATCTTGGAGCGTCATTAATACAATGAATAATTATTCTGATTATTTATAGCTCAACACTTGATATCATTTAATAATTAATATTGCAACTTCAATTTATATTACTGAGCAAAAGAAACTCTTAAAATTCTACTTTGTGATTTTATTTAAAAATCAAGTTAACATCTGGGTTATCTGTGGTAATAATAAACGCATATTTAGAATCAACTTAAATAACTAATTTATTTATCATTCATAATAAGTTATAATCATACATATAAAACATCGATGTACCTGTAAATACATACATATTTTTATAAAAACAAATTCAAGTTTAAATATCTGCTGAAACAAAGAAGACATACATACATATATAAATCAAATGAGATAACAATTCATATTCTAATTATTGATGCGTTCATTAATCCCAGATAGTTTTTGTTAACATATTCGTTAATTACGTTTTTAATTCTGATTTATATTCATTACGTTTACTAATAATTTCCCAGGGAGGAATTCTTTGAAAGAATCAGGTCAGTAGCAGTAGCTTAATAGTAATAATTAAAATAATGGTTACTTGAGTTATGAAATATCCATTAGTATCTGGTGATGTCCGGTCTCGGTGATGATGATGACATGAAGACACAACTCGTTGACTGCCGCTGATATCACAAACACTTGCACACACTCCCGATCACTCGCGTCGAAGTAGATTTATGTAAATAAGTAATGTTTTAGTGTTCATTTGAATACTTCATCTTACGATGTGTGTTGTGTGTTCATTTTGACGTTACTGTTCATGTCTATTTTCCACTTATATCACTGTTTTATCAATATATGTGTGATTGATTAGTTTGTTCAATGTTTCATGTTCTATAACGTTTTTAAATGAGATGTAGCAACACTGAATCAATTTAAGTTCGTCTGTTTTGTATTGTACATATGTGATGATATTTGTTCGTGTTACGATCTTATTGTTCGCTTTGAATGATTATTATCTAAGTCCGTTACATCGCACTTAGAAATTCACTATTAAAAGTTACTAAGTCTGACTATCGTGACATGATGATTTCACTAAGTCTGTTAAGTTACGATTTGATGTACTAACTCCCGAAACTTGAGTTATACTCTCCGAACAATTAAATAAACTCTTGAAAAATTGAAATAATACTGCTCCGAACAATTAAGTGTATTACTTGAAAATTTAAGATATACTGGCTCCGAATTTAAAGTAAACTGTTTGAAAATTAGAGTAAAACTGGCTTCGTCCCTGTGTTGGACATATAGTTTTATTAATTCGTCCCTACTCAAAATTTTGTCTCTCGCGCTGTTCACGCCTTCCTTACTCGTGATAGGTCAGTTTTTAGTTTTCCTGGAATAGTTTGTCCCACTGTGTTAGGATTCTCCGTCACCGTTCTTCAGATAGGTTCTTTGTTTTTGTCGCTATAGAAACTGTCCTCTCCACCAGTGTTTTTCGTAGCTTTGGTCTTCTGATAGGTTGTCAGACATCCCCCGATTTTGCTCTGTCGAACGTTGACCCATTTCGTAGAATCTCTAGCTATTATACGCCTGTCGATCAATCCATTGTCTGAAGTAAACGCTGTGTTTTTCTGGGTTGCCCTTCATCTGTACTTAGGGTCTTCCGAAGTATTGTTCTCTCTTACACCCCTTTTTTGTAACTATTAATAATTTTGGACATCTGCTAGCTGGTGAAGTCATCCCAACTTTCCACTCGTAAATTCCGTCTGACACTTAGACGATATCTCCAGCTGAGTAACATGACATGAGTTTTTGTCCAATCTCTGCTCCACGTATTGTCTCTTAAAGTGCAGTACGTCCGTTCCTTTGTAAACATATTGTCTCCCTTTTTTGCAGTACGTCGTATACTGACGTAACTTGGTTGAACATCTGCTACAATTCTCAGTACAAGTGTGAATGTCCTCGCCTACATTGTTTCGGCTGTTGCGGGTAATAATTCTGAACTAAACTTTCCCTGTCATCTCGTACATCCAATTTCTATAGCCGAGTCGAACTTAACGTCTTACTATTGTCTAGATAGCGACGCTGCTCTGACATCTTCTCATTACGCTTTATTTATTGCGTCAACTGGAAGTCGTTGACACAGCTCCGTGTGAAGGCACTCCGTCGAGGAGAAAATTTAAAAAATTTTAACTTTTTGCTCGTTACACTGAACTACGCAGATAATCACGCATTAATTACATATTTATATAATTATGTGGCCTGCTGGGCCGTGGTGCGGATCTTTACGCATAGATGATTTAAATTAAAATAAAAAATTATAATTTTATTTCCTGGCAGCAAAATTATTTTATTTTTAACAATTACCATTGTTTGAAAAAGATTAAATTCATTTTTTATTTAATTTCGTCAAACTCGTTAAAACAATACCAAACGTAAAAAAATTACCCCCCCCACACACTTATCTACACTTTTTATTTATAGATATTACATTTATCTTTCTACAGTGGATTATTATGACCTTCTTTTCAGGATACTTAATTTATCAAAATTAACTACTTTACTCTTATTAAAACGTAAAACGTAGCAGGTAAAATACAACCAAAGTAACATTAAAAAATTATAAATGTAAGGCAAAAAGCCGTAACAGAGTATTTCTAAAATTAACTTAATATATCTTAAGGTTTTCAATAAAAACAGATTGGATCGCAAATCGCATGTGTTAGCAGTTCTAGAAAAACGCGTTCAAGTCGAAGGAATTTTGGTCCACTTGGGGTTAAGTTATAACAAGTTAAATGAAGAAAGTTGTGTTAGTGGTTATAATCACAAACAGAATTATTACTGTTGCACACCACTATAGAAAAATTATTCCGATTAGCGCTTTCAAGCTTCTCCTTGAAAGCTTGAAAGCTTGAAAGCGCTATTCGGAATAATTTTTCTATAGTGGTGTGCAATAGTAATAATTCTGTTTATAACAAGTTACATTTGAAAAAAACTCTATGAGCAATAGTAGCCTTAAGCAATAAGTAACTTCCAATGTTATTGTAATTTCTGTACTTTTTAAAAATTTGGAGCCTATAGTGTATGTCGGAAGTGGATGGAGTCGTAAAAAATCACGTCATGTAACTGAAGAAGCAGCAAACAAGCTCGCAGAAGTATGTGCATGGACCAAGCGGTGGAGAATCAAACTTAATGAATCCAAATCAGTTCATATCAACTTCACCAACAGAAAAGTAGATCCAGTAAAGATTTATATTAATGGGCTAGAAGTGTCATATGCTAACACAGCAAAGTATCTAGGTATGACGCAGGATACAAAGCTTAAATGGAAAGAGCATGTAAAAAAAAAGAAGGAGGAGTTCAACACAAAATATAGAAAAATGTACTGGCTGTTAGGGAGAAACTCCCAACTTACAGTTGAAAACAAACTGCTGTTGTACAAACAAGTTCTGAAGCCTGTGTGGATTTACGGAATTCAGCTGTGGGGCTGTAGAAAGAAAACAAACTTAGTAAAGATATAAACCTTTCAGAACAAAACACTCAGAAGCATAGTGAATGCCCCTTGGTATCTAAGAAACGACAACCTGCATAGAGACCTCTCTATGCATCACCCGTGAAAGAAACATGAAAGAGAAGCTGGTGGATGAGCTTGCTCAGTTGTAGCATTCACGGAGGTGTTTTTATCGGGTTAGAGTCCAACACTATAGGAACTACGAAGTTCCTAATGTCCATTGAGAATTTCACCTACCTCATATTACAAAAAAAAAAATTTAACAGAAACATATTCCCGTAATAGATCTTTAGACGGAGTAAAATATCAAAACCATCCAAGCAACGAATACTGGAAGCTGAAAATGAACGCGTACGAACACGTTTAACAGGATGTGACAACGACTGATCCAAGTGGCACCCGTGTACGCTCTAGAAGGCGCTGCGTGATTCGAACCAGAAACGGCGACGAATCCCTTAGAATTATGTGAAACAATCGGATAATGAAAGCGGACGCTAACGTAGGACGCGTTCGCCTGTAATTGACAACTGTAGACGCCAAACGTGAAAACATTTTAATCATTAAAAATAGTTTATTTTTCTCCGCCCCTCGCGACACTTTTCCCTTTTGACAGTCATAATTCAAAACACATGTCACGGCAGTTTAGAAACAAAACGAAGCTGAAAGAGTGTGTGAGAGAGAGAGAGAGAGAGAGAGAGAGAGAGAGAGAGAGAGAGAGAGAGAGAGAGAGACTGACAGAGTGAGGAGGATAGAGAGACATTAGTCTTAAATACTTCCATTAAACCATTAAACAAAATACGTAGTGATGGAGGGGAGAAAGAAGAAGAAGAAAAAGCGTAAGTGGCGGAGTGTGATGTAAATAAAGAAGGCTGTGGACTAATATTTCACGACAACGTCAGTTTAGAATTAATAGACGGATAGAGAGGGGAGGGAATGAGAGAAAGAGAGCGAATGTCAAGAAGACGATTAAAAAAAGGAGAACATTCAAAGAGAGGGAGAAAAAGAGAACTCGTTGGAAATTTCAAATTAATTGACTGGGTTTCCAGGTTTCCACTCATTCTTTGTTCCTCCTTTTTTCGTTTCTTTTTTTTTTTACTAAGTGCTTTTATAATGGTAAGTCAAACGGACTTGGCATTGTAAAAGCATTGTTTTACCAGACTACAGACAATTAGCCATGGAATCTGTCTTTAACTCCCCCCCCTCGCTTCCTCCAACTAGCTTTCCAATCTATTTATAAAATGTTACAAATATTTATTCTCCCCCCTCCTCCATTGTACACTCTTTTTGTCACAAACAACCTCTCTCTCTCTCTCTCGCCCGTCTTGCGCTGCTATCACAAAAAGATCTCGTTGCCTCCACGTTTAATTGGTCTCTAATTACCATATCTGAACAGCTGGTTCAAACACGATATTAACGTATAACAAATGACACTTGAGAGAAAGACACATGTGCTTCGCTGCCTCATTATGAATTAACTCCAACACAACAACATTATCAGTAGCGACGATAATAACGGCAACCGCAATATTTTGGCGACCGCACTTCGCAAATAACAGACCGGGTATTTTTTCTTTATCTACATAATTTATTCACATCCCTAACTGTCGTTTACTACGAATTTTTAATTCTTCTGCTAGAAGTTTGAAAATACAAGCAGAAATGTAGCCCACATAATACACATAATGTACTACGCAGGGGCGAACCTAGGATTTCATTTCTGGTAGGGTGGGTGGGTGGGATTATTTTCAACCACATATCGTTTTCGTAGTGTTTTGTTTTTTTTCTCATATTATAATGAAAATCATACCAACAAATTAAAACTTGAAAATCGTCATACTCGCCATGGACTGTATTTTCCGTAGGCCACGGTTTATGTCCAACTAGTAGGTAAAAGCAAACAGTTCCTTTGTTGCGGAATTAAATAAATCAGCTGACGTGGCTCAAGCGTAGTGTAAAGCACGTCGTCACATGAATCATAGGCCTATGTTTAAAAGTTGCTTGTAACCAGCGGAAAATCGTGTCCTCATACTCTCTTTAAAGTCGAATTCTTTTCAGTTTCACCATTTTTTCAACAACTGTTATATGTATTGTTGAGTACAATACCTATTATTGTAAATTATTTAAACCTGTCGTTAACCTAAATAATACTTTTTAAAATTGACAAAACTTGGAAGTCAATTAATTACATGTCAAAAAACACACAAACAGTTTAAAATTATTTGCATCCAACATTTTAAAAACGTTTTTCGGATTTTGGGGGGATATATCCCCCATATCTCCCTCTAAGTTCGCACTTGTGTATTTGTATGTTTCCTGATACTATAGGCCTACTGTTTTGTGATGTTCGGCGGCTGCACTGTTCGTTGTTAGGATTACGTTTTTCCCATTCTGACTTCCAAAATAATTAAGGGTCTTGCCTACCTCCGCGACATAATCTAGGACTTAGGCAGGACACACTGCCTGATGTGAGCTATTGGGCATAGGAAAGAGTTAGTGTGGTCAGCATGCGGCTCAACCTCCCGTTATTAGCCCCATTATGTTATCCCAGGAACTCAATTCCACAGGCTGAATCGATTTGTGGCCTTAAGAACGCCCGCCTTGATTTTAGGGTGCATAGGGGTTCCTGGGTTCCGTATTCCATTTTCTCCCCATTTTTACCTTCTTCTTCTTCTTCTTCTTCTTCTTCTTCTTCTTCTTCTTCTTCTTCTTCTTCTTCTTCTTCTTCTTCTTCTTCTTCTTCCAGATGGTGGTTCTGCAAGGCTTCAAACACGCCATCTGCCCACACCAGGTTACGAGTTGGGAGTTTCTGTTTCTCTTATTGTTCATTGCCTATTCCATATTATTTGGGTCGACTTTTCTTGTTTCTATTTCAAAACCTAATTTCTTCGTTTCTATCGTTTCGTTAGCATTACTTCTCTGTTCTCTCATTTCTTCATTTCCGATCCTGTAAGATTACGGTTCCTTCTTAATCGCCGATGTCTTCAGAATGCGTTCCGGTTTCGTAAGCCTGATATACGTTGTTAATGTAAATTGTTATTGTTTACAAATGTTTTATTTTGAATTAAAAAATTAGACCATCGTTTTCTGGGCCTTCCTACATTACTACCACCTTAAGGGGCATAAAAATATGTTACCTGTTATCAATTCCTTTTCCACGCGAAAAACACGTTCCTCTCATCTATTCTTATATTCATAAACTTTTTCAAACAACGAGGCAAAGCGTATCTGATCGTGACCATCCTTTGACCACTCGTCAAAACCTCATTTCTGCCGCGATGACTTTATTTACATCCGACTTTCGCAGAGTCCATGACTCAGCACCGTGCAGCAGAGTAGACACAGCCATAACCTTACAAAATTTAATTTTGGTGTCTGGTCTAACTATACTTTTTAACGTCCTTTAAATCGTCCCACACATGGATTTACTCAACTTGTCTCCACACCTCTGACTAGACCCCAGGGAATGTCAGGGATTTGTCAGAGAGCCAATACTGGAAATCTCGCGCCTGTTCCAAACAGTAGTCGTCTATCAATACTTCCGTCCGCACTGGATAACAGAGTCCGCCTTATTGTCAGAGTGTAAGGCACCTTAAAAGTTTCAGAATAAGTACAACGCTAGCACGGTTTCTCGACTGCTCCCTTTTTACTTCCACGTTCCGTAAGGAAATGGAAATATGGTGATCGCAAAAAAATCGTGTTCAAGATAAGGGTTGATTCTGATTGAACTACCCTCACAACTTGAATAAAAGTCATTATCCGAAAAGTGTCTCTGTGTGTAGAATTTTTTCTATGGTGAACGATAACTGCCGCAAATTCAAACAGAATCAAATAATTTTTGCATATGTGCCCGAGTTGTAGAGGACTCAATGCCTGTTGATTTTAGTGAAGATCGGATACGGGGAAACGGTAGTTTACCTGCAACTTTTTACGTTTTAACAAGACTAAAGTAGTTAATTTTGATAAATAAAGTGTCCTGAAAAGAAGGTCATAATAATCCACTGTAGAAAGGTAGATGAAATATCTATAAAAGAAAATGATAGTTGAAGCGGGAGGGAATAATTTTTTATATGTGTACTTCGTTTTCGGCAACAAAGAAGTAGTTTCTATGGAAATATTTCACTTCAATTTGTCAAACATAAAACTCCATTTATAAGGTGGGGGATATTTTTTTGGAATTTATCGAGTCGAATACAAGTAAAAGATTTTAAATATAAATCTTAGAACTTGGAAGTCATGTATGGTTCTCTATACAGATTTTTATTTTTCAGTATCATGTGTTGCAGCAAAACAATTTTTCTTTTAGAATTAATACCTAGGTTTAAAATATTCCTACAAGTGTAATGAGGTACCTACCTACGTCTGTTCCTGAATAAGATTATATTTAGAGTCGGTGTGTAATTAGTGTCGGCAAGCAAAGGCGACCCCGCTAGAGGCGACAACGCCAATAACTTGTGTCCCCGGTGCGTGACCGTTTACGACTGTCGTGTGAATGCGGGCGCGTGCGTGTGTCTAAAGCCGCCACAGTGCGTAAATCAAAACAAACAGCGTACGTAACTCTTGTTAGCGTAAGGTAATAATCGTCACCTACTCGTAGTCTTCGCTGTTTCAAGACACCCATCATAGTCATCGTCATCATCGTCCCTCATCAGTGACGTAACTATGGGTGGTGGTCGGGAGGGAAAATCTCCCCACCCTCTGAAAATTCCGTAATCACAGCACACAGGTCTATTTCTAGGGCAGTTGCGTGTCTTAAAATAAGGCTTATTAATAATTGTGTAAACAATTGTATGAGACGAATATCATTTGTGCTGAGGAAAGTGGAGAGTCAAAAACGTTTAAGCTAGTCTCCCCCCCCCCCAGGATCAGCTCCTAGTTACGCCACTGTCTCCCACTATCACTTTTTCATAATTCTTTATATCTGCAGAAATGTTAGAGTGAACATAATATCCATCTCCTTCGTTTTTATTTTTGAACTAACGCAAATTAATTCTGTATTTGAAGTCTTCTTCCGGTGGGACAGCGTCGAATATGTCTTCTCAGACAACGTCTAACTCATAGAGCGAGCATCTTCAGTCTGTGTGACGATGACTTTGGTTTACAATCCCAGATATATAGAGTAGCTTTGACGGTGGGAGGTCCGTTGAGTGAACCCTATTCTGCAGGTGTTATATCGACGCGGTCCACACCGGAAAAAGACTTCAAATACAGAATGGACGCCGGGCGCGGGAGCCTACGTGAGAATATACTCCCAAATGAAATTCTGCCTAAGCCCACGAGACCCGGTTATATAGATATTACGTCTTCTAGCAAAACCTGAGATACTTTAGTCAACTCCTCATCTTCCTCAACCCGGAGATTGGTTGACTTGCAATTTTTTTCATTCCGAAGATGATGTTGATGATGATGGTGGTCAGGCCTGCAACACCACTCCCCTCTAGTCAGCGCCACTGCCTCGCCTCGCTCTCGGGCGGTGCAGGTCAGGCTTGCAACACCACTCCCCTCTAGTCTGCGCCACTGCCTCGCCTCGCTCTCGGGCGGTGCAGGTCAGGCCTGCAACACCACTCCCCTCTAGTCTGCGCCACTGCCTCGCCTCGCTCTCGGGCGGTGCAGGTCAGGCCTGCAACACCACTCCCCTCTAGTCTGCGCCACTGCCTCGCCTCGCTCTCGGGCGGTGCAGGTCTTCTATCAGCCATCTTTTCCGGGGTGTCCTCTTCCATCTGAATGCGTAATCCATACTTTCTTCACAACTCTGTCTTCCATCATCCGCTTTCTATTACCTGCCCAACTAATTAGATTTCTTTTGATCTCAGTAAAAATATCTAGTTCCACGAAAATTCTCTCCAGCTCTTCGTTGTACGTATTCTTCATCTGTCTCCATCCAGCCTGGCACCATAAAGCCTTCACAGTACCTTCCTTCCCCATCGCTTTAGGCAAACTGTCTTCCTTAACTGTCAACGTTCATCCCTTTTGAATACGGTTTCTTAATCACTGCATACTTTCTTCCAACTTTAGACAAAGTGTCACCTGTAGTCAACTACATTAACGCATTGTTCTTGAATAGAATTGTGACCTGTGCCTGTATATTACGAAAACTAAAACCGATATTAATATTAAAGTGTTCTGTCTATGCTGCAGCTTTGTCCGAATTACTGAACGACCGACGCTCTAAACGTAAGTGAGATTTCCTTCTGTGTTTTTCATCTGACAAAGCGCGCAGATTCCTTCAAGGAAGTTGTGAAAACAATTAACAAACTGTACATGTAGAACGAATATCGTCATGATAAAAAAGTAAAATAAAACTTGGAATATCCGCGTCTGGAATTAACACGGCGTAACGTTAACAGACCTAACGTTTTCTAATGTCTACGGAATTACTGTCCGTCTGTCTACATGTTCTCCTCGAATGCGCGTAAATCCAATATTAAAACGTTTGTACGAAATTTTTAAAAATTTAAATAAATTTTAAAATTGGTGTCTGAGACTTTCAAGGCCGGCGACAACGTTATTAGAAGACCGGCTTGCCGGGTCGTAAGGCCGTGTTACAGAGTTGTTAACCGCGGACGTTTCGACCGCACCGTCGACGGCCGTCTTCAGTGCACAAAATTTGGAAGGCTGTAGCACTGGCCACGTTATCGCTTGGTTACTAACTCGCAGTTAAACTTTGTGCACTGAAGGTGCGGTCGAAACGTCAGCCATTAACGACTCTGGAACGCGGCCCTTACAACCCGGCAAAAGCTAGTCATCTAATAAATTTTAAAAACTTTCGCATCATAGATTTGCACAGTAATTTAATTATACAACGTAGGCCAACAGTTTTTTCAAGCGTGTGTACCATACCAACAATTGCTGATTGTTTCATTGTTATTCCTTTCAATAATACGATAAGGCATTATTTGGTGTATGATAATCATTTACGTACAGACGCACAGTTTTATTTAAAATAGCACTTTGTGCCGTGAAGCAGTTTAATCGTTTCCTGTTTTAAGAATGCCAAACCCGTTTTGTTATGATGAGTACCTAGCCTACGTGAACGTTAACCCTGATTTCTCAAAATTATTAAATATCGTGTTGTTAGGCCGTGGTCTGTTGTTGTAAATTGTCGACATCGTAGGCAGCGTTTCGTATCCCACCCTCGGGGACCTTCTTCAGGCCGCAAAAAGCGACAGAGCGTTACGAAAAAATCGGCGCGGGAGCTGTGTCGGAGCCACGGCCGCAAATCGTCAGAGCGTAGAATACGTCTGTGTGCTTTAGCGTTGCTAATGTGTTATGAATAAAATGAACAAACACATATTTAGTTTTACAAAGTACAAAATTTTATTTGCAAAATCATCACACAAGTTAACTAGTTGGTTCAAGCAAGACTTTATTTATAATGGGCCTATGATAGGAGAAGTAGCTGATATAAGGTAAGATATCAACGCTGATGTTTCTGGTGAAAGTCAAATCGATGGTGGTGTTACCCAGCGTAGTCGGTGGCATCATCAGAAATACGTATAAACATACATTTTATAATCGCTTAAGACAATTACAAAATATATAGACGTATCTGTATAAAAAATTACAAAATATATCAATACAATCGCATAGTAAAAACATTAAAAACTCCAGGAACGGATAAAGGTATAGTTCCGATGCCGCTAAATATCATTTGTTTAATTACTTGTTACTATGGTAATTAATTCTGGTCTCCATGGTGTTGACTCGACTTCAGTATTTATTTCCTTGTCTTTTAAGCGTTGTCGGTAAATCCTCTGACGTTCGGCATTGGTCATTTTGGGTTTTTTTAATTCCCCATGATTTTCTCTACTCTCCTGTATGCGTTTACGATACTTTTGAGCACGTTTAACATCCATATACCGCGACATTTTGTCCGAACACACGATTTTTACAACTTGAATTACGATTATTCAAACCTCTTAATAATATCACCGCTATTACGGTACACTATGTAGATAGTACTCGATGAGACAATTTTAACGACACCTCACTCAACGTTCTATCGCATCGCAAACCGGAGAAATACTAATTTTAGTGCGCGCCGAGCGGCGCAAAACATTTCTATTTCTCCCCCGCTCACCCCGCGCTAGATGATGCAATAGCCCGCTTATATTGTGCTATTTATTATCTTTGTTCCTTTATCTGTCGAATGGTACCTCATACAAGCGTGAATCTTTTATCGTTTAGATAATATTTCAATTTCAAACGTGACGTGAAAACGTAACGCTCGATTTTCTGGTTGGGGGTGCCTATTGCTGGTCTGAAAGGTAAGACGTATTCTACTTCAAAACAGTTACGGCAGATCTTAGGCCGAACGATATCCGACACTTTTTTCGGGTAAAACCAACAGTCGACCGGTAACACAAGGTTACCTATATAACCTCGGGCATCAGGTCTCGGTAACGCTCCGAGAATTTACAGCAACCGACCACGGCCTACAAGCAAGTCTACCTAGAGCTGTTGCCCGGGTAGGCTGCGTTACTTTGTATGGCAATTTTGCAAGTGAATTTCACCGTTGTTAGTATACCTATCAAAGTGATTTCTTCACCACATCATCATCAGTGTTCATCATCATCATTGTGCTACAATTTACCAGTGTATTGTGTCGTGCGCGTGTGTTTTTGTGATTCGTGTGCAGTGCGCGTCTGGTGTTCGTGTTCTTTGTCTGTCAGTGTAGTGATTCAGTGCTGGTGAAAGTCACTCTTTCCTAGCCCTTTTTTGCGTCTTCGACGTTCATTTCGGTTAATCCCGAGATGCCGGCACCGCTGGTAACCTTAATGGAAACCTGCGGTACCGGTCCTCAATCTACCCCGCTACCTTCCCATACAATTAGTACAAGTGATAGTGAAAGTGATGATTGTGCGTCGATGTGTAGTGTGTGGACGGGGGACGGTGAATTTTCGCTTGTGGAGGGCAAGTCTGCCAAACGCAAGCGAAAATTAGTCGCCAGCCCGCCACCGGCCGCTCCTACGCATCGGGTATCCAGTCCTGGTAACAGCGCCAGCCATCCTACTCAGCCGAACTCCAAAACTGTGCCCAAACCCAAAATTCCTCCGATTGTTATTCCGGACAATCGCAATTACAGGGAAATTCTCCCTGCAGAATCTGCTTCCTTCGGCCAAACTCGAGGCCAGGTGCCAAGGCGCCTCGCTTCGAATTGCGGCCACTACAGTCCCGGACTTTCGATCGGTCCAACAGTTTCTCACCGATCGGAAGATCTCCTTTCATACTTTCGCGCTTCCTTCTGAGCGCGAAATTAAAGTAGTTCTTTCTGGACTTCCTTCCTGGACCGCCCCCGATACCATCAGGCAGGAGGTTGTCGCTTTAGGCTATTCGCCGACGGCGGTAAGTGTACTGCATGCTGGCAAGGGGGAAAATCGCCGTCCTGTGAATAGTTTTCTTGTGAAACTACTCAAAGTAGGGCAGTTCGAGGAGGTCTATGGGCTCCAAAACTTCCTGCACCTTCGGGTGCAAGTTCGTACTTTTGACTCGCGGCCAGGCCCCTCGCAGTGTTTTAACTGTCAGAGGTTTGGCCACTCCAACTTATTCTGTAACCACCCTCCACGTTGCGTGCGATGTACTGAGCCTCATCGTGGGTGTGATAAGCCCAAGACGGGGTTCACGGCCATTTGCTGCAACTGCGGCGGGGACCATCCGGCTAGTTATAGAGGATGTAAGGAATTTATATCAGCCATGAAGCTGCAGCGGACTCCTGCTCGCCCTGGCGCGCAGGCAGGCCGTGTTGCAGGTCCCCTCCCTAACCGCAGAGAGGCCTTCCCACCTCTCTCCGGAGCATCATCTCAGGCCCCGGCAGCAGTTCCGGCTGCTCCCAGGGCCCCAGTTCCGCCTGCAGTCGACGTTTTGACGCCGCCTGCAGTCCCCTCTGTCCCGGCGCCTGCCGGAGCCCCCGGTCCTTCATACGCGGCTGTGGCCGCTACATCAGTCCCGCCTTCCGCTCCTCGGAGCTCTAAACCGAAGCGCACTCGTCGCCGTCAGCGACAAGTTCCACAGGCCTTGCCTGTAAAACCTCAGCGGGCCCCGCCCGCCCCCAGCCATCAACCTAAGCTCCCAACTGAGCAGACCTCACGTCCGTCCCCGAGCCCTGCGCCATCTGCAACACCGGCCGAGGCCAGCCAGGTCCGTCTTCCGGAATCTCGGGAATCTTCCCGGGCCCCGGTGGACCCCCTGACTGCCTGGGCTGAAACTTTGGTAAATAACATCAGGTCTGCTCCAGATACAACCACGGTTCTCACCCTGGTGTTTCAATCACTGTCTACCCTCTTTCCTTTTCTTCCTTTGAATGGCTAAGAGTCTTAGGATCGTTGCGTGGAATGCCCATGGGGTAGTCCCTCGACGATCTGAACTGATGACTTTCGTAACGGAGTACGACGCTGATGTCGTCCTCCTTTGCGAGACTCATCTGGCTCGCTACCATACCTTCAACCTGCCATCTTACATCTGTTTTCGTCAGGATCGTCCCCAGCGGCCTGGCTGTCGCCCCTCGGGGGGGGGGGGACAGCCGTCTTAGTCCACAGGCGGATATCCCACAGGCCACTACCCCCTTTAGATAGATCTCTTGTTGAAGGTTGTGCGGTGGCGATAGACGCTGGCGGATCGGAGTTGCGCGTTGTTGCGGCGTATCTCCGGCCCGGCCTGCGGATACCTCCACCGCCCGAGGAGTGGGACGCTCTCCTCGATCATCCCCTACCAACCATTGTAGCCGGCGACTTAAATGCCAAGCATCCCTCCTGGAACAGCAGAGTAGCCAACGCCTGCGGAAAGTCTCTGTATCGGTTCGTCTCCGACGACCCGGTACTTCAAGTCATCGGCCCAGAAGACCCTACTCACTTCCCCTTTTCCGGTCATCGACCGAACGTCCTTGACATTGTCATAGCCAAGGACGTGACCCATCACATCCAGGTCTCGTCAGTGTCGGATCTCTCATCCGATCACAATCCCCTTTTTATAACTGCCCGTGAGCTAGCGGCCTCACCCCGACCTCCCGCTCAGATTGTTAGGAGAGTCAACTGGCGCTCCTATCATGATGAGCTCTCACGGCGGTTTCCATCACTCCCCGCGGACCCGATCGTCACTTGTGACGATTTGGATCTCCGAGCCACTCATCTTCAGGAGTTGGTCCAAGGTGTCATGGATCGACACACATATGCTCTCGAGGTGAATCATCGTAAATCGGCCTTACCTGCGGAAGTACTCCACGCCATCTGGCTACGGCGCAATCTCCGCCGCAGATGGCAAAGAACCCGTGATCCCGGCGTCAAAAGGCGCTTTCAGGCCCAGTCTCTTTACGTCCAGCAGCTACTGCGGGACGTAAACTCTGATCGATGGGACTCATACCTTGAGTCTCTTGAAGTCGACCACGCCTCCGTCTGGAGAGCGGCGAGTAGACTGACCCGCGAGAAGAGAACTCGCAACCCACTTGAAACTCCGAACGGGGTTGTATCTTCGTCAGAAGGCAAGGCCGAGGTCTTCGCCGACTGCATGGAGGTGCAATTTACTGTTCACCAAGGCGTCTCGGACCCTGCTCACTCGGCAGAAGTCCGTGACTTCCTATCTGGACATTTTTCACGCCCTCCCGATGTCCCAGCCCTCCCGTTCGACAGGGATGAACTAGTTTCATCTATCTGCCGACTAAATCGCCGTCGCGCCCCCGGTCCTGACCGGATCGGGGCCACTGCTCTACAAAATCTCCCGGCCTCAGGCGTTGACCTTGTTCTTGAGCTGTTTAACTCCTGTCTCCGGCTACAGTACTTTCCCCGCCTGTGGAAATCAGCCAAAATCGTAATGATTCCGAAGCCTCGCAAGCCGTGCATGCTTCCTGAAAGCTATCGACCAATCTTTCTCTTGCCAGTCATCTCGAAGGTGTTCGAGCGTCTCCTGCTGGCTCGCATCTCGCCGCTGCTAGATGGTTTCATCCGCAGCGAACAGTTCGGGTTTCGCAGAGAGCACTCGACCACGCTTCAATTGGTCCGCGTTATTACGCACTTGTCAGACGCCACCAACAGGCGAGCGGCTACGGCCGCCGTACTGTTGGACGTGAGCAAGGCCTTCGATAAAGTCTGGCACGAAGGTCTTCTCTTCAAACTTGCCAATTCCCCTCTACCATCGCCCATAGTGTTTTCCTCCGGTCGTATCTCAGCGACCGAACCTTCAGTGTGAGCGTCGACGGGTCCTGTTCTACAGTTCGACCCGTCGCCGCCGGCGTACCACAGGGATCTGTCCTCGGCCCCGTTCTGTACCTTGTGTACACGAACGACCTGCCTGTCTTGCCCGGAGTCACTTTGTCTTTGTTCGCTGACGATGCTATGTATCACTGCAGCTCCCTGTCCCCGCGATTTGCGAGTACAAAGCTGCAGCGTCAGTTGAACCAGCTTCCGGACTGGCTACGGAAATGGCGGGTGACGATCAATACGGAGAAATCCGAGGCGATCTGCTTCACCCGTAAGTCCATCTCCCGATGCCAGCCCCTCTCCCTAGCAGGGAGACCCATCGCCTACAAAGAATCGGTGAAGTATTTAGGCGTTCGGCTAGATCGTCGCCTTTGCTTCAACGCCCATGTGACGGAAACCCTTGCCAAGGCTCGCGGCGTCCGAGCCAAATTATCTCCTTTCCTCTCGTGTCGCAGCCGCCTGGCCATGCGCACGAAACTTACAATCTATCTACTATTTCTCAGGTCTGTATTGACCTATGCGGCACCCGCCTGGTGGTCTCTTTTATCCACCACCAACAGATGTAGGCTGGAAGCTTTCCAGTCCCGAACACTCCGATCCTTGACGGGGTCCCCTTGGTTTGTAAGGAACGACGTGATTCGAAGGGGTCTTCGTGTTCCTACCTTGACTTCCTTTGTCCGGTCGCTGGCTCTAACTCTCTTTGCCAAAGCCTCGACCTCCAGCTTCCCGTACCTACGAACCATCAGTGCATCAGAACCACCACCGCCCATTCGGGTCAAGCGCCCTCGGGCGCTTCTTGATGACCCGCCATAACGCCATCCTCTTTAAATTAAACAAAAACAAAGTAATCATCAGTCCTAGACCAGAGTATTTCACCTAAACTGTCCTTCTCTCCTTCCTGTCCACCTCCTAGCACGCTGAGCCGGCTGCTTGTCGCTGTCATCAATCATTGACACGGAGGCTCTCCGCCTCGCGGGGAGCGACCGACGCCCTCAGGGCGTCTGCTGACTGGACTTGAAACGGACAACATCTGTTGCTCGAATCGGTACCAGCGGCAGTGCACCAAACAAATAAAAGTTATATTCCCCCGCCTTCTCAGTTAACTGGTTAGCGGTTTCCTTTTCCAGTCTTAGGTCACCAGTCGACACTGTACCAGCACTAAGTTTACTTCTGGCAGCCATTGAACACGTTCCAGATGCTGCAATCAAGCCCTAATGCAATGCAATGCCTACGAGCCCGGTATTTAATCATTTTGACAATATTGACACCGACCGCCCAAGCTTAAGACAAAAATGAACTCTGTTTGCTTCCATAAGCCGTCTACGGTACCGCAAGAAGAACATTGTACGGCAACGTTCTCAAACAACTCAAATAAACGCATAGTTATTGAACGCGGTGGAAATTTTGAAAGCTCACTGCAGTTCGAGAACTTTTATACAGATTCTAATCTGTGTAGACGAAAGGAGGTTTAAGTAAAACTTAGACCACTGAAATATCTTTTCCTCAGGTACGCATGTAAAAGGCTACAAACGAGATGATAGTAAGTAGTCCTTGTTTGTAATAATATTAATGAGTTCAGAAGACAAAGTGTGGGAAATATGGTAAATATTATTTATCTTTGTAATTGTTTACCACAGGAAACGATGTTAGTCACAAGAAGAGCACGGGATACAGCCCGACGACCTTTGTTAATTATGTAAAAAAACAGTAGCTTGTCGTACAATAAAAAAAAAGTTTCTAGGAAGATATTTTTCAAAATTACTATTTATTGCATCCGGCTATTTTATTTGTTTCACTATTAACATATTTAAGGGAAAATTTAATTTTAAGACGATTGAAACTGTTTTTTTTTTTTCAGAAGAAAGTGTACTTATAAAACAATTTTGCTTGGCCGCTAATGTTAAATCTCTCGACCGGACACACATCGTTAGCAGTGGCCAGAGAGACGAGACCCGCTAGGTGTGACAGTTTACCTAATCTCTATGTGCAACCGAATCGAGTTGAACAAACATTCTTTGAGCGTTACGCTCGAAAAACATTAACATTTTGGCACCTCTTAGCGTGTGTCCCCCTTCTCACTCCCTCTCTGTCTTCTACCTCAATGCAAACACGCGCACACAAAATACGTAATTTTCGTGTTTGCTAGATCTAGTCATCGTAGTTAAGTTTGAACTGAGCGTTATCTGTAATTACAAATAGATGTTGATTATACAAAAGGAGGTTAAAGTTACAAGGTTTGTCTGTAATTAATTACTGAATTGCTAATAAATAATTAGCAATGTATAGACTACAATGTAAGGCTCGTTGTTCCGGATGTGCAGACCTCCATTGCTTTACGCTTCCAACTGTGTGACACGCGCACTCACGCAGACACGTAGTTTATACACATATTTTGTTTTATTTATACTAAAAATTTCAACGTACATAAACGTTTATTTTATTGGCTTAGCTAACGTACATTTCGTTAGATCATTGTCCAACATCATCAGGACTTTATTCTGGAGAAAATATGTACGTATATAATAAGTGAACGCTAACTGCCACGTTGTCATGGTGACTCAAACTGTTATCCGGGCTACTAGACCCGTGGACTACCGGTCAATAAAGGCTCAGCACGATGTGTTTGGCTCACAGCTTAAGTTAGGGTAACAACTTGAACAGCTGCAAAAAGTTACAAATAGCGGACCCATTAGGCCTATACTGTACAGTGTAATTCGAGGAGGTCTACGAGTTCCTGCTCTCTCAGCCTTTGTCTGGTCATTAGCTGCGACTCTCTTTGCCGCAGCTGAGACCTCTTCCTTCCCTTACCTCAGGACCATCAGCACCACACAACCACCTCCCCCTGTCCGGGTCAAACGCCCTCGGGCGATTCTCGATGACCCGCCATAAGTTTAAGTAACCTGCTTAAACCTCAACTTGAATATTCACTATCTGCCCATGCCCCAGAATTTAACTGCAAAGCTGTTTCCTTCCTCCCTTCCTAGTATGCCGACCGCGCTGAATGCCGCTGCTACGCGCTATCACTGGCACGGAGGCTCTCTGCCTCGCGGGGAGCGACCGACGCCTCACGGCGTCTGCACGCGGGACTGGGAACGGGTGACATCTGTCATCTGAACCCGTTCATGCGGCAGTGCCCACTGATTGCAAACATTTTAAAATAAATAAAAATAAAAACCTTTCTCCCCCGCCTTCTCAGTTAACTGGTTGGCGGTTGTCCATTCCTATTTTATTCTAGGTTACCTGTCGAATGAACCAGAACTACGTGTATCCACAGGCAGCCATTGGGCTCGTCCCAGATGCTGCAGTCATGCACCGGGTGCAAAGACGCCCCGCTACCACAGTGCTACATGCTACATGCTACCTATACTGTTATTCGTGGAGGCCTTCGAGTTCCTTCTCTTGCCGCCTTTGTCCGGTCGCTCGCCGAAACTCTCTTTGCTTCTGCAGCGATCTCGTCCTTCCCCTTCCTGAGGACCATTAGTACGTCAGACCTACCACCGCCTATTAGAGTCAAACGCCCTCTGGCGATTTTAGACGACACCCATAATTCAATCTTGTAGCTATCTAAATAGCCCCAGCAACTTCCATTCCATGCTACCTTCCCTCCTCAGTGCTATCCTTTCCCAAGTATGTTGGCACACTGCTTGGCGTTGTTACCGTTTGCCACCGGCACGGACGTTCCTTGCCTCGCGGGGAACGACCGGCGCCTCAAGGCGCCTGCCTACTGGGCCGGTCGCGGGCGGCATCTGCCGTTCGCCTCGTCACCAGTGCCAGCGCTGAACCCCTTAAAAATAAAGTTGTACAAAATTCCGGCGCCTCTGCGGTTAAGCGGTTAACCGCGTTGGCGTGACCTTCCCAGGTTTTAGGAATCCGTCTACAGAAAGTCCAGGACTGTTTTCATCTGGCAGCCATCGGGCACGTCCTGGAAGCTGCAATTCAATCACGGATGCACAGACACCCCACTACCTGACGCAATCTTCTGCCCCTCACCGCCGCCCTTGCGTCGCTTGACCATCCATCCCTTCTCCTTATAAACAGCAAATAAATAGTAAATTAATAATTCCTTATCTCTCCAAGGTAAAAATTATTCTTAACCACCGATGCCTTCTCTAGTCGTCCGTTGCCATGCATGAAAAAACAGCCGTTACGGACCGCACTGCGGTCCAGAACCACACTTACAGCCTTCATCCCTCCAAAACGGAACATTCATCCTAAAACACGAATATTTCAAACAAATAAATTTTGAACTTTTTTTACAATAGGCCTATATATAATATGACTGAAATCAAACCCTATGGAAAGTTTAATGAAAAAGCGTGTACTGCAATAACAGCACCAAGTGGGATCCTTTGGTGTGAACAGATATATTATAAAGCGCATATAGCCTAAAACACGGATGAAAATAGCGTCATAAGTTACTGCTCTACCTGGGGACAATAAATGTGGCAATGGAGCGCAGCTCTTGGGTATAAAAAAACGGAATTTCAAGAAGAGTCAGGACCACGAATGTGATACGACATACAGCCAAACATCTGGTCTGCTATGAACCTCTTCAAACTATGGCCGAAGAATAATCACCAAACAAATCCTTGAAATTGAGGAAGAGGAGGAAAACCCCAAAAGAATTAGAGTCATTGAATTAATAAAGAAATGGGAGTAAGAGAATTAGGAAAACCCCTAATAGTTGGGAGTGAAATTCTGGTTGTTCAGGAAGTAACACGCGGGCGCGCGCGTACACACACACATTTAAATAAAAAGAATTATCGTTTTTAATATTATTGTTTGCAGAGCTATCATGTTGTAGTTCGATTTTATTTGACACAAACGTTTCAACCACTCCGTCGGTGGCCATCATCAGTGCTTGAGGACTGAACACTGACACAGGTCCAACAGTCGCTGAACCGCAGTACTGTCGCTAAGGCTGAGCAGAGCAGGCGATGCTCCGCGACCGCATCCACCAGACCAGGAAAGATCTGGCCCGCAAACGTTCAAAATCTGTTGTAGTTGCATTTGATATTGAGTGGTGTTCTTTCTCGAGGCCACTGGGATCTGGTCTATGCCAAAAAAAAGCCTTTGCCATAGTACTTTGGTTCAGCGACTGTCAGACCTGTGTCAGTGTTCAGTCGTCAAATACTGAAGATGGTCACCGATGGAGTGGCTGAAACGTTTGACCATGTATATCATCGGACCACGGCCTGATAGTTCGGCAAACAATAATATTAACAACTATGACGCTGGCCGTGAAAGCTTTAGAATCTATCGACAGTGTTAGAAGGGCCAGAGTTTAGTAGCTTGCACAAAGTTTTAGTCAGTTGTGTGATAGGTGGTGTTGATAGGCTCGGACAGCAGAGACCATTCAAGGGAAAAAACTTAAAAATTATCGCCACGACAGCTCGTAATATAATCACTGACGATACCCCATCGAGTAATATACGAAATAGCCTATGTGGCAACGTTGTGAGGAAAAAGCAGTACCGTAGCGTCCATGTAACCGCTGTTGCCGGCGGCAACAATACTGGAAATAAATAATAAGCCTATTGATTATATCACAGAATAAATAGTTTAGTTATTAAATAATCTGAAATCCGAACAATATTATTAGAGGAACTTGGAGAAAAGCGTAGCGTTGCTTTCTAACTGCTGGGCACTTGGACCGTCTTGTGTTGCCGGATTAGACATCGGCTATTTTTTACTGCGTACGGTCATTGACCTCGTAGTAGTTGTCACTGTACAGACTAAAGGAGAGGGGGTCACATCGTCCACCTAAAGTGTTGCCGCTGTATAAACCGGCAAAACGCTCAGTTAGCAGCTTTGTTCGTTTTCGAAACTGAAGTGCAGCAGATACTACGTACCTATTTGTGTTCTGTTCGTTTGGTCATGTGTTTCTCTGTTTGTTCTTATTATTTTTAATTCGATTATTTGTGTTCTGATTTATTCTGTGTAAGTATAATGGGAGTCAGATCCCGTTGCACCGGGACCCTCTTCTTCTGCCAGCGAATGATAGAAAATGCTCTAAAAGAACACTTGGAACTAGAAAAAATTCAAATTAATTTTTAGGTTGTCTTAGGTCTGTCACAACCGGCAACAAGTGTTATGTACCCACGCCACGCCACTGGAACAGAACCTGTCTTTTGATTAAAACTAGTGGCGATTTTGTGTATGAAAGAACACTGGCACTCTTTCAAACAAATGAGCAGTAATCATGTTGTCTGATTACCGTCTACGCTTATATAGAAATAAAGTTTCACTTAATGAAAAGTATTTGAGAATATAAAATCACGACCTGTGACAAAATACAATCTGGCTTTTGCAGTTTCGTCAGTCTTTTCTCGCAGGCGATTCCAAACCAAGACTGGCATTTGGCTGCCTCAACTCCTGTAGTTAGCCGTTCGGACCCGGAGTTCAACTCTTGGTATCATCTTAGGTTAGGTCTACCCTGAGAGAATCTGCAAACATACAGATAGCATGGTTAGGCTACGTGATGCAAGTAGCCTACGCTCTGTTTGAACACGGCACTTGAAATAGGAAAACATTTTTAAAAAATTGATTTTTAAAAAAGGCCTCACATTTTTACAAGTACAGCCGAACCAACCCCAAGGCCGAGTTCCAGCCTTCATGTGGCAGAAGAAGAAGAAGAAGAAGAAGAAGAAGAAGAAGAAGAAGAAGAAGAAGAAGAAGAAGAAGAAGAAGAAGAAGAAATGTCACACCGGCTTGCTTACTAATTTGACTTCGCTTTCTGTCATTGCAGTTTCCGTTTTTCACTTCGCTATTATGTGAAATCACCTGCTTGTGTGTGTTGTCACTGCTGCGAACTATTTCCATTATACCCGTCCACAAATGATTACCCGCATTGCAGTCTGGATGTAAATACGCTTCTGTCGGACAGTAGGAGCCCGTACGCAAGTCCTCGCGTTCGTCCGATACTCGAGAAATGTAGACCTGTGTATATTGTTCAATACACTGCTAATGCATATTGGTAATATGGAGTGTATATTGGTAATTGTTAATGCCAAGTCTGCGTAGAAACTAATCGAGTTATCATAACTAAGAATTAATACTATTAAATATTAACTCTAATTCTTCGCAGTTCAGGTATTACGTGATGTCACCTGTTCCTGATTTCTAGGTCAGACCGTGTTTTACCTGACAAACTTTTTCACATGTTTCTCTTCCTTCTGGACCTCCTAATCCTCCTAATCAGTGTGGTTCCATTGTGAGCACTGTTATCATCTGATGTCCCTTTTGAAGGTAGGGCATAACAAAGGATGAATTTTTAACGATCGGCTCAAAATTTTAAAAATTCTCTGTAAAGCCCTTTGTCACACTTATTATTTCGATCTAAACAATTTTATCGTTCTTCTATCTATTGGAGTTTTTAATTAAATTTACATAAGGCTACAAGAATATTCCTTTTGTAATTATAATTGGAACTTAAGTATTAGTCGTACTTAAGTATAACGTAAATCAGTTCTCGGTAGTGTTAACTAATTATCGTAACAAAGAATTAATACTATTATTATTAGGCCTAACTTTAATTCTTCGCCATTCAAGGATTAGCTGGTGTTACCACCTCTTCGATTCTCAAGGTCTAACCGTATTGAACGTGTATAGGCTGTATATTAAACTTGTGTTTAATACATACCGTATATTGCAGTCAAATTTTTATCA
The DNA here is from genome assembly GCA_034769895.1 of Magicicada septendecula. Lineage (NCBI taxonomy): Eukaryota > Metazoa > Arthropoda > Insecta > Hemiptera > Cicadidae > Magicicada > Magicicada septendecula. Next base: position 426,129,223 of record CM068373.1, on the reverse strand, counting down.
CTCTTTTAGTCCATTATAAAATACGCAGCCGATTATAATACATCTACACAAAGAAAGTTAAAAAAAAAAATGGTGCCAAACTTCAAGAAATAATCTTGCTCATTTAAAATGTAGGAAAAATGCTAACGAATATATGCTGAAAAAATGCTTAATCTTCTGTCTATGTTTTTCTTTCTTTTTTTTTAAGTAGGCCTATTGGTGAAGTAAAAGAGGTGTGGAGTTGAAATTTCTTGTAGTAAGTTATGTTTATTATTCCTTATAATTACAAAACAAACCAAAATATTCACTTTAAAATTTTCAAAACGGCGGCTGATTGAAACTATTAATTTTCAAATGAAATACATTTTAGCTTATAAATTAAATGAAATAAATTTTAAAAAGCGTTAATTATTTACTTACTTCTCTTTTCTGAAATATTTACCATGGTATAGCCTACATAGTAATGACATACTACTAAATATTACTAAGTTTCCCAAAAATTACCCCTCTCATTCTCTTGTGCATGGAATTCGAAAAAAACGGAGTTATTACATTTTTTCCTAGCAAACCATATGGTCTTTATTGATTAAGAACCATGTATTTTTTCTCCGTTATTAAAAATTTAAAAAACTGGATTATTTTTCCGATTCCCATACATTAAATAAAATTAATTTAGAAAACCGTTAATTATTTATTTACTTCTCTTTTCTGAAATATTTACCATGTATACCACATACATTGTAATGACCTACTACTAACTATGAGTGAGCATCCGTTTGAGATGTGAATTACCATGTGGGCTAACTATACTATTATTCAGTAGAATTAATAATTATTAAACAGCGGTAAACATAAATAACTTTAACAACAACTCATTAACTGTTGTGGACATGTTGAGGATGACTAATGAGGAAAATGGGCCAAATGTTTTGTTACAAACAAATGTAATATCTCCGTAAATTTTATCCGAATTCCATAAACAAAGTACCATTGTATTACGAATAAAAGGGCTAATATAATTTTGTATGTAATGAGACATTTTTTATTATAAGTACTGATTTTTTTAAAGATTCGAATTAAAAATTTTAATCAGCAGTTATTTAAAAAAATTTAAGATAATACTTTGGTTTGTTTCTTACTTACAGGAAATGATAAAAGTAGGCCTACTGTGTAGGAATTTATCTAATTTAAAGTAATTTAAATTGATTAAGTTAGATAGTAATTAAGTTTTTCTGAAAATACATAAAACATACAGACAGAAAAAGAGACATTTTTAGATAGCCTATACGGTTTTGGGCATTTTCCTTCAGCTTAATGAGTAGAATCATTTCTCAAAGTGTGACACTATATTTCAGGATCAGTAGGCCTGTATACTTCTGATGATGACAGTAATTTAAAACTGTCAAAACATTGTAAAAAAACAATGAAAATTAATTCTTACAATGAAACGTAAAACAATAAAGTAATTATCACGGTTTTAGAAGTATAAACTATTATTTATTATTATGTATATAAAACAAAGGTACAGTTAGCCTAACATGTAGAGCTAACATAATTCTTAAACAAATCAGCTTCACTCACCACCAAATTATAACGGAAACACTGAAAACATAATAACAATTCTATTATTCTATTTTTTCTCCGTCTTCCTGATTGTAGTATGGCCATACAACGAGTTCCTAATGCTCTTGTTCCTCAGCGTCAAGTATTTATTAGTTCTACATGTTCTAATGCTCTCATCAGTTTTCAGTTTAATTTCTCCAGCTTGGTTCCGCCCTTTTGTCTTTATGGTTCAATTCTACAACCCCCTTTAAACAATCTGTTATTCGTCAACCTGCTAACAAAATCGTTTACAGGTCCTTACAAGTACATGAGGATTTGTGGCAGGTGTTGCCGTCTTTGGATATTTTCTGTCTTTGTCAACGCATGTCATCTCTGACAGCTCTACTTTCCAGCCGTGGTACACCAACTACGTCACCAAAAATTCAACTTTATCGATAACAGTTTTCTTTATATTATCAGTTTATATAATATATTATATATTATCAGTCGTTTATAGCCTATTATCAGTTTCGCTTGTATTAGGCTTATCCATATTTGAGCCATCTATAACATCACGCTCCTACTTTGCTGTCTTTCAGATACCGGTATCTTTCTTTTATAGAACTGAGTTTTTGTTGCGTTCCTTCGTTATATAATAATTACAGTACTACTTATTACAAGGCACTCTAATAAAGTACCTACAAAATAAAGCTCCACACACACACACACACACACACACACACACACACACACACACACACACACACACACACACACACACACACACACACACACACACACACACACACACACACACACACACACACACAATCTGCATTTCATTTAAATTGCAAAATTCTAAATACATTGTACTAAGGCCCGCGATTTTAAGAAATATCATACACAATATCATACACAGTATCATACACAATATCATACATAATATCATACACAATAATATAAAACACTGGCGTTTCCTTTTAATTTGATTCACAGAACTGTTTGTTAATAATACAAAGCTGATAAATTGTTTGTTGTTAATTATTAGTTAATATATTATTAAATAATATACTTGTTTGTTAATATTAGAAATTAAGAAATGCTGGAGTAGGCCTTCTGTAATTAAGAAAGTAATATTTTTGTAGCATATACCTTATCCTTTTTTACGCTTTATATGTACGGCCGTTTATACTATCTGTCATATGTAGGCCTACTTAAACCACACCTGTGTTTTTAGTGTTTTACTGTTGTTATAATCCAGTATCAACGCAATCTCCCCCTACTGGCTTGAAAGTGAAACACTTTAGGGAAGTGGCATGTACTGTCCCTCGTCAGTTTGAATCATGATGATGTTACAAAAACCTTAATATTTTGAATTATTACGTTAAAATTTCAGCGTCTCTAAGGTTTTGGAAAATGTTGTGGTAAATTATTTTGCTTCAGAATCATGTGTTAATTCTCTAAGCTGAGATCTAAGAGTCGGTTATTATAGGCTACAGAACAGGGGTAGCCGTACGCGCGCACGCACAAGTAAACAATGAACACAATTTTTATCCAGTAGTTGGTATTCTAAATATAAACTTGTAAATAATTAATTTATCAATACAACATTAGTTCTTAATTATTTCAACTTACTTGCATATAAGAAATTGATTGAAATTTTGTTTAAATGTACTGAAACTTACTCTTACTTTCATACAGTTTTAGACTACTAAAATTTATAAAAAGAAATTTACAGCATTACAAAATATCAGCCAGCTTACCTCTTGCTCAGAAGGAAGACACTCGCTTTCATCAATCATATATTCTTTTTTATACGTCAGGTGAATAGCGAGTTTCCGCAGTTCCGATGCAGTTGTGCAGATGAATATGTCCGAGTCATTCGTTGCAGTGTAGCCAATACTTCGCGACAAAATATCTCTGTTAGCTGCCACTACTAACTGGCGATCGATGGTTTGTTTTCCGCCGGCACATTACAGTCGTACCGAACCGTATTCTCCTTAAAAGAAGAGCAATAAGAAGAAGGAGAAGAAGAGGAAAAGGGAAAAGGGGAAGGAGAAATAGTATAATAAAATAAGATAAAAAGTGAGATACACCCAGACGTTGCTTGAATTCTTGGGTCAGTCGATTGACAATAGGCTGCAGACTTAATAGCCTATATTCTGACTAAGTTACATGAAACAAAATTACATTAGGCCTTCGTTTATCATAATATAACTCTTGCATTCATATCGAAAACTTTCAGAATACCCGATATTAGTGGGAATATAATAGAATTTTAATTATGGCCGTTAAAAAGTAAAGAAACCTTCAAATTGGATAAAATTCATTTTCATTCACCACTAAATGAAACAAATTTAAACAAATAAAATTAATGTAACTAAAAAAAGGAATATTTTACTTACTCTGAATCTACAAAATAACACGAAAGGAATACAAATAATCTACAGGAAAAAATCGCCACACGAAAGTTAATGGAATAAACAAAATAAAAGGCAAGCATGGTCGATAAAACAATAATGAAGTTTCTATTAATTTTTTATCTGAAGCGTGTAAATGGGATATTAATAATAATAAGGGCAGCGCGACAAGGAAGGTAAGCGATTAGTGTAATAATATTTAAACGATAAGAGCCAATGAGAGCGCAAGTAGTGGGAGAGGAGGGAAAGTTGGTTGGTAAGGAACATTTCTACTCCATTAAGCGTGCTGTAATGGCATTACACTTCCCAAAGGGATCGCGGGAGCGTTGCCCCCCTCCACGGCGTCAACAATAAACGTAGTGAAAAATTATCGTACACCATGAACGGTAGGCGCTGGAGATTGATAATTTGTCCGCACTGGAGATTTTGCAAACTGTAACAAAAGGACAGGTAATTACGAAAGATTCTACTTTGGTTTATAATTCTATTTATTCCAGTTGTTAAATTATAAATCTAATTTTGTAATACAGTTGTCACAGTTTCATGCAACTATATTATCATTATAATGAAAATAATTAGTTTTCACCGCGAGTAGCCTACAAATATTCTGTTATCTGATTCATGTTCACTTACTTAATATGTACAATTAATTACAAAACCAATACTAAGATATAAACCTATAGGCCTATATAGGAAGAAACCTAAAATAGTAGCATATTTTTAAAAATAAAACTTACACTAAACCGTCGGAAAATGAAATTTATACAATAGAATGTCGCGATGTAGTGAATTTTAGTTTTGATGGATCAAAATAAATGGATCAATGTAAGGTCATCAAATTTTAGACCACCTATACGTCAGTCTAGTTTAGACCACGTAGTACAATAATCTAATTATAATTTCAGTTATTTTCTCTATGTTAGCAGTCTTCATAACAATTTGTCGAATTTTGTTGCTTCTCTGCTATATATACTTTTCCCTCGAACGAGGCCTTTCGGTTTCGCAACCATTATCAAGTTCTTCCTACAACAACCGAAAGGCCTCGTTCGAGGGAAAAGTATATATAGCAGGGAAGCAACAAAATTCGACAAAGTTGCTAATTCTAATTGTACTCGCTAAATGACAAATATCGATTCAGATCAGTAAATTAATTGAAAAGGTACAAATACAGTACTCACAAAATAATTGTTTGGGAAAAATCTTATTGTAAGTTATAAACTTATAACTCTGTAACAACACATTAATTAATAAAAATTGATATGAAACAATACAAGATGATTTATTAATTTTAAATCTGTTAAGAATATTTGTAATAAACAAAAATGAACAACTGAATTTTCAATAGAACGCTGAAACAGCTGTTTATGAATAAACAAAAATACAACGTTCGAAATAGCTTTAATCGAAATACCAGTAGGTTCTTGTATTGTACTTTCAGTCACTGAAGATGCGCATAATAATTATGTTAAACGAACATGAGGCGATACAACTTTTATTGCTGCAAACCAATATAGGCGTATAGCCTATAATTATTTTTTGTTAGAATTTAGTTTTATACCTACCTGCTATCTTTGGCTGCTACAAACCATATTCTGATCGACCCCTAAAACTGATACTTTTATTTTGATGGAATGTTTTATTACGTTTTGGAGTAAATATTTCTGTTAGTGAAATTTATATTAGGGTAGCCGTGAGTTGTATGAGATTTTCTGAAATTAAATATTTTCCATCTCCTAACCTCCAAAGTTAATTCATCCTTCTTGTCAAAATGCTCAAGATAAAACTTCGGTTCAATGAGATGGTCCTAATATTAAGTTCACCCCGAAAGGCGTTTCTGTTTTTGTCTCGCTTACAGTATTTTTTCCGTACAAAATATAAAATTATCGACAGGTAATTTAATTATCAATACGTATTGCTACGGCCATTTTTACATAACCATTATTGGCCAACATTTTCAACCCAAAAAAACTAAAAATATTTTAACGCTCCTTAAATTGCTTCTAGAAGCTTCTGGACATTTAGACGGATGTAAAATTAAAGAAGAAATTTTGACAAATTCATTGAGACAAGAAGAAATCAAAGAAAATAATTGACTAGCGGATTGTACTTTTTGTGACAGAGAACACGTTATTAGGTGTAGGCCTATATGAAATTCCAACACCTACAGTATATGAGGAGATTAACCTCTAACAATGAGGTATAGGAGAAAAAATACAGGCGTTGTGTAGTGCTACAATTGCAACAAGCAACATGATTCGAGTAAGGGATGGTTGTACAAATCTTTAGAAAATGTCTGATGCCTTTCGTGAAGACGACGTTTCTTCAAAATAATCTTCAGAAGTAGTTTTGATGCAGTATTGGATCCAGACCAGATGCGAGGTGTTTAGGAGATTTAGGGAAGCCAGATCGATGTCGCAGACATACCGTAAACAATACCGCAGGCCTAACATATGCAGTAGGCAGACATACTTGGTCCGTACATAGACAGTAGAAAACATTGTAGCGGGACAGAGGTTATCTGTGCCAGGTCAGAATGTTGTTGAAATTTATACAAGAGTGTTATGCCAAAGACGGCATAGGTGATTATTGAAGAGAATTTAGAATTGGCCCTGATTTCCTTGGTGCCCCCCCCCCCCAACGATGAGTCTCACTTCGTTTTCCTGACGCTGTGAGCCATGCTCCGTGGATTGCAAAGGATATTTATGCCTTTAACTTAGGCCTACATTTAGGCCTATTCCAAGATGAATATTTAAAAAAGGAAGGGTAGGCCTTATAGGTTAATTATTTATCAACCAACCAACTTTAACTTTAGTTACCAACGAAACATGAATCCGATAGAACGTACAGCTTCCTCATCTAAACCGTCAAAGCTACTGTTATCGTAGTAATAATTTTTTCTCACATGAGCGTAGTTACTTAAAAAAAAAGGTTGTTGAAACGTTCCTGCACATGAGTGGATCGGCTCCATTGTAGATGATAAGCTGCGGTTGATGAATACTAATTGTGGCAACGTGGACTAAAAACAGTAATCACATCTTACTAACGGTGCATGCAATCTGGTGCACAGTGCCATCTGAGTGATACACAGACACAGTTCCGGGAAGTGCCGAGCAATTAAGAACACATTGGTACATCAAACCCTTCCGAACCTTAATCTTCATGCTGTTTTTTAGTAGAAAAAAGCGAGATTTGTCAGGTCAGTTCAGGACAAGAAGTTGAAGCAGGGTTGAAAATGAAGAGTAGAAAGAAGGGGTCATGCTGTATTTTCTAAGGTACAAAGATACCACTTAATAATTTAGCGTTTTTGTGGTGTTGAACTTAATGATTGCCTCTTGACAAGAAAATGGTTGACTTCTGGCATGGACATATGAAGAAAAGAAAAAGGTTAGCGAGATATTAAGCGAAACGAACAGATATGCTGGAGCAATAATAGCAAAATGGATGTCAACAAGACTAATATTTTAAATTTGTAAGGAAAAACTTGGATCAACATTGCCACATGAATGTAAAACATGAGCTCTTTGAATAAAAATACACTGAAAAAATAAGGAGGCTAGAAAGAAATACAATTAAACAGATGTTTGGGATGAAAGAAAACACAAGGCGGATGCGTAAGAAGAACAAGAGAACGAGGAGAAACCAAATAAACGTGTGACAAAATTAACAATAACATATCGAGGGGTTATTGGTAAAACAACGCAAGTCCAAGTTTTAATTATGTTTCAAAAACGATTTTCCATGCATTTCTCTTTTTCTTTTTATTCTTTAACAGATGTAGTCAATTAAAAAAAAATCTCTATTAATAATAAAAATTAACCTTGAAAGTAAGTTTCATGATTTATCATTGCACTTGAACACCTTTAAATTCGGTTTTCCATAATCCACATGAGACGACTTGGGTAGATTTACCACTACTAACTCCAAGATATAGAGCTGTGAGAGAAAGAAAAATGGGAGAAATACAAGAGAAACGGGGGACACGTCAAGAAACGGAAAAGCATTGCCAAGAAGCAGGAAACGTAATGCACACGACTGATTCGCGAAAAAAAAAACACATTATACAGAAAAAAATAGAATATATGACTGATTTGCTCCAAACAATAAGATATTTCTAGCCTCATGAACTAGAGACAAACAACTGTATCTACCCAGTGATTGGAAACGATTCCAGAGCCCTTCAGCGAACTGGAATTTCGATAGGCCCATAAGATATCTGTCATAATCATTTAAACCACCACATAAAATATCGGTATGGAGAACCATACACGACTTCCATGTTATAAGATTTATATTTAAAATCATTTACTTGAATTCGGTTCGATAACGTCTAACAAGTTGGGTGTGTTCCTTGCAAATCGAGTTTTATTTTTGACAAATTCAAATGAAACATTTCCATAAAAAGTACTTCATTGTTGCCACTAACGTAGTACACATATAGAAAAAATTCTACACCAGACACACAGACAATTTCGGAAAATGACTTTTCTTCATGTTATGAGGATAGTACAATCATAATCAGCCCTTATCTCGAACAAGATTTTTTCGGCCATCACCATACTTCCGTTTCCTTACGGAACGCGGAAGTCAAAAACGTCAAAACCGGAAAAGCATAGCCAGAATCTGGAAATCTCTGGGCCTAAACGTTGCGCAAGCGAGTGATTCGCGACAAAAATGGGATAGGCCTATGTGACTGATTTGCTCATGGAATAGAGACAAACAATTGTATCTACTCAGTGATTGGAAACGTTTCCAGAACGCTTCAGCAAACTGGAATTTCAATAGGTCTAAAATATCAGTGATAATCATTTAAACCACCACATAAAATTAATAATAATACAAGTCGTGCATTCGTAACCCTGTCACCGTAATCAAGACCTCCATATCTTGGTAAAACGTAATTCATAAATTGTAGAAACATTTGAAATTCTTTAAACATATATATAGGTACATGTGAACCTCTAACACAGTTCTCTACACAAATATTTTCCTACTTTAACTGGCGATGTCATGTCGACTACCTGACTTTCTATTGCAGCCGACTTGGCTCCACCTCTTCGTTTATCTTTCCGTTGCTCGCACTTCTCCAACATTCTACAGTCTCCCCTTTTCCCGTACTACTCTCACTTTGTCTTTCACCGCCTCTCTTTACCCTCCCTTTCTTTCTTCAAATCACACCACCAGTTCTCACAGTGTCTCTCGTCTACTACTCATTAATAATACTAATAAAACTATATTTAAACGGGTGTAATTTATGGTTGAAAAGAGAGAGAGAGAGAGAGAGAGAGAGAGAGAGAGAGACGGTGTTCTATTTTCTGCCACAGCGGTAGCAGTTACAGCGTCTAGCGCTATCATTTCTCATTGGCTAAATGGTCTTCTGTCGAAATGGAATCTCGAGACGAAGAAGAAGGAGGAGAAGGAAGAAAAAAATACGCCAGCAACTGGTCTCTCTTCAAATTTGAAGATTACTCGGCTGGGCGGAACCTTTTAGCCGGCTTGATTGATAGTACCTCGCAGCAACACCTTGCATACATATTTCATTCAACGCGGGCTAAACAAACACGTTATATGTTATGCCCGATAATTTACGGTCGTCCGGTTAATGACTGAACACACATAATGCCTAATTAAACACTTAGCGCGCGTTCTACCTCGCCTCGCACCCCCCCCCCACAGACTTATACACGCGTTTGTGTACCTGACTGAGGTAATGTTGATGATGCCTGTCTGAAATGTTTCACAACTGTTTCGGTTGATTTTAAGTTAATTTATTTGTAAATGAACTGACTGTTTTTCTAGTTTGATTTACGCTTTAGAATTAGTTTGAGACATAACTTAATATCCAGACAGCTTCATACATAAAAGTGTTTGTTATTTGTGAAATTAGTAGTCCTACATCAAACTATGTTTTCAGATAAATAAATTTATATATTAAACATACCAACCTAAATCGATTGGGATAAGGTTCGAATACTCTCTCTCTCTCTCTCTCTCTCTCTCTCAAACTCCACCCAGGATTGCGCTGGTCCTGTAAAGCTCATTATGTGACATCAAATCTCACCATCCAAAATTCCTTCGGTGTCCGTTCTCTGAACGTCACTGTACGGACACTTTCCCGACAGACAGTTCTACCGACGCTGGGTCCGCTATCTGGGCAGTCAACTAGTTAGCGCCCTCGATCAACACCCATCTGTGCCGGGTGAATCTTGGGCCCGGCTTCGGCGAACACTGACCCCAAATTAGACCACGTCGATTTAAACCCTACGGCCCGGCCGGTAGCAACCCACATTTAGGAGCCCCCCCCCACACACACACAGTCTTATTGCCATCACTTATCCGTAAAAATAATAGAACACGTATCTCAGTTTTAACTCGACCGTTTGGCATTTGTCTGTCTGTCTATTTGGGGAATGGGACATGGATCCATACGCGTACCCTATAGAACCCTATACGCGTATCCTATAGGGATTTTGAGATTAATCCCTAAACATTTAGGGGGCGGGAGGCATAATAGTGGTGAGAGGGTCAACATTGTGAAAAAATTTCAAAAATCTATGTGGGGTATCAAATTTAAGGGAATTTTAACAACAATATGGGGTTCATTTTTTAACATTTCAAAATGTTTGAACGTCAGGGCCCAATAAGTGGGTGAAAATCGTAGGGTATCAAATTAAAGATAAGTTTAACTAATATCTGAGTGTAGTGTTAAGTTCTGGAAATTTCTAAACCTTAGGATTTCAGAGCTCAAAAGAGTGATAGCACTTTTACAAAAAATTGCGAAATTGCAGCAGGGTGTAAGCCAAAACCGAATGTCTAGAATTTGTTATGTTTATTGCGTGATTCTGTGCTATGTACAATTAATTGGTATATTATTGAAGAAATTGAAGAGTAAACGCGATTTTTGTAATTTTTCCATAAACTTAATCGAAAAAATATCTAACAGACCAATTGAAATTTTTGTAGGCTAATAATAAATATATTTCGTTCAAAGTAGTGAGCGAGTTTTGCTCACAGAACTAGTACTAGTATGTACCGGTACCATACTAGTTGTAGGAATTGCAAAGGGAAGACTGTGAACTTAGAACGCGTTTTGCCCGTTTGGTTTGGTTTTACATTTTCGTTGTTCATTTACATTTCCGTTTAAGTTTATATTTTCGTTTTGAATTTGGATTTCTTCACATTAATACTGAATATTAATCATCATAATCCTCAAGGTTTAAACCAAGAATGGTTTGTTCCCGTCTCAAATAGGCCAATATTACAGCTGGTCACTTCCTCGGACGTCCCACACCTCTCCGGCCCCTCGGCTTATAGTTCAATAGTTGTTTGGGGATGCGGCAGTCATCCATTCGCCAAAGACGTTCCCACCAATTCAGCCGATACTGGACGATCCTGTCGAGTATACTCATAATATTCAGTTCCTGCCATATATCAGCGTTTCTTCTATGATCATGGAGAGTATACCCTGCCACGTTCCACGTGCTTCGATGCGGCTGGCCTGGCCTTTCGTTAAAGTCCAATTCTCAGACCCATAAAGGAGTGTGGAAAGAGCCATCACCTTGTAGAATTTTAGGCGTGTTCCTTTACTTGCTGACTTAAGAGTTCGCCTGATGGTCCCGCACATAAGGTTGAAGTTATGCACCACGTCGTTGCTTGCCTTATAAGATACACTGTAGCCCAGGTATTCAAAACGCCTAACTTCTAAATATTAATATTAATTAACTGTGAAATAACATCAGTTACATTTTACACAACGTTGTAACTGTTCTGTAAAACTGTCTATAACTTTTATTTGCGCATAATATTTTCTTTGACATAAAATTCTCTTGTCACCCTTATTTATCAAGTCTTTTTCACTCGTTTGGGTTTCCTACTTTTTCCTTATTGGTGGTTGATTAGTTAACCGCAGTGATAAACAAGGACCGCTGTCAGAGCTTCTTAAAGGCAAGATCTAGACTACGGATGGAAAGCAGGCAACACGTTTTTTCCGCTGATTTGTCAACAACTATTGGGAATCGAACGCAAGCCGCGAAATTTAGCTAGCCAGCGGCTTACTGGATCCAGCCAATTCTCTCATCACATTGTTGTAAACTCGCATTACACTTCCTAAGCTCAGTTTCTGAAACGATATCAAGTGGCCAGTGGACAATAATGAAGCGATATGTGGCAGCGTTTAACCTCTGACTCGACCTTCGTTACAATCAAATAACGGCATTATCAATCACTTTTTGCGTCCAGTGAGTATTTGTAAAACAAATCAGACCAATAATTGTCGTTTTGGCCATTGTGTCGGGTTTTATTTGAATCATGTTTCTAATGTGTTACAACAACAAACGCATTACGTATACAAAAACTATATAGGTCACCTTATTGACCTAATTTTTCAAGTGCACTGAATATACAATTAAGAACTTGTTAAGCGATTGTATAGGGCTAATACAATTTTCATTAGCTAAACAATGAACGGTTAAGCAAGCAATGAATGGTCAAAGATTTGACAAGTACTGGGTTCGAATAAAACTCAGTTTTATTTAGAGGTCAATCCGCTAATAAAGTTACTGCATTTATCTTGCTCGAAGACCATTATCTAGATGAAATAAAATAATTAAAAAACATTTTACTTTTATTAGTTAATCATTCCGGTGAAAAAAATGTAAATATTTCAACACTGTAAACTCCAGCTGTGGCGAAAAGTCAAACAAATAATTATTGATCCGGTCAACAATGAATTTATAGTCAACAGTCAAGAACATCTGTTTTTGTTCAGATTTTTTCACAAAATATCCTTGATACAAAAGATTACTTATCGCATCAAGTCAGTGACGTATTTGGACAGAGAATTGACAACAAAAAAACGATGAATTTTTCATTTTTTTTTTTTTATTTAACATATCATCGCTGTATTTGAACTGTAACATAGGATTTTTGTTAATCACAACAAAAACAAATTCTTCGCTTATCATTGGTATTTTTATAACTGGGCACCATTTTAACACAGTTCATCTCCTAATTATCATTAGTGATACTACTTTAATAAGTGCCAGCTTTTTTTATAAACGGAAACCATTTTATTTTTTTTTCTTGGGGAAACTTTTTATTTCTCCGTTAATTGTTGTAATTTCTACAGAAAATAACTAATTAATCGCTATGTTGGCAAGCCATTTTCGGCAGGGTGACCAACCTTTATGATTATCAGACCCACGATGGATCGAACTAATAATTGATTAAAATTAATTTCACGTGGAACGAAACGAGTATCTGTTTGATCAACTAACTATTCTAGTTTTAATTAAAAACTAAATTTTTGTTACAGTTGTACTTTGGATTGTAAGATGCTTACACTGCTTTTAATGAAAATCCATTGATTCATTGCAAAATTTTAATTTTTATGTTTTTGCCAGTGAACATCAGGGTAAGGAAAAGAAGCATAAGAAAAAAAACTTGGGATGAAAGCCTTTCTAGAAGAAACTAAAAGTAAATAATTAAAACAGGACGGCTGGTGGTAAGAACGGAGGATATACGGAAAAGATTTTCTAAATAATAATAGAAGAAATAATTAAAGGGAAAGAGACAAAAGAAGATAAAAGAATCTATTAAAATTTACGTTTCAATGTGTCATAAATAACTGCTAAAAATCTTATTAGTCTTCCGAGATTCATTTCTTTACAAAACTGCACTATTATTTAACTCACAACATATGTGATTTGTAGCTTATTTCTTGGTCATTTTACCATAGAACTGTCTCTGATGCTTATTGTGATTTAAGAAATCAGCGAAATATACATGCAATAGGTTTTTATTTAGAACGATATTTTTGTAACATTAGTTTAGAAATCAGAATAGCAGCGTCGTCGGAAAATCATAAAACACATTTTCAGTGCTAATCGATAGGAAATGTGACGAATACACCGTAGACTGTAGGCCGTGGGTTTGCTACCCCAATTACAGGCGTACATAATAATTGAATTTTCCTTAACAAGGATTTATAATGTTTCAGCAGTTGCATGCTGTCAGAACATATTGTTACTTGTAACAAACTGTTTTCTTTTTTAATTAAGTAGTATGGATTGTGCCTACTTGACACACGTGTGCATATATTTATAATATTAATTGACGGCAATAATAAAAATGCTCATTGCAATAATAATGTGCTCTTGCACATTCTCCTTTTGTATTTTTTTATTACTGTCAACAGATTTTTACCAACAAAGGAGGTATGTACCATCTTCAAAATGTATGATTTCTGCTCATTGGAAAATATTGGAATAGAAAATTAAAGAAATTCAGTACTGAAGAATGAAAAAGTATCTCGTTTCAACGAATTTTTGTTAACATTATAAAAATATAGAATTTTAACAGTTAAATAGAAGGGACGATTGAAATGGTAAGGCTATCGTCTTTAACATTCCTGTAAAAGTGATGAAGTAAACAAAATAGGCTATATGAAACAAGATGTCACTCGGTAGGGAGAAAAATTGTGGAAAGAGTTAGTAAGAAGAGGGATAATGTGAAACTATAGAGAGAGTTACGCTTGACAAGAAGACTCGAAATGGAAAAACATTACTTAAGACAGCTTAAAGCTTGACTTGTGCCTTACACCCGTGAGGGTTTGACAAGACTGAAGAAAAATATGGGTTGTACAATACTGCAAGGGAAGCCAAGTCTTATTATTTTCAAAATTATTAAATACCGGACTGTCAGGCTGTGGTAGGTTGCTGTAAATTCTCGACATCGTTGGCAACGTTTCGTATTCTCCCTCGGGGATCCTCTTCTTCAGGTCGCAAAAAGCGACAGAATGTACAAAAACAGTTAGGGCAGATCTTAAGCCGAACGGTACATGTCGGGTATCGGTCGGCCTAAGATGTATCGGGTATCGTTCGGTCTAAGATCTGCCGTAACTGTTTTTGTACACTCTGTCGCTTTTTGCTGCCTGAAGAAGATGTCCGATGGGGGATACGAAAGGTTGCCGACGATGTCGAGAATTTACAGCAACCTACCACGGCCTAACAGCCCGGTGTGTAATAATTTTGAACACATTGACACCGGCCGTGTAAGCTTAAGGAAAAATCCAAGTCTTATTGATTGAACGAGCAAAGCGAGTTCTCAGTTTTGACGCGACCGTTTGGGATTTGTCTGTCTGTCTCACGGCAACGTTGGATGTCCGTACATTCAACCTGCAGAGCTCTATTGTTTTCCGAGATTGATACCCCCCCCCCCAGAACGGGGTGTCAGGAGGGAAAAAGTGGGAATCAAAATTTTGAAATAAGCAACACGTGGGATATCAAATTAAAGAGAATTTTAACCACGATCAGAATATAAGGATCGTCTTTGGAAGTTTTAAACGTTTGGGGCACCAGAGCCCAACGTTTTTGCCAGGGTGGGACAAATTCCACAGAATTGCATGCAAGAAGTCAAATCAAACAGAATTTTAACCAAAGTCTGAATGTAGAGTTCAGGCTTGAAAACTAAAAGCTTTCTGGACAACGGAACCCAAAAAGGTTTCCGTTTCAAAACAACAGTTTTGAAAAAAAAATGTACAAACTCATCCCGAACATCAGACTAAAGAGAATGATGTTAACCGAAATCCGAATATAGTGATTGCTTTGAATGTTTTTATTTCTAGGCGTACCACAAGCCAAAATTGGAAATTAAAAATTTGAAAAATTATATAAACGTTTAACCGAATCCTGCAGATCAAGAAGCTTACTATTATATAGTAACTATATAGGTCTACATTAAAAACAACCTTCAAACTGCTACCAGTGTGTTTACTAGCGTGTGTATCAACAACCTCACACACACACACACACCCAAGCTATGCGGTAAATGAGGTACACACTAGTGGTTTAACTATCTCCTGGATTAGTTATGTTTAACCGTCTACTCTGTAGTGGTTTCACGCGTACACGTTTTCTCTGCTAACGAGTAGGCCTACTAGGCCTATATATCGTCAGCTGGTCCCTAGATATAGGTTATCATATGATGGTAGGCACAGTTTGTTGCTCACTGGGGTGGTGAGTCATATTCTGCCAGTTTGTTTTCAGATGTCGTCTATCAAATCTCATCTACTTTATATTAAATCGTACTTAATTATTGTCTTGTATAATTTCAATCTAGTCTTTCAACTAACGACCAATATTTATCTAACATAAACTTACATCGAAGAATCCCTCATTCGACCAACTTAGCTATCTTTGTCAGTGAATTAATGTATCTTCATTCATTTGTAATTTGGTTTAGGGTATTACGGAGATCCTGCCCGACTTTCTTAGCTTTTTTTTTGAACAAGATCTTCTTTTTTGAAACTTGTCCTTAAAACTGAACCGTTTCATTCCTTCCGGCCGCCCATTTTTTTGTTAAGAATCTCGTCCCTTGCTTGGTAAGTACAAAAATTAATCTTCATGATTAAAGAAGATATTTCTCATTTAGTTCTTTTTCAGACCCACTCTGTTCTCCTCTTTACTTCGAGTTTATAGTTTTCCTCCACCTTCTCTTTATAGTTGTCCTTCTTCTTCTCCTTCTTCATAGTTCAAAATGATCTTTGATATTCTTTGCCCTTCTAGTCTTAGCATGTGTCCATACCACAAATGTTGTTTTTCTCTGTTTTGGCCGATAGTTTCTTTCTTACCAATTGGTTTCTTTATGTCTTCTATTGTTGTGTGGACACCCTACAAGTACGTCTCAGAAAGTCCGTTTCTGCAACTTCAATTCTTTCGTGATTTTCTCTTTGATTGTCGATCATTCTGTTCTATAAGTCATTACTGACTATCGTGGCTCTATAGATATTTATTTTCCTTTTCTGTCATTTCTGTGTTAGCAAAGGAGCAAGTTTCACGTTTGCATTTCTCTTTTTTTTCTTCTATTCAATAATCATTTTATATATTAATAGGTCCAAAAATTTCTTTCCGACAAATAAACAAGTTAAGTAGATTTATTTCCATTTAAACGCCGACAGTTCTAACAATTTGTAGTTGGAAACCTGATAAAGTAAGGAAAGGTAGTTGGATCAATTCAGTCATAATTAATTCTCTTAATGGTGATAATTTTACAGAGTACAGCAGCCATTCTTCCCGCTTTTCGTGTTAAAAAAAATCGATATTAAATACTCGGTAATCGAACATACGAACATATTTTGATGACACCAAGCGTCACTCACCACTAAAGTGTCCGCGGGACCGTGTTTTCTGCACGATAAAAGTATGCTAAAAGACAGCTGCTAATAGGTTTTACTACCTGTAAAAATCAAAACGTACTTTTCTCAAGCAATTGATGTAGGCCTATCTTGAATTACTATATTACAGGCTAGTACACAGATGCAACATAAGAAATAACCTTGCTTTAAAAATACGAGCTTATAACTGCATTTCAAACTAATGATTGTTGCACTTGTGTACATGTATGCTATATGTAATTATAGAAATCCATTAATTCTTGCAGACATTCCAAAACAACTATGTACGTATGTGTTCATTGATAGTGTTCACTACAGCGTTCCATTCTTATATAATTGTACTATTTTTCATCATAATCATCATCAGCGACATTCCGTCCACTGCCTTCCGTGTATTAACCTCTCGTACATTTATTTATCCTTTCTTCGTAAGTTGTTCTTCATTCTTCGCGGCAGCTGTTACAACTCTTTCGTTAATAAGCGGCGTATGCCTGATTAGTAGCAACTAATTAATTAATTGTTATATACAATGCGGTCGTCAATTAACATTACCTGTGTGACAGCGATATATATAAGGCCGATGCGTGACACATTCGTCCACGCGTCCACGCTTGTGTAGAGAATAGACTACAGTCGCCCGAATAAACCACAATTGATTATCCGATTTACAGTGTTAAATGAGAGTCGGTTAGAAATATAAGAAAGGAATAAGAGAATAAAACGGAAAATGGTGGAAGTGAAACTACGATTATTTGCATCGAGAATCTGTCACGAAACATGGCTACTTTGAGGTTGGATCGAATATGTAGATTGAGAAGGTTCAGGCTCTGACGATAAATTAATTTTGAGAAAATTGCAAGCAGCAGTTAATTAAAAAAAATGTAATGTCAAAAATAAAACAAAATAAGTGAAAAACAATTTTATAACTTGTTAATTTAAAAATTAAAAATTTAATTCTATTGTTTTAAAATGTTTTTATTTTTAATAAAGTAAAACCAGATTATACAGTTTTCCTACTAATTGTGATTAAATTCTACTGTTAAATTATTTTTTATTTTTAATAAAGTAAATCCAGATTATACAGTTTTCCTACTAATTGTGATTAAATTCTACTGTTAAATTATTTTTTATTTTTAATAAGGTAAATCCAGATTACACAGTTTGCCAAATAATTGTGATTTAATTCTACTGTTAATTTTTAATAAAGTAAATCCAAATTAAGATATGGGCCTACAGTTAGCCAACTAATTGTGATTTAATTGTACTGTTAATTTTTTTTTAATAAAGTAAATCCAGATTATACAGTTAGCCAACTAATTGTGATTTAATTCTACTGTTAACTTTTTTATTTTTAATAAAGTAAATCCTGTTTATACAGTTAACCAACTAATTGTGATATAATTCTACTGTTAATTTTTTTAATTTTAATAAAGTAAATCCAGATTAAGATATGCAGTCAGCCAACTAATTGTAATTTATTTCTACTGTTATTTTTTTTATTTTTAATAAAGTAAATCCAGATTATACAGTTATCCAACTAATTGTGATTTCGTGCAAATATTTTCAATAAAAGTATAATATTTTTCTTATTATTATTACACCCAGCATTTGAAAATTTTTGTTTAAAAGTAAATATTTTTCGGTAACAAACAAACAATATTTTTATGGGACAATATAGGCATAGGTAGGCCTACTGTCTTTTATTAATATTATACGTTAATAAACGTTTATAGCTGATTCAAACAACATAACCTAACATTACTGTCCATGATTGTTAGGAAATGTTTGCGTATTATCGTGGATTTGTAGTGGATCTCTTCCCGTCTATTACCTTGGGTAATCGGGAGTTGAGTGTATATTTTAAATCATCTATATGTTTTTAATTCAAGGATATATTTTTCGTTTAATTGGTACGCTGATATAGGCTTAAGTATTGGCCATCGTTTGAAACTGTTAGCATAAGTCCAAAAATTTCTCTCCGACAAAGAAGTAAGTTAATTAGATTCATTTCCATTTAAATCCATTTAGGATTAAAATAGTTCTAAAAATTTGTATTTGGAACCCCTGTAATATATGGAATCGGACAATTCGGTATATCGTAATTAATTCTCTTAGTGTAGACAATTTTACAAAATTATTTTTTACGATGTTAAAAAGTACCATTTTAAATACTCGGGAATCGAACTATTTAATCGATATCAAAAGCGAACGGATCGGTGACACCAAGCGTCACCACTAAAGTGTCCGTGGGTCCGTGTTTTTATGCAGGATAAATGTTTTAATTATTACACAACAGAATTGTAAAGGTTTTACTATTTGTAAATATATAAAACGTACTTTTCTCAAACAATCCATGTTCCCCTTTTCGTATAAAAAAAAACGTTCATTTTACCCATTGTTAATCGAGGACATAGGACAGCGTTGTTCTAAAAAAAAACGAGTCCAAATCTATCTGAGTTTCATTATTGTCATGAGAGATACATTATACCAATCATAAATAATAATGACCCTTTTGTTCCAGGAGGAGGAACTTAAATATTTTGGCATTTGACTGGAAAAACGCTTGAACGTGAACGAATCACATGGAGATAAAGTCTCCTTAGCTTCGTGTAGCTTGTAGCAAGTTCATGCGTCACACATCCCAGTTATCCCTTACAAATAAATGCTACTTTAAAATAACACAAAACATCTCGTAGGTGTATAGGTACCGGTACGTAGGATTCAATACATGATCCGAATATAGTAAAGATTGTCATTAGCCCCCCCCCTCTTCCGGTCGCTCGCCGAAACTCTCTTAGCTTCAACAGCGTCGTTTTCCTTCCCTAACGTACGAACCATCAGAACGTCTGAACCTCCTCCCCACCATATCACTGTCAAACGCCGCGGGCGATTGTTGATGCCCCCCCCCCCGTAATGTCAGCCTCGCTAAGCAATTTATGAATAGCCCCTAGTAACTTACTTTCCTCTCTGTTTGCCATTCTCCCTTCAGGGAAATCCTTCTCTAGCGCATTCCTTGCCCTGTGCTACCTCTTGCCACCGGCACTGAGGTTCTCTGGCTCGCGGAGAACGACTGACGCCTCAACGCGGCTGCCTGCTGTGTCCGAGACGGGCGGCATCTGCTGTCCGTTTACAACAAACTTCCGGCGTCATCTAGCGGATAACCGCGTTGGCGTGTCCCTCCCATTTTTAGGTACCTCTTCAGGAAAGCCAGCACTGTTTTCATCTGGCAGTCATCGGGTACGTCCCGGAAGCTGCAGTCAAGCCACAGGTGCAAAGACGCCCCACTAATTAAATAAAAAAACTTCAACTTCAAATAACAGCAGTGCTTGAATGATGTTCTCTGCGGTATCGAAGTCGGTCGAACAGTTGCCAGTAAATATACTTACGTCGGGTATTTATCAAGCGATTGACGAGCAGGTTGAAGCGACATGATCCGTTAGAAGTAACCTCAACAACACTTGCCTTCTTAGTGCTCAGTTATTTTGGACATTTATGTCATATCATGCTCACTGTACAATGGAATATCACTTCTCTGTCTTACTCAGCGTATCAGTCCAAACACTTGCCGTCTTCCAAACGGTAGGTCGTATAATCCCACGCATATCAATAAAATAAAAACTCATCGTTATGGATTTACATATCCCAATCAGGATTTTATGCACAAATGTAAATTGTATTCAATTTCCTTCTATGTCATTGTGTTAGCGTATATTTTAGCATTAGACAAGGATGTTTGTAACGCTTTAAATGTACATATTAAAAGAATGATCATTTATTCAGATCACTAACATCTGTGTCCAATGCTAAAACACAAAATAATGCAACAATAATATGCTCTATGTTAAGGTTAAACTTTATGACGGCGTATAAAAGCCGATGAAAATAAATCACCCACGTTCCATTTACGTTCAAAAGAGACGGTTACGCTGATTGGAAAACAAATCCAAAAACGAAAAGCTGTAAAATTACTCAGGGATTGACGTCGACACAAGAGTGACGTGGGTCGAGCTTACGTATTTATAAAAAGGGCTGAACATCCAAATAGACCTATCGGATTCTATGGGGAGAAATTCAGAGCTGCTAACAGAAAACAAGTTACGGCTCAATGGAATTACTTAAAAGGCGTTTCGGGCATCCCTTTAGGGCTTTTATAGTTATTCAAAGATTTTGATTTTACAAAGATATGAAAATAAAGTGACCCGGGCGATAGTACATGCTTTATTAATATGTTCATACTTTGAAAAGCACATCCATTTCTTGTAATCTTAGTTTAATACCTTTGAAGCTCCCGAAAGTTCCTTGAAGTGAGCCTTCCTCCGGAATTTTCAGTTCTGAAATATTAATATTTCGCCTTCCCCAATCAATAATAATTTTTATTTTACGTTCGTTATTTTAATAACGATCGTAAACTGTAAATTTAGTGTCATAAAGTTTAAAATAATAAATTTTTTATTTAATTAATGCTTGATACCTTTACTTGGTGAAAATCCATTGTAAATTATAGTAAAAAATAAAACCATAAAATAGTTTTAGTGATTTCCACTCGTCAATTTATTAAAATTATAAAACCATGACAGCTGTTTCGGCAGCACAGTGCCTTCATCAGATGGAACAGCTTGTAAGTCAGCTTACACCATCTGATGAAGGCACTGTGCTGCCGAAACAGCTGTCATGGTTTTATAATTTTAATAAATTGACGAGTGGAAATCACTAAAACTATTTTATGGTTTTATTTTTTACTATAATTTTTTATTTGATAATATTTTCTTAAAATTTTATATGGTAGGCCTAAGCACGTTATAATATATAATTCTATTCTTATCTATATATTCCTTATCTATACCCAAAAAGCGAAAACATTTACTATTCAGAGAATGCGTTTGCATTTAGGCCTAAGGTTCTAAGATACCTATAACAATGCACAATATACCAAAAATGTTTACTGCCCATTCATACATATTAATAAATAGAGTATGACGTTTAAAAATAATTTCAAATAAACTTCCTTCTCAATAGCCTATTTGAATGAAAATTCATACATCATTGAAGGCCAATATTTTTAATAAATAGTTTCCAATACGTAAAACGCAATATCCACACGGTCTTTTTTTGTAACATTTTTCGGTACTACTAAATAATTTTCAGTTTTTTAGCGAATTCATTTCATTCATCTTCATAAAAATTTTTTTAACAGATTAAGAAGGTTGTGAACAGTTTATTACCGGATATGTGAGGTCCAGTCCACTTTCAAAACTCCAATCTGAGCCCTCCCCCCGCCCCGGCACCAGACTTGTTCGCTTCTAGGGAAATACGACCTGATATTTTGCACAAAAAGTAAAATAAGTACCAAAACAGGGGGGCGGACGGGGAGGGAACGAACGGGACCCCCCCGCAGAGGGTCGAAAAAAGTTGACGAATTTGTTAATCTATTAATTTTTAGGCTAGTTTAGTATTTTTTCAGATGTGCACTCTAATATAGTAGTAAACCTTTTTCAAATGTGCTAACAGGTTTATTACACAGCATTTACGCAGGCCTATACGTTTGAAGTATGAAATATATGAAAATCAATTCAGTCAATAAGTATCATCTAAACAATGTTTCAGTAACGCGTATTTTTATTGTGTTATTACCGTTTCATTTATGGGATGGACTTCAGAATGTTATCACATGTCCTTCAGCCACTTTAAAGATAGTATTGTTGATTAGTCTTATCTTGGGTTTTTCTTTTGTATGAAGCCGACTCGATTAGACTCTCCCCCCCCCCCCCGGCCAAGTTATAGATACGCCACTGTACCAGAATACCTTATAAACATCTCGAAATATTCTTTCGAAGCTCACCTACAAACACTGAATTTGACATTGACAAACTAGTTTCTTCACAAACAAGCTCGAGTATTTATTAATATTGTTATCTTCCAGTGGCTAAGCACGTCCTTCGGCGATTTCGGTTGAAATTCTCTACGAGAGACCTATTCAACATTGCAATTCTTCCAAGCGCTAGGAATCTTCGGATGACGATTTAACTACTGTTCGCTGCCTATTGTTTGTCCAGCGCGGTTGATAGAGTTTTTCTTCGCATGAAGAATCATCGAGAATTATAATAAACCTGGAGGACAACAAACATTATCGTTGGATTATGCCTCTTAGCTTAGGGGCTCTGATCGTCTTTTAAATATTCTCGGTCTAAGTATACTCTTCGTTAAAAGGGAAACCAACGACTCCTAAACGTCGAGAAGGCTATATGTTGCGTATACAGGCCAACTGTTTTCGGCTTGTTTCTCAACCAACGCTGTCGTGTTTTCCTTAAAATCAATATTTTACAAAAGTCGAGACCTACCTAGCCAAGTCGCCTGCTCATAATGCTTCGTCTTATGTAAGTTGAAACTTCAACTTTCCACTTCGGGCGTACACGAGACGTCTTTCATGTTGATGGATAATTTTTACAAATTACTATCGTTAATTAAAAACGTACAGAACGGGAATTAAAATAGAATCAAAAACATACTTTATACAAACTAGGCCTACATTAGGCCTACAGTGAAGTAAGAAGACGTGTTTGAACTCTTTTGAAGCTTTCAAGACACTACTTTGCCGGTGCAAGCGTAGGCCTACTTGATAGCGTTTCTTTTTACATTGAGATTAAATGCCCAGGCTATTCTGTATTCTTTTGGGACTAACATTTTTTTGGCTTCTTACTCTCTTGGCGATGTCGAATTTATGATGAACTTATGGTTAACTTTTCCAGAAGTCGATACCTAGCTAAAACGTTTCTCCGTATCCGTAACGGTAGATTCATAATTCGTTCCGATCCGAAAACGATGGAGTTTTCTTAGGATGGAGTTTAAATGCCCATGGTGTTCTGTATTCTTTTGGCATTAACATTTCTTTGGCTTCTTACTCTCTTGGCGATGTCGTGTTCTTATGGTGAACTTTTCCAGAAGTCGATACCTAGCTACAACGTTTCTCCGCATCCGAAACGATAGATTCATACCATTTAAGCAAAATACTTAGGCCCGTTTCCAATATAAAAATTACATTATGCACAAGAATTGTTCGCTTTAGGAAGAGCCTAGGAGATGATCCTCCGAATAAAACTCAGGGCGGGTCTGGAGGCTCTAATATGGCATCTCCACCACCGGACTTTCCTACAATCGGGTTGGTAGCCCATACAGGGAGACTTAAGCACTTCCAACCGCCTAGAAAGTAAATGGTGAAGGAATGTAGACAGAAATGGTTTGATCACGTAGAACGTATGGAACTATCAAGATTACCACACGTAAGTGCAAAATGTATGAGTAGAAGAACTCTGGGACGGCCAATTAAAAGAGAGAGAGAGAGAGAGAGAGAGAGAGAGAGAGAGAGAGAGAGAGAGAGAGAGAGAGAGAGAGAGAGATCAGTCGTACGGACTGACGACGTAGTAGGCTTTCGGGCTTATACTCGTAATTGCTCGCTCTACGGTACAGGATGGAAGGGCAATTTGCGACAAATTATTGTGGAACACCCAGATTCGTTTAGATTATCTGTGAAAACGTTGTCATAATCGAGTTACGTGTTCGTGTTGCGTAAACATTAATTACAAGTACTCGTTTGTGCGCACGGAATGCAAGCAGGACGGGGGGAGAGAGAGAAAGAGAGAGAGAGTGTACGTGACCAATTAAAGAGCGCGTATAAATTGGTTAATAAGGCTGTAGTACTACTCTTACTACGGTGTAGGGAGATGTAGTACACAGGCTATCGTATGACAAGCGCTGTCACTGCGCATGTCACGGCACGGTTTAGCTGTCAAAATGGCGTTATCGCACGCGTACACACACATACACACTAACGACACGATAATGTGTGTGCACGGGTGTACTGTTACACGTTTTCATTTTAAAAAATTAACCAGAACTTCTGGGCAAACGGGAGATTAGTTTTTAATATTAAGTGTTACAGGTGGATCGCGTAGACATTGTCGCTATACAGGCTTAAGTTAACTTATTGCGTTGATCGAATGATAATACGAATATCTCATCGCTGCTGACTTTTAAAAATATTTATATTCGTTGTTAGTATCTTTTGCGCGACACCCGCAGACAGCGAAAGACGCTGTCAGACGGCAGACGGTAGAGCGGTGTCATATCGACTATTCTCATCATCATCATCATCATCTCTACTTCACGGATTAGACTGCACTGCCTGTTCCGGAAACCGTCTCGTCCTCGGACGTCCCAAATTACGATACCCTTTGAATTCATAGTTCAAGACAAGTTTGGGAAGGCGATCTTGTTTCATTCTTCCCAAATGCTTAGAGCAATTGGTCTTGTATTCCGTAATTATATCTTGTAATTAAAAATTTTGTAATTCTCGCCTTATCTGTGCATTACTTATTCTGTCTCGTAACGTGCACTCTTTGACCAAACTGAGAAATTTCATTTCTGCTGATGTAACGTTCTCTCTGTCTCTCTGTGAAACTACCCATGTCTCACTCCTATACAGCGCCACCGGTACAGCCATAGTCTTATAAAACGTAAGCTTAGTGTCTTTCCTAGTTTTGTGTTTTATGGTTCTATGGATTGTTCCACATATATTTTAAATTTATTATCTTTATTTTCGACATCGCAATCAAGTGCGGGAGATGTTTCGCATCCAAGATGATTAAAACTGGATACCTGCTCCAAGCTGTTTCCATTTACCTCTATAGAATGAGGTGGTTGTATCTCCACAATACTTTTTAATATCTATTTATTTAAACTATATAATTAAAAGTTTAAAGGAAAATTTTAAATGTGGAATTAAGCCTTTTCCACAGTGTACAGTTAGTATTATCTTATATGGATAGTGACTGTTATCAGTGGTAATTACTTTTTTATCTCACATGAGTGTACTTGCCTTGCTGCCAGGTTTCTACGATTGGGTCAATTCCATTGAAGCTACGGTTCATGAATAGGCTACCGTTTTGAGGTAATGTGGACACAAAACGGTAATCTCGTCTTAGTCTACTAACGGTTCAATCTGATTGGTGTACGGAGGCAGTGTCGGGGAGTGCTGACACTGTATTCAGTAGCTGAACAAAATTATTTATCATTATTTTTGAAATTAATTTAATATATCGGTGCTAGTGGTTACAAATCCTCCCCCCCCCCAAGATCAATGGCCTCGTCCCCACCAAACTTTCTCACTGTCCCCTGTCAAGTTTCACCGCCAGTCTGTGCCTCAAATGTAATTCATAATACCTACTGGAAATCGCCAAAAAACGTGACACGTTTATTTTTACTTAGACTTGATATGTTTAAAAATCTACGTTATTTTTTTTTAACAAACAGACAAACTAATTATTACTTGGGCCCATTAGAATTTAAACGATTCAACAGCTGAATAAAATTATTTATCATTATTTATTAAATTAATTTAATATATGAGAGCTAGAGGTCATAAATCCCCCCAAAGGTGGAATAAATTCCCCCCACTCTTCCTCACTGTTCCGTCTGTATGTGTAGGCCTATCTGTATACGCATTATACAAAATTTAAACGAAAAAAGCTGTATAAAACTATTCAATGAGATTTAAAAATAAAAATTTTAACCCCCTTGACCATTTTGTTTAGGCTTTCAGTGGCAGGTTTTATTTTTTTATTTTACAATCTTGAATATTTTATTATAACAAACACATTGATTTTTGAATCTTTTATAAAAGAAAGGTTTGGCCTACTATTTTTCTAGCGGAAACGTAAATTTTAATTACCCTTAACGTTATATAAATACATTAAAACACAGTTTAATCTTTAGTTGCGTCTAAAATCCCCCCTCTAAATTCTATAATATTCCTCAAAATTTCCCCTTCTCCCATGGCCGAACGAGCACCATGATCCCCCGTGCGTGCGGACACCCCTGAACAGTGCATAGTATACGTCTGGTGTTGCAGCCTGTCGGGACTGTGACTGCGTTTTTCTTCTTCCGTGAAGAATTATAAAGAAACAAAAGAAGAAGGAAAAAGCAATTCCATTGCGTAAAACCAGGAGAAATGAAAATACGTACAGCGTGTTGAGGTGGCCTACACGCACGCGCGCGTATAAATAAATACGTATCTGTATAGTTTGTTCACTCTTAGAGTGGATCCTGATGTAAAAAAACCGGAATGATACAACACAGAGGCATATACAGTACAAAACTTTCTCAAAGGATTCAAAACAGATTTGATGAATTATAGGCTATATCATTTATCTTATTTTTAGTTGTACTACTCCCAATTGTATTAAACCAATTATTAATCAATCAATTAATGATAATTACTTGCGAACTACTTTATTTATAGCGGAGGATTTAGTGATGCGGCCACTAATCTAACCAATCCGGCTCAAGTACAAGCACATGGTTTTGTTTATATCAAGATCCTCTCTTAAGAGTGAACAAACTTTATACTTTGTTTCAGTGTTGTGAATACATGTATATATGTAGGCCTATCTCGCAATAACTGTATTACATATTTTATCACTACGCTTTTTCACGTTTCTTGATGCACTCATAACTTACTAGATTATATAAAAACGAAACATTTTACAAAAAACTTATACGATATTTGGTTTGTTGCAAAGAGCTGCGGAAGACTTGCCTGTGTCTATTTCTTCTTCGGAGAGTACACTGAAGAAGCAGAACCGATCGAAACGATCTGCAAAATAATATACTATTTGTAAAGATTTTCTTAAATTTTGTAATAACTCATTACAAAAGTTACAAGCGTTATTTCTTTGTAAGTAACGCCACGAGTGTCTTGCAGTGTTCTTGATTAATATTATCAAATTATATTTCTTCTGCAAGATATTGATATTATCTTAATTATCCTGACGTACGTTCCACTGATAGATTCAGTATCTTCAGAAATTATAAATATATAAATTATATTTATAATGAATGAAATATCAATAACTTGCAGAATAAATATAATTTGATAATATTAATTAAAAGTTAAATTATTTGCATTAAACATGGCGCGTGTTTGGGTAAACACACGAGGAACATTCAACCTGCGATACAGATTAATTTACTAAGACAATCTACTCCGTTCACTGACCGACCGTCTACAGGAGCTGTTACCTTGAAACGCGTCGGTAATTCTCTTTCCTTACCCATTGAAATTGTTCCTATAACAGTAAAACTGTATTATATAATTTTCGATTTATGGTAACTTTATTACGGAAAAATATTTGCACAGTAATTAAGTAGGTCTCAGCGGAAACCGTTTATGTAATTTTCTCACCAAGAAAACTCTTTTAATCCTGCAAAGTAATTTTTATATAAAGTATTTATACCATTAGACCGTTAACTAAGCAGACCTATTAAAACAGAGTACGGAATTGCGAAATAAATTTACCCGCATATTTTTCCTATAATAAGTTATATGAATATTCTCTTACTTAAAAAAGTTCCTAACAAATTACACAAACATGTGCTTACAGACTTGTAGGCCTATGTAGGCTAATGCGTTTGTGTGTGTGTGTGTGTGTGTGTGTGTGTGTGAATGAGAGAGAGAGAGATTTTGGTCTTGAGGAGCTTCATACAAAAGAAAAAGCAAGTTAAGACTAATAAACACATTATAATCTTTAAAGTAGCTGGAAAAAATCTAGTAGTATGCTGACATCAACAGTTCCATTAAAGTAACAACATAATAAAAATAAGCGCTATTGAAACATCGTTTATAAGATACTTATTGACTAAACTGATTTTCCTATGTTTCATATTTCAAACGTACACGCAAATGCTGTGTAATAAACTTGTTTTTAGGCCTATATTTAATAAAGGGTCACTACTGTATTGGTGTACGCAGCAGAGAAATTAGTAAAGCAGCTTGAAAATTAAGAGATTTTTCGTAAATTTTCGACTCTCTGAGGGTGTTCGGTGCCGTTCACCCCCCCCCCGTAAATACGTCCCAGAGAGAGAGAGAGAGAGAGAGAGAGAGAGAGAGAGAGAGAGAGAGAGTCTGTGTCACTCTGTTAGAGAACCACTAGTTAAAAAATTGAAAATTTTCTAAATTTACGCAAATAAAATACAGTTAATAAAAGTCGCAGATGAAACAAAATATAAATCACTAATTACTTTTAACGAATAGAGTATAAATCTAGGAAACAAATGAATAATATAAATTTATTAGAGCAATAAAAACTCGATATAAAGCGATGTCACTGCGGTTTGTATGTGTACACAATCTCTGTGTGAAATACGCAACATTGTGCGCACAGCTGTTCTTTCAATAAAACAAAATTCATTTCTCTTTGGCCCGTTACGTCGGTTTACGTGTTTGCTCGCTCGGTTTCGATTCACCACTACCTGCGAATAGCAATTCAGTAACCCTATACTTTCACAAACACAACGCTTACAAGTTAATTAAATTAACAGAGCAAACAGCGTTCGGCACCACAGAGGTTAATTGTGCCGCCACAGAGGTTAAATTTTATGTAAATAATCGTCGCAGCTGATGTGCACCTGGTTCAAACGAACATCTGTTTTCTAAATCATTGATGTACTATTGTTTCGTAAGTTCGCATGACCCAAACGAGCATAGTCCCCTTACACACACACACACACACACACACACACACACACACACACACACACACACACACACACACACACACACACACACACACACACACACACACACACACACACACACACACACACACACACACACACACACACACACACACACACACACACACACACACACACACACACACACACACACACACACACACACACACACACACACACACACACACACACACACACACACACACACACACACACCAAAGAAGAGAGACCTTTTGCCTCATTAAGTTGATTGATTTATTGTTTGAAAGACAAAACTCCCTGTCTGGAGGTCTGATAACCTCTACGATTAGATTCAACCGACGGCTTTGTATGTGTGCGTGTGTTTTATATCCCAACAGATATTTAATGATTTTGTTCAATTTATAACTAACAAACAAGAAATAGTAGCTGATAAAATTCGAACAGTAATTGCTACAGTAAATCCTTGCGTCTACTAGTTTTTCATTTATTCTAAATAATTTTTGTTATTTGTATAAGCTTTTTTAACATTACACTGTAAACAATATTTTAGCCTGAATTTTGTTTCTGTAGTTGAAATTAAGGTTATTTAAGGTTGTTTGAAGAATTGGAATAATTATTTAATTTAGCTGAAACAATTATTGTAATATAAAGACATTTAATTGTCTTGAAAAACGTGTTTCGTGTTGGTTAATATTTATAGCTTCCAACTAAATGAGAAGTTGATAATCTTTTCATAAATTCCAAAATTATATTTTTATATTTTAATATCTTTCAGTAATTTAAAAATCTGATTGATCCTAAATTAAAAATTTACTTAAAATTTTGCAGTAATAAGACAATTATAATAATAGAGTAATAGTAAAAATAATAATAATAATAATACCCATAATAATAATAATAATTATTATTATGTATGTTTTTGGAATGTTTAGGTTGTTGTGGGTTGGACGCCCACAGGACTTGGGCCTCGCCAATAACAATAATAACAACAACACTAACAATGATGATAATAATAATCATCATCATCATAATCATTACCAACAGACTCCTTTTTGGACATACTAGCGTGGTCAACACTTTGCTTCAGACAATTACTATGTCAGGGGTAGCATACTCATTCGAATTGAAGGCTAAAAATGGCACTTGAAAAAACTACTTGGAAAATTTTAATAATTAAAATCGATTTTTTACAGTGATCGTTGTTATCGTTCACGACTGGAACATTTTTAGGCTTACCCACAGAATTATATTGGCTCAACTAATTTATTTTTTCTACTAAACTTCGATTTAATAAAGATAAGAAATGTAGATAGGCCCAAGTCAAAACAAAAACAGATAATATCGTAGCAAATGACCATAATAACAAACAATTTGTATCTTATTTATTGTGTCCGCATTCTTGTTATCATAGTTTGCCATCTTGCAGGAGGCAGAAAAGGGCGTATAATCAATTCTTCTTTGTTAAAATGTCTAAAATGGCTTTTAAAATTTATGAGCACTTTGTTAACAGAGACGTTAGTTATTAACTAAATTTATAATTGCCAACTCCAGCTGATAAAAAATTGATTATTAACTATAAAAGTAAAATTAATTACTTGCTGCGTTTATTGTTATAATTCGTGGTTGTGTTTATCATAAACAACAAAAATCTCGAAAAGACAAATTAAGCTGTCAGTCCTCTGGATTTATACAGCTGCGTAAGAAATTACAGATGTTTTTTTTAACTGCTACCGAAAATTAACTGTAGAAAAGTATTTTAATCTAATGAAAAGATTTTAATATAAACATATTTTTAGCCTACAATATCTTTTCTCGTACTACTTAATAACTGAAAACTTTTACATACTCACACTCGTGCGCTTATCTCATATACTTAATTTCCCAAAATATTGTTTATAGGGATTGCCTATTGTTTTGCACTTTATATAGTATGTATAAAGTATATAAAGTATATATTTATATATACTAAGTATACAATCAATTCACGTTACTTAATTGTCAGTTGCTAAACTCCACAGTTTGTTATAGGTATATCACAATTATCATAAAAACAATTAATATCTTGTGCAAACGTATTTTTTTTAAATACACATTTCACATACTATGTGTGTGTGTGTGTGTGTGTGTGTGTCAATATCACACACACACACACACACACACACACACATACACATATTTTATATTATATTAATAATACAACTTTTTACAAGAATATTTTTTTAATTTTGTAAATTACATATATGTTTCGATAGTATATCAGCTATCATCATCATTAGTATCTGATGATGATAGTTGATGCCTACTATCGAAACATATATGTAATTTACAAAATAAAAATTAAAAATAGCCTATATATATTCTTGTAAAAAATTGTATTACTAATATAATATAAAATATTAAGTAAAATATAAAATATATACAAGATTAATTGAGCATTTACGAATATATACACAGCCTATACCAATTGAATTAACGGACTAGTTAATGACATCGACGAATCATAATGTGATACAACAAACAGATCGATTATTCGCTGGGAAATTCTGTCCCTGATGTCGTTGGAATAATAATTTTATATTTTCACAGGAAACCATTTTAGTTGAAATGTAATGTAGGCCTAAGTAATTATGAATACATTATTATATTTGGCAAAATTAATAAAACCATTGAAAATTTGTTGTTTGAGAAAATTAAACGTATTTCCAACGTGTTTTATATGGTCGTATGAATATTTTATAAGACCCTATGGAACATGTGATAAGAGACCTGCAATTTGAATCGAATCATAACTATACGAGATTTTCACGTTATCGTATATCTCGTCACAAAGAGCATTACCAACAATTTCCAAGATTTTATTAAAGTATAAAGTTAAAATTATAAATAAAGCTTTAAACGATTGATAGTTTCACAATTTTTTTAAATCGTGAAACTACCAAGCGTTTGTGTTTTTTACATCGTTGTAAGTACAATAGTTTGTTTCACCAAGTGCCAACGAGTCTTTAGTCAATATCGTAAAATTATAAGCTTGGGGGGGGGGAGATGTAAAGAGGTATTTTGAAAAGGGGGTTACAAGTTATACAAGAAGAAGAAAATGTTACATTTTTCAGATTTCTCCTTAAAGAAAATCTGTGGTTTTCTTTGAAATACAGCTTTTCAAATTCGTGAATAGTATTTTCGTCGGTCTTCAAAATAAAACTAAGTTCCATTGCTGAAAATAAATAATTTAATGTCAGAAGAACTGTGGGAAAAGTTACGTCAATGTTTTGGGAAAAACGGGAATGTTGGTTTTGTGTAATATCTTGTTTTACTTAACTTTGAACAAATATATGTATATCCCTAGCAAATCCGTAATAAGTGGTAACAAACAGACATTTTGGTTTACAGATTCCAACAACGGCGAGCCGCCCAAGCTGAAGTGCAACCTGAGGAAACACAAGCCCAACAGGAAGCCGAGGACGCCGTTCACGACGCAACAGCTGTTGAGCCTGGAGAAGAAGTTCAGAGAGAAACAGTACCTAAGTATTGCGGAGCGAGCCGAGTTCTCAAGTTCTTTGCACCTAACAGAGACCCAGGTAAGGCGACCGACAATTACTCAATTCATAACAGACAACCTGCCGCTACCAACAATATGTGCCACAACCTTCTTGATACGCATTACATTCGATAAATAAGTGTTCGATTCATGTTTTCCACTTTTACCTAATAAATTAACAAATAAACCCAGTCCCAGATACGTTCTCTCTTTCTCTCCCTCCCTCCCCATTACGCCACACACACACACACACACACACACACGCGCGCGCGCGCGCGCGCACAAATAAACTGATATTTTTTATTTCGTTTCAAACAGGTTTCAGTAATTAGATTTTACAAAACGTTAATTACGTTTGTGAAGCCATGTGAAATTTAATTCTTGAACATTAGTAAGACATCATACTACATTAATTAAAAGCGCAAGAATGTTTGTTGGTTATTATTTTGTTAATACGTTGGTAATAAATCTCTTAAGTTTTGTACCGTTTGACCGTTATTAGCGGAGAATTGTGTAGCTACGATGTGGACACGGCAATTTGTGCTTCTGGAAGCAGTGTAAAATTGTTTATACTTAAAAGTACATGTTATTTCATTAATTACGTAGTTTTTTCTTTCATTATTCCAGAAACTAAATAATATCGATTGAGGTTTAGTCATTACGAATCAGAATTCTGAGTGTTGTGAAAGGGCGTATGAGATAAGTTCATATTTGTAATACTGATGTGAGAGATGAATTAGTGATTTTCTCTCTAACCGGCAGAATAAAAAAAAAAAAACTGCCAAAAATGGTAGGCTACGAAACTAGCCTTCCAATATAAACCGAAAGGCGGGAGATGTGTAAACTGCTGACCTAGAAGGAAGCGGACCGCGGATTAAAAACAGACCAGGTCTCAATCCGTGACCTGTAGTAGGGGCCTATTAGCCTACCGTTTCCGTGATTTTTAATTTTATTTCAGAGACAAGGCTAGGTGCCTAACTGCTGTAACTTTTTTTTGGACCTATTCTTTTTTTTGTCACTTTTGCTTACCCCCATACTTTTAGATGCATGCTTCTGTCCATCCTCAAGATTGTGAGGTTTCACAAATGTAAAAGATTTATGATAGCCTACAAACTTAGGTAATTTTTTTGAAAAATTAATAATTGCATTTCATAATAGCCTAAATTTTTTAAAAACCTTTAACAGTCTTTGTATTCATTACAGGTGAAAATATGGTTCCAAAACAGAAGAGCGAAAGCAAAGAGGTTGCAAGAGGCGGAAATCGAGAAACTCAAGATGGCCGCGGTCGCGGCGGCGAGACCCCATCACCCTCTTTACGGTCCCGGACCGCCGCCGCATTTACAGCATTACTTCCAGCACCATCCGGCCGAAGCATTGTTGCATCACCCGCATCCGCTCAGCGCGCTATTGACGGCGAGGCATCCGATGGCTCATCTCATGGCTGCCGGCCTACAGCCACATCCACAGCCTGCTCCAGCGCCGGTGAC
Source organism: Magicicada septendecula (assembly GCA_034769895.1). Taxonomy (NCBI): domain Eukaryota; kingdom Metazoa; phylum Arthropoda; class Insecta; order Hemiptera; family Cicadidae; genus Magicicada; species Magicicada septendecula. Next base: position 426,094,543 of record CM068373.1, on the reverse strand, counting down.
GTCGCCGCCAGGCTCCGGGCCTCTGACCGCTGCGGCCGGCGCAGCCTCGCCACAGCCTGGTCTATCGTAACATGTGTTAATATTCTGTGAAATTACTGTATATACGATACGTTCCTCGAACCTTAGACGTACACGAATATATCCATATTTAAGACTAATTAAAACATGCTACGGTTCCTAAAATAAAACACTTCTCTTTAATTCTGCGAAGACTATTCTTATGTTAATTTAAGCAAAATTCCTTCTGCTGTTGATTGTACTTGAATCATCAGTACACGTTAAAGAACGTAGTCTTCAATTTTTATTATGAAGAAAAATTGTGAAAAATTTGACATAAAGACATGGATGTTGTTTACAAATATTACCTGTCTTTGGTCCCGGAGTTAAAAGAAATGTGTGTAAAATTATGAAAATTATAACAACCAGTGGATTATAAATTGTGTATTAAAATGTAATGATTATAAAATATTTCCATTATTTATTTATGTTTATTATCATCACTATTGTTATTATTACTACAAGAAAACTCAACAAACGTGCTAATAAAATTTGTTATTAACCGGTAGTTATCATGACACTGAATATTGTAATCATTTAAATTAATTTTTCCTCTGTTAAAAAAATATTATTACTACTATTATTATTATTACTTTTACAACCTTTACAGTTTTTATTGTTGTTTAGTTGCTTATAAATATAATCGTAAATGCTTAACGTAATAGTAATAATATTAATAATAATAATGAAAAAAAAATATAAACGTATAGGCTCACTGTAGACTAAGTAATTTCGGTGAGCATGCGTTCGATTCACAATGTTATAGGTTCAACACTGTACATAATGATACTGTAAGCATATGCAATGCCACTCAGAATCAGTCAATATGTTTCTGGTGCTTCCTTTTTCATTACCCACAGCCTTCTTTACGTTCGACGTTACAATCAAAGTGCCAACATAATCTGTGGACAATTAATACCACTCTATTATTGAGGTAACTGAAGAATTTTCATATTATACAATAATTAAAAACCTATCACATAGAAAATGAAACCTGGAAGAACAACTACGTCAGATTAATTTATACAGATCGATATTACAGCAATCGACAAGTCGAAATCGATTCGTAACAAATAACAGGCCTCCCAAACGCCCATAACATTAACGTAACGCTCGACTGTAGGGAAACGATAAAAATCTTTTTAGCCACAGAGACAGAAACATATTTGCGACATTTTTTAAAGTAATTTTTTAATTATTACGTTAATTTTCGTACTCGTACATGAGCAGCCGTTCGTAAATCATAAAGCAGTTGACGCTATATTCTTCTTCTTTTTTTTATCATACTACTTCAGACCATGTGAAGGTGACGTTGCTGTTCCATTTTACTCTGTTAGACGTCTCACGCCTCAGAGTGTTGATGTACTGGTTGTCGGATTGGATGACTACATCACAATGCTTGCTTTCGATTCCCACGACGGGTTTGGTCAATTCGTTTTACTGTTATCATGGAGACAGATTCAATGCGTTCGATTCCCACAGTGGGTGACACATTTCACGATGACAAGACTCACTGCGTACGATTCTCAGTGTAGGTGAAAAATAATCCCGTTTTTATCGGACCCCCTTCCAGCAACTCAGTGGCAAAACAGCGGTTAGTATTCCGCCCTAGCGGCATTTGTGACCATAGCTATTAGATATGGAGGTCTAGTCAAGTCGGTAGTCTATATGTCTACGAGTGAATCAGCGCAAGAATACCCAACGGGTGCATGAATAGAAATGGAAGTGATCATTGTTGGTCAGCGAAAGAAGGTTCGTTTTGCATATGTAATTGTTATCCAAAACAGGTTTTATAGTTTGTAAGTGAAATTTATGGTCAATTGTTGTATAATGGTCCATTATAGATTTCCACACAAAACATTTAATGATAAAATACGATTATATATATATATATATATATATATATATATATATATAGGACAAAGTAGGCCTACGATGAAGTACAAGAATGTTGACTTCTTTATTAGTAACCATTGCTGAATGAATATACCAGTAATAATAATAATAATAATAATAATAATAATAATAATAATAATAATAATAATAATAATAATAATAATATTAATAATAATAAAAGTAATACTGTAATAAAATACTGTAATAATAAAAGTAATAAATTCCTGGTGGTTTGGTGTTGAGGGCAATCTCTTCCAAAGCGGGGCGCCGTGGGTTAGATATTTGCAGGAGTGATCATTTTTAGTGACGCTCAGCTGGACTAACCCAGGTAACGGGTATCTGGTTTTGTCGGCTGGAGAAGTTAACACACTCGAGACATAGTGCTAGTCACATTGCCCTATCCATGTACCCCTACCTTTAAAACAACGTAGGCTGAGCTACTTTGGCCGCTAAAACCCTGTTGAGATATAAACTGGGATGACTTTAACTTTTTCGTCTCATTAACGGTCTTCGTTTTAACCCCGGTTGAAGACACCTGCTTGTGCTTACTGATGGGAGTGGACGCCTGTCTTCTTCTTGAGCTTCCTAGCAGCGTCGGGGTCTCCTTTTGGTTGACATTAACATTTGGAATTAGGCTATGGGATTCGTGTATCCTGTCCATTTTCTTAAAAAACGTCGTCTCCTCTGTTCTTTGGAGTTCATGCTTAGCAGACGGTGTGGGATTGAAGCGTTTTTCCTTATTTTATTGCTTAATTTTCTATATATCTTGCAACTTAACTTTGTAATAATAATAACAATAATAATAATAATAATAATAATAATAATAATAATAATAACTGTAGAAATATTGATTTTCCAAATTTTGCGGTTTCCAAAGCTTTAAAAGTCAATTGCTGTATGTTTTACATATGAAAAGAATGTCTAAACACATAATTTTTGCAATATAAATACAAGTGGTTACAGTATGCTACCGTATATGCCCTTTGTTGTGCTTCCATTGTGAAAGCACGTAGGCTTAATGTGCTGGAAATGAACATTAAAAATTTATGTCCATTATATTAATGAACATTAGATGAAATCTAAGTAATAAGGGATTGTTTACTATTCAAATCAGTAACGTGTCAACCGCATTTGTGTGTGGTGGATATAATTTCCCAGCGTGTGATCTACTGGCGTTTGTATGCTGGATCATAGGCTACAGACAATGGCTGATGGTCCATGTCACTTGATGAATATTCACCATCTGCGAAAGAATCGTTCTAAGTTACCTGTTTGAAGGGAATCGAAACTACGACATCCTTAAAATAATTGTTGGTGTACTTTGTGTTTTGAGGATTTTTGTTACCAGTTCAGTTCGAAATAAAATAAAGCGTCGTTTTGTGTTAAATACCCTCGAAATGTTTTGTATATTAATTCGGATTTGCATCATCATCATTGTGACCGTACTCTTCTTCTTTTTGAACACTATAAAATCTTGAGTCAGAATCATCAGTGGCATGAATTCTGAGTCAAAAATTTCAAAATGGCCACATCTTCTACATGTTCTCAGTTATTATTGTAGGCCTACCTCCCAAGAAACTGCCGATCAGTCGTGACCATTTCGGCTTTTTATAGATACTATTTTAGTTTTTGGAATGACTTAGAAACGGTGTAAAAACCGACATGACAGTCAGGATCGAGCTTTATAAAGGTTTAGAAACGAAGATTTTTTGGTATTTGGTATTTGGTAACCGCCAAAACATTTAATAAAATACACTTGTCGTAAATTCTATCCATGTTTCCTCTACATTTAACTTTCACATCTCATAGATTATGTGCCGACATAATGGCGTTAACTTATTTTGAGCTTTGGTGAAATGATTTATCGGGATTGTGCACTTTATGCATAGGGGAAAATATACGAAAAACTGAGAAAAGTTTCGGTGTCAGTATAATATCAATTTTATATTTCGTGCTGTGTACTGCATGGAAAGGAGATCTCGGTCTCAACGAGATAATATACTTGAGGGGATTGTCAGAGAAAGACCCATGTGCATTTTATAAAATCCTTCTGGAGAGCAAGTAAAAAAAATAACATTAAAAAAGATGGCTAAAATTTTTAATATTAATTCATATAATAAAGCGCTTGATTCACCACAGTGTCGTCACTGTGAATGTAAAATGAAATACACTCCTCAATTATTTTACTATGTTTAAACTAAAATGTACAACAACAAATTTCTGCTTACTAAATAAACTTTCCAGAAATAGTTTTTGTTGACCTAATACTACAAACATCTATGACTACAAATACTTAGGAAAATTGTGGAAACTTCTTTCTTTTCCCTGCTGACAACATGCTACAGCATTTGCAATTATTAATTCAGAACCCTGTTCAAAGAAAGTTCTTTTCGCTGACTGGATCAAACCCATGCTTCCTTTGCCATCTATTTCATTGCTATACAGACAAGAAGTAGTCCATATCTTTCAATTTTTTTATTCATTCTTTTTCGTACCGTGCAGCATCGGTTCATTTGAAGTTTGACTGTGGCTTCGTTAACGTAAAACTATGTTTAATAGGTATTTTATTTTTATTTTATAAATAAAACATAAATAATTTGGATATATTTTATTACATCTAACGCTGTATATTATTTTGTAATAAAATAATTGAAAACAAAATTTTAGTGTACAAAAATTACTGAGTTTTTTTTTCTGAGAATGGATCTGTTCGGTATTATTGTTTGATTTGATATACATGTGATGTGAAGAAATTCCCACACTGTTTCAGGAAAATCGAGATCTCTCTACACCTCGACGTTTTGTATGGAAGTAAATATTTAGTCTTCCTAATATGCAATCATCATAAAATCTGCATTGATGTTTTAAATCATCTTGAAACTGATATTTTTATACCTCCATGACCCATACTGTCTTTTTGGATAGTGACAATGTAGTCGCTTATTTATGTTTAACCTTACAGACGACCAGTGTCTGATTCCTACCTACGACTGTTTATTTCTTGTATTCAGAATCAAATGATTACGATAATTCACACGCTGTCCGCGATCGGTAACCATAAAAACCGGTGGCTATTCTTCTCATTACCAACAACAGAATGAACAAAAAATTCCCCACACCGAGCAAAGCTACATATTGTCATTTAAGCATTGCTCGTTATGTTTCGCAATTGAAAGCGTATTCTTTGTGAATATTGTATATAGGCCTACTTAATTATTATCACGGAGCGAGTCTTAATAAATTATGTTGAAAATATTTATATTATTTTGTATTGTTCCTACTTCGATCACTTTATACAGGTATATGTGTAATGTAAAGAATTTTAATTAAATTATGTTTGTAAATTTATAATAATAATAATCATTATTGTAATGTGTTTCTTGTATATACAAACTGTGAATTTATATGTAATGTAACAAAGAGGTATTATATGAGTACCCCCATGTGTAATATGAATATTGTATTATGTGCCATTTTTTTACTGTACAATAATTGTAAATTTGAACATATATAGACAACAAAAATATTAAATAAATGCAAATATATATATAAATATATATACAAAGGATTATAAATATAGAAATTTGTATTTGTAATTATGCAGTAGGTATACAAGAAGTAATAATAAAACCGAAAATTAAGTGAATAAATTTGTTGTCTATTAATTTATTTTCGCCTCTGATTTATTTGCGTTTGTTTTAAGTTGGATTGACGCACAAACTGGATGTCACGGGATACGGTTTGCGTCGTGTGTATTTGATACGAGAAGATAGTTGGTCCAGTGTTATAGGTTAAACCTCAGTCCTCTTCCTTTAACTCTTCATGACCCAATGTTTCCAGCTTTATTCTCTTTTGGGGCCACAATAGCTCGCCAAAGAGCTTGTGGGCCGCACCATCTCAGTCCTGTCATGTTTCAGTATTCTAATTTTCAATGAATTCTCGCATACTGAAAGGACTGCGAGAGACGTGGTGGAGACTTCTACAGAATCCAGTAAAGCGCCGTCACTAGGACCAGGTTCTGGCCTGCTTCCAAGTGTGAATTAACATTATGGCAGACTTAATGGTGCCCAACCCTCCCCAGAAGACAGAAGGCAAAGCTCCCTTAAATGTCTCCCTATCACCCACCTAAGTTTCGTACTCGACCCATGCCTCAAATTTATTTCATAGTAACTGGTTTAAATCACCAAAAGATTTAAAATATTTATTTTTTTCACAATCCCACTTCCTACACTGCTTTCCCTCCCTGCCGCCACTACGTTCTGCGCAAATCGTTTCATGCCTTACTATTTCATCTGTACCCATTATTACTCGCAACATCAGAGCCAACTGAACGAAATTTATTTATCTAAATCCCTGCAGAAATTTTTCAGTTTGTAGTCTAAACAAACAAACGTTCAAACATATATAACAGGCAAATACACAATATTTCTCTTTTAGTCACGTAATCTTCACTGGCGAGCTCAAATCAAGTCGTTTTGATTAAATTCAGTTACTGTTAATTAGTCTTTTGTTCCTAAGATCGTTGGGGGTGTCAAGACGAGTCTAGTAATATCTCTCTTCCGATCGGTATTGACAGTTTACTACAGTTTCTGTGTCGACAAAATGGCGGTGGTGCTGACAACCTCCATCACGGTTTTTTGCAAGACACTATATATCGTAAGACACGTTGAGAACAATCGAGTATGTTTTGTCAAATTGGTGTAGGCATTCAATAGTTGCGAGACAACATTCGTCTAAGAGCTGAAGCTTCAGTCGTTTGTGAACAGAGGTAGGCCTATGTCGCCCAGCATAGGCCTACTACCAAATACGCGCCACCCTTTGTGTCCGCTCGCTCAACTTCCTGTCCCCAAAGTTTTACAGACGTTTGTTACAACCCAAAACTCACAACATCTATCTTGCCAAGCAAGTGAATCTTGAATCAGAACTTGGCGAAATTATGGAGGGTATCACGGGTGGGAGAAAACAATGGCGCAAATTGTGCCATCAGAATTTTGGTGAGGAGGGATTTTTAGGGGATTATATAGTACATTTGTGGGAGGACGTTTGGATACAAGAAACGAATAAAAAATATCTTAAAACCCTTAGAATACTTAAAATGTGTTTAAGCAACCCTAAGCGTAATTCATACTTAGTCACATGTAACCAACTTTGTTCTTAAACGTGTGTAACAGGTTGGTATATCCCTTAAACCCAGTTGAAAAGTTTTTAGAAAGCAATTATGGAATCAAAGAGTTTTTATAATAAAATGTTAACGAATATAAAAGAAAAAATAAATTTTGGCATTGATGGCGAAAAAGTGGGTCAAGGATTCAACATTTTTATTTTCAAAATTTTATTTATTTGTTTTACATAGCTTTTAATAAATATGGTACGGTATTTTGGTCAATAATACGGTATTAATTTAGTTTGATATTGATTAAAAATATAGCGCAGTTTTTCAGTGAAAAAATAAATATTTTAAATCTTTTGGTGATTTAAACCAGTTATTATGAATTCAATTTGAGGCATGGGCTGAATACGAAACTTAGGTGGGGGATAGGGAGACACAACCATGACACCATGACACACAACCATGTGATACACCACCCATGTCGCTGTTATGAACACAAAATAATTGGTCCGAAAACAACTTGTCAAAGCTACGCATGCGCAATGAGATCTTTTGTCACAGCGCAACTTGACACCAGTTTCATGTTTAATTATTTTAGCTGTACTCGCCGCCTTAGATAATTAAAAACTGCAGACGCTGCATGACATATTATTATTGGCGTTACAAATTAAATGTTTTAATATTCTTTTCTTACCCAGCAGTTTTTAAAGTTGTTCTAAATACTCTGACGTGAAACCATTACTCACGAACGTTTTCTTCCTGTAGAAATATTTTTAAGAAATATTCCTGATCTTCTATTTTTAAGTAATAGGTACTGTCATTCCTGTAGTCGGAGCTTTTTGAGAACTGATTATGACTCGTTGTCGGTCTGCACGGCTTTAAGCCGTAAATGGAGGTGGGCTCACTGCAGTGGCGGCGCTAACGAAACGGGGCCCCCCCCGCGAAACTAATTAGGGGGCCCTATAAAAATGGTTAAATTTTGTATACGTAATAGGGGAAAACACTCAAATGAGTTTCTATTTACGTGTGTTTCACAACAATGGTTTGTGAATACTTTCTCGTCTATCACAAAGCGTTTGCAATTTGCAACGGATGTTTTACACGTGTACAAACTCTTAAAATTCATTGTTGCTAAATAGACAAAGTTCTATACAAACTATAAAAAACCAAAATAAAAAGAATGATTTATTTTTACGTCAAAGATATGAAACAGACTATGAAACAGTACCGCACACAGAGTGTTAAAAATTTATTATTTAAAAACGAATACCAAAGTAACATTCTAGCTTTTTTCAAACATTTAAATTAGTTTGTAACTGAATTTGTAAAATTCTTGAATATACTCTATACAAGTTCTCCTTAAGTCTAATCCAATTCAATAACACTCGAACTCAAGTAATGTACAATATTTACAGATGAGGATCAACCAAAGTTCACTGTTTTCCTAAGCCTAGTCTTCTTTTTTTATAGCTAAGAACTTTTCAACCACTTCGTCGATATTAGTTTTCTGTGTCTCTTCATGCTCAATGCTTAACAGTGCAAAGTCACTCAACCGAGTTTGGGCCATGGTACTTCTTAAGTATGACTTAATTTAATTAATTTAAGTTTTGAAAAGCTTCTTTCCGCTGTAGCTGTTGTGACAGGTATGGTTAAATAAAGCTGCAAAGGTGTAGTTAAGTCTGGGAGGCAACTCATAAGGCAGCTGTTTTCTTCAACCAGTAAATTCATCATTTCTCGAATTCTTTTCTTGTGTACAATTTCTTTGGCCATCAGAGCTTTGAAGGATATTACTTGGTCAGGCAGTGATGTGGAAAGGTCACCAGGATACACACTTACCAGAGCCTTACTTTTCTCCACTATTGTCTCTTGTGAGAAGTTTACTAAATTCTGAGGCGTCAGGAATGAAAACCTATCATCAATGAAACGCAATCCTTCGAATCTCATTTGTAGCTGAGCTATTACAATATCTAGTGTTGCATTGAAAACTTTTACTTCAAATGATTTCACTGGGTCGTCAATTCTATGGTCAACTGATAATTCAACAAAGAAGCGTTTTACAACTCGTTTACGCTTATTTTTCATGTTACAAGTTATGTCCCATGACTAGGCCAACTGGGGCCCCCCATGAGGGTCGGGGCCCCCCGCGCCGCGGGGTCTACGGGGGCCTTATCGCCGCCACTGGCTCACTGTGATATTGAGAATCAAGCCTTCTGGGCGTTTTCTGAGCTTCATAGCTGCAATGAGCCTGTCGGTTTAAACGACTATAAAGGCGAAGCCTGAGGCATCTGCTGACATTATCAGTGACGTATCTAGAATTTGTCCTTGGGGGGGGGATCCGGGGTCGGGTCGTCTTCATACAAAAGAAGAAACAAGTTAAAGTTAAAGAATTACTGTCTTTAAAGTGGGTGAAGTCAGTCCCGTTAATGTAAACGGTAATAATACAATAAAAATACGCGTTATTGACACATTGTTTTCAAGATACTTCTTGATTGAATTGATTTTCTTGTATTTCAAACGTCTACGCTAATGTTGTGTAATAAATTGTGTGTAGGCTATATTTAATAAAGTTACCACTTTTTCAGCTATTAGCGTACACAGCTGAAAAAAGTCATAAAACAGCCTAAAAATTAAGAGACAACAAAATTTTTCTACCAACTGGGGGGGGGGGGTCCGGTCCCGTCCGTACACTCGTAGATACGCCTCTGGACATTAATTATCTACATTATGCGAATCGAGGGTACGCTGGCTCGTAGTATGTACCCGTGGATACTTACAGGTTTCTCCCATAAGCATATGGGACTTACAGTTTATTGTCGATTTCGTCGGCTAAGTGAAAAAGTATTACTAGATGAAAATAGTCTATCGTTCGCCAGTTTACCACTGCCTTGCGTGACGTCTAAAATGCAAGTCATGTTGTGCGCGGCAACGATGAACCAAAAGAGTGCTGTAATACGCAGGCTATGTGGAAGCTCACCACTACAATATCAGCTGCAGTGCGGGTCAGTTGAAAGTTCGCGGAGCGACACCTATAGGTTAGCGGTAGAACTACAATTTTTGTGTTTTACAAGATTTATATTTCATGAGAACACCTGTTAATTTTCAATTCCATCTGTCAATTTATTCACTGTTTACCAGCTGTTGGAAATCTACGTGTCACGCGTGTTTTGAAAATTTCACAAAGCAAACATCGTGCTGTGATTGAATTCTTTTTAAAAACGTTCTAGCGCCTACGTAAATTCACAACGAATTGGTAAATGTGTTAGGAGATGCTGCGTCTTCAAAAACAGTGGTTTGTAAATAAGCACTTGTGTTTTAAATACGGTCAGGCGAGCAGTGAAAACGATCCCAGCAGTGGATCCTAAAAAGTTCGACTACTACAGATATTATAAATAAAATTTACTTTGGTTCGAAGGGGAACTCTTTTAATAATCTGAGACGTACTGACAACATTTACATACCCAAATGAAGAAAGACTAACAGAAAAAACAACAACTTAAATAATCGTAATGAAGATTACGGTTTAATAATCCATCAGTTCAAGTCTACAGCCATGACAACCCAGCTTTCCAGCAATAATACAACCAATACCAATGACGCGAGAAATCGGAAAGTGCTACTCAATTTCATATATTTAATTTCAGTGATATATAACAACTTCGACTGCACAGAGGGAACTGAAAGATTGCGTTCGACTGGTGCAAAACAAGTAAAGTGCGGAAAAATCAAACCATTATTTCAAAGAAAGCGCTTTGATATTCCCTGTAGCTGAAAAATGTGCAACAACTTGAAATATCGTTAAAAAAAAATCGTACTCTGTGTTAGAAGACCGGCGATTGAGAGTGGACGAATTTAAGAGAAAATACACATTTCACATGAGCGTGTGTAGGCCTATCATATTTTAATTCGAGAACATGGTGCGAAAAAACATTCTACAAGATGGCTGCCGCATTTGGAGTTACATTTTTGGAGCGTCCACTGCGGGGATCGTCGTCAGTGCTTGTAGGATCATGTTTAAACTTAAGTGCTCACTTAAACACCAGTGTGTTTGAAGGCGTAAGATTTCCTATCACGTTTATAGCCTACTATATCGTTGTGAAATTCTATTGGCGCGACACACTTTTTTACAAACCATCACAGCAGGGCGTTAGATTTGTTCATTTTCAAAACACGAGTGACATGTAAGTTTGAAACAGATATGTATAAATAAATTGACAGACAGGTTTGGAAGATCACAGGCGTATACATAAAACATGAATCTTACAACATACGGAAAATGTTAGTTGTACCGCTTAGCTGTAGATGTCGCTCCGCGAACTTTTCAACTGACCCCGTACAGTGTCCGATGTAAATCGTTTAACAAATTAAAAGCTATCATTAATTTGATAGCGACTGTGAATTAAAAAGTGATAAAAGTTTAAAACCGCTACGACCCTGGGTGGGTCCTCACCTGCTGAAGGAGACCTCCCCGACGAACTCAATCCGATGGAATCACCCTCCAACTGCGGTTCCTGCCCTGCCCTCTCTGCTTCCTGCTGCACTCCATAATAATTTGGTTTTATTGGCCGTTAATTGTACACATCAGGTGTAAATATTTTGGTCGGCGTTTCCATCATCAGGATCTGTAAAAGGTGGCACTGGAATAATACACATATCGTGTGCTTTTTGTGTGAATGTGCGTGGAGTGGCGACACTGGGAATTGCTCCTGGGGGGGGGGGTAGACTAGATCGAAGATTGGCCTATCAGTTTTCCTCAAGAGAGATAACAAACTCTGAATTCTTCTCGTATCATTTTATAAAATATAAATAAGGCTGCGAATACGTACGTTATTTACAAAATGTTGACTGATTGTCATTGTCAAGGAAACTCTAACTTTATTTTATTACTTTACAAATATTTTAAACCCTTTTATTTCTACAGTTATTTATAAGTATTACTTTAGCACACCCAAATGGCTTAAAAATATATGTATATAAGTTATGTGATTATGGAATTTTGCTCAAATTTGTAATAGCTCTGGAGGGGATTGATCACCTGATCCCCCTTTTGTTACGCCTTGCCTTGTAAATGATTGTAGAAATAAAAGGAATTACAATATTTGTAAATTAATATAATAAAGCTAAAGTTGTCTTAATAATGACAACCAATTAACATTTGGTAAATAACGTACGTAATTGCAGCCTTACATATATTTTATAAAGTTATATTGGAAATCCTGAATTTCTCATTTGTTCTAAGGCAAACGGGGAGTCCAACTTTCAATCTAGTCTCATCCCCCCCCCCCAGGAACAATTCCTAGTGGCGCTACTGATCCTAGGTACTCATTTTCACAGGCCAAGTCGACCTGTGGGCTGAAAAACGTAGCTTGATTTAATGCTTTTGTCCGGAAAACACTTTATTTGGGGGCAAAACTTACTTTCTACGTTTTAATATTCCAGGTGCTTCTGGTTATGATTCTATTTTCGAATTAAGAATCTTAATGATATTTTTAAAGCCTTCAATTATATAAGGTTTGATTTTTAAAAAATCATTCCAACACATTATTTGTTTTGACAGAGGAGCCGTTTGCCAGCCCAAACAGTTAACGGCGTTGTTCTTCATCACAATTAGGATGTTTCGATTACAAAGAATGGAAATCTTCTTCTGGTAAACATACAGTTTGGGGTCAGTTTGTTTGATACTAGACTCTGTTAATTCTCATGTCCCAGCTTTTGTACATTTTGATGTATGGTGAGATGTTGTAAAAAAAAACAAAAAAACAAAAACAAAATAACATTGAAGTGTTTGCAGTACAGTTAAATGCTATATACGTGGGGTATGTGCCTTTCACGTTAGAAGCCGTAGAGATAATGGGTCCTTTGTGGTACATCTGCCGCTTTGTTAAAGTGAACCAGAAACAAACAACGCGGGGTGTTCTACTGAGGACACACACAATGTTTGCAAATAAACAGACGATTGGTCACGGTCGCGAATTCTATAAGAAGTGAGAGTTGGTTGGAAACAATGGCCAGTCAGCATGATAACCTTTTACTTTTAAGAAACAAAGGGGTTAGCAGGGCTGGTGTCTCCAGCGACTGTCAACTTGTTTTACGGTGGAAAGTCGCAAATACAAAGCACATTATTTACACGTGTCAAATCAGCCGTCCTTGGACTCCAGGAGAAATCTATACGGGGAAAAGTAGCCTATACGACTTATAGGCTGCATGAAGAGAGGTGGTAAAATGAGAGGTATTGGAGCATGGTGTTAACCAGTGAGATGAGATGATATAAGCAAGAGTTGTTACCACTATCAAAACTTTATAGCAGTAGTGATAGGTTGCGACAAAGAATTTTGTGTTATTGCAGAGTTCTATGGAGGGAATATTGGATACAACAAAACGTTACAGCGAATAAAATAACATTAAAAAAATTAACAATATACCTATCCATCATTATAATCATCATTAAAGGCGCTACAACCCTGGGTGGGACCTGGCTTGCTGACGGAGATCTCGCCAACGGTCTCCGTACGATTCTGGATTCCTGCCTTTCCTACATCCTGCTGCACTCCATCTCGCCATCTCAGCTTTGGTCTCCCTACTTTCCTTTTACCCTCTGGGTCGCACAGGGAGAGACGCTTTACAGGGCGCTGCGGGTTCCATCCTGGCAACTTGGCCTGCCCTTCTAAGGATGCACCTACATTGGACACAGAACTGTCACTGTCCGATCAGGCACGGCTGGCTGAGCAGGCTTTCAACAAAACAAACTGCTTTGTTCCACACCATGTGCCTACACTGGACGCGTCGGTCCGTTCCGGCAACTCCCGTTGACGTGCGATGCCGGGCCACTGCCTGGCCAGGTCAACTTGGTTTGTTTCCAGTCCGGCAGTCTGTTCCGATTGCCGTGAGGTGAGAACAGAAGTTCGGTAGCAGTCTCATCGGTATGAGTTGAACAACCCATTATAAGACGCAGCTATATTCTAAGCACTATTTTTTCAGGAAAAAAGTACGTCTTAGCCTATAGTCTGAAAAATACGGCGCATCTTTAAAAGAAAAGTAAAATAAAAAAATTTAATGGTATAACACTTCCAAATTATTTACATGAAACAGGAGATACAGGAGACAGTTTACTATAGGCTAGTACAGTAAATAATACTATAATAAATACATCTTGCAGTAGTTGTTTCCAATGAAGAATAGTTACATATTTATGTTAATAATGTTTTTCCTACATACTTTAACACTATTTTTTAGTTCATTAGGAGAGAATCTGAACAGTGCCCTGTTTGTTTGTAATATCTGTCGGAATAGTAATAAGTGATGAGTGTCTATTTCCTCAAAGTTAGGTCCAAGTTGCGCCCAGGTCATGAATATCCTTAATATATAGTCATCTACATCTTAATATATCCTTTAGCCGTCTTGTCTATACCTATCCATTTTTAAGTCTAATTCTAATTTACACTTCCGTTAGACAAATTCTAGGCCAGGTTACTCATTCGTGAATGTGATATCGGCAAGAAAATTTGCCTTTCCAGTGTACAAAGAAAAGCCTCTGTTTTCAGTCTTTTCAACATACAGATGATTCTTAGCTGATAGAGTAAAATAATTGTGTTTTGTTTTGTTGCACACAAACTGAAAGTCGGAGAGTTCGTTTCAGCTCAATTTTATTCGTTTCCAGAAACGAATTGTTCAATCGTATTCAGCGCTATTCATATTTAAAAATAGATTTTTATTTTTATTTTTCTTATTCCCCTTAAATACACTTTAACATTAAAAATCTAAGTGACTTATAAAAAATGATTATGCAAAAGAAAAAATGCATTGTAAGCTGAAACAAAGCATTAAGAGAGTTGAAAAAATTTCATTTTCTACTGTAATTTTTCATTGAATTGTTTTATACAGATCTTAATATTTAGTATAACTTTTAGTTTATTGTATAGTATTTAGTTTATTGAACTAGATTAATCATTTAATGACGTTTTTCAGTGAAAAGACAAATATTTTAAGACTTTTGGTGATTTACAACAGTAGCTATGAGTTACATTCTCATCGTTTCATTCAGTTACACTAGGTACGTATCTGTTATAATAAAACATTTTCTCACAGGCCAAATTTTTCATGTTGTAATTCAAAAAAATCGTTATAAAACGTTATAAATAATTTTTTTGTTAAAACATGTGAAGAATGCAGGAAAACATTCAAGTATTCCTTTATCTTACGGCTACATTAATCAACGAAGTGAAGTGAAAATGAGCCAACTAACGTCAACTTACAACGGAAATACTACGCGTTAAATTATAAAGTTCACTAAATTGCTGAAATGTGCTATTTATTGGTTTTATATTTTTAAGGCTTTGTTTATGGTCAAAAAATTTACAAAATTTGTGGAACGATGGAGAATAACGGTTTTGACAATTAAAAAGTTATAGTAAAAAATAAAACCATAAAATAGTTTTTGTGATTTCCACTCGTCAATTTATTAAAATTATAAAACTATGACAGCTGATGAAGGCACTGTGTTGCCGAAACAGCTGTCATAGTTTTATAATTTTAATAAATTGACGAGTGGAAATCACAAAAACTATTTTATGGTTTTATTTTTTACTATAATTTACAATGGATTTTCACCAAGTAAAGGCATCAAGCATTAATTAATTAAAAAGTTTAAACATTATAATTCTCTAATTTTAGTATTTGGACGAGTTAATTTTCAGGTCGCGCAGTACACACGAGAGAACGAAAAACCCACAAATGCAATGTATTTCCCTACCTTCCCCATTGTGTCATGTGACTTCTGAACGAAGGCTAGTAAGAAATTTTGGTGGAACTACTGTGCCATTGACTTTGCGAGGTTGGGCACCAATGACGACTACTACTACTACTACTACTACTACTACTACTACTACTAATACTACTACTATTACTACTACAATTACTATAGGCCTAAAATTGATAAGTTTATCGTTAGTGCATAACAAAATGGCCATAAAACTAAAGAGTTTTATTGAAATTGCAATAAATAACTAGTAATAAAATCTTGTAAGTTCTAATCTTTTGATGGTTATAGTTGTACTAAAAATTAAATATAAGGGTTTGCTCTTATAACGCGTTGCATTCTGGGAGGAGGGGTAACATAAATATTGCCGCTGGTAGGAAAAAAATTAAATAAAGCCGTTGCGTGAGGAACAGGAAGGTTGCCAAGTTACAAATAGACGATAAAGGATGTTCTTAACGCACACACACACATGTTACGGACAAAGTGGCTCATTAAGTCCGAGACAGTGTTTTTAGAAAGAAATAATAAATTCATTTAACAAATGTTTATTTTCTGTAAAATATTGTAAACATTTGTTAAGCCGTTTATAAATGAAGTTTTTAAATTCGGAAGAGAAATTCTTTAAAAGCATTTCCAAGCGGTGTCATCTGTTGTTACGGCGATTATCGTCAAGTCGTTATGTTTGATATAATTTATAACCATGCTTTCATAATTTTTGGGATGTTTCTGGCCTACGAAAATTGACGATAATTGATCTAAATTTTGTTTTGCTAGTTTTTTATTTCTATTTTAGGCGGAATGCGCCCGTTTTTTAAATTTACATTGCTTCTGTCGCATTTCAAAGTGTTTTGCTGGCCGTCCTCATACTTTATCAGTCAATCCATAATTTATTTCTTGCTGTTTTACGTACTCAAAAGGTCAGCGATTACGTCTTGGCGCTATTCAATTTCACGTCTGTTTCCTGTAAATTTCTCTTACTTACTTATTCCAAGGAGCTACAGCTCATGGAGAGCTCTGGCCTCCGGAACGATGTGTCTCTACTCTTCCCTATCCTATTCAACTTTTCACCACCTTCTGACCACCCAGTCTTCTCAAGTCTTCATATACATCGTTCACCCTTCTTCTTCTTGGGCTCCCTCTTGCTCTTCTTCCCTCCTGGTCCTACGATAACTACTTTTTTCACTTCCTTTTCCTCTGCCATTCTTTGTACGTGACCTGCCCACCTAATTCTCATCATCATCATCCTCACCATCATCATCATCATCATCATAATCAAGGTTTAAACCAAGAGTGGTTTGTTCCGGTCTCAAATAGGCAAATATTACAGCTCGTAATTCCAACGCTTCCTTGGACGTCCCACACCTCTCCGTCTCCTCGGCTTAGAGTCCCATAGTTATTTGAGGATGCGGCAGTCACCCATTTGGCAAAGATGTTCCCAATAATTCAGCCGATACTGGGCGATCCTGTCGAGTATACTCATAATATTCACTTCCTGCCGTATATCTATGTTTCTTCTATGATCACGGAGAGTATACCCTGCCACGTGTCTGAGAAATATCATTTCAGCCGCTTGGATGCGACTGGCCTGGCCTTTCGTTAAAGTTCAATTCTCAGACCCATAAAGAAGTGTGGGAAGAGCCATCACCTTGTAGAATTTTAGGCGTGTTCCTTTACTTGCTGACTTAAGGGTTCGCCTGCTTGTCCTGCACATAAGGTTGAACCTATGCAACTTACGCACCACGTCTTTGCTTGCATTATAAGACACACTGTAGCCCAGGTATTCAGAACTGCTAACTTGTTCCAGGACATTACCATCTATAACAATTTTTGCCCGTAGGGGATCGGTTCCACAAATGCCATCACCTTGGTTTTAATTGTGGATATCTGCAATTCAGAGTCTTTGCAGATTCCATTTAACAAATGTATACCCTAACCCACCAATATACCCACTCATACCAATGTACCAAAATACCCACTAAATGTATAACAATGTATACCCACCTAATACTACCTTATTTTATTACTGTGCCAATGTCCGATTCCTTGTGTAGTTCTTACAATTTGGCGTTTCCCTGCCTTGTTTTATTCTTTCGAAGTTATTAGAAACGAACCCGACCAATCTCTGACAATTCCTTTTCTTCATTTTCAGTTGTCCCCGTGTTCCTGATGTCCTCATCGCGAAGTCCTCCCTGGCCATCGTTAAGACTGCTATTCTATTAGCGACTCCCAATTTTGTAATTGTCTGAAGTAACAACGAAACGCGTTATTATTTCTTTTTCTCAGGAACAGGCTTCAATCCCCGCTCGTGGCGCCTTATGTGGAGAGCAGAGTTTTCCCACTGGTTGCTTGTGAAGCTGGTATTGTTTTGCTGTGGAGTTTAGATCTCCTGGACTGACCAGAACAACGCGCCGGCCGGTTCAAACAAACGGCGTCACACTCTCTCGAGAATCGCGACTGATCGAAGCAATGAATGTGCTTGAAACCAATAACAAACTGATTTTATTTCCATTTTTAAAGAGGGCTAATTTGTTAGGGAAGGAATTAAAATAATATTGTACATATTTTATATAATAACAATAAGTATCATCGTATAGTTTATTGTTTTGATATCAAGAAATGAATAATCATCATCATCATCTTCGCAACACGGCATACGCGTGGTTGTGCCTGTTTCGCCTTCAAAGATCCTCCAGCTATCTCTACCCACACATCTGTGTACTATAAGTTAGTATTTCCATACTTGTTTGGCCAGTCTGGAATCTGACATTATTTCTAATTGTTCTTTCCACCGTTGTTTGTGATCTTTTAATTTTTCATTCAAGTTAAAAACTTGTAACCCTTCTCTTATGGCCTTATTCCCTTATACGGTCACCTTTTAACTTCTCTTATGAACACCATTTTCCGAGGCCTGTATTTTACTGTCTTCTTTCTTGGTTGTTGTCCATAATTCATACCTATAGGACAGTACAGGGACTGCCATAGCCAATATCACTTCCCAAATAATTAAAGTGGCTCACCTGTTCTAGAAGTCTATCACCAACCATTATTAGATATGAATAATTAAATTACATAAAAGATTAATTTCTGGGCTGTCGGGCCGTGGTCGATTGCTCACGCCGTGGTGTTACCAAAAGTAGACGTTTCGGCCACCCATCGGAGCCTTCCTCAGAAGTAAAAATAATTAAAAATCGTTCTACAAAGCTAGGCTGAATGTATCCCTAGTTGAGGCGAAAGCAATAAGTTCCCGGGGAAACGGGGTTCCCTATATACTAAACGGTTATTTAGCTTAAAAATGGTTTATTTAAACCGTTAACGTGGCCAATCAAAGCAACTGTTACAGGCTAAGTTGTACGTAACATTTTTTATCTCCACCATTGTAGTTACATTGCTAACATGTTTCTGCACATTATTGAAACAAAGACTACACCGACAGCAGAATGACGACGAAAAGACGGGTCGACTTGATTGTCGCTGCGGTTGGTGAATACTAATTGCGGCAGCTCCGCGTTCACGTGGACTAAATATGACGATGTCGTTTTACTAACTGGA
Organism: Magicicada septendecula; assembly: GCA_034769895.1. NCBI lineage: Eukaryota > Metazoa > Arthropoda > Insecta > Hemiptera > Cicadidae > Magicicada > Magicicada septendecula. Next base: position 426,075,179 of record CM068373.1, on the reverse strand, counting down.
CAAGCTGGTCTGTCCAGATAGACAATGCCACACTTTTAAGAACGTTTCATTACGTGAAAGGTTTCCGAATTTTAACCGTTTAGCTGAGGCTAGTGGCGTAACTACGGGAGGGGTCATTCCCCCCCCCCCCCAGCTATTAAACATTTTAGTGAAATTCCATAATCACTTGACGTATTTCTATTTGTAAGCCAAAATTTCGTGTGTTAAAATAAGGCTTATAAAATATAATTGTAGAAATAATTATATGGGAAGAATGTTGCATCTTCCGAAGATTCTGTGTACAGACTACATAAACTGGGACGACAACACTACAACCTAAAGTTGTAATGCGGAAAAAGTGTTACGTAATACGGACACGAATACAGTGTTACGTAATACAAGTATCTCGATTATTCCAGCTGTAATGTGTGTGTGCGTACATAATGCTGCTACTTTGGGGTGGAAAGCAATTACGCGTCAACTGTCGAGTCTATACTAGTACGTACCGGTCAGCGCAGTGTGTTCAAGTACACTGTTTCTACTGGATTCTCGAGAGCGCCCGTTTGTTTAACAAGTCATCCAAAGTGACAGATTGTTCTGGAAATCAGCGGGGTATAATTACAGCCATTCAGCGACGGACAAGTCAGTTATTGTCGGGCGATTACACAGTGCGTTTAAGTGACGATTCACACAGTGCGGTTCGACGTATTGTGGCGAAGTGTTATGTGTTTTTTTTTAATTGTGCGGGACAATTTGTAATACAATTGTGTTTTATATTAGTTGCCATTTTTATTGAGTGTGAACAATTTTTATTTGATTTGTTGTAAGAGACTATCTTGCTGATTTACAAACTGACAATTACAATTTTGACAATTAAAGCGGGTAATTGGTGTCTTGTATTTTGTTTTCCACTGTACCATACAACGATCACTAGACCGTAGTAACAATATTTACCAACAAAGCAAATATTATGGTTCACTACGAAAAATTTCCACTACGCTCAAAGGTTATTATTGAGGATAAAGTATTGAAACAGACTTCAAATTTCAATTTTTATAATAGGTAGATACCTGATTATATTGTCCTTCATGCAACTTCAGTCGTTAGGTACGACGCGCTTCGGGCTCACAGTCCCATCTTCAGGAGAAAGTCACTCGAGGCGAGCTCGTCAGTAGAAAACAATTAACACGCACATAAAAACACTGAATTCATTACATAGGCTACTCATATCGCGCGAGAACACGATACCCATCGTCGAGAAAATAAAAGTGTACACAAATTTTAACTATTTAGATTGTGATATACGTTTTCACGTTGATAAAGATATACAAAATAAAGTCAATAGATTCAACACATATGTGGAACTATAGATAGAACACTGAAAAATAAAGCGAGACGTGAGACAAAATTAAAATTCTAAAAACAATGGCTGTTCCCATGTTATTACATAGCAGTGAATCCTGGATTACAAAACAAAGAGATAGAAGCAACATACAATAAGCAGAGTTTAAGAACCCATCCTATAAGGAGGGTTAAAGCATGGACAAGAAGGGATCATATAAGAAGTGAAAATATAGGATGAATATATACGGGAAGAATTAAATATATATAATCTAAATGCGAAAATTGAAGAATATAGGGGGAATGGAGACAGGATTTGAGTCGCATGGATGAAGACAGAATACCAGTAATTGTAAACAAGTACAAGCCTTCTGGAAGAAGAGATGTAGGAAGGCCAAGAAAGAAATGGATCTGATAACGTGAAGTCGGAACAGGCACATTGCCTAAGCCCTGAAGTGGAGAAGAAGAAGAAGAAGAAGAAGAAGAAGTAGAAGAAGAAGAAGAAGAAGAAGAAGAAGAAGAAGAAGAAGAAGAAGAAGAAGAAGAAGAAGAAGAAGAAGAAGAAGAAGAAGAAGAAGATTCTTGAATATCTCATTCGTCCTGAAGAAAATGGGGAGTCCGACCTTCAAGCTAGTCTCACCCCCTCACAGAACTAGTCTCAACCCTCTCCCCAGGAGCAGCGCCTAGTTACACCACAGGTTGAGACAATGTTACAACCATTTGTGTGGGATAGGCCTATAACTCTTGTAATACCCCGTCCCTTCATTTTTAGGGGTGGCGTTACTGTTTGAAAAGGTCTCGTTAATATTTTACTAAACTATTCTTGGTATTCTTTATCTTATCTATGATTATTTGTAAATATAATCATATTGTTGGTCTCACTGTAGTATTACACATCACGAATTTCGTTTCAGTTCTGATATTCTGCAAATCGTGTTATTCAAGCGACTGTCGGGTGTCTATGAGCTAGTTTTCACTTATTTCTCCACGTCTCCATACCTTCGTACCGTAGTTATAATTTATTTTATTTCATTTTCTGATACATTAGTGTTTCTAACAAGCTTACATCGTCCAGTCAAGTTGATAAGCAGCATGGAATTTTTCAAAATTTTTAACCCTAACATTTTTTTTGCCCTCTGCTCCTTTATTTTTATGGAAACAAATCTAAAAAGTATTAGGGCTCTGTATAGTAAAAGTATGGACACATGTGGCACGTTTTACAAAAATATATTTGTGAAAAGTATAAATAATTAGGAAGTATAATTAGCGATGATGGAATAATATGTGATGAAGGTATAAGACATCTATTAGTTTTAGGAAAAAGCACCATACGCCAATTAAACCCACTTTTATGGTCCACCAAAATCGGGCTACCGACAAAGATCAATATTTATAAAGCCATTGTTGAACCAATTACCTCCTATGGGTCAGAGTGTTGGACAATCAACGAAAAGAACCGCAGGAAGATTGAAACTGTAAAAATGGACTATCTTAGACGAGCTTCCAGAGTTTCTCGTCTGGAACGTATAAGGAATGACGTAATAAGGGAAAGAACAAATAGAAAAGAAACTGTAATAGAAGATATAAAACGTAAACAGCTTTCCTGGTATGGACATCTAATGAGAATGAGTGAAGAAAGAATACCTGTGAGTGTGTTCAAATACGGACCCAGCAACAGAAGGAAAAGAGGCACACCTAGATTAAAATGGATAGAAGGGATCGAAAGGAGTATGGAAGAAAAGAATCTGAAGATACACAGAATAAGTTGATATGGAAACTGAGATGCGGGATGCGGCAGTAGCTGTGGGATCCCCGCCAATATACAGTATATGTTGATGTATTCAAAAGTTATCGTGAGAACACCCCAAAGTAGATAGTAGATAGACTCACAAAGTCGAAACGGTTGAGTTAAAACTTAGAACTCGCTTCACTCTTTCAATAATTGTTCTGTTTACGTAAAGATGAAAGTAACCTCATGGTTTGGTTATTTTACACAGAGACTTACAAGAAAAAGTAATTTACGAGTGAAATGTTGGCGATAAGGGCGGACCAATCAGCAATCAGCTTATTAGAGCCAAGGTAAGGAAGGTTTATTCACTGCAGTAACACTAATAAGCACTAACGAATGTCGCCGACTTAACTGCAACACAGTAACGCCGGTGAGTTTTTTCAGCTTTGTATGTCAACCGTTTGTGTTTAATTGCATTACCTTTCTCTAGCTTCCGTATCTACTGCTGTTCAGATAATTACTACCGTACTTATCGTAATGGTCACTAATGGTTATATTTCTGTCACTATATTACAGTAATTAATATTATATAATATCCGTATGTCTTCATAAAATCTCTTCTTTTGTCTAGTACTGAGAAATATGAGGATTACAGGAATATATGGCGAGGAGGGTATTGGCGAGGGGAAGGTAAAAATGGAAGGACGTTGTAGAGGACTTCACGATAGCAACCGGCAGGATTAGTACGGAAGTCAGCAAATTTTATTGTCACTAGTAAATTCCCTCGAGGTTGGAGGCCTGAGGGTTTCGGCCCCCGGGGCGTGCAGAAAGGGCCTATAGAGCCATTTCCGGTAGGCCCGACCTCTGTCTTCCCCACCTGACACACGTCGCTTCATCGCGGCCCGGGGTGAACCGGTATTTCGGCTGAGTTTGGGCCGATGACACCGGGCTAAGGCGGGTGTCTGGCGAAGGGGGGCAGGGTTCGGACGTCGCTGGCAAGTAGCCGTACTAGGAAACCACCCCTGCCCCAGTGGTCTTAGCCGAGATAATTTCCGGTGAACCCTAGTAGCAAACGAAGCCTTCACGCGACGACGCTGTTCAGGTGGGGGAGGACCGTTCAGTTTGTAGTGTCGCGTGGGTGGTTGAACCCCGCCAGGTGGTGCTGGGCCTTGCCCCAGAGAGGTTGTCAATTGGGCCTATACCGCTGACTACTGGTAGTTCCTTCTCCTTCCGAGACTCTCACCCTGGGACGTGGGGTACCCGATTTTCGGCGGTAAAAGGGCTGAAATGATCTGAACAAAACTTGCGTCCAGCGTTGGTGGGGAGTGCTACTCGAGGGTTCGGGTTTGTGGAACCTACTCTGCCGGAGACTGTAACCGACTCGAGTTCAGTGGCTGACACCATCATCCGCGTGTCTGGGTACCGAAACGCCGCTGGGCAATGTTATGTCTTGTACGGACATTTGTGCCTTTACTTGCCAAAACGACAAAACTTCGTTAGTCGCCTTTCGAAGAGAGGTCTCCAGCCCTGTTCGCTGATGTATCCAGTGTATGGAGAGCGGGAATTTATTCTAGCTCTTCCCTGGGAAGCGCATGTGGTTTCGTAGTTGGGTAACATAGGATAACAGGGTTCCTTCAGGGAACTATTATGAGGCTTGTCGCCTCGTGAAAGCAGTAAAAACAATTCATATCACTATTAAACTGCAGAACTCGCTCATTATCTTGAGCGAAATACATTTATTACTAGGTAAATTTCAATTATAGTTTAACCAGTTTTCACATTATCAGAAAGATTACGAAACCACGATTCCTACACTATTTTTAAAGTATAGTAACAATTGTAAAGCAGACAGTAATATAATACGTATTAAACTGCATATTTAAATATGTAATATCTTCAAATAAATACACTGCAAGTAGGTTTACTTTTACCTGATGCACGTTTCACAGGAATTAATATGTACCTTCAGAGGTTGTTTGAATTGTGATTTAATGTTTCGCTTACAATATAGTTAACGGTTAATCGATTTTATTTCGATTCTATTTTCGATTGTTGTAATGTTTGCAACAAACCTCTGAAGGTACGGAATAATTTCTGTGAAAGGAGCGTCAGGTGAAAATAAACCTAATTAAGAACAGCATAAAATTAGAAAATATCCACAATGTAAAAAACACCTTTGAATTCATAAATAAAATTAAAGATATGGAGATTACACCTAGTTATAAACTTGTCTCGATGGACATTGTCAATTTATATACAAATATTCCGGTTTTGGAAACATTAAAAATTCTAAAGGTAAATTTAACTACAACAGGTATTCTAAACAAAAAACAGATAGATGAACTCCTTTCTTTGTTACAGATTATAGTACAGCAAAATTATTACACTCATGACAACAAGTATTTTAACCAAGAGGAAGGTTTGGCTATGGGTTCACCTCTAAGTGGGCTTTTGGCCGAAATATATATGAACTATTATGAGAATAAATTTTTATTGTCTGACTATAACCGATTCTATGATAAAACTGTTTCTTATACACGGTATGTAGACGACACCTTCATAGTATTTAATGGCACTCATAGACAGGTGGATATGTTTTTTAAATTTATTAACGAAATTAACCACAACATAAAATTTACTATGGAAATGGAAACCAATAATGGCTTGAACTTCCTCGATGTATTGGTGTTAAAAAGAAACAACCATTTCGGTTTTAAAATATACCGAAAACCTACCACAACAGACATAGTTATAAATGCTAAATCGAATCATCCATACACACAAAAAATGGCGGCATTTAATGCACTAGCACATAGACTAATAAGCATACCAATGAATACGGAGGATTATAATGAAGAATATAACATAATAAAACACATAGCCTTGAAAAATGGATATAACACAGAAATTGTGGATAAAATGATACATAAACAATTACGGAAAATAAATGGTGACAATAATAAAGTTAAAAATACAGCACAATATATCTCAGCATTATATACGAACATACTCCCCAACATAATAAAAAATGAATTTAAAAAATTATATATAAATGTTTCATTCAATACCATAAATAATCTAAAAAATATACTTAAGCCACGAAAACCAATAACTTTGGAGGAATGTTCAGGAGTATATAGAATCCAGTGCAGTGAGTGCGATAAGTTCTATATCGGACAAACGGCGAGGAAATTTATCGAGAGATTTAAAGAACACCTACCAAAAAAGAAACCCCAAACCACCTCATCAAATTACGCACTCCACCTAATAAACGAAAACCATAATTACACCGGATTCAAAGAGAACATGGAGCCGATACATGTTTGTAATAAAGGTAATTTCCTGAATGCTTTAGAAGAGTTTGAAATATACAAGGCATCCAAAGTAAATAAAGAGCAGTTACTCAACGATCAGCTATCATTTAAATCCAATAAATTATATGATACCGCGTTGATGATAAGCAATGAAGCACGAACACGGGCTAGTTGACGATCGGAGGTCGACCGGTGCACTGAGTCGCTTTTAACGTGTTCATGTGTTTGTGTTATATGTTAATTTATTCAGTGATTTTTGTGCGTGTGTTTTTATGTATAAACATTTTAATCTTTTCGACGACCCCTATGTATTAGGGGAATAATAACAATTTTTTACTGTACCTGAAGATGGGGATTTAGTCCCTGAAACATGTTGTAAACTTATGTAAAAAACTGAGATCGCATAGTGGATTATACAAGGTAAAAAAATTCTTAAGTTAATGTGTCTGTTCGTTTAGGATGTCGTTTTTATGTGTTTTCGTCTGTTTGTATATTTCCAATTGTTCAAGAGTGTCTAGTTTTCGGCCTTTTGTGTGTATGTGTAGAATGTCCATGTTATTGTCGATGTTTTTGTATCTGTGGTTTGCAAAGGTAGATTCTGTAGTGGAGTGTAGTGCCTTTGTGTGTTCAATGTATCTTTGTTTGAAGCTACCTCCTGTCTGGCCTAGGACATAAACATGTACTGTGTGTAGAAACAAAAACATATCACACCCCACACACACAACATCGATCCTTCAAAAGTCGATACCGTCGCCAAGAACAAGACGGACAGTGGTCGCAACGGCAGCCTCTGAAGAAGCTTTTTAAAAGCGAAAACTGGTTCAGGCTATAAGGTAAACTTTTACGTTTTTACCCACAAAAAACCTTGTGTTCCGAGTCGGTAGTGAATTAATTATATTAGTTAAGTAACGGACACGTCATGGACAACGAAATCCAAGCGGTGTACCATGTTAGGTCAGGTTTTATACTACGATAATTTCCATTAACAACAGGGTTTTGAAGATGGCACCACAAGTGTGACAGAAATGAAAAAGTCGTATAGAAACAAGTGACGAGACAGTTATATTCTACTTTATTCAACAACCAACTACAACACGAAACAAAAATTACAATATACAAGACCATAGTGAAAAGAGTTGTAACCATATGGGATTTAAGCGTGGGAAACTACAGAACACATGAGTAAACGATTACGAGCCACGGAGGTGGGATAGTGAAGAAGGTGCTGTGGACTTACATTGCGGGATAGGGTTAAAAATGAAGAAAAAATAACTATATGTACAAGTATAAATGACACAATCGATGCAAAAAATTAATATGGGTCGGACATGTATGCCGTATGAACAATGACAGATGGGCAAAGAAATTACAAGAAAGGACCCCTCCTTAAAGAAGAAAAAGAGGGAGGCCAGACAATAATTAACTATGTATTTAATATTTATAACTAATTTGCTTCAAGATATTTTAATTCCTTATTTGGAACATGTTTCGGGACTCCCATTTTTCCTATCCTCAGCCATCTTAATTTTGGATCTTGTTGAGTTTCGGTTGGTTGTTGCTATGGTTTCCTGTTTGCTTTTGGTATTTTAAATTTGTATTATTGTGTGTGGTTGTGGTGTATAGGCTATACTGTACTTGTTTTTCAGTGTTTTCAATGTTGAGTGTTTCAAATATTGTTTTATAAACTAAATTTTATAGAAGCTTTTATAATAACTATTATAAGGTTTTTTACTGTGAATCTGTATTGTAAATTAACTTTATTGAAACGCATTTTTCGTGTAAGGCTAAACAAATTAGTTATATTAGCAATTGCGATTTTGTTATGAAATATGAAAATCGCAAATATACGAGATCATCTTATCTAGCCTAAGATAGTCGTCATCTTATCTTGTCTGTCTACTGTTTGTTGTTGGGTAAGTTCGATTGCACACGCGACAGTCATGATCATTGGGTCTGGAGACCAGTAGTGTATCTTAGAAATTGGCCTGGTGGGGGGTTCTTCGTGTGGTCTTCCTGCAGAAGAAAACCTCAAGTTAAGAGTAATCAACAAACAATCTTTAAAGTGGCTGATAGACGTATAATAACGTCCTGAAATCAGTCCCATTAAAGTAAACGGCAATAACACAATATAAATACGCGTTACTGAAACATTGTTTACGAGATAATTATTGAATGAATTGATTTTCCTACATTTAATATTTCAAACGTATACGGAAATGGTGAGTAATATACCTTTTTGTATATTTATAAAAGTTTACTACAGTATTAGCGTACTGTATTAACTGAAAAATAATAAAACAGCCTAAAAATTAAGAGATTAAGAATGCCTCGTCAGCATTTTTCGACGCTGAGGGGAGAGGCCCGATCCCGTTCGTCCCCCTCCATCATAGATACGCCACTGTTGGAGACACCATGGTGTCGCGATACAATTCTTCTAATGCGTGAGAACGTCGATTCCATTGGCGGAAACTCGCTGTTGAAAAACAAACTTTAGTATTCCTGAACGCATGGTTAATGCCAGTATCGAATCTAGAATTTGGGGAGAGGTCTGGTCGAGCAGGCTTCATACAAAAGAAAAAACAAGTTAAGACTAATCAATATTGCAATCTTTAAAGTGGCTGAAGTGTAATAAAATACTGAAGTCAATCCTATTGGAGTAATAACGGAATACAAATAAGCTCTATTGTAACGTTGTTGATAATATACACATTAACTTAATTGATTTTCCTATATTTCATATTTCAAACGTACACGCAAATGCTGTGTAATAAACTTGTTTGCAGGCCTATATTTAAAAAAGGGTTACTACTGTAATAGCGTACACAGCTGAGAAAGTAATAAAACAGCTTAAAAGTTAAGGCATTAACACAATTTCTTGTCAACTTTCGACCCTCTGGATTGGGTACGGTTTCGTCCCCCCCCCCCGTAAATACACCACTGGTTAACGCCCTGTAGAAATGACGCGGATTTTGTAGGCAGGAGTGAAATCTGAAAATTAAAACTCAAATTTGATTATTATTTTGACAGACTTACCAGCAGAAGTCATGAATATTTTGACTTCGTACGTATCCTACAAAGATTATATTATCGTTTCACAAAGGCGTACGAGTTAATAAACGATTCAGTTTCATTACTGAACAAAAACCGTCCACACTACGCTAAACATATATTTTATTGTTGTGAATACTTTGTTCTATTGTGTTGTTCGAAACGTTAATTTACAATTATTAAAGAAGACATTTATTTGTCCATTACGAAAATTATTAAACGACATAACGCGCCAGAATGAATAGCGTGTTGATTGGCCACTGCCTTTGTGATATAAATCATTTGTAATATACAACTGCCACACCTGTATTGTAAAGCATACAATTTACATCGGAGCGGGTCGGTTTGACTTCTGTGCAAGCTTGTGTGCCAACAGCAACGCTCGGGAACCGGACCTATGGCCGGCGATTAATTTTTTTCTCCACGTGAGAAATACGGGCTCGTCGGCTATGTATATTATCCTGTAGTCTACTTTGTACTTGATTAGACACTGATAAATATAGACCGCTCACAATGCAGACTTACTCTTATGTGTGTGAATGCTGAATGGAAAATTACTGACTGAAAATGTGTAACAAACAATTTTTTACTACACTCACTTTTGATTTTCTTACTTTCTTTTGCCGTTAAGAAACTAGGGTAGACGATTTTCACGTACATTGCTATCTGTAAGATGAAAACATCAGAATCATAAAAACAACAGGAGCTGTTTTACTGAATTCATTTATCCAAATTTTACTTCATTCAACGATCCTATTACAAAAATATAATAAAGTATGTCAAGGGGACGTCCATTAATTACGTGAGGTTTTTTTTTTAAATTTGGACTCCCTCCCACCCCTTGGTGAGATTTCACGTGAGGTTCGGACGGACAGACAGACAAAGACAGACGGACAAAAAGGCTCCGCGAAAATAGTATTTTTAACCGTTTTGACGGATCCCTAAAAAATTGACCTTTTATTGATATATTATACATTAAATGTCATTGAACCTTTACTTACTTTGCAGATGAAAGACAACATTGTTTGTACCTTGCTTTGAACCGTATGATTACGTAGAATTTCAATCTCTTGATTTATATGATCACTAAGAGAATTCTTGTCGGTGAACTTCAGCTTAGCTTCCTTCCACAAACGATTAACTTCTTGCTGGCACGTTTGTTTCGACTTGTCTGCATGCCGCTTAACATACGCATTGTAAAAGTTTTGATACAAATTCATGTTGAACACAATAACATCGGCTTTATATGCGTTGCAGAATATCACGACTGACTCACTGACTGACACGCAGTGATTTCGACCGGCGCGGCAGGGAACACCCCAAATGAAATCTGACACTTGTGCGGCTCTTTGTTTCAAATCGGGGAATCCCGGGCATGCACACGTGTATTAAGCATTCAGTTCAGTTCAGAGAGGCCATAAAGATTGGTGGGCACTTTAATATTGTCTATGCTCGGTATTAATTTTATAAAACAAAATGTTATCCGTTATAATAATGTATATTCTCTGAATTAAAAAGTTGACGTGAGATTTTCATTGGCCCCCCTCCCTTTAAATGAGATTTGGTGAGATTTTGCCGGACCCCTCCCCCCATTTTGAGCTCACGTAATTAATGGACGTCCCCCAACATCACCATCATCATCTTCACATAGTCATTGGCATAGTCATTGTGTTGTCTGTTCTGCCTGTAAACATCCTCCAGCTATCTCATTCTGGGTGTATCCACACACCTGTGTCATATAGGTCTGTATTTCCGGACTTGTTTGGCCGGTCTGGAACCTGACATTCTTTCTACGTATGGAGAGGAAGGGTGGAGAACAGGGAAGCATGAAGTGGTATTGTTGAGGAGGCTAAAGCCCACCAAAGGCTGTAACGCCAGCTAAGAGAAGAAGGACAGTAAAGGAGCTGGCATAACTTTGTAGAACTTTAATTTTATATCTCGACGAACCTTGTTTCTAATAATCAAGTACTTTTTTAAGTGATTAAAAACAACAAGGTACGCCTAGTTAATACATTTAGTAATAATTTTGGAGCCAACCATATCGCTACAAAATATCTTTAATCTGATTACCTGCCGCAGCCGTTCCTGTCTTTGTTTTTCAAGGCCAAAGTCAAGGTCATTTATGACGCACATAACAATATTCTCGGTATTATCAGAGATTATTTGATTTGGGAATATTCCAGAACGTGTTGTTTATAGGTCAATGCGCACGACACTGCCGTTGTCCACTCCGCAGTGAATAACGCGCACGAGCTAATAGTTGTTCTATTTCATTTCCTGCGTCGCTGTTACACGAAGACGGAACTACTTCCTTGAAAACTAGTAAAAGAAAAAAGTCATCGAACAAACATGAGTTTATTTTTAATGGATAATGCCGAAAAGCCAGTGTTGGATATTTTTCTTCCTCAAAGCTAGGCGTTGTTGTTGTTGCAGTCATGGACCGCCAGTCGTACGCTACTAATTTAAATTTTCGTGCCTTCAACTCTCATATCGTAGAATGTTGTAACTGGGGTACGACAGGGGTTCACGCTCTCGCCTCTTCTCTGTAATGCTGTTACAACAATTATGTGACGTTCTCGGAAAGTCGAGAGCGACGTTCTACACTATTCTCGGCTAGCCGCGCAGCTGCAGCAAGGCCGTGAAGTAAAGTAGCACTCCAGACTGTTCTAGTACTTGTAACTATGTAAATTATGCTGCCATGCCGCCAAAAGAATGGAAAATTGTTCTAAAACATTTGTAGGCTATATATAAACAACAGCGGCCGGATTAGTTAGTTAGTTACAGCTGGTGGTATTGTAGAGTGCGGATCAAGTGCCTGTTGCGGATTAGTGGAAAGTGATTATTGTGTTAGAATAGTGCGGAACTCTAATAGTTGACATTATTATTGCGTGTGGTCAAATTTAACTTATTGTATGAGAGTTCCTTGTTGATTACAAATTGTTATTTGTGACTAATTAAAGGTGGTAATTACTGACTTCATCCATGTCTGTATTTTGTTTCCACTGTACCATACGGCGATCCGTGAGACCGTCGTAACAATGTGTACCTGGAATAAATGAGACGTGATCTTAGTGTGACGACTGAAAGACTGAAATTCCTGTTGGAGAGAGGAAACTAAATATTTTTAAGTATGTAGGTGACACTTTTATTATCGCCGGAGTCGAAGAAGCATCAACAGTAACAGTTCGACTACTGCAGTAGAGGTTGTGACTACAATAACATCCAATGTACGATCAAGGTGGTGACAGCTGATCTGCTTAACAATAATTCACCCGATCAGATGACAATTACGGACTTGGAAAAAACGTATTGTTACGACGGTCTCACGGATCGCCGTACGGTACAGTGGAAACAAAATACAGACACCAATGAAGTAATTAATTAGGCCTACCGGCTTTACTTAGTCACAAATAACAATGTGAAATCAGCAAGGTACTCTCATACAATAATTCAAGTTAAATTTGTCCACGCTCAATAATAATGCCAACTATTAAGACTTCCGCAATAATTAGAACACATTAATCGCTTTCCACAATCACTTGATCCGCAGTCTACAATCTCGCCAGGTGTAACTAACATCTAGACCGGCCGCTGTTGCTTATATAGGACCCTCAGATATTCCAGAACAATTTTTCATTCTTTTGGCGGCGTGGCGGCATAATTTGCGTAGTTAAGAGTGCTTTCGAATAGTCTGGAAGCTACCTAAGTGCAAGGCCTTGAGTGGTTATAGAGACGTTGCACCTGCCGACTAGTCAAGACACGTGTAGAACTATTACGTAGCTGCACCTGCCGACTAGTCGAGACACGTGTAGAACTATTACGTAGCTGCACCTGCCGACTAGTCGAGACACGTGTAGAACTATTACGTAGCTGCACCTGCCGACTAGTCGAGACACGTGTAGAACTATTACGTAGCTGCACCTGCCGACTTTTCGAATGCGTCACGTAATTGTCGTTGACGTAGCAATATAAATATAATTGTCGTTGTCGTTAAGACTAAAAATATAAAATAATTTGAAGATTAGCCTCATCCTAAACAACAACAACACTAAGGAAAATATGAAATATTTCAAAAGCTGTAAAACATAATAGTTGATACCTTGACATTTCTAATTTGTCTGAAACTTTATCGTTGAAACTGCCAGCTTGTAAACGAATCGAATCCTTAAAATTATGGAGATCTACGTTTTTTGATACGTAAAATGTGATATGATGTGAATCAATGTTAAATCCTGTGATTGTTTTTATTCACTCTGCTGATAAAATTTACTGTTCACTAAAGATCTATAAATCCCTATATCTTCATTTATAATGAAATGTTTAAAAACGAGACGTCTCAATTATTTATGATACATAAATATTTATAGGGATACTTTACTGATTTGATCATCTCCTTTCCTAAGGATAGCTAGTGGAAATCCTTCTCCGTTATCGGATCTGCAATGTTCTACATTTTTCTGTAGTTAGTCATTACAAATTTTGTTCAACATCTCTCATTTCACTCGCAATTCATCTCAGTCATTTTTTGTCTTGGTCCATCCCGTGTTTTTTTTTTTTTTTTTTTTTTAATTTCTGATTGTTTCCACTCCGTTATGGCAGAGACGTGCTACCCTCATTCTTTGTACGCTTTCAGTCCGTGTGGTCGCGGCGTTGTTTTCAAAATTAGTATTCATCGTTGGGGAATTACCGTCAACGAAGCAGACACTCCGTTTCGTCGTCATTCTGCTGTCGACGCTTTCGATACATTTCAAGGACTTAAAGGGTAGTTCGTTTCCAACCCAGCAATAATGACACAATTTAAATCTTACCAATGGATAAAATACAAAATATTATTTATACGCCTGAGTTTCTCCTGCAACTGTAGGTCTGAAGTTTTATTTAAGGTGGGTTCCACAGAATTGTATCAGTATCGTTATTAAGTATCAATATTGATCGACACGTATTTTTATTTAAATTATTTCCATTGTTGGAATACTTATTTTTACAAATAATAAATTAATCGACATTTAAACCGATTATTCGTTGACCACTGAGCATTTCATGGACAACACATATAACTAATGTTGAAGTTCTTAGAAAGATAAAGATAGATAGGGAAGTTATTAACACAGTGAAGATACGAAAGCTTCAGTATCTGGGACAACTCATGAGAAATGAACAGAGGTTTTACTTATTGCTGTCCATACTACAGGGAAAAGTACTTGGAAAGAGAGGAGTTGGGCGACCGAGAATATCATGGCTGAGAAATTTAAGGACCTGGTTTGGTATGACTGCAACTGACTTATTCCGTACAACAGTGCAGAAAGTTAAAATAGACTGTATGATATCCAACATCCGAAACGGATAGGAAGTATCAGAAGAAGAAGAAGATTCGTTGACCAATTCAGTCTCTGACTATGCGGGTTCCATTCCGAGACACGTGCGTTAGACAAACCGATTTTATACTTACAGAAGATATTTACTAGTATTATCGTGATGATCGTGATATAGCTGCAAGAAACTGAAAATCGTAATTTTGGAATTTGGAATGACAATTTAAACACGCATAAACACATTCCTGTGCGCGCGAGCACGTGTGTAATAAAATTAGCGCGATTCTTAATCAGAAAAGAAGAAATACTGGGAAAGACTAAATATATTTGTATAAATAACAATTGACTTATGTCCCCTTTACTCACATGTCCTTTTCTTCATAATGATAAGCGTTGAATGTAATAAATACAATGTCCGGTATAGACTGATATTTCTCGTTAGCATTTCTGTTCTCCTTCACAGCGCATAAGATATGTATCTTCATATCGCGATACACACACAAAATCATTACGTATTCTCCTCTCACACGATTCAACATATTGAAATATGGGAAGTCAGAGAAATATAGGTACCAAAATAAGGCTAGTTATTATACTGCCGCGCAGAGATTTCTCACACGGGAGAGATAACGCTGCTGTGACGTAATCAAACTATTCCTCAACCTGTAACAACTCGTAGGACTACGCCCATACGTGGTTCCGTATTATGAAGCTGCAGTCCATGAACCACGTAAAATATACTATACAATATTACGTAAATCCAGTGGCAGATTATCCATAACGCTAGGGTATGCTGCAGCACCGGGTACCAGGACCTCAGCAGCCAAGAGGGGCACACAATTTTTTTTGAAGATGATAAATGTGAAAAAACAAAACAAAAAACAAATGTCTTCAATCCAAATAACAACAATTTGTGTGCATTGAGCACATTGTCCTACGAGTAAAATTGCAAGAAAGAGGTTTTTCTTCAAATCGTTCGAATGAAGATGATAGATTCCATGATACTATAGTTTGTCCGCTTAAAGTATTAATCTAGATTATTGATTGTAAAATGTGTAAAATGATTGATGTGTTTCCGAATTTATACACTGCTTATCGCCTGCTTTCACGATTCTAATAGCTAACTGGGAATCTGAAAGAGCATTTTCTGTATTAAAATGATTAAAGATATGTTGAGTTCAAGTATGGGAGATGAGAGATTATTTTCGTTAGCAATGCTGAATATTAAAAGCGATATACTTGATCGCTGGATTTAGAAGAAATTATGCTAGACTTCGTTAAGCCAAAATCAAGAAAAATATGTACGATTAGTATTATCTAAGCTGAAGTACTACTATGCTCATTGTAATCACTATTTAGCTAAATATTTGTTGTAATTTGAGAGTTTAATAAAATAATTGTTAACTTTCGAAATTGTGTGTGCCATTTATCAGTGTAAATAATGGATAAAAGTTTGAATTTTGGATCGGATGGTGGGGCACCAGTCTGATGGCAGCATAGGGCACCACGCGCTTCTAATCCTACCCTGCGTAAGTCTGTCTAATACGATGATTTCAACAATCACACAAAATCAGTGCTTGTGATGTACAATTTTCAGGTCGCGTGGGCTATGTACTGAATGATTTCGTTTTTGTAATAACGATTGGTGCATGCGCAGAACGTATTAAGCTTTCATCCCTTGCGAGGACTCTGCTCGCGGTAACACAGTAAAAGGTAACGATACAGACACTTCTTAGCCTATTATACTGGTATATAGTGGCGTAACTAGGAGAAGGGGGTGAAACTAGCTTGAAGGGTTGACTCCCCATTTTCTCAGGGCAAATGATGATTCAGTATTTTTTCCGTGTTATTTTACAGATAAACGCGGATTGATGCACCTATGATCAAACATGTTACAAAATTAATGGTATGATATTTTAACATAATATAAATTTTACTTCTTTAAGCCTGTTAAAAAAAAATAAGCCATTTCTTTTGTGAGTTGTAAGGAATTGATTATGTTGTTTACGTTGACAATAGGTATGGGCATACACAGTGATGTAACTAAGGGGGGATCAGAGGGATCCAATCCCTCCCCCCCAAGACCTATTAAATACCTTTCTTGTTTGGACAGTCGTCTTTGTAAAGGTAAACTAGCACATATACAACTGGGGTTTGTATGTTTCTTGACTTTGGAAAATGAGAAGATTGTTTTGTTGGATTTTACATTAAGGATAACGTACTTTTATGTGAACTATAAATGGTTTAAAACGTTCTTGGCACATCTTTAAATTAATGTGTGATCGTGTAATAAAACTGATTGTTTCTGAGTTTTAAATATCTTCAGAAAGACCCATATTCACAATTCCCATCAGCAGTACAGATTTAGAAATAAAGTGATTCCTAATTATATAAAATGTACTTCCTTTAACTTAAATAACAGTTAAATTACATACAATATTTTTAAATCAGCACTGTCCCAAATTTTATTCAACCCATTTTATAATTTCTATGCGTCTCAAACCAACGTGAAGTGGGTGAAACAAATATGGAAAGGGATTGATTTCAAAATATTCTATGTTGATTAACGGTAAATAAAGGCGATTAAAGGTAAAGGTACCATGATTAAATTAAAGGTAATAAATATCATGTCTTTAAGAATCACTTTAATTCAAAATTTGTATTCTTAAATAGAATTCGCGTTTTTATTAAGATATTTGAATAAAACCCTTCGAACGTTAAGTTTGTTGTCCCACGAATGTTTTGAGCAACTTATAATTCTTGTTAAAGCTGTATTACTTTATTTTGTATATAAAACCGAGCAATAAAATCTGATTTTTCCGAATTAAAGTCAAGTAACTTCTAGTTTACCTGTTCAAAGACGACGGTTCAACCCATAGAAATATTAGACCAGAGCAGTCATGACATAGATAACCTTGTATGGAGCAGTGTGTCTGGGCGACAAACACAAAAAGGTAGATAATAGGGCCTGCCTTCGTTTTCTGCTGTGTGTTTTTTTTTTTACGTAGTTTACTTACCAAATGTTGAGTTATTGTCATTATTAAAAAAAGACTTTAATTTTATATTAGTAATTTACGAAAATTGCAATTCATATTTTTTTTCATCAATTACTTATAAGCTTTGTTTTAACACGCGCACGTTAAGTGATTACAGAAAATCGGTGAAATTTTTAATAGTTTTGGTGGAAGGGATTGATGTCCTTGATCCCTCCCCGTAATTTTCAAGTAGCAATATTTTGTTGTACTTTTACAAAAAAACCTACTACGTATACGCAAATCTCAAATTTGAAAAGTAAATGTCGATTCCATTTTAATCGTCTGAACGTATGCTCCAAATAATGCTGAAAACAATTCCTGTAGGCTGTCACATTTCCGTACCCCGTATCCCCTTTTCAGTCGTTATTTTATTTGATTCCTCGGGCAGTTTGATTTAAAAGTGTATAACCGTCAAACAAGACGTGCAAATACCCCACTTATAATCCTTATTTTCTGACTCCTTTTTGTGTACGAGGGTCAGTTGAAAAGTTCACGGAGCGACATTTATAGCTCAAATCTTTCGTGTGCTGCAAGACGTACACTTCGCATGAACACCTGTTAATTTCCAGATATATCTGTCACTTTATTCCCTTTTTACCAGCTGTTTGAAATTTTCCTGTCACTCGTGTTTTTAAAATGCACAAAATCAAACATCGTGTTGTGATGAATTCTCTGTTAAAACGTTTTAGCGCCAATGGGAAATCAAAACAAAATTGTGAATGTGTTAGGAGATGCTGCGCCTTCTGAAACAACGGTAAGTGGGGCACACTCCAGTTTAAACGTGGCCGTACAAGTACTGCAGACGATCCCAGCAGTGGACGTCCAAAAAGTGCAACAAAAGGTGACATTTATGAAAAAAGTTTATATGATGTTGGAAGATCGCAGATTGAGGAGTGGATGACGTTGGTGAAATCATAGGCATCTCATATGAGCGTGTCCATCATACTTTAACTCAAGAACTTGGTGTAAAAAAGCGTTGTGCAAGATGGCTGCCGCATCTGGAGCTGTTGCATTTTTTGGACCACGTTTTCAGTGCTCGTACGACCACGTTCAAACTCAAGTGGCTACTTACAAACCGTTAGTTTTGAAGTCACAGCATCTCCTGACACATTTACAATGTCGTTTTGAATTTCCGTTGGCGCTAAACAATTTTTAACAAAGAATCACACCACGATGTTTGACTTTGTCCGTTTTCCAAACACGCATGGCAAGTCACATTTAAACAGCTTTTAAACCATAAATAAATTGACAGATATATCTGAAAATTAACAGGAGTTCACATAAAATACAAATCTTGCAACACACGAAAAATTTTAGTTTTATCGCTAAGCTACAGTTGTCGCTCCGCGAACTTTTCAACTGACCCTCGTA
Organism: Magicicada septendecula; assembly: GCA_034769895.1. NCBI lineage: Eukaryota > Metazoa > Arthropoda > Insecta > Hemiptera > Cicadidae > Magicicada > Magicicada septendecula. Next base: position 426,056,050 of record CM068373.1, on the reverse strand, counting down.
ATACATCTTAATTCAGAGGATAGTTCTAAATCCTAATACTAACAAGGATTTCTCCAGTCAAAAAGGGCAGTTTTCATATCACGCCAGCGTTTGAAACATTCAGGTGGTCTCCGGTGGCTACCATAAAGTCAGTCAGCTGGGCTATTGTCGGTCATGTTTCACACATTGTAGTGTAGTTAGAAACATATAAGACCCGTCAACAGAAGCCTCACTATTGCAAACGACTCAGTGCACTAGCCAAAACTGAAAATAGTAGCTTTTAATAAATTATTCGATACAGAACACAAAACACTCCTAAATACAAACAAAATAGTAAAAAAAGTAATATAATTACCTAATTAGTGAAGAAAATGAATAGCTAAAAAACACAAATATTGTAATATTACATATAATCAACCCAATACCAACATAAAACAAACTGATTATAAACAATCCAAAGCAAAATAAACAACAAAATGGGAACATTAAAGAAGAACCTAGGACGAATAGTGACTAATTTAGGGGAATAAAAGAAATTATTATTAACAAATAATGTATTACAGAAGAAATGAAGACACACGACTGAAGACAAGACAACGTTGACCCAAATACCCAATACATCAGACAGTGAGAAGAAGACAGCAACACCCATAACAAGAGATTTATTAAGGATGATAATAGAATCAGTGCGACTAGGGAAAATAAAATGGATTCAACTACAAGAAGAAATAAACAATGACAAGAATAAAATAAATTATTGATAATGATGGAGAAAACAAAAGTGGGGTAAAGCTGAATTAAAACCCTATGGTATAAGATGACACTGACATCAAACTATTAATAAACTAACTTCAATGACTTGACAATATAACCACACCTCAAAGGTAAAACAATGATGGTAGGAAAAATAAAGGGGATAGTGAATATAAGTATTGTAAATGCATAAATTAAGAATGTATAAAGATAACAACTAAATGATGTCCAAAAGACTAGTTCAATATGTAAGGTAGATATAAAATTATAAGAAAAAACTATTAGTCAACAATAATCATGAGATAGTCATAAAAAAGAAACATCTAACTATAAATAATAAAAACTAGCAATAATACATGTGAAGAATTCAGTACAATATGTAAAAACAAAATCTAAGGTCCAACCATTGTTAGGAATCCAGGTGGGGACACATAACCTAAACTAACCAGCAAGTTTCAATTAGAATTGCCCGAAACAATAACAGGAATGTTCTTAGACTAGAGTATATTATAATATAAGCAAACTAGAGACTATAAGGAGCATTCCATTAACAAAAATAATTATATAGAAGGACTTGCGTACATTAGAAGTGTAAAATAACATGCTCAGAGGTACAGCATAGTGTTGGCACATTGAACAATATAAATAACACATAAAATGATAATAAAAGAAAAGGGACTAATGTCAGTTGATAACTGAGATGTAATACCACTAATGTAAGGCAACTCAATAATTATTGCCATGAATTTAATACTAATGATGTAAATTAAATATAACTTATATGTGAACCCAGATGCATGAAGCAGTAGGTATTTACCAACAAATGTCAGAATACCAGAGCAGACCAAAACACTGCCAAACCTTATCATTACTATAATAAACATTATGCAAACTATTTGTAATCAAAAGACGAAGATGTAATGTAGAATAAGAAAAAAAAATATAACACTCAAGGATATTGAATGATAGCCTGATGGAAAGTGTAAATAAATTAAAATAAAAGAATACTAGCTAATACTGAGGTAATCAGAAGTTGTGATGATTAGTTCAATATAGATAGGTGACAGCAAATATGGTTTAGAAACCAATACTAACATAAAATGAATAAAAACAATTAGCAATGTCATACACCAGAGGTCTAGCCAAAAGAAATAGAATTATTATGAATATTAGGTAATTATATAAAATACTACTGTGCAATAATTATAAGATGTCACAGAGAACAAAGGTGACAATAATAATGCATTAGATGTAAGAAATATTATTATAAGGAAAGGATAAAGACATTGTAAAAAATATTGAGGTAGGCCTAAACTACCATAGACGATTTTTAACAAATTACCACCTTAAACTTTAATGAGAAGGGATAATAATTGGTAAGGAAGTAGTAATGATAAAAGTTTATTAAAATTGAACAGAATAAATAAGATAAAATGGAAAATAAGATATGCAAATAGATAGTAAAAATTAGTAATAAATTTATTTTGTTAATCATTATCAAAGTTATATGATGTGGGTAACCGAAATACTCGTATTAAAAAGACAGAAGCAATGGGAGTAACGAAAAGTTTATTAGAGTACTTATAAGTGAACAATTTGAATTATAAGGAATTAATTATTTAAAATTCCGTGGGCTTACATAAGTGAACCGAGTTTTGATAATCTCAAACCCAGCGAGATGACGCCAAGAACGCGTCTATTTTGCCGAATAATACCGAAAGTACACGGAAATTGCAAAAACTGACCAATCGGGGTCATTATTGAGCATTAGGAACCAGATTTTGACACAGGTGAGGACACAGTTCATCTCGAGACATCGACGAGGGATCCACGCAGGTCACCGAAGACAACAATGCAGAATTGATAGCCGACAGCTGATCAAAATCGTCTTAACCTCGAATAGCGAAATTGAGGTTAGGTCGAATGTAAACAAAGTGAAAGTATTTTTATATCAGTGTTCTAATCCGGAGTACGTGCGCATAGGCAGTGAAATAATTAATAATTATTAAATATTATTTAATTAAATGAAGGATTTTAATAGTGATACTACCAGAAACGACATCGAACGCAAGTATAAGTGACAATTACTAAATATTCAGAATAGTAATAAAAGTTTCAATGACGATATCAGCGAAACTGATTAACCATATTATATCAATTTAAATCCAACAAAGCTGGGAACAATATTTAAATTAATAATTCAGATAATTATTATTGAAGAAATTAAGAAACAAAGACAAATGACTTTATGTATTTAATTGATTAAAATGTGTTATTAAATGGTAGCAATTGTAAGAAAAGAGATTTGGTCATATAATAGGTTTTAAGAGCTATTAACCGAATTTAAAAAAAGAAAAAAAGTGAATTAATTTTAACCAAACCTTATTTTCAGAATTAACTTGATGAACATACCGAGATAGGATGTATCAACTAATTCATGATAAACTTAAAAACTTTGATTTATCATATACTAATTATTATGTATTGTGTTTAACTTTAAGTTTGTTCCAAAATATTTAATAATGTTCAACCCTATTAGCGAGGAATATCCAAATACCTGTATTTTTTGTGTTGTCGAATTTGATGAAGCAGATAATGAATATTTTCACTAAAATGAATTCCTAACCGTATTGTACGGATATTTTAATGTTGTTAAAGAGGTATTAATAATTTAAAGTTGATTGATTAATGTTCCAATGAAACTAGCTTTAACCTTAAAGATCGACAAAAGTCACATGTTAGTTTTTTATGTTATTCATTAAGAAATTTTAATAATGTTATCACTCTCCCACTACTAAATAATGATAGCAGTACATTGCTTTATGTTTTTTGTATCTTGCAGTCTCAAAGAACCTACTTTATTTATAAAATAATTAAACCAAACATTAACGTCCCATGTGGCGAAGACTATAAAGTCAGTATGGCAAACCCTGAGATATTATAATTTTAAAGAGTCTACCAGTAAACTTGAACCAAAAGAATGATAAATAATATTATTATAATTTAACCACAATTCAAAAATAAGTTCGGAGAATAAACATAATTTTTACTCCATCCAAGTGTTTTGACAAATTATTTCGTTAGACTAAGACGTTACAGCTTAGGTGGACAGCATCAACGGTTGGCAGCATTGGTGGCGGTAACAAGTGGGTTTAAATAATTTTAAACTTTCTAACCATCAATGTAAATAAGCTTTGCTATTAGAACACCACTACAAGTAAGTACCTGTATAATAACCGATCACTTCTAATTTCAGTGAGGAGTCACATAAATAGTTTCGTCTTATCAACGAGAGAACGTCGAGAATCAACTACGAACTCATTGAACCGGAACATAAAATAAACTAATTATTTTATTTAAACAATTACTAAACCAACGATCACAAGCTTCAAGATTTTAAAAATAATTTAAAAGATTTTAAAACAAATACTGAATAATCAAAGTTTAACGGGAGAGGATCTCGTCTATTTACAATATAAAATAAAACACAACATAAAATATAAGAGCTTACTCATAACCAATCAGAGATAATAGTAACAAAAATAAAAAAGTTGGCAACGTTTGCATTTATAAGCGACAATATATTTTTTATATTAAGAACTAAACGTAAAATGCAAACGACAACACAAGTACAAAACAAACAATTATAATTATGGAAAATACAAAACTCTTACAACAGTGAGTTTCTATAAAATTTTATTCAAAAAATAGGATAAACATTGGATAAATTTCATATAGGGAAGACAAAAACTATTAAATCAACGCTAGATCGATCATTTGAATGCATATAAAAACCTAAATGACGCTCTCTTCTCTTTTTAAATTATCTTCCTGTTGCATTATGAAATTTTTAATTTTTTTCTGGAGGAAAATGACTTGTTTTGCCCAAGAAAAAAAAAAAGATCAACCAATAACGAAGTAACAATTTAATCAGTTATAAAAAAATTCACTGATCAAAAAACTATAAATCTGAACACAAAATTTTCAGGTAAGCTGTAAACTACATAGAATAATGTTACACCGCCAAAATATAATCTCGTTTGTACAGTTACCTAAATTCTCTATGTAGCGTAGGCATATGACTAGAAACCATTCTTAAGGGATGAAAAATAAATTATACCAACGGATGAAATTGGTTGATTCCTTAAGGTCTCGCGGCCGGCGTCGTAACTATAACTATTGCCAGAGCTATCAGGCCGTGGTCCTATGTGGTTTAACACAGACGTTTCAACCTCGCCATTGGAGGCCACCTTCGGCGTCTGAAGGACTTAACTTTTTACTTACAGGGGGTGTCCGTCAGTAACACCGCAAAGGCTGAAAATAAACTGTGGCCAATTTTCAATGAAACTGGTATTTAATGAAATATTACAGTTATTTAGAAGAAGAAAACGAAAAAGAAAATTACAATTATTATTCAACACCAGCCTTCAGTGTTTTTGGCTGTCCGAATGTGACCACGTACTCTTCCTATTTCAGAGCAGTGTCGAAGCGTACAGAAAAGACGCAGAAGGTCGCACTTACGTTCAGAAAACCATCAGCACCGAAAATGCAGCATGCTGCAAGCGTGGAAAACTACAAGCGCCCGCCCGCGATAGTGTGTGTGTGTGTGTTTGTGTCGAATTCTACGTAAGGATTTTCATATTTTCACACACCCATTACCAATTGTGAAGGCAACCGATCAGAGCAAATGCTCCGAATGTAGCCTATATTGTCTACAGATAGCATAATTATCCAGTTATTAGCATAATAGAGTAATTGTAGGATTACTAACTCACGTATTAGCGGCGACCTCCACGTAGAATTAATCTCCCCCTCTCTCTCTCTCTCCCTCTCGCTCCCTCTCACTCCCACCTCTCTCTACAGATTGTAGTATTACCTGCACGTAATTAAACACTTACACAGTTCTGTGTTATAATATATTGTATAATACGTACTATATATTCAAACACTTCGTTCTACAGTTCTCTCCTTGAAATGTATTTAATATTTAATACTATTTCTAATTCAAGACCTATTTTTCCTTATTTGGAACATGTTTCGGGCATCAAATATTTCGCCTGTCCTTAGCCATCTTAGTTTTTTGTCTTGCTGAATGCTTGTGTCCAGGTCCGTTGTTGCTATGGGTTCTTATTGACTTTTGGTCCTTTACATTGATGTTATTGTGTATAGATACGGTGTCTAGTTTTGTTTCCTATGTTTAGTCTTTTAAAAATCGTGTCATGTTTTGTGCTGATTTGTATTTACTATATAACATAGTAATAAAAATACTGATACACAAAATGAAGACGAATACAATACATAATTTTCCATTAGCAATTTCATCACATTGTGGTTTACAACGTTCTCCGATGTTTTCGATTCTGGTTCCTATTTTTTCTACCGTCAAGTAAGTCATCTCCAAGGTCCCTTTGTTCCATGCCTTCTGTTCAGCTTTTTCTCCGTCTCCTTGGCCATCTTCTACCTTGTTGTTGCCAGTACAACACTTGTTTTGGGATTCTGCTTTCTTCAGCCATTCATTCAGGGTATCCGTACAGTTAATCACTATTCATTCATTTTTTATGTCACCTTTAGTCGAATGTCCGATCACAAGTAACGTTGATCAAAAAGTCTGAAATGGTCGTAGGATGATTTGGCTGTATAGGACGATAAATGTTTCGGTATTAAAAGAATTCTACCATGTCAATGAAACAGTCAAAATATTATGATTTGTAAGACACGTTATCGATCAAGACAGTGTTGGGAAATTTGGGCCAGGCGAGTGAACAAATAAAAAGGTAGAACAAGCAGCAAGGTGTTTGGTGCCCGTACCTCAACTTGGTGAGGCGTTCCTCAAATATCTTTCAGATATCATAAACTTCTTAACATCTGCAGATGTGATAAATGAGACTAGTAGTTGAACATCAGAAATTTCTTACCAGCGTCGTTGTCCGGAAGGAACGCTGAAGAGCATAAGAAAACAACTAAAATATAAATGGGCATGGTTCGCTCTTTATTTGTGAATCAGTCGTAGTGAGCCGTTTTGAGAAAGTTACAGCCGACGCTTGTCCCATTTACAGCTGACTCACTCTTATAGTCCTCTCATGTAACTTTCTTCACGATTTGAAATTGACACTATTATTAAGTTAAAAACTCGTCTTTCAACAATTATATACACGCATTTCTGGACACAATGGATGATGTGAACAATGATCATCATCATCTGCAAGGATCAAACCTAGGATGGTTTGACCGAGTCTCAAAACAGTTAAAGAGTATAGAGCTGGTCACTCCAACGCTTCCTCCGACGTCCCACACCTCTCCATACCTTCGGCTTGTGAACTGAGCCACTGGAAAGCCATCGCGTCAGATCGAGACCATTGGAGAAGGCTACTGGAGGAGGTCAAAACTCAGCAATGATGACCACCAAGGATGATGATGATGATGGCGATTTCTGGACACAGAATTCTTTTACATTTTGCCATTAAAGTCCGTCTTGCATGTCTCCCTGTTCCATAATAGGCGAACGGTTTTTATCAGTTTTTATTAAAAAGACCTCTTCTTAACGTAGGATTTCCATTTCAAAATAGTGTTGAACCACCTTCCATATATATACATATATATATATATATATTTTGTTACAACACAAAAAGCCACCCCAATACCAGGGAAAACTATGAATCAACTATATTAAATGTTTAAATAATGAAAATAAAATGACTATGACGAGACAAATGACTATGACCCAACCCAAGTGATTGACCCAATAAAAAAATGAGAAGGTAAATGAAAAAGAAACAAACAAAAAATAAAATGAAATAACATGAGAAGGAAAATGGAAAAGACACAAACAAATAATAAAGGTAAATGATAAATATTAAAATCAAATAAAGTAATGACAACTAAAGTATACTAACCAAAGAAATAGATATTAAATGTTATAAAAAACTATATAATGATAAGTGAATCAGAACATGAAATTTGTTAACAGTATAACTAATAATGGTGAATAAAACAATAAAAACCCCAGAAGTGAGAGATAGGTAGGGAGTGAAGGTGATTAAGTGAGAAAGAGAAATTAATATTAGGGAATACCCACTAGTAACACTCAAGTACCATAAAAAAGTGCAAAGTGCCAGTGTAAACCCGAAAGGAATAGATAACCCTACAGATAGGTATAGACACCTAAAACCAGTGATAAACACAACAGTTTAAGGGTGAAAAGTGCCAGAGAATAAGAATATTATTGTTATTAGAATTAAGAGGGATTGTAGATTAGGAATACATATGGTATTCGGGGTAAACATCCCATAATGATTAAAAATATTAGTGTTACAATGGTTAGGTAGAGAAAAAATATAAGAAAAATATACTAAAGAATATAAGCGCAAAATAAGTAAAACATCCTTTGTTCAAAGGGATAATTAGTAAGATAAAATAAATGGTGTTATAATGTTAGTCACCAAAATTATTAAGAATAAACTAAATATAAACAAGATTAGCATAGTAACTGTTAAAAGATTTGTTCAATTAAGTTTATGAGAAGGAATATGGCTGAAAAAAGTATACAGACCATAAACCTAAATTTTATGTTATGTTTTATAAATAATAGACAAGTTATAAAAAATGGCAATATAGATAATTAAAAAGAGATAAATTCTTACAAACATAATAATACAGGAAAAGAAATTAGAGAATAATAGACAGGCCATGATTTTGTAAAGTAATAAGAACATACAATTTTGATAAAACAGCCCAAATCAATTCAAAATGCAAACAAGTCATAAGTGACACCAAGCAAAAAATGTATAAATGTAAAATAATCTTTAAGTTGTGTAAAATAATAAAATATAGCCAATGACTACTTAGGCCTATAAAATGCCAAACTGTATAAATCCAAAATCAACAAATTATAAGAAATTAACTATTGTATTAGAAAATCCAGGGCAAGCAACTAGTTAAATACAATTAGTGAATCATATTAAGATGTCAAAGTTAAATTAAGAACATAAAATAAGAAAGAAATGTAATTAGATAATATTAACATTATGGTCAAAACTTTAATACATAAACAAACCCAGCTTTGTGGGATGTCAAAATGATCTTTGAAAGAAAATATAAACAGTTGTGATAATATCTCAGACATAGATAAGAAGACAGAAGAATAATAGTAATCAGAAGATATTTAGTCATTTTGAATTAAAATTCAAATATTATAACAATGGGCATAAGATATGAATAGCCAATGAGAGACAGACAGTTGCCATAACAACCGAACGTTATTTATTATATTCCGTTAAAAATTGTTAGTTCATTATTGACGCTCAAGGCCTATAGACGCCAAACCATAATCGACTCAATTTTAATATAAAACAGTAAAAAAGCAATCAAAATTTATAACATGAAGACGCAAGAAGTCTGATGAGGAACTAGACCATTCAACAGAGACCAAAGACCAGATTTTAGATTCTAAATTAATTCTTTAGACCAACATATCCGAAAAAGAAGACAGGCGTAATTTAAATTCATAAATGACGGAAGATTGATGACCAAAGGGACCCAACCAATTTCGAACGGAGTAACTCTTCACCCTAATTCAACAGATTTGATAAGTATTGCTGAATTACCCGAATTTATTGAATAAATTCTTATTAACTTTTTCTCACAACACAGCTAACTCTCACTACGAACTGATAATCAAATTTCTTTCAAGGATTAATGAAAAATAAGAAACTAAGCTTGTATGAAACCCGAAAATAACCTGGGTAAAAATTACGAACTTTTAACAGTCACTTTTTAACACTTCAGGAACAAATTGTAATTAAACCTAATAGTATATAAGTACCATCAATGTAAGGAGTGTACTTTATTATAATCATATTAATATTTTTTGTAACCAAAAGAACGCATATTTAATGAACGATAGAAAAATAAACATTTGTCGGCGCTATGTCGAAGTAATATCGTTCTAGATCAACGTTCGCCAACGTGAAAAATTTTGTCTTTTGCGCAAATATTTTCTTTTTATTGCCGGAGCAACTTTGTTTAATAACCATATATAATTTTGTATGTTATTGAATGACAAATAATTTCAAGTTAATAAACTAGTACAAAGTTGTAACCACCGTTCTTTATTTCATGGTAAATTGCATTATATGATTTATGTACTTTAGCGACGAGCGAAACTGATGGCCAGCGTTGGACGTCGGCAACACGGCGAACTACATCGAGAGATTCATACGCCCGCAAATTGCGGGGGTAATTCGAATCAGCCATAGCGTCTAGAACGACCGCTCGATAGTCATATTTTTTAATTGTTTTTAGTTTAAACAATTTGGCGCCACCCGGGAATTACAATAACATATTAAAGGACAGGTAAGGTTCACACTCGCGAGTACTGGTAATTCGTGAGATCGCGACGGACATCAGCATAACAAAAAGTAAAGTAACGACTACAACGTGTGAGGCGAACACACGTACACAAAACACACTTTTACAGAGTACATACAGAGTCTACTCGTTAAAAATTGACGCCAACAACGTGTGGCAGAATAATTACATACAGAAGGTAGCAAACATACAAAGTTGCTCGTTACAAATTGGCGCCCAACGTGGGGCTAGAATTAAAGACTAGCGGCTGTTACGAGAAATTATGAAACACTTCATGATAACCAGGGGAAAATCTAAGAAGAGGACTGAGGATACCGACGAAGAAGAAATGGAAATGATTGAGGAAATGATCGAAGAGGATGCCCAAGGGGACCAACCAGAAAACCCAATTCAAGACAGGGAAAAGGAACAACAGGAGGGTGAAAAGGAAGAAGTTATAGGAGACCCTAACATACTAAAATTAATGGAATTAATGAATAGTACGAATGACAATTTTAAGAAGCAGAAGGAAGAAACAAAAGAACAAAGAAAGGAAGACAGGGATTTCTTAAGACAAAACAACGAAGAATTAAAGAAACAACTCAAGGAGGACATAGAAACTCTGAATATTAAGATGGAAAACAACCATGAAGCTTTGAAGAAAAACCAAGAGGTCTTAGAAGAGAGGAGCGAGGAGTTAAAGACACAGATAAAGAAAGATCTAAAAATACTGAACAACAAAATCGAGAATAATAGTGAAACACTCCAAAGACAATTGAAGGAAAATAGCGAGAAAACCAAAGATGAGTTGAGACAACAATTGGTAGAATGTCGGGAAGAAACAAAACAAACCATCACCGATACGAATGAAGCAGTAGGACAAGTCCGTGGGGAGTTAATAAACAAAATTAAAGCAGTCGAGGACGAAGGAAGAATTGCAAGGGATGAGCTTCAACTAATAACGTCAATAGAATGCACAAGAAACAAACACGAAGTGCTCAAAAAGCTGGAAGAAAAACATAAGGAAATACAAACTGATGTAAGTGAAAGGGTGGAAAGAGTATATACCAACCTCAACCAAGTAGACGGGCAGATCAAGGAGAACAAGGAGAAGATCCAGGGAATCAACCAACGGGAAAGACAAATGCAAGAAGAGCTAGACGCACTGAGAGAGAAACCCTGCAACAACACCCACATCATAACCAGCGAGAACCGGGAGCTAATAAACTTCCGCAGCTACAGGCGCAACCCAATGGAGTTCCTAAAAAGAGTAGAGGAAATGATAGAGAAGAACAGGGAAACTCGATGGACTACGGTGCGTAGTATGATTGATGAGATGTTCCCGGACACCCACGACAATTGGTGGACTGCCACCAGACCAGAGATAAACAGCACCCAGGAATTCAAAGCGCAGTTCCGCGATAAATATTAGTCGGAGTCAACCCAGAACGTGGTAAGGAATGATATAAGCAACGGGAGGTATGAACCACAAGCGGGACACACCCTAACTTCGTACTTTCTAGGTAAAGTGTGCTTAGCCCGAAATTTGGAACCGAGGATACCGGAGGAGTCATTGGTAATACAATTGGGATACCATTACGAGGATGCGGTTCAAAAAGCCAGAAGACAGGGCCAAATAAAAACAATTCAAGGCATGGCAAGCTTATTAGAGGATCACGAGAATGATGGCCAATATAAACGTAATAGAATGGTCAATATGAGATACAACCGATGGAGTGAGAACCAGAACACACAGAACTATAACCCATCAAATAACAAACCCCAAAATAACAACCAGAATAACCCAAACCGGAATGTTAACGGTAATCAGTATAGGGGAAAACGCCCAAATTACAATCAGGGTAATCCACCATATAACGGGAACAACCCGAATAACAATTCCACCAACAACAATTACCGGGGAAATGGACCAAACCAGCGTCCGAACAGCCACCCCAACAATAGTAATTACTACGGGAACAATTATAACCCGAATTACCAGAATAATAACCGAGGAAACGGAGATAACCGAAATCCAAGTAATCAACCCAAGGTACGCTTTATGCGAGGGAGCACCCAAAACAACCAGGGGAGGTGCTACCCCAGACCGCAATCAAACGACCGAAATAATAATAACGCACAGAGCGATGACTAGCACCCTAGGGAGGAGAATAATGAAAATGTACAACTGAATCATAACATTGAAGGATCCAGATCCGGGAACGATAACCAAAGAAGGGGCGCACCATCCGGAAGTAACCAACAAGAAAATGAAAATTATGACTAGATACCTTTCAGTGACAATCCTGCGGAGCATTTCCGAGTAGCGTACAATAAACGAAACCCACCAGAACTCTGGATTCCCTCAAGAAACAATGGAAACCCATCCAACACACCTCAGGGAGAAAGACAAGAAATTGATGAAGAAGAAACCACGGCCGACAAGTGGAACGCATAAAAATAAAAAATAAATTACAAAATTCAAAAAAATTGTAAGATCACCTTAGGCTATTAATTAGAAAAAAGTATGAGGTAAAACAAAAAATAAACTACATGAGATAAGAGATAAAATAAAGGAATAAACTACAGAATTCAAAAAATAGTAAGTACAACCAACTTACACTAATATTTAGAAAATATGCGAGATAAAATAAACTAAACAAACGAAGTGAAAACAAGAAATAATAATACAAGAGTATTAGAAAGAGACCAATTAAAATAAACAAATATAGAACAAAGGTAAGACAAATACATAAAATTGTAAAGAATATAGAATATTCAGAGAAAGTAAAAAAGAGAACTGGTACAAGAAAGAAAATATATAAAGCAAATATACAGCAAGTGGCTAAAGCAAAATAATGGTAATCAACAAAGAAGAAGAAGAGAAAGATGTCTAAAATAATTAAAATGATCACAAGAAGAAAAGAAAAACAAACTAATTAAAAGTTAGAAATAATGTAATTAATAACTAAATAAATAAAAACAATCAACTGTGTGAGTATATAACAGAATATAGCAAAGGTACAGCGGAAGAAAGAATAAGTAAAAGGTTAAAATGATCTAAAGAACCATGAAGTGGACAATCCCCAAAATATTATTAATGAAAGTCACAAGATGACAAAAAGGTATTTAAGATTGACTGAGAAAAGGTCCAGCAATTAATTAACTGAGCAGAGATGATGTTCCTCTGATCTCAGAAAAAAAGGTAGTAATGGAAAAAAACAGCTACTAAAAGTTAGGGAAATTATGTAACAGGGAGAACGCACTAATGGAAATAAATAAAAACAGATCTAAAAGATAACTAAATAAAAAAGAGTGGAACAAGTAAGAAGAGAAACAAGCAAGAAGAAATAAACAAGAAGAAAAAGAAAAAAATTATATATAACTGATAATTTCATACAAAACTATGATAGTGTTTTACCAAAATGATCAATTTTGATGGACAGGCATTATGTTACAACACAAAAAGCCACCCCAATACCAGGGAAAAAACTATGAATCAACTATATTAAATGTTTAAATAATGAAAATAAAATGACTATGACGAGACAAATGACTATGACCCAACCCAAGTGATTGACCCAATAAAAAAATGAGAAGGTAAATGAAAAAGAAACAAACAAAAAATAAAATGAAATAACATGAGAAGGAAAATGGAAAAGACACAAACAAATAATAAATGTAAATGATAAATATTAAAATCAAATAAAGTAATGACAACTAAAGTACACTAATCAAAGAAATAGATATTAAATGTTATAAAAAACTATATAATGATAAGTGAATCAAAACATGAAATTTGTTAACAGTATAACTAATAATGGTGAATAAAACAATAAAAACCCCAGAAGTGAGAGATAGGTAGGGAGTGAAGGTGATTAAGTGAGAAAGAGAAATTAATATTAGGGAATACCCACTAGTAACACTCAAGTACCATAAAAAAGTGCAAAGTGCCAGTGTAAACCCGAAAGGAATAGATAACCCTACAGATAGGTATAGACACCTAAAACCAGTGATAAACACAACAGTTTAAGGGTGAAAAGTGCCAGAGAATAAGAATATTATTGTTATTAGAATTAAGAGGGATTGTAGATTAGGAATACATATGGTATTCGGGGTAAACATCCCATAATGATTAAAAATATTAGTGTTACAATGGTTAGGTAGAGAAAAAATATAAGAAAAATATACTAAAGAATATAAGCGCAAAATAAGTAAAACATCCTTTGTTCAAAGGGATAATTAGTAAGATAAAATAAATGGTGTTATAATGTTAGTCACCAAAATTATTAAGAATAAACTAAATATAAACAAGATTAGCATAGTAACTGTTAAAAGATTTGTTCAATTAAGTTTATGAGAAGGAATATGGCTGAAAAAAGTATACAGACCATAAACCTAAATTTTATGTTATGTTTTATAAATAATAGACAAGTTATAAAAAATGGCAATATAGATAATTAAAAAGAGATAAATTCTTACAAACATAATAATACAGGAAAAGAAATTAGAGAATAATAGACAGGCCATGATTTTGTAAAGTAATAAGAACACACAATTTTGATAAAACAGCCCAAATCAATTCAAAATGCAAACAAGTCATAAGTGACACCAAGCAAAAAATGTATAAATGTAAAATAATCTTTAATTTATGTAAAATAAGAAAATATAGCCAATGACTACTTAGGCCTATAAAATACCTAACTGTATAAATCCAAAATCAACAAATTATAAGAAATTAACTATTGCGTTAGAAAATCCAGGGCAAGTAACTAGTTAAATACAATTAGTGAATCATATTAAGATGTCAAAGTTAAATTAAGAACATAAAATAAGAAAGAAATGTAATTAGATAATATTAACATTATTAACATTATAGAAAATCCAGGGCAAGTAACTAGTTAAATACAATTAGTGAATCATATTAAGATGTCAAAGTTAAATTAATAACATAAAATAAGAAAGAAATGTAATTAGATAATATTAACATTATGGTCAAAACTTTAATACATAAACAAACCCAGCTTTGTGGGATGTCAAAATGATCTTTGAAAGAAAATATAAACAGTTGTGATAATATCTCAGACATAGATAAGAGGACAGAAGAATAATAGTAATCAGAAGATATTTAGTCATTTTGCATTAAAATTCAAATATTATAACAATGGGCATAAGATATGAATAGCCAATGAGAGACAGACAGTTGCCATAACAACCGAACGTTATTTATTATTATTCCGTTAAAAATTGTTAGTTCATTATTGACGCTCAAGGCCTATAGACGCCAAACCATAATCGACTCAATTTTAATATAAAACAGTAAAAAAGCAATCAAAATTTATAACATGAAGACGCAAGAAGTCTGATGAGGAACTAGTCCATTCAACAGAGACCAAAGACCAGATTTTAGATTCTAAATTAATTCTTTAGACCAACATATCCGAAAAAGAAGACAGGCGTAATTTAAATTCATAAATGACGGAAGATTGATGACCAAAGGGACCCAACCTATTTCGAACGGAGTAACTCTTCACCCTAATTCAACAGATTTGATAAGTATTGCTGAATTACCCGAATTTATGGAATAAATTCTTATTAACTTTTTCTCACAACACAATTAACTCTCACTACGAACTGATAATCACATTTCTTTCAAGGATTTATTTATTAATTAAAAATAAAAAAACTAAACTTGTATGAAACCCGAAAATAACCTGGGTAAAAATTACGAACTTTTAATACACACCTTTTAACACTTCAGGAACAAATTGTAATTAAACCTAATAGTATATAAGTACCATCAATGTAAGGTAGTGTACTTTATTATAATCATATTAATATTTTTTGTAACCAAAAGAACTCAGATTTAATGAACGATAGAAAAATAAACATTTGTCGGCGCTATGTCGAAGTAAAATCGTTCTAGATCAACGTTCGCCAACCTGAGATATA
This sequence comes from Magicicada septendecula, assembly GCA_034769895.1. NCBI lineage: Eukaryota > Metazoa > Arthropoda > Insecta > Hemiptera > Cicadidae > Magicicada > Magicicada septendecula. Next base: position 426,040,021 of record CM068373.1, on the reverse strand, counting down.
TTGTCTTTTTATTGCCGGAGCAACTTTGTTTAATAACCATATATAATTTTGTATATTATTGAATGACAAATAATTTCAGGTTAATAAACTAGTACAGAGTTGAAACCACCGTTCATTATTTCATGGTAAATTGCATTATATGATTTGTGTACTTTAGCGACGAGCGAAATTGACGGCCAGCGTTGGACGTCGGCAACACGGCGAACTACACCGAGAGATTCATACGCCCGCAAATTGCGGGGGTAATTCGAATCAGCCATAGCGTCTAGAACGACCGCTCGATAGTCATATTTTTTATTTGTTTTTAGTTTAAACAATTTGGCGCCACCCGGGAATACAATAACGTATTGAAGGACAGGTAAGGTTCACACTCGCGAGTACTGGTAATTCGTGAGATCGCGACGGACATCAGCATAACAAAAAGTAAAGTAACGACTACAACGTGTGAGGCGAACACACGTACACAAAACACACTTTTACAGAGTACATACAGAGTCTACTCGTTACAAATTGACGCCAACAACGTGTGGCAGAATAATTACATACAGAAGGTACCAAACATACAAAGTTGCTCGTTACAATATATATATATTCAATCACTTTCTGCTACAGTCCGTTTCTTGATGTATATAATGCATTTAATATTTATAAATAAATTTACTTCAAATATACCTTTTTTTTCCTTATTAGGAACATGTTTCGGGTACCATCTAGTACCCATCCTCAGCCTTCCGGTTTTTTTGAGAAATTGCATTTAGTGAGAAGTTGCAGCATGTCGACGTTCTGGTGTTAATGCAGATGTTTCTCATACTTGTTGGTGAATCGCTGAACTTCATCTTCGACTAAAGCAATCTTCAAAAACCGGAAGGCTGAGGATGGGTACAAGATGGTACCCGAAACATGATCCTAATAAAGAAAAAAAGGTATATCTTGAAGTAAATTTATTTATAAATATTATATGTAATATATATATATATATATATCTGTTCACTGTACATTTAAAGATCGGAAAAAGTGGATAAATTTAGTGAGAAGTTCCAGCATGTAGACGTTCTGGTGTTTACGCAGATGTTTCTCATACTTGTTGGTGAATCGCTGAACGTCATCTTTGACTAAAGCAATCTTCAAATCTCTGTGGATATCCTCGATTCGTATTTACCATGGGGCATTAACAGTACACTTTAGTACTTTGTTTTAAAATGTCTGGATAATTTTCTGAATATTACTTTTCTTTGGACATCCCCACAGTTATACACCACATGGTCAGACAGGTTTAAGGATTTCTTTATATATCAACAGTTTTTATGTACAGACAACTCGGAATGTCGCCAGAAGAGCCAGTAAATTGTTCTGAATTTGTGGTAAAGTTCAGTTGTTTTCTGTTTTACATGTACCTTCCGGTGTAACTAGGCATCTAATATCTTGCCTAATTACTTTGTACTGATTTCATGTGGTATCACTTGTTGGTTGATAACTACAGGCAAGAAAATTAATTTTCGTGACAACCCGCTTCAACATTTTTATCCCTGGTAGAACCACGTATCCAATCGTTTCTCCTTCAGTATTATTCCAACATTTGATGCTGCCTGCTCTCATGTATCGTCTGTAAGTTTATTCAAAAACTTACCCAGCCTGTGTCCTTGTCGGCCAAGCCATGAGTACGTGAAAAGAAGTTACACAAGTATATAAACTGAATACAATACCTTATTATGTGCGTAATTACTTACGCTTTACTACTAACAAGCTTCAATAGTGAGATGAATAAATCCTTCTCATTCAGTTAATAACCTTTACCACGGTTTCAATTCCCGAGACATGGCGTGTATACGCTTGCTTCTGCGCGGCGCGATAAATAACAGGCTTATAAACATGTTAAACGCTAAATTAATATTGATTTATAGAAGTTTTTTTTTGTAAGAAAATAAAGGAAAAGAAATAGACACGGTGGAAGTTTTTATTCGTTTTGTTTGGAATTCAAGGTTTCGCTGTCGTCATTACAGCTGTTAATGTAATTTAAGGTGATGCTGTTAGTGGCGCTGTCACAGCCTCCGTGATTTGCTTTCCTTTGTCACGCAACGGGCTGCGCGCCAAACAAATTAACACTCCCAGCGTCTCCGATCGCTGCCTTGCCAATATTTACAGTGGAAGCTGTTTATTGAAGACCGTTTACACAGGCGATCCGACAAATTGTCGTGCGGTTTGTTATTTGGTGGTCTAACTTTCGACACCCCACCCCCCCTGAACATCGTCTCATATTTCGAGTGTAGTTCTTATGTATCCGTTAATTGATTCTCGTACTGAATAAATTATCTTTTAAGAGATACTTGTTTTTTTTTCTAGAGGATCTGTATGGAAAAACAAGCTTCACAGTGCTCGTAGGGTATTTACTTCTTCAACAGTTGGGCATCGATGTTTATGTGGTTTGTCGGTTACAAGGCTACTTCTTCATAAATTACTGTAAATATTCTTTAAACTATATATATATATATATATATATATATATATATATATATATATAGCTTTTTTGCTTCAAACACTTTTTGCTACAGTCCGTTTCTTGATGTATATAATATATTTAATATTTATACTGAAATTACCTCAAGATATTTTTTTTTTCTTTATTAGGATCATGTTTCGAGAACCATTGTGTTCTCATCCTCAGCCTTCGTGATGAGAAGGCTGAGGATGAGAACACAGTGGTTCTCGAAACATGTTCCTAATAAGGAAAAAAAATACCTTCAGGTAATTTCAGTAAAATATTAAATATAATAGATATATATATATAATATATTTTATAATGACTTTACCTCAAGATGTTTTCTCCCTATTTGCAACATGTTTCGGGAAGCCTTGTGTTTCCATCTTCAGCCTTCCTAATTTTGAGATAGGAATATATATGCGAACAGTATCCTAACCATAAAATATACTTGGCATCAATTGAGTAAAGTTTGTCCACGTCATTCAGAGGTGAAGTTTGTCAAATATATTATTATACATTTACAAGGAAAAGATAACAACTAACTGCATATTACACTAATGACATCTACTCTCAGTATTTTGGGAGTCGATAGAGTATTAATGTCTAAGAACCGCTTTATAAGACGTTCGCTATACTCAATGTAAAATAAGGCGTCGTCGTCGTCGTCGTCGTCGTCGTCGTCGTCGTCTTCTTCTTCTTCTTCTTCTTCTTCTTCTTCTTCTTCTTCTTCTTCTTCTTCTTCTTCTTCTTCTTCTTCTTCTTCTTCTTCTTCTTCTTCTTCTTCTTCTTCTTCTTCTTCAGTACTGCAGCCCAACGTGAGCCTTGGCTTCCAACACCAGTCTTCTCCAAAGTCTCCTGTCCGTTGTCATCTCGGTGTAAACCCTCACATCCATTCTTCTCATCTAGCACACCATCCAACCGTCATGTCCTACGTCGGCCCCTCTTTCTGCTTTTATAGACTTGCGCCCTCAGGATTTTCTTTGGCATACGCTGATCATCTATCTGCTCTAGGTGACCTAGCCGTTGTATTCGTTGAGCCATTATAAATCTTACAGTGACCCAATGATTTAATAGCTCATAAATTTCCTGGTTATGCCTTATTCTAAAATACGGTGTCATGTTTTCAAAACCCATGGCTAGTTTCTTGTAGCTTTTTTAAACTTAGGTTTATGTTAAGTTTCTTTCAAATGTCCTTATGTCGTCACACAAAAGGTATTGTTTGTCTTATTTTATCTTCTGCTTCACCATGATGATAAACACTTATATTTCTAATTAACAAGGTTGTGTTAATGGTTATAATCACAAACAGATATAACACTGTTGCACACCACTATAGATAGAAATTACCGATTAGCGCGTTACATCTCATCATCAGATCGGAAATATCAAACAGGCAAAATACTTATAGGCCTAAGAGCTATGAAGCTTGAAAGTGCTAATAATCGGTAATTTTTATCTATAGTGGTGTGCAACAGATTTATATTTCTGTGAATACATATGGGTTTGTTTAAATATTTATTTTTATTTCTATTATTTAATTGCTACTTGTATGTGTGTACACACGCGCGTGCTTGAATGCTTATGTTGTGTGAGGGATTGTGTAGTCGAAAATACCATTACTCGGTTCCCTGAAAGAAATATCAAAAGCAATATTTAAAAGAAGGTAATCCTTATATCACATTCAAATAAGGTTTAAAGGCAACCCGCTGAGAAACGAGTAGGCAAAAGTATTGTTTACATCCAACAATAATGCAAAGAATGTATTTAAAATATTCTGATAATAAATATCTATCGTAGATCATTATTTATTTTTTCGAAGTCTCAGAATAATTAAATCTTTATAAAATGTAACAAATTCGTTCCACTATTTACTTTTTGTTGAGTTTTTTTCAAGTAACTGTCAAAATGTTCTCTATTAATCAAACAACAGTTACCGAAAGTTATTTACATTCTCAAATTGATTATGATAAATGATGCTGGGAGGAAAAATGCGACGAAACATCAATCCCAAGACCTTTGTTCGGTACGAAATATTTTTTCGTAAAAGGTTATACAGTCTATTAGGTAGGCGGTGGGCCGTGCGATGAATTATGACTTTATGCAGATCACTTAAAAGCCTCATGTACACTTCATATTTGTTTGAAATTAAGTAATTAGATGTGGATTCGCCAGTTGCCGGAACCCAGACCGCCCACTCCGCCTGAAAAATTGTCTCTTCAGAAGTTCTGCTCGCGCAAGTCAGTGCCAAATTCATATTTCTGCCGACCACTTTTACTCTCAAATTAATTTCTGCATAAGCACTCTACACGAGAACAAGGGTTACGCATTTGATATACCGGAAGTTTAGTTTAGGCCTAAATATAAATTACGTCTGGAAGTCAAACAGAAAAAAGCTTTGTGACGCTGAGAGAGAATAGATTGTAAAACTACTACTACTGCTGCTGCTACTACTACTACTACTACTACTACTACTTCGTGTTTACTTACTGAACTACTACTTGTCATGTTCCGGACGAGGCCTTTCAGTGTTTCCACCATTTTCAAAGTCCTAAACCACGGCATTTTCAAAACGGTTTAGGACTTGAAAACGATGGAAACATTGAAAGGCCTCGTCCGGAACATGACACATAGCAGTTCAGCAAGCAAACACGACAAAGTTGGAATTACAGAGATTGCTAATTCAAATAACAAGATGAACTACTACTACTACTACTACTATTAATAATAATAATAATAATAATAATAATAATAATAATAATAATAATAATAATGAAATTAAACCTTGAATTGTGTTAGAAACAACAGACTTATCTCCGATCTATTAGGCCGTGGTCAACTCCTGCTGTTACGAACAGACGTATCGGCCTCTCCTCTGGAGGCCATCTTCAGTGTGCAAGCAGTTCGCTAACTGACACGGTCTTCGCCAATTAACCACAGTACTGTAGCAAAAGAACAGTTCTGTGGTGAAGACCGTACCAGTTAGCGAATCGTTTGCACACTGAAGATGGCCCCCAGAGGAGAGGCCGAAACGTCTTTCCGTAACAGTAGGAGTTGACCACGGCCTAATAGACCGGAGATAAGTCAGTTTGTTTCTAACACAGTTGACACCGGCCGTGAAAGCTTTAGGTACAAAAATCATGAATTAATTGGGTTCTGGTTTAAGACGAGTAGATATAGCGGGACACGGTATGTTGACATAGTATATCTCAACACTGGTATAATTTACCCAGTATTATAAGAATAGGAGATAAACAAATCTACAATAATTATTGAGGTATAACTTTATTGGATGTTACGCATGAGATGCTGTCTATCATTTTGTCGAATAGGCTGAACCCCTATGCTGAGGAGATCTTGGGGAATCTTGAGGGAATACCAGTGTGGCTTCAGACCAGGAAGAAGTACAACAGACCGAATGTTTGCAGTACTTCGAAATTCCAAATTGGTCTGAATTTAATACAGACTTACATGTACTCTTATGGATTATAAACAGGCTCTTGATAGTATTCTTTGTAGACTGAGGCCGTTGGTAAGTTTTGGTATACCAAGGAAACTAATATACCTCACAAAATTGTCTATGCTAAACAGTGATGCCATATTATGGCTAGTGGATCGAATTATTAAAATAGCTAGTAGTGTTAGGCAGAGGGAAGCCTCTTCAATCTAGTATCGCATAAGGCAATGTAGTAATTAATAATTAATTAATTTAGTAATAAATCTTGATAGTAATTGAAGTATCGCCTACAGGCCAACATAGGTTCATATCTATGCCAATGGCATCTTTCTGGTTGCCAGTAGTATGACAAATCTTGCAGAAATATTTTCAAATCTGGAGCGACAGGGATGTCAGATGTACCTGAAAATAAATTTACAAAAAACTAGATATGTAAAAACGGGTGCATCAGAAGAAAGAATTAAAAAAAAAGGCATTGAAAATTGTAAAATCGGGTATTATACAGTTACGCGGGTCTCATGGATCATCGTACAGTGATCACAAAATACAGACACCAATGAAGTCACTAAAACAGATAACAATGTGAAGTCAATAAGGTATTCTCATACAATAATTCAAGTTAAATTTGTCCACACCCAGTAATAATTGTCAGCTATTAAGTGTTCCCTTCTAATTATAACACAATAATCACTTTCCACTCGTTCGCAACGATCACTTTGGTCCGCACTGTACAATCTTGCCAGGTGTAACTCTAAGCTGGTCGCTGTTGCTTACATACAGACCGCAGAAGTTCCAGAACAATATGCCGGCAAAGTTACAAGTACTCGAACAGTTTGGGTTGCTACGAGAGTAGACGGCCTTGACACAAACGCCGCACGCTGGGCTAGCCCAGAAGCGTGCAGAACAATGATTCTCTCGACTTTTCGAAAGCATTACTTAATCGTCATAACAATACATTCCATATACTTGTAAGTTTTATATATCTAGGAACGGATCTGAGCTATACAAACCATAACAGATATAAAGATACAAAGATGTCAGAAGAAATCAACAAGATGGTAACTGCTGGAGACTGAGCATACCATGCAAATAAGAACCTCTTCAAATCCAGAATAACTCCCGACTTACTAACAACACTACAGAACTTTGGTGTCAAGCCAGTGGTATCATATAGATGGAAGAATGGAGCCTTACAGCAGCAGATATCTCCAAGCCAGTGGTATTATATACGAGGGTAACTCAAAAAGTAAAGCCAAATTTTTAAAAAGGAACTTTTTATTGTGAAAACAAGATGACAAATAACATCATTTCTCTACATAATCTCCCTCAACTTGTATGCACTTGGTCCATCTCTTGACAAGCTTCGTAATTCCGTCCTGGAAGAAGATTTGTGGCATCGTGCACAGCCACTCGCGCACCGCCTCCACAACCTCGTCATCCGACGAAAACTTGGATTCACGCAGGTGCTCCTTCGTCGGACCAAAAAGGTGAAAATCACTTGGAGCTAGGTCAGGACTGTACGGCGGATGCTCCAGCAGCTCAAAACCAAGATCTTGAATGCACTGGATCGTTTTCCCCGCAGTATGAGGACGGGCATTGTCCTGAAGCAAAAGCACACCTTTTGAAAGTTTTCCTCGCCTCTTTGTTTTGATTTTGGGTTTCAGATCTCGCAGTAGCTCACAGTAGCTGTCGCTAATCACTGTTTGACCTTTAGGAGTGTAATGAATTAGAAGTGGACCTTTCATATCCCAAAACACTGTCATCATCAACTTTCCTGCAGAAACTTGTCTTTTGAACTTTTTTGCTGTAGGCGAGGATGGATGTTTCCGCTTACTCTGTGGTTCGAAGTGATGGACCCACGTCTCATCAACGGTTACTATGCGACTGGGAAACTCTTCTCCTTCCTCTTCTAAACGCCTTAAATGTGATTTCGAAATTTCCAAACGTTTCTGTTTGTGCTGGTCTGTCAGTCGATGTGGTACCCAACGAGCACACACTTTGCGATAATTTAGTGATTCGTGGATGATTGCAACTGCTGAACCGTGGCTAATGTTCAACGCATGCGCAATATCATCAATTTTGATACGACGATCATCATGAATCATTCGCTCAACTGTCTCGAGGTTCTTGTCAGAAAAGATAACAACTAACTGCATATTACCCTAATGACATCTACTCTCAGTATTTTGGCAGTCGATAGAGTATTAATGTCTAAGAACCGCTTTATAAGACGTTCGCTATACTCAATGTAAAATAAGTCTTCTTCTTCTTTAGCACTGCAGCCCAGTGTGAGACCTGGCTTCCAACACCAGTCTTCTCCAATCTCTTCTAGCTATCTCAGCGAAACCCCTCTCATCCATTCTGCTTAGATCTACCAGTATATCATCCAACCATCTTATCCTAGGTGGGCCCCTCTTTCTACTTTTATAGAGTTACGGCCTCACGATTATCTTTGGCATACGCTAATCATCCATCCGCTCTAGGTGAACTAGCCATTGTATTCGTTGAGCTTTTACGAATCTTACAGTGTCCTCGTGCTTCAGTAGCTCATCCATTTCTTAGTTATTATTTATTCTCCAATCATCATCTTCTTTAACTGGGCCTTAAACCCGGTTGTTTCAAACTTTCTTAGTGTTTCTCGGGTAAGTGGCTTGACATACTGAATTGGTTGCGTCGGTATGTCGGACGTTTGCTTGGCGCGCAGCTGGAGGAGAGTGTAGATTTCTGTGACGGTTGAAGCCGTAAATAAGTACTATGACTGTGAGGTAGGTAAGCACTGTACTGTCCTTGAGGTGGTAAAACAAGCATTAAGAGTCTTTCTACTATTAGAAGAGCGTACGTCAAGCTACCCGATTCTCAAAGAAGCATATTCCACCTATTAAAACTCTCTCCCCCCTCTCGCGCTCTCTCTCTCTCTCTCTCTCTCTCTCTCTCTCTCTCTCTCTCTCTCTCTCTCTCTCTCTCTATCTCTCTCTCTCTAACCCGTTCTTATATACACACGCACGCACGTACACGCTTTCTTTATATATAAAATCTTGGTGCGCGCAGGCGTGTGTCTGTGGGGGGGGGGGTAGCAATAAGCACGAGAGTAATATAGTGTAAACGGAATTGACCATTTTACTGCCACGCGTAACACTGGCGGTCGCCATAAAACGATAATTAATTTCTGAAAACGGTCGCAGCAACGGTGTTACACCTGTACTAGAAATCCACCGAACGAGATAATCGATTGTTACGTCTACACGGATCCTACCTTAATCCAAAATCCTCTCTGAATCAACGATTTTTTAAAGTACGTCAGACAGCAGTTTTTTTGTACGAAAGATGGAAGTTATTATTTGGCAGTAAAAATTATTTATTAACTGAAAAAAAAAACTTGTAAATGCTAAAGCTGCACCACTCCGAACAACAGCTAACAGTAGCAATGAAAATTTACAGTACTTGGACTTGGTGGTGTATTCTAGACATTATACAAAGAAATTCTGGGTACTCGTCAAGGCTTGTCGATCAGATTTTCTTTAACTTTCGGCAACACTTCTATTTGCTGGCAGTTTATGTAGTGAGTAGACGTTTCACCGTTAAAAAAACTCTATTTGATGTCACACTAACATCAAAATCTGTATTTTTATTTTTATAAGCTTCGGATTAAAGATCTCCACATTAAAGACAAAGGTGATTGCTTTTCATCGAGCTGATGACATACGAGTACAAATTGTTGTAGATTGTACTGTTCTGGAGCATGTCAGTAATTTTGAATGTCTGGGCTATAATGTGGCTTAAATTACAAACAATGACATGGTGAAAAAGCTGCATACGCTCAACCGTATGTATGGAACCATGAGGAGAAATCTAAAATCAACTAGTGAAGAAACACCCCTAAAGCTCTAAATGGCGACGGCCCTTCCTGTACTTCTCTGCGGACTTTAACGAATTCAAAGGCCATTCGTATTCAAGCGGCCGAAATGAGATTTCTCTGATACGCGGTAAGATGCACTCTTCAAGATCGCGAAAGAAATGTTGAATGGATCCACAAACAACTATTGAATTATAGGCCTAAAGGGCGGAGAGCTGTAGGAGGGCCGAAGAAGCGTTGGAGTGACCAACTTTGGACCGAAACAAACCATTTTTGGATTAATCCTTCCTGAAGAAGATGATGATAATGATGATGATAAGCTTTCTGGTTCTGTCGATGATGACAACATGCGCCTGACATGTTTTTGCTGAAGACACCTAACACAAAATTTTGTTGGCAGTGCTTCTTTATAGTCTACTCGATACTCGAGCGCAGCGGTCAAGTTTATGAACTTCCACTTATTAAATGACCCTTTCTAACACTTCAACTATTCCCTCAACCTAGACCCTTCTCTTCTCTTCTACCTAATTGAAGGCCAGTCCTCTTCGCCTTCAGTTATCCCTGTCCTCGACGATGTCTTAAAATCGGAGAAATTGTTGGTTTTATATGTTCTTGCGCTTATACGACCGCAAGAAAACTAAGTTTAACTAATTTTCTCTATTAGGATTGATCAGTAATCAAAGACTTATTAAATGATTTCCTTAATCGTTTTAAGGAGACTCTGGTCTCTCCAAACGTTTAAAGACTTCTGCCTGCAGTTCGGCCCAACCAAGAGAATTTGTGAATTCTTCTTCTTCTTCTTCTTCTTCTTCTTCTTCTTCTTCTTCTTCTTCTTCTTCTTCTTCTTCTTCTTCTTCTTCTTCTTCTTCTTCTTCTTCTTCTTCTTCTTCTTCTTCTTCTTCTTCTTCTTCTTCTTCTTCTCCACTCCACGTCAAGGTACAGGCTTACAGCCTGTTCCGACTTCACTGAAGCCATCTTTTCCTTGGTCTACCTTTATCACGTCTTTCCTCAGGTCTGTATCGTATTATTTGTTTAGGTAGCCTCATATCTTCCATTCTCTCGATACGCTGCCTCCATTTTATTTGTCCTTCCATTATTCTGCTGGCCATAGAATATAATGTAACTAAGTTCTTATATCTTCATTTTGTATTTGATCTCTAAGGGTGCAAACTTTGGTTTTCCTCTAGAACTCCATTTTAACTAGTTTGTATTCTTTGTTATAATTTCTCGTCATCGTCTAAGTTTCACATCCATAAGTTAAAACAGATGTTGCTATTACTTTACAGTATTTTATCTTGGTGTCTTTCCTCGTCTTATTTCCAAGTGTTCTGTGTGTGAATTTGTTCTAAAACTAATGTTTCCAATGTTTTCATAAGTTTCTTACGTCGCACTCTCTGGCCCTAGAAGAAACTCGCCCCAAACTAAGATCTTATATATTGTTTTTGATTTTTGAAATAACCTTTCTGATAACAACAGACTTCATTTAATAACGATTTTTTTTTCTCTTAACAACAACTTTTTATTGGTATTATTATTATTACTAACATCGTGTTCATTAACAAAAATATAAAAAACAACAAAGTGCTCGTCCATCGAATAAATGTTTTCCCACGCAAGTTTACGAGTGAAAGTTATTTCTGTTACTCGGCCATTCACATTTTATACACAGAACTTTCATACTTTATATCTTATGAATGTCCTTTCACATTCGTATTTTAATTGCAGGACTCTGTTACTCTGGCATCTGGGTATTTTGAAGTCAGTTTTTTCCTTTGACTTCACTCTAGATTTCTGTAGCAGTTTGCCATATTCCATAGTCACAGTTCTTAAAATTACGTACATATTACGAAATTATGTTACATCCAAATTCAAAACCAGTAAAATACTATTTACTGAGGATTTTGTTGAAAACGCCACATAGACAGCCAATATATTGATTGGATTGACAATACGTGATAAATCAATATGATTCGCGTAGAATTTTTTTTAGGTATTATTTGCTTATAATATGGCAGCAGAAAACCTACTCGATCTCGTAACATAACTGAAGATATAATATTAGGCTTGGTAATTCTTAGTTGTTTCAAAATATTTAGTTACAAAGGCGAGAGTGTTTTGATCATAAACCATCAAAGTGTGTATAAATATGTCAAAGTAACAGGACGATGTTATTGTTATTACTTCAAGTCAGTTTTTAAACCTGGAGGTTGGAGGGGCACAAACGATTGGAATGGATGCACCTCCATTCTTCGGAGAAAACTCTTCATTCTTCAATTTAAGGGCAATAAAGCAATTCTCTAACCATTAGAATAGATGACAGTTCCGACTCAGAGAGTTTCAAGGGTTACGCCCTATCGTCGATACAACACGTGGACACAGAAACAACCGCAGCAGGACATTTATTTAGACCGTTATTAGACAGACATCGATCTTTTGTAATGAACATGTGTACCGAGTCGTGTGTAGTATACAGTACCGTGTTGATAAACGTCACTGTAGGGCGTACGGTAACAGAAAATGGAAAATAAATAAGGTAAAAGAAGCCGCACTTTAATCTTTAATAAGGTAAAGATTAGCGCTCACTATTTCAGATGTAGGCCTATATAAACTGAGCTTATAGAATGTTGGAGGCTCACCTGTCGCAACATGGGAAGATCTATCAATGACGAAAAGCTCTTTACTTTGCAGTTCACAGAAGATCAGCTAATTATAGCTCAGGATAAGGATAGATCAGTTATATGCCTAGGAAGTTAGATGAAAATACCAGAAATGGGGCTTAACAATAAGACTGGACATACTGTCGTCGGAAATACGTGCAGATATAAATTGTTGGAGCAGGGAATTTTGGAGGGAGTAGATTCATACAAATAACTTGGTATCGTGATTAAAAAAGACGGCACAAATGTAAGAGAAATAAAACCCCTATATAAGTCAGGGGAAGCAAATGACGAGACACTTACATTGCACTTTATGGAGCAATCAACTAAGCCCCGCAAAAAAATCAAAAATATAAGACAATAGTGGAAAGTGTTGTGGTAACATATGGGACTGAGGTGTGGGAGACTACAGAGCACATGAGGAAAATATTACGAGTTATGGAAATGGCATAGGCTTACTGGAGAAGGCGCTGTAGACTTGGTACATTTCTGAATATAGTAAAAATGAAGAAATAAGAGAAAGGATTAATGTATGTACTGATATAAATGAAAAATTAATGCTAAAAGATTAAGATCGTACGGGCATGTGTGCCGTATGGGTGATGATAGAGGGCAAAAGAAATTATTAGAATGGAGTCCCTCATGAAAGAAGAAAAAGAGGGAGGCCGCGATAGACTTGGATTGAAGCAATAAGTAGTTTATTGGCACAGAAAAACTTGGAGGATGATGATTAGAAAGATCGTAAAGTTTCGAAGCCAAGATGCAAAAAACTACTTTGAATGTTGTTCGAGAATTTGTATAAAAGCAGCCCAACCATGAGAACTGATACCCATTCTGTAGATAAAATATCGGTATGGAGAACCATACATGACTTCCATGTTCTAAGATTTATATTTAAAATCATTTTCGAAATGAAATATTACCATAGAAACTACTTCTTTCTTCAGCATTACCACAGTACCGTGGTCACTAACGTATACCACCTCACATTAGCGCACCCGATTTTCATTGATGATAGCAGTCGATAGCACTGCCGAAACGTCTGGTTTTGTAGAAAACATTGTACCACGCCAAACAGGAAAGAATTTTAACAAGAAACTACTTCTTTGTTGCCGATAACGTAGTACACATGACATACAAATAAAAATTATCCCCTCCCCTTCAACTATCATTTTCATTTATAGAAAATTACTCCCACCCCCTTCACCTAGCCTCTTTATTTATAAATATTTCATCTACGTTTCTACAGTGGATTATTATGATCTTCTTTTCAGTATACTTTATTTATCAAAATTAAGTACTTTACTCTTGTTAAAACATAAAATGTTGCAGGTAAACTACACCTTTCCCCGTAACCGATCTTCACCAAAATCAATAGGCCTTGAGTCCTCCACAATTCAGGGACGTATGCAACAAATTATTTGATTCTGTTTGAATGTGCGGCAGTTATCGTTCGTCATAGAAAAATTACCCTTGTTAATAGATAAAATGTTGCAGGTAAACTACCCCTTTCCCTTAACCGATGTTCACCAAAATCAATAGGCCTTGAGTACTCTACAATTCAGGAATTTATGCAAAAAAGTATTTGATTCTGTTTGAATTTACGGCTGTTATCGTTTGCCAAAAAGAAATTCTACACATAGACACACAGACAACACACACACACACACACACACACACACACACACACACACACACACACACACACACACACACACACACACACACACACACACACACACACACACACACACACACACACACACACACACACATCGGAAAATGACTTTTCTTCATGTTTTGAGGTTAGTACAATCAGAATCAGCTCTTATTTCGAACATGATTTTTTTCGTCATTACCATACTTCCATTTCCTTACGGAACATGGAAGTAAAACAAAGTGTGTGTGTACTGTGTGTGGGTTGTCGCCCTTTGGTGAATCTTGTAAACCAGCGAAAGTTGGCTCAGGCTCAGAAAGAATTTAATTAAAATTTCTTCAAAAAAGTGTTCCGAAGTAAAAAAAATGCATTACGTACTATTTCCCTCAGTTATTTTTAACGCGATACACTAGAATAATAGTCCAATTTAGTAATAATGCTTTATACAACAACAAAAATATTAAACATCTGCTACGATTTCGATGCTACATAGTTTCGTTACGTAAGTGTGTATTGTAAGCCACGGATACGAGTCCCCCTCCCAGAAATTCTGTTAGATGCTTATCTACGCTACAGCTGCACGCGACAGTTGTCATAATTATCGAACCCGAGACTGCTTGCTGATGTTTCACTGTGTGGTCCCCATTAGGTTTCTCTTTAGTATTTAAAATCTACTCGTTTGTTTATTTATCAAGTTACTGATAAATAGAATAACAGTACAGCACTTACGGCCAGCGGGCTCACTTCCACTCCCATCGTGGGTTCGAATGCGGCCGCGGATATGGCAGTTCATCCGGGCACTCTAATGGATACTTCTCTTTAACAGGGCAAGTTAAATTCGTCTAGGCAGTATGCTACCATCATTAAGCCACTTCTGTACCATATGGCTAATGAAATACAACTTAACTTACATTGACTGTCAAGAATATAAAATAGTTTAATTTAACGCTAATGTTATTAACTAGTGAGAAAAATTAAAAATGTAACACGATTAACTTCTAAATTAACATCAATTTCCAGATACTCAGGATGGAATATTCGTTTAAAAAAAAGTACAAATAAACGAGAAAATGAATATTTTGAAATGATTTAGAACTATCTTTTGAAGAATAACACACACAAACACATACACAACACAAACAATAACTTGAGAAAAAATCGGTATGGAGAATCATACATGACTTCCATGTTCTAGGATTTATATTTAAAATCATTTAAATATAAATTGAAAAATATGACAAGTTTGACAAATTTAAATGAAATATTTTCATACAAACTACATCTGTCTGCCGATAACGTAGTAGTATAAAACATTACACTCTCCCCCTTCAACTATCATTTTCATTTATATAAAATTACTTCCTCCCCCTTCATTTATAAATATTTCATCTACCTTTCTACAGTGGATTATTATGACCTTCTTTTTAGGATACTTTATTTATCAAAATTAAGTACTTTACTCTCGTTAAAACGTTGCAGATAAACTACCCCTCCCTCGTAACCAAAATCAATACGCCTTGAGTCCTCTACAACTCAGGTACATATGCAAAAAATTATTTGATTCTGTTTGAATTTGCGGCAGTTATCGTTCGTCATAGAAAAAATTCTGCACACAGACACACACAGAGGCACTTTTCGGAAAATGACTTTTCTTCATGTTTTGAGGGTAGTACAATCAGAATCAGCCCTTATCTCGAACACGATTTTTTTTTGCCATCACGATACTTCCATTTCCTTACTGAACACGGAAATAAAAACAGAAAGAACAGCAGATGGAGCAGCAGTTTCGTTATTGCGAATGTGAATTATGCACCGATGAAGAGGAAACACTCGGTCGTCCACGTAAATGCCGTGCAAAATGTACAGAAAAATTTCAGTATAACTTTCATAAATGTATAACTTCCATAATTATTTTACACCTATTGTTTAAAGACCCATTTAGGCTACATATAGTCGTCTTAAAATATGACACATTTAATTAACGCTATACAGTTTACACGTCGATATACTATAACGTGCGAAAATATTGTTAATATTTTTCTCTAGTTAATGGGTACGTTGTAAATGAGGCATGTTTATGCACTGGCGTTGCTAAATTAGAATGTGGTGCCTAAGTCCCAATCAAGGACGAATGACTGCACAAAGTAAAAAAAAAGTAACTGGGGCTCTAGTTTCGGATTGAGCTCTTTCTCTTTTGCATGACGTCATAAACGTAAGAAGAAGAATCTGATTCACGAACATAACAAGGCCCCCCCCTTCCACAGTGTACGAGCGTAACAAGGTTGTTAATGACAACGAGCTCGTCATTAGTAAGTTAGTTGTCCGTCGCGGAGTCGATGCCTCCTGTATTCATTATAGTCGGTTACGCCAAATCGTAACGTTTATCGTCAAAACTTCTACGCCCCCTTCTATATTTTAAAAAGTCACATGACTACCACTACTACAATCTAAAATATTGTTTAAATAATTAGTCATAGTGGGAAAGTTGCACACAAAGAAATAAATATATAGGCTAAATACAACACGAGTTGAACCCAAAATAGTAAAACTACAAGTTATATTACAGACCTACACAGAGCTCAAAGAATTATTCTTTTTTTCTTCTTCTAGAAATCTAGAAATCCTTTTGTTTCAGGATTGACACGTTTGCCTGTTTCGGGTTCGTTGTCTTATTCTGGGTCTCTCAAACTTTCTCTTCCCAATATTATACAGGAAGTGTTATTACAATGTTTATTACAATCAAAACATTCATGCAGTTTTTGCTTATTTAAAAGATTATGTTTTTATTCATCTATATATTTATTCCCAGGTCCGAAATAATATTTATCGGATGTTACAAGATTGTGGCAAAATGTCATCGGTCTTCAAAATATTCCTTGAATTCACTGTTCACTGTTCTGATTGGCTGGTGGTGCCAGGCAACACCTTCGTGCGGAGTCCAGAAGTTTATAAACGTGGGTGTCCTACTCCCGGCCACTAGTCTTAACCGTGGTCACTGTCTGCGAACTTTCGTGCGGAGTCCAGAAGTTTATAAATGTGGGTGTCCTACTCCCGGCCACTAGTCTTAACCGTGGTCACTGTCTGCGAACTTTCGTGCGGAGTCCAAAAGTTTATAAATGTGGGTGTCCTACTCTCGGCCACTAGTCTTAACCGTGGTCACTGTCTGCGAACTTTCGTGCGGAGTCCAGAAGTTTATAAATGTGGGTGTCCTACTCCCGGCCACTAGTCTTAACCGTGGTCACTGTCTGCGAACTCTTGGTCAGTGTGTTGCACTGAAGATGCCCGTTGAAGGCACGGCCGAAAGGTTTGCACTCAACGACATTGGACCACGGCCTTACAGCGCGGCAAGGCGAAGTTCTGATATCACTCTGGCCGTTTTCTAAGAATAGCTTCACGCAAATGAAGTAAAATGCCCAATCGCTTTACTTTTATAGACCATAGCGCCTAGGGATAAAACTCTGTGTAGCACAATACCACACTGATCGTCGATACAGCTCGTGTAGGGCGTTGTAGATCTGACTTCCTTTGGGGTTGTTGCCCAGGAGGCGGTTCGAGAGTGGGTGTAAATGTGTTTGGGCGTTCTGCTGCCCGTTATTTTGAGAACTGTCGGTTCTCTTACAACCACCTAAGAACCAAGCCGAGCCCAAGAGAAGTTATATATATATATATATAACGAGCTCCGTAGCTAAATCAAGATCAGTAGTTCCGGAATTACGGAACGTAACGTCAGCAAATTTCATACACGGATGTACCCAAAAAACCTGCTACAACAGACATTCACTGTGAAAACCTTCTCACGACTCTGTGTGTGTGTGTGTGTGTGTGTGTGTGTGTGTGTGTGTGTGTTTGGTTGGGTTCTGCAGTTAATTGTGCTTATTTATTCAAAAATATTTTTGGGACATAAATAGTAAATACATCTCGCTGCCAATACTGTTTATAGAGTGTTTCTGCCCTAACACTACGAAGGGGAGTCAACTATTTTAGAGTTATAATTATAAATAAAATTTTAATTATAAAGCGGATTTCAGTGGACTCCATGGACTCCTGTAGAAGACGTCGGAGTGAAGGATGACGCAACGAGAAGAGCAAGAGAAAATCGATGCAATCGAATTCGGAAGGACAAGAAGCTGAGGAGACCTACAAGAGCGCGCGCGCGTCCTGGAGTCCAGCGGTCATTACACCTGTCGGTAGCAACACCTTGTTAGCGTAAAACCGATACCTGTTCGTCGTATTTCTGTGTTCAATAAACAAATTACAATAAATTATTCACAAGCCGAATTAATAATTCGGCGATTTGGTAAATTGGCTTACTCGTTTACATACACATATACATATTCGTTTTCTCCAAATTCGAACGTTCAACAAATTTTATTGTCTCCGGCAATTATCGTCTGCCGTTTTCCGATCAGTCTACAGGTCAGATCTTGCAATTACGAAGGCCGTGTTCCAACGGTTTTGACAAGGCTTCGATGCCTTCATTGATAACGCAGCACCGAAAAGACAGGTTCACGTTAAATTCTATGTCACTAAGCTTTTCGGAATTTAAAGCGTTTGTAATTTTTCAGGCAGTTTATTGACAGAAGAAGAAGCTGAATATGCAAGCTTACAAATCGTGTGACGATTAGATCTGATATTCTATTTATGTCCCGCGTTTTCCTTATAAGTAAATAACAAGCCTTATGTTTGTTTTTCACAATAAAAATTGTTAATCGTACTTGTTGCTGACAACCGTTATGACCTTGTTTTTGATTAAACAGTCGAGTATGTTTGAAACAAATATTACTCGGCAATATCCGTTACCTACACCTGGCACCAACAGAGGCTTCTGTACTCGGCCCCGTCTGTACCTTGGTACGCGGACGATCTGCCAGTTTTCCCGGAGTCACGTTGTCCTCTTTACGATGATTTGTGAGTACAAAGCTGCAGCGTCAGTTGGACTTACTTCCGGACTGACTAAGGAAGTGGCGGGTGACGATTCATCTTTTTCTGATAGTTCCTGTCCGTTTCTGATGTTGGCTATCGTACAGGCTATTTTAACTTTCTACACTGCTGAACGGAATAATTCAGTTGTATTCATGCCAAACCAGGTCCTTAAATTTCTCAGCCATGATATTCTCGGTCGCCCAACTCCTCTCTTTCCAAGTACTGTACGCTGTAGTATGGACTGCAATGAGTAAAATCTGTACATTTCTCATCAGATGTCCCAGACACTGAAGCCAGATACTGGGTGTGACGATTAACACGGAGAAATCCGAGGCGATCTGTTTCCTCGTGAGTCAATTTGCCGATGCCAGTTCCTCGTCGCGGGGAAAGAGTCGGTGAAGTATTTAGCCGTTCGGCTTGATGGGCGCCTATGCTTCAACGCCCACGCGACTTGAACCCTCGATTCACAGATTACACACACTACCACAATCAAAAACAAAACTTTCGAAACATTCAAGGAAGAGAAATAGCTGAGAAGCTGCTTTCAGTCTAGCCAACCAAACAGTGTAGCCAACAAACAAAACATAAAGCTGTCTGATAATAAGCCAAATGGTTACAGAACTAGCATAAAATATCAAGTACTGTAAAAGGGTGGCGTGTGGCTGCTCTCTGGCCCATAAGTTTAAATCCGTAGTACTTTAAAATTTAAATCCCACAAAGACAGTGTAGAACATGAAATTTTATGGAAAATTCGCGTCCAGTTTAACATTCAAAACAAATCAAAATCATAAAAAACAAACTTTCAATAAGTTTTTAGATTCTGCACGTTAATGCCCCCACGGGAGAATGTCATTACTCTGTGCTGAAGGAACTCGGGTGGGAGTTCCCCAGGGAAACGTACTTGTACCTATCGTTTACTATCTGTATACTAGCGACTGTCCTGTGTTTCAGAATAGGATTACAGAAAGATTTGCTGACGACACCGAGGTACTGGCAGACACTTGGTATGCTGTCGACACTGAGATGACGAACTTGGTATCGTTGTACGTTCTGCAACAATGAAGAAGGTTCAAAAAGTTGCGAATGCCTAAAGTTAAATTCAAAGTTAACGTATTAAACTTAAGGATTCACAATACAGGGAAACTATAAAGAATCACAATACTGGGAAATCACAGTACGTAATCACGATAACCGGGAAAGAAAAGCAGAATATTCAAACCGCTGAAATGAATTTTTAAGCCACGTGAGTGGTTATCGTCTACGGAATCGAATGCGTAATGAACATATAAGGGTCGAGCTGGGTATATTCTTCATCAATGATAAGATAGAAGAAGGAAAGCAGCAGTGGCTGGAGCATGTCTACACCAGAGGGTAGTAAAGCGCGCTGTAGACTACAATCCAGTTGGCAGAAGATCTGTGGGTAGACGCTGGAAGCAAAGGCCGCAATGAAGACGGAACAGGCTATATAAGCCTACACCGTGAAGTGACCGACGACGACGGAATCACAATCTGTTCGCATTAATGTCACAACAGACATCTTAAGAATATACCGGAAACTATAAAAAAAACACCAGAGAGTACAGTATTAGGTACCAAAATGACATTGTATACTAAACTAAAGGGGAAACCCAAATCAAAGAAAAAAATTTAATTATTGGGAGTTAAGTGTAGAAAATAGCGTATTAGTTAATTAAAATTCTCCTTTTGATCAATAATAAACTTCTAATACACATGAAGTTGTGGCATCCAACTTTGAGGTTGCAGGAAAAATTTCAATTAATATTGTACAGCATTTTATGGCACAACTTTTCTACTTTTCACCTCACGTTTCCAATTGGGGAGCGTTACCAACAAAACGTACAAAGACTACACCACTGAAGTCATCAAACTGCAGGACAACACAGCAATTAAGGTTCGAAGACTCAAGAAATACAATGATTGTTGCCAAACAGCCAGCTCAACACAGGATTACATCAAAGGGAAGTCCAAGAGTTCAAATATTTAGGCTCTATAGTAAGCTCAGACGGTAAAATCAATGTGGAAATTAATTCAAGAATAAGCAGTTGTTCGAGACTTTTCCAAGCACTACAAACTAAGTTCATTGGTAAGGCAGAAATTTATAAGAAAGTTAAGATGACCGTTTTCAAAAACACGTATGTGTCAGTTCTTACTTATAGGGCTGAAATTTGGGCTCTAACTGAGAAGCATCTAAACTCTCTCCAAGCTATAGAGATGAAATACCTTAGGAAGGTTGAAGGAAATACAAGAGATCGACAAGAAGGTAGAGTCAAGAAATTAGAAAAGATCGAGTCAGAAACACTACTATAAGAGTGAGTCTTAAGTCAGTACCCTTAAAATATCAAATTAAGAAGGCACAGGTGCTGCGCTGTTTAGGATGGACACATTCAGAGGATAGAAGCAGATAGACTTCCAAAGCAACTGTATGAGGCAAGAACTGCTGCGAGAAACCCAGGGGCCGCAGAAGAGTGACTTGGGAGGACAATGTGAGGTGCTGTCTGCAGGGGCTGGGAGTGCAATGGAATGAAGCCAAAGCCCTGGCCATGCAGAGACCACGGTGACGAGTTCTTTGCTCAACCTCTACACCTGGCGGTAGACGAGGATTGAGATAATAATAAGAAAAAACGTAAACCAGTAAAGCATCAAGCGTCAGCTGTTAAAAAAGCCTCTGTACTGAGTAAGATAAAGGGAGTTGTGTGTGTGTGTGTGTGTGTGTGTGTGTGTGTGTGTGTGTGTGTGTGTGTGTGTGTGTGTGTGTGTGTGTGTGTGTGTGTGTGTGTGTGTAAACCAAGCTGACAGCTATAAGATACAGTAATACCTCATATCAGTATTGCTATAGAGACAAATTGACTAAACTGAAATATAAATAGTAGGAGACTGGTAGGCTGCGTGCGTTATATAAATACGCAAAAGCGATTTTAAACGTTTTTTACAATTTTTTGTAAATGAATTTTAACATAAACAACTCAAGAAAGCGGAAGATTCAGGCGAACCCAAACCTGCTATTATCAGATAATTTCCAAAATTTGCATTTCGCTTGCTTGCAGTGGCAGGTGCATAGAAGGAGTTATTACCAACCAGCGACATTTGTCAATTCAGAAATTCCACTGGAGACAAAAACAAATTTTAAATAACAACATACTTTTATCATTTGATATCAATTTTAACATCCTGGTCAACATTATTAAATAACGAGGTTCATGTTTCACTGGGCTGCAGTGAATTCGTTGAAGAAGATAACAATCAAAGTGTCATCTGACTCTTCATGAAACGAGTTAACTTGATAAGAGGTTAAAACTCTCTAGGTAAAAGTATAAGTTAAATCTTACAAATAATTTTGAAGTACAATTCAAAACACACAACATACGGGACAATGCAAGCGACAGGCAAGCCCATTCCGAGCTTAAATAGAGCACCTGCCGAGGGGACCATGATGTATAAGGGGTACCTTTGGTGTGTCCTGCTACCGGCCGTGAGGTTTCAGTTAGACTTAGTTTAATTGGGGGTCATTGTTCGCCGATGCCGGGTTCAAGACTAATCTCGCACAGATGGGTGTTGACCGAGGACGCTTATGTGATGGACAAGGGCACAGCGGCTTCTAATCTGACACCCAGATATTCAAATTTGTTATCTCTTTTTGGACATTAGGGTCCTAAAATTGTTTAAGATTCCAAACTCAACACTAAACTCAGAAGTTAGTTAAAGTTCTCTTTAATTTGATACCCCCATCCATTTATGCGATTTTATCAAACATTTTCACCCACTTTTTGGGCCCTGGAGTCCAAAAATTTTGAAATTAAAAAAAATGAACTCTGTTTTTAGATTATGCTTGAAATGTTCTTTAATTTGATATCCCATATGGCCTTTTACGATTTTTTCACGATTTTTATCTCCTTGCATTTTCGCATCCAGCCCCTTTATTTTTGGCGGACAAATCTCAGAAGCCAAGGGTTCTTTAGGGTAAAGGTATGAATATGCATGCAAAGTTTTACGAAAATCGGTTGATGCGTTCAAAAATGATATTAAAACATAACCTAAATAGATAGATTGAGACAAATGTCAAACGGTCGACTTAAAACTGAGACTAGCTTCGTTCATTTAACTGCATTAGTTTGTTTGAGTGGGAATTCTACTTTCTTACACTTTACCTTTTGTTCTTCAATAATTCTTACGTTTTTCTAGAGTTTTCTTAAACTATAATATGAATGAAAGAAAAATAGTGGCTTTATGGACGACACGCTTTGTAAGGGGAAGGGGGGAGTAAAGGGAAGGGAAGCTGCATCTACGCATAGCAGATAGACTTTTACAATATAATAGAATTACTTTTAGCTAAAACCCTATTAGCAGCATTCCTAGGAAACTGCTAGGAATCAACAGCATCTGTGCGGCTAGGAAACGTCTCTGCCCTCCGTCCACTGGCTTCGTCGCGACGGGACTCTTACCGTATGAGATATAAACACTTCGCCGCTACGCAAGCCCTAGGCGAGGCCGGTTATTCCCAAAGGCGTAAGGACACCGGCAGTCCGTCTCCGCTTCCAGATGAGTCCCGGATCCATCTGGCGGAGTTTGTCTAGTGCAGGGAGATCATGAAACGTGAATAGAATGGCAGGAATGTTGATCAGAACACCTGTAAGACCTGTGGCTGTAGTATTAGAAAGAAACTTTGGTGGAAATTCTAGGGAAATGTCAAGGAAGAAATTTAACTCGGGCCCAATTTTTAAAATCGAGAAAACCTGATTCGGCTACAATATAAAATTTACGTTCTTGTTACAAAACGTTATATCCGCCGAAATGTTTTTTTTTTTTTTTTTTTTTTTTTTTTTTTTTTTTTTTTTTTTGTAAGGTGGTGAAAACGAATAACTCAATAATTTAGAACAAACACTTTTAATTGGCACGTTCAACGCCTGCGAATTAAATCGTAATAAATTGTATACGTAATAATGTCGAACGGCGTTTGTACCATTAAACTGTGTAACCGTAATTACAGCCGTTTCATTGTTGTTAATATGACGTTGCAAAGAGAAACAAACGATTTACACGTCGCGATCACGGCATCGATACAGAGTGCACGCAGAACAGTGAAAGGTAATACACGACCGGCAAGATTGATGCTATCTCGGTGCAAGACATATTGCTTACGTATTTATTCGCGACTATGAAAAAAGCTAATTGTCAACACGTACAATGAAAGCGTACAAAATACATTATCCCGTGTGTTTGTGTATATAATTAGAATTGCACACAACAAACGAATACCATCTGCTCTGTTGGCTGTGCTAATTAACTACAGTATTAAATTAAAAGTAGAGATTAGAATTTTTCTGTCTACGTACATGCGCAAACGCAAACACACCTAGATTGCATACAAACATGTAATAAGTAATTCAATTAAAACGTTTACTGTTCTTACGTTGAAACGACTGCTAGAGTTCCATTTTAAAATTTATTTTTCCTGTTTACAAAAAAAAAATGTATTTGTTTTAAGATATTGTTAATTGAAAAATGTTTTCATTTCCTAATTGGTAATTACGGCGAACGCTCGTTAAACTCCACTGTACACGCGAGGTAGACTACTCTGTCAGGCGTTGTACATTTTTGTCTAGCTCTCCATTTGGCGGCTATCCATAGCTTTCTTCATTTCAGCTTCCTACAGAAGTTTTGGCCGTCTGTTGCCTTCCAGTTCCATACTATTCTGGGCTAACTTTCTTTAAGTATTCTTTTCTATACGCAGGGTTGCCCACCCCCCCTTAGCTTGATGACTCACCCCCCAAACTTGGTAAATAATCCTCCCATGGAAAGGTACTTAAAATGTTTTTAAATGTCATTGTAATAAGCGTTTAATAAATAATAAGCTAAAGCTGAAAATAGTAGGCTACAGTTTGCAAACAGATTCTCATTTGAAATTAAACAAATAAATAAATAAATCTAATGAAATTAATACGTATAAGACAATATTTCCAAGGAAAAGAACAAAATATCAACAAAGCGTATTGTAAAGAAGAAAACTTTGAAAAAATAATCGTTTGATGAAGATTAAATAAGCCTGGTTGCTTTGGCTTATATTCTTCCTCTGCGATGATGATAAAGGAAAGACATCAGTTACTTTTTCATTAGGAATCGACTATAATAAGTCTTTCTCTGAAGCTAATACCATAAGGTTCGAAAGCCATGCGTCTCCCATTGTAGACCTGAGCCTGTTTTTTTATTATTTTAACTCAACTCATAGCTCTTTCAGCTGAACAAACGGCTATAATGTTTCATATTTTCCCAAAATGTTTTGGCAACCCCCCCCCCAAATTTCAATGTCGCAGTCTGCGTCACAACCCTTCCTGTAGACACTCCTGCTATACGCCCATACCAATTCATTTCCCTTGCTTCATTATTTTTCGTCGTCATCATCGTCATCGTCATCGGTTTCGTCGTCGTCGTAGTCGTCGTAGTCGTCATCATCATCATCATCATCATCATCATCATCGTGACTACCACCGCTAATGGATTCAATGGCACGTAGCGGTCAGATCTTCCACACGAGATTTCACGTCAAATGTCAGTGGAATGTAGGCCTACAAATTTACTTTATGTTTTGTGGTGCAACAGAACACCGTTTATAGTTAATTCTGGGTGTGGGTACATTCCTCATTTTCGGCAGAAGTCGTCTTTGTTGGTGAAACAGAAAAGCCCATGCCTTTGGCGTTTTTTATCACCGTGTCACCCAGCTGATCAAAGCCGTTGATTTAGCTGACAAGAACAGTCCATGATCGTCAACATACACATATTTTCCAACTGATGTTTCTATACTGTCAAACATCCCGTTGATCGCTATAACGTGAAGCGTCTCGCTGAACGTAGATCCTTGCGGTAATCCATTTGGCAGCACGTTTGGGGAAAACCCTGTCTTTAAGAAAACTGTAGATAAATTTGGGCAGGTTGTCTTTTAAACGCCAAATTGTAGGGCTATCATCTTTTCATACTACTGCGTCTCCACCTTTTTATTAAATGCTTTCTCCAAATCGAAGAACACAATAAGCGTGTGTTTTTCTTTGATGAAGCTGTTTTAACTGCGTTCTATATGGATACCGGCTGATTAGTAACAGAATAGTATTTCCGGTATCCACACTGGTATACGGCCAGTAAGCCATGTGTTTCATGACCCCAGGTGAACCAGTTGTTAACAATCCTCTCCAACAATTTTCCCAATTATCACGTCAATAATACCGGACGATAATCATATATATTAAGGGGATCCTTTCCAGATGTTAGCAGCGGGATGACGATTGCTTCTTTCCAATCGTGAAGCTGACCAACTGGCACAGTCTATATGTCATCTATTCGAAAACGTTACCCTCTTAGGCTTTTGTGTTTTCATTGACAGCGGGAAGAGGTCGCTCCCTTGAAGGTCTGGAAGAACTCTCAAATGTGGGTGACAGACTAGGGGCGAGATTCCGATTACAGACAGCAGAGAAAGTGCCACTTACAATATTAAATGAGTGCTAGCGCCGGCGGGGGTTCAGAGAGACAAGCTCTTTGTTAAGTAACAGATCTTCAGTTCTTAATCCAGAGCTGTTTGTTATTTGAATTAGCAGTCTCAGTAATTCCAACTTTGTCGTGTTTACTTGCTGAACTGCCTGCTATTTGTCATGTTTCGGACGAGGGCTTTCAGTGTTTCCACCATTTTCAAGTCCTAAAGCACAACTTTAGGTTTGGTTTAGGTCGTGGTTTAGGCCTTTAAAATGGTGGAAACTCTGAAAGGTCTCGTCGGGAACATGACAAGTAGCAGTTCAGCAAGTAAACACGACAAAGTTGGTCTTAATCCAGATCTGTTTGTTCTATTACAACTCCAAACGGGACTATGGCCACTGAAGTCTCCCACAAGGAGTAATGGAGATGGTAGCTGCCCGAGAAAATCCCGTGCTCTTCGATCGCTATGGCATGTGACAGGTTGGTAAACGGAGACTAGTCTCCCTTAGTTCTGATGTTTAGTGCAACTTCATAGCGGAAGGAATCATACTAAATCGTTCTTCTGGCCCTGGATATGTTTCATGTAGACGCGGACACATCGATGTATGTCTGGCCAGTAGCACCTTCACTTCACAATAATACGAAGTACAACCAGTGACGTATCACTGAAGGGTGTTTTTTATGCTGGACGTTGAAGAATCAAATACTGCTGACTTCTTGGCTTTACTGCTGGAATACTGTCTTCACTTTCTTGGCTTCCCTTTTTCCCGCCCTTTCGTTTTTCGTCGCTTGCTGCCGAGTTCTGCCAGGTCACCAACGTCGACGAGGTCGCTGGCTACGCCACCGAGTTGAACTCTGATCCAGATCTCATCTTTCGTTCGTCGCAGACAGTTCTTTTCCCCGTTCTGGGTCTTAGAAAGTCCTCCCTGTTATTCTTAGGAGGCCAAGATTGTGACGGCGGTATCATCTCTCTGTCTCACCTCCAATGTATGTGGGTGCAGTCACAGCCACGAGATTTGATCCAGCCCATCGGCAATTATACGTCTTTCCGTAGACCGTCGCGTCAGTCCACTTTTGTCTGTATAAATAACAATATTTAGGGAATAAGTGTACACACACGTGTACCTACGTTTTCATGACATTTCTATTCCTTTATAAAAAAAGCATTCATATAATAAATTTTATTATAGTATGAACATTTTTCAAATAATAAATATTCCGCAAGTAAAATTTATTGAATTATATTATTGTTTTCTTTACCTGACGCATAGTTTCTGAATCTTCAGAGGTTTTTATATGAATTAACGTATAGTCGATTTTTATTGATCATTATATAAAATTACCGAATAATCGATTTTATTTAGTTTTAAATTATCAATTGTTGTTTATGTAGTCGGCTGTTTATTAAAATATTTAAAGTTTTTATTTCCATGACTTCAATAAATGCATAATTTTAAATAAATCACCCTGTTTTGATTTTATTTGAGTTTGTATTATAATTAATAAATTATTTTTATTATGTTTGTAAATACTGAGATTTTCCCAGATATTTATTTTATTATCTTTTTGAACGTTTTTTAATTAATTTGACGTTTTAAGTGTTTGAAAATTGGTGGTTATTATTTAAACAGTGTGGGGCTAAATTAGGCTTCTACATATACCCTATAAATAAATATCTGAAAATTATATATAATAATATATTATATAATAATTTCATACTATAATGATTATATTATATTATATATAGGCTTATAATAAATGAAGGTACAGAATGATTATGTGAAACGTGCGTCAGGTGAAAACACGGTAATATAATTCAATAAATTTTACTTGCAAAATTATTTATATATAATTTGAAAAAATATTCATAATACAGAAAACCTGTAAGAAATATTGAAGAGTTATGTACAGAATAAAAATTTTATTATATGTAATAATATTATTGTTATTATTTAGAACCACTTGAATAACCCATAGGCTAAATATTTTCTCCTATGGGAACTGATCTTAATGTATTCTGAACAATGGTTATAATAGTAACACGGATTGCTGCAATGAACAAACAAGTGAATAACAGCTATTGATGCGGCAATGTGTGTGTGTGTGTGTGTGTGTGTGTGTGTGTGTGTGTGTGTGAGACTACATTGTCAGCGTGTTACTGGCCTTATTTTCAGGTCCATTTCTTCGAGTACCTATCTATCATTGTATTCGATACACATGGTCGCTTTTGCATTCTCTGTCTGTCTGCCTGTCTATTTGTCTATCCCCTCTCTTTCTCTCTCGTTTTCTTTCTCTCTGCCTCTCTCTCATTGTACTTCGTTCTTGATCCTCTCTGCAGAGGGTCCGGAGGAGGACTTTATAAAATTTTCACTACCGTATAAACAGCAAAAGTCAGCGATAATAACAACTACAACAACAACAATGGAGTTGATGTCTATATAGTGGAGGTCTCATAAAGGTAAGCCAATAATGTACAGTTCGGCAATAATGAAGTGCAGGTATAGGTACAGTGTGTTTGTGAAGCCGAGCGGAAAGGCAAGAGGACCACGCGTTGTCGGACCCCCGCTGGGACATTGTCAGCCCCCCTCCCCCCACGTTTACACAGGTTTTGTGCTACAGAACTGCAACGTTTGGCTTCCATGTCTATGTAAGGTGTTAGCATACGGTACTGTAATTGAATTAGATTTAAAATTATATATGAAAATAAATTATAGAAAAACTACTTTTTGGTATTACTCTGGTACCGTCAAATGTGACGCTTCCTGTTCAACCGGATTTAATTTGAAATACGAAGATTAGCCATCGTCGATTGTTTGACAACAATAAAGTTGTTCAGTAGTCGTCGTCGAAATTAAAATAATTCCAAAGCATTAAGGGAATGCAGAATCCCCGTCTTACTTTTTGTTAACGTAAGGAACATATTCACGAAAACTACTAAGTCAATGTCTGTCAAATGTTTTATTGAATATTTTCAGACCTTCGTACTTGAACTGTGTTTTGGGCTTTGGTATGTATCCATGATGGCCTTAGAAAAAGGCATTATCAAAATGTTGAAGCTTTACACAAAATAATTTTACAAAATAATTTTTAAAACTACTTTAAAATCCTTAAATTTTTAGTGACCGTCAATCAATGAATGTTTTAGTGGATGGTTAGCGAGGATCGGTCAATAATACAAATTTTAGCTATTTTGCGTCGACGTTTCGACAATATTTATTGTCATCTTCAGGACAATTGTTGCTGACGCCAAACACACAACTGTAAATTTTCCCGAACCAACACCTTATTATAAAGCAGAACAGACGACCCTTGTACATTTGTAGGAAATGACAAAATGAGGCCTATTAATAATTATAGGAATACAGTGATTTACAGTATTTGTAAATTAATAAAATAAAGTTAGATTTTTCTTAATGACGACAATCACTCAACATATGATAAATAACGTATTGTTACGACGGTCTAACTGATCGTCGTACGGTACAGTGGAAAACAAAATACAAGACACCAATTACGTCACTAAACAGTTTGTAAACAACAAGATAGTCTCTTACAACGAATCAAATAAAAATTGTTCACACGCAATAAAATGTCAACTAATATATAAGACACAACTGTATTACAATTGTCCCGCACGATTATAAAACACGTAACACTAATAATTATTTTTCACTAATACGCACACTTGAACGCACAGAGTAATCGCCCGACAATAACTCGAACCGCACTGAGATATATCGCAACTCAAACTGAACTTAACATAGAAGTCTTCTCGTAGGTAGTGACTTAACGTCGCGGAGTACTTGTATTTATAATTCCGCCGAAAATCCAGAAACATCCACACTATGCATTAACAATAAAGGAAAACATTGGAGCGTAATTCATCGTGGCCTTGACACAGTGCGCGCGGCTTCTGGTACAGTCTAGCTAATGCGTTGAGAATCACGTCGCACACACATTGCAGCCGGATTCCACTGGAACATTCGATACACTTGTAGAACGTTCCGTATTACGTAACACTATTTCCGCATTACGTAGCACTATGTATTTGCAGCCTTAAATAAACAATTACGCGCGCGCCAAAAAAAGAAGGTCTTTCATAAAATTATATATTTTTCACCCAAACACACTCCCCCTTCTAGGTTTGTCTATGTCTTGCCTTCTCTAGTCTAATATCTCTATGGTTTGAACTGTTTTAACAGTAACTTGACTTTAATTAGGAAAAACGAGATGAGTTTATTGCTAGATTTGATATAAACCCGCAAATAATTTACAAAATTTAATGGTAAGAATCATAAACTGCTCACTTGTCCTCAGGAAAATGGTGACTATAACCTTAAAGCTTGTCCCCCCCCCCCCGGGAAGCCAGTACCGCCCTAAGAGCAGCTCTTTTTTACGCCACTGAGCCCAGATGTATATAACCTAATGATCCGATAGCTCCGTATGTTCAATGCAAAAGAGCAAATTTCTTTAATAAGCGCACAAAGAACAGACGCGCATTATGAAGCAGGCCTAATATGGGTTATGTGTTGTATTTTGATCCATATTGTCTGTTTACCTTAATTTGAACACCGATCCTCCGTGGAGCGAGAAGATTCTGGTGATGGGACACATGCCTTGAAAAGGAGAAAAGTAGAATATAAAAGTAGAAAAAAGAAAAGGAGAAAGGAATCTACGTTTGTTCTCTCCCAAACGTTCGTTGTGATATTGATGAAATACATATTAACCGATTTATCGTGTTTGCGAAAGCAAACATTTCTACTTATATTGAAATGTTTAAAACATTAGTCAAATCACCATAAAAACAGAAACGATCATGCTAAATCATGCTCCACGATAACCTGTTGATGTATGACCGATACTGGACAAAAACGATTATAGGAGACTTCAAAAGAAGACGGCGAATTGACCTGATGTAGTCGAGGAATCATTACTGGGCCGATCACATCATATATGTAAAAGTATCAAACTGGCTTATAGAGTACACGAGTTTGATTGCTAATTCAATAAGAAAATAGGAAAGTCTCGTACAAAATATGACAGAAAAAAATGCCTAAAAGTATTCCAGAGTAGACCAGATGGAAGAAAGCCGAAGGAAAACCAAAGAAAAGGTGGCTGGACGGTCTCGAGAAGGATCTTAGAAGACTCGGTGTCCATAGGTGGCGTGAGGGAAGACAGAGGGGAATGGGAGCGTGTTGTGAAGGAAGACCAGGTCCTATATGGGCAGTAGCAGTAAGGCTGCATGGATGGATGACAATTAAGAGAAAAAAATATAATAATGGTTAGAAGTAATATATTACATATACCAAGACACACGACAGTATTAATACACATAGAACAGCCAGCTTATCATGTAAAGGACATTTAATGAGCTTAATGACGTGAAAATAGAAAAGATGGAACTTTGAAATGATTCAGATAAAAAAATATTCAACTGGAAAATAAGAAGTCGAACCAGTTCGAGCTGAGTAGAAGATGGAAGGTCGACCTAAGGCTAGACTTAATAACTTTTAGTCAGTCAAAAAGATAAAGAAAACAGCAAAACAACAAGAAACTGATAACTCCAAGAAAAGTGAATTTGAAAGGATGAAAACCTTATAAGATCCTTTCTATCAAACGTCGCTCTTTATAGATAATAGGTGTTCCCCGTTGGGAAGAAAGGCAATGAAAGTAAAATTTTACGTAGTTTAAGTAACATTCAAAACAGGAGAATTGCATTTTTAACTTATATAGCATGTACAGGCCTAACTAAAATAACACTGCAGTTCTTTTACTTCAATGTTCCATAAGGAAATGGAAGTATGGTGATGGCGAAAAAAATCGTGTTCGAGATAAGGGCTTATTCTGATTGTACTACCTTCAAAACATGAAGAAAAGTCATTTTTCGACAAGGGTCTGTGTGTAGAATTTTTTTATGGCAAACGATAACTGCAGCAAATTCAAACAGAATCAAAAAATGTTTTCCATACCTGGCTGAGTTGTAGAGGATTCAAGGCCTATTGATTTTGGTGAAGATCGGTTAAGGGGAAGGGGTAGTTTACCTCCAAAGTTTTACAGGTTAACAAGAGTAAAATACTTGAAAATGCATTTAAAATTTTCAAACAATGGTAACTGTTAAAAATAAAATAATTTTGTTGCCAGGCAATAAAATTATTTTTTCATTTTAATTTAAATCATGTATGAGTGAAAATATATCGTTCCTGGCAGGCAAGCATATCTCAATTATGTAATGTTGTTTACGTTTCCAAAGTTTTATTGTTGTGATTGCCCCAATAAAAAGGCAGGCAGGACACACACACACACACACACACACACACACACACACACACACACACACACACACACACACACACACACACACACACACAACATTCGCGTTACTTCTGGCCTCTTTTCTTATGTTTGCACACTTTTTAAATGGAAAGTGCCCAAACCCATACCAACACAACGCGTCCAAACCGAAAAGGTGTCCAGCGTGGATAGCGATTTGCTTCCTGTGGATCGCTGGCACGTGTTTACAGAGGAACGGTTCATAGATAGACTCTTTGTCTTTAAGGAATAAACCCTTTGCAAGATGCTCAGGGTCCATGAGAGACTTCGGAGCGCTCCTTCTTTTCCGTGTGTTTGTTCTGTGAAACGTACTCTGTAGATTCGCACCTTTACTCTGAGCAACGCTCCATAGGGAATGTTGAACATTTTTGTCGACGGTGTACCATCATACACACTAAAACCTGCTCTGATGTTTTGATTACGGACCTCATAATATTAAAACTTTGAATGCTTGAGAACTACTTAATGGAGATCAAACATTAACTTTTACAAGCCATTAATTTTATGCAAATTTTGAAGCATTAAATGTTTTAATAAATTAGTACAATCTGTGTACTTATTTCTATTATGATAGAAGAATTACAAACTAATATGTATGCACGTAGGTATGTATGTAATATGTACAGTATGTATGTATGTATGTATGAAATATATATAAATATTTTTCTTCTCTGGAAAATTGTTTTCCCCTCCTATACAATATTTTGACTTCCCTGATGGCTAGTTATTCACTAGCCTGTGTGGAATATAGCGTTATGACATGGATCGGAATGGTGGCTTTTAAACAGAAGACACAAACGTATTAAGGAAGAAATTTTTTGCTGAGGAATTTATAATTATACGGGTGTAAAGAATCGTCGTTCAGGAAATCAGAAGACAAATGGAAAGAAAGAAAGACTCGATTTTTTAAAAAAGAAAAATGACTAGTAGAGTATTGACTTTGATAACACTATAACATCATTCACCCTTGGCCGATAACTCGCAGTGAGATTCCAGTTTTATTACAGGAAACAGATTACAGCTCCCTTTGGCGAGCTCTTCGTTCGACCTACAAACATTTTATCCAAAAGTACAGTCCTTCCTCACGAAGGTTGAGGATAGTCTTCACCCACCATAACATGGGTGTACCATTTTAGCTGATACGTCATTTCTTGAGAACTCAAGCATCCACTTATTTGATGTTTTGTCACCATATCTAGCTCTGCTTATTGTTCAATTTGTCAAACATAAAACTCTGTTTACTAGGTGGGGGATATTTTTTTAGAAATTATCAAACCGAATTCAAGAAAATTATTTTAAATATAAACCTTAGAACATGGAAGTCATGTATGGTTCTCCATACAGCTTTTTTATTGTAACACATGTATCGCAAACATATAATATGAAGAAATTACTCTGAAGAGATGTTCAGAAATTACAATTTTAGACTGAGTTAGGGAACATCAGAAGCAAGGAACGATGTAAAACCAACGAATAGTTTTACAGCGACTCAAATTGATAAAAATAAGAAGAAACAGATGTCAAAAAACTTTTTAAGCAGAACAACCAAGCGACATTCTTCATGAACAAATGACAGAAACATGACAAAACGTGGAACACAACTCAAGTTCAGTTTAACAGAACTAACATTCTGTAGTTTTCAGATAAAATAATATTTGCGGATTACGAAGTCTATTATGACTTAACTGAGATCAAAATATTGTTATAACGACGAAGGGAATTCCAGTCGAAAGTGATGACAATTCTCGTTAAGACAAGACAACCAATCCCCCCCCCCCAAAATTACGTGTGGCAAATGTTCATTTTGATTCGTTCCTACGATTTGTGGAATCGAGATAACAAGTTGAAAGGTCAATTTTCACCTCCGTATCAAAGTTAGAAACTGGTTAACTGCAGGACATCAAAACAAACGTCTAAGATAAGTCATAAACCTCATTATTTACAGGTAAATTACGAGCTTATGAACTACAGAGTACTGCTTTTTTATTCTGCACTCTTTTACTATTTGTTTTAATTTTTATGTTCTGTGTTTTCTACTAAAGATTTAACATTTAAAGGACGCTAATAAGAATGTCTCTGTTTATTATCTTATGAGTCCCCCTGATTTTCGTTATTTCTTATTATCACCACAATTAATGATTAAAACGTTCTGTTCTGACAGTATCCTTTGTTCATATTTTAGTTTTTAATATATAGTTCCTTTGGACGCTCGACTTGTCAATGTTTGTAGATTTAAAAAAAAAAGACCTGAAGCCTTTACTAACTAGTCACTGGACAGAAGTTCAGAGAAAAAAACTGTAGGTTATGTCTAGAGCACGAACACAGACTATAGAGGTATAGGTCAGAAGGGGTAGAGAGAGAGAGAGAGAGAGAGAGAGAGAGAGAGAGAGAGAGAGAGAGAGAGACAGACAGACAGACAGACAGACAGACAGAGGGAGACAGAAAGGGAGACAGACAGAGACCCCAAAGACGGTGCTTTGAAAGGACCGTCAGTGTACTGTGATATAAGAACTGCCCTGGAAAAGAACCACTCGGGAATCGGGAAGCTTTCCGTCAGCAATTGCCAGACGTTTGCTAATCATGGTGATAACGTTGATGTGATGTTTACTACAGGACTATGCGAGAGCTCGCATTTAACAGCTGTTGTATTCAAAGGCCAGAGCAGATGTTAACGAGACCTTAGACCCACTATGCGAAAATTGAAGTGCGGTGCCTGGTGTTTTCCTTAAGAATGGAAAATGACATGTTTGATGGATCACTATATGATTTCTGAGTTTCCGTTCGTTGCGTTTGGGTACGGTGTTTGGTCCATTGTGTTGTCTTGGTTTCTGTACACCTTGACATTGTTCATAAAACAGTTTATCTGTATTGTGCGTGTGTGGTACGTGGCGTTGCACAGAGCCTTCTGAATCTGATGTCAAGTGACGGATCCGTGGCGAGTGGGTTGGTGAAATCTCATTCAATATTACGATTTTTTAAACTCAAGCTTCGGTGGCGTGTACTATCGGAAGTTACTTTACTAGCGTCCGCTAACTTGAAGCACTAATTAAAGTCAAAACGTTCGATCGCTCAGAATCGGTAGTCGTCTGTAGACGACCGTAGACATAAACTCGCAGTTAACATCCAGACGAATTAGCTGGCAAGTTGAGTGCGTAAATGATTTATTTTATTTTACTTTAACGTGTGTTTTGTTTTTACGAAATCTGTTTTACAGATAGTAGTGCTCGCGCCCCGTGTGCGTACGATCAGTGATTTTATTAGTTTTTTACGACAGTGGAAGTTCAGGTTCATTTGATATTACGAACTAGCCAGCCTACAATAAGCTGTTTCTTCGAACCGTTGGTAAAAAGAGCTTTCCTACTCATCGTCCTCTGCTTCATAAGGACATGTGCACAGATTACGCTCATAATTATCAGTGCGTTTTCTTACTTAAAGCTTTTTCTGTCTGCACGTCGGCTTAGTTGTCATTGGGTCATTCAGAGTAAAGTCCCACCTGTGCAAAACACACCCTTAAAAAGGGGTGAGCCACTCTTCTGCAGAACACCAAAATCGATTGATTTTACTTATCTTTGCTGAACCGGAAGGTGCTAATAATACAACCAGGTGGAATTGGACCAAGAGAGTTCTAAGGGTTAGTATAAGAAAGATAGCGTTCTTGGAGAAGGCAGATAGATTGGTAGAGGTGGAAGCGGGTAAAGCACAGCTAAAAGCACCGACACGTTGTTTATTTTTACTGCCATGTTCCATAAGGAAATGGAAGTATGGTGATGGCGAAAAAAATCGTGATCGAGATAAAGGCTGATTCCGATTGTACTACCCTCAAAACATGAAGAAAAGACATTTGCTGAATGAATTTTTTCTATGGCGAACGACAACTGCCGCAAATGAAAACAGAATCAAGTAATTGTTTGCATATGTCCCCGAATTGTAGAGGACTCAAGGCCTATTGATTTTAGTGAAGCTCGATTAAGGGGAAGGGGTAGTTTACCTGCAACTTTTTATGTTTTAACAAGAGTAAAGTACATAATTTAGATAAATAAAGTACCCTGAAAAGAAGGTCATAATAGTCCACTGTAGAAAGGTAGATAAATATCTATAAATGGAAAGGTTAGTTGAAGGGCGAAGGGGAAATTTTCTACAAATGAAAATGATAGTTGAGGGGGGGATAATTTTTACTTCCACGTTCCATAAGGAAATGGAAGTATGGTGCGTGAGAGTAGATAACACCCTTTCTTCCGCAAAGACTATTTCGGCTGGTGTACCTCAGGGAAGCGTCTTGGGCCCCCTGCTTTTCTCTGTGTACGTCAATGACATGCCCAAGTTGCCTGGAACCAGGTTGGCCATGTTCGCTGACGACACGGCGGTGTATGCCGTCGATCGTCATGCTGAAACGGCAGTTACCTGGCTCCAGGAACAATTGGACGAGTACGTTGAGTGGGCAGAGAGATGGAGGGTTGCCATCAACGCGGCCAAGTGCACAGCAGTAGTCTTCTCCAGACGCTTAAGGCTCCCTGACAGACTTTACGTAGGCGATACTCTGTTGCCCTGGTCTCGAGAGGTCAAGTACCTCGGGGTTCACCTCGACCGTCGACTCACCTGGCGGACACACTCTGCACAAGTAGCCCGTAAGACCGCCAATCGTCTCACTCAACTCCGTCCCGTGTTATGCAGCAACGCCATGACATGCCGCCTAGGGAAGCTTATCGTCTCCACCTATGTGGTGCCGATGGTTACCTACGCGATACCCGTTTGGGGCTACTTGGCCAAGACCCATAAGCGAAAGCTTCAGTCTCTCCTCGACCGAGGACTGCGCTGAGCATGTAAAGCCCACTACCTGACATCTAACAAAACCATCCGTGACTCCCTGCGTGTCCGTTCCCTGGACGCCATTATACGGACACTGTCCCGAAAATTCTATCTCCGCTCCGCCCGATTCCAGGGCAATCACCTGATTAGTGCCCTCGGTCGCTACCAAACTGTGCCAGGAGAATCTTGGACCCGGCCTCGGCGTACTCTTACCCTTAAATAACTAACACTTAGTTGACTCCCACGGCCGGTAGCAGGCCACACCCTTAATCCAGACCCCACCCATGGTCCCTGCGGCAGGAGCTCTATTTGAAGCTCGGGACGTAGTATACGAGCGGGCGACGGGCATGGCCTTCGTCCCGCACAGCCACTGAGCTTGTTTCGAATTATGGTCATGGCGAAAAAAATCGTGTTCGAGATAACGGTTGATTCTAATTGTACTACCCTCAAAACACGAAGAAAAGTCATTTTACTTCCAGTTCCATATGAAAAGTTCGCAAAGATCATGACGAAAAAATCGTGTTCGAGATAACGGCAGATTCTGATTGTACTACCATCAAAACATGAAAAAAAGTCATTTTTTGAAAATTGTCTGTGTGTGTTACGATTATTGTTTGTTATTACCACACACAGACACACACACACACGACAGACTTTACGTAGGTGATACTCTGTTGCCCTGGTCTCGAGAGGTCAAGTACCTCGGGGTTCACCTCGACCGTCGACTCACCTGGCGGACACACTCTGCACAAGTATTTTTTCTATGGCAAACGATAACAGCCGCAAATTCAAAGAGAATCAAATAATTTTTTGCATACAGCCCTGAATTGTAGAGGACTCAATGCCTTTGTTTTTGGTGAAGATCGGTTAAGGGAAAGCGGTGGTTTACCAGCAACGTTTTACGTTTTAACAAGAGTAAAGTGCTTAATTTTGATAAATAAAGTATCCTGAAAAGTAGGTCATAATAATCCACTGTAGAAAGGTAGATGAAATATCTATAAATGAAAAGGGTAGTTTGAAGGGGGAGGGAGTAACTTTTTTATAAATTAAAATGGTAGTTGATGATGGAGGAGGTAAATTTTTAAGTTTTATATTGTAACGTAATGCTTCTTTGAAAGGTATAGAGTTATATTATATGCCCCACGTTGTATGCGTCATTCTGTAACGTGTCGCGGGTTTTTATTGTGAAAGTCTCGGAGCAGTCAGAGTACCTTTTGCGATCATCACTCATGAATTATATTTGCTAATGTTCAAAGCGGTTAAATTTTATGTTTACCAAAATTACTGAAATCGAGTGTGTGTGATTTGGGAGAGATTAATGGAGTTGTTTAATCGTAGTTAGGAGAGAGAGTAGGACCAAGGATATTAACCCCGGAGTATACAATTACTTATTTTATATTCGCCGCTCATAAGACCAGCTGATTTTGACGTCTGTCTCAAAATTTTAGGTTAAACCAACACCAATTGTCGATGATACTTCCCGGCGATTCGTCCTCTTCTTGGCTTCCTGAAACTCTGTAACAACTACCCTCTACAATAAATAATACACGTTTTATTATTTATAACAAAATATTCAGAGTATTTATTTATGTAATACACTGATTTTTCTCTTCTCCCAGTACAAAAATATGATAATCGATTTTTCTGTCAACAACACATTGGATCGATCTAATTAGGTAAACATTGGTATTATAACAAATTATTTTTTTATCCTTGATTTAACATTAAACAATAAAGAATTCATTTATTAATTTCCCCAGGGTTAAGGGTAAGTCCTTTGTGTTATGAGACGGTCAGAAATGAATAATTATATACTACGCTTTACAAGAGAAAACATAAATCTCGAATTTTTTCTTTTTCGTAGTATGTAGTTCCGGATTTATCCGCTAGAGTACAGTATATGTCTTTATTATAAACATGAAATCAGTTACTAATTATTGGAACTGCACAAAGATTCGATATGAGGATTTCTTGGTTAACAATTGTTAATAAAGTTTATTTTACCTCTTTTCTCGAAGTGTTTACTTGGATGGTGCTGTTTCTAGTGTTGGAGTTATAGTTGTTTTGTAATTTTGTTAAATTTTCATAAGATACAACTTCACCAAAATCTCGATGTGCCGTCCAACTAGGCCTGATCTGGTAGCTGGGTTATTTCAAATTTTCATCGAATACAGGACGTTAAAGTTGATATTTGAAGGAGCTCTAACATAAGGTGGATACTACTAGTTAATTTCTATTAAATTTAGCACTGTTTCCAAAAGTTTTCATAAGGTTTTATTAAATTTTGGATGGCATTCCACTTTTTCCAAACGAACGGTTTTCAATCGTTTTAACAATTAATTCATATCTTGTTAGGTGGTTACTGTTAGTAACCAATAATTTTTATATCATTTTTTATTGGTGCATCTATATACTTTTGAGTATATAGGCTGTTTTTAATTATTATAAATTTATTTCTTATTTATAGAAAAATAATCCTTTTTAACTTTGGTTTATTATCCAATTTGATTTATATAAGGTTTTTCCTTTTATTTCCTCTTAACTTTATATATAGGTCTTTAATATTTTTATTTCCTTTAATTGTATTTATATATTATTTATTAATTTCTTATAGTATCCTTACACTGAACTATTTTCTTCTGCCATTTTACTCACACAGTATTATTTATTTTTATTATTATTTTATATTTAACCCTTTTATATTTAACCCTGGGTTATCTTATATTCAAACATAATTATTCTATTAAATATAAAATTAGACCTAGGTACAAAATCTTTGTGGCCTACACAACACAAATTGTACAATATTAAAACAAAACACATAATTGTTCAGTAGCATATAGTCTACTATTATAATCAATTGTTTCTACATCTACAGCATAAGTCTGTGAGATGCTCCTTTTAAAATCACTTATTTTCTCACTGGGTACATTATAACTCACTTTGTACTCTTTATATCACTTTTATAGTTTATAATGTTTTGTGATACAAGGTAATCTAGAGCTAGGTATATTATACCCATTTCTGACCTTTATAGTGGGGTGATTATGTTATCATTTTTGGGACTGGGTTATGTAACGTTACAATATGTGTACTACGTTATTGACAACAAAGACGTAGTTTCTATGGAAACATTTCATTTAACTGTAACAAAATTCTATATTTTTCATTTTAATTTAAATCACGTATGAGTGAAAATATATCGTTCCTGGCAGGCAAGCATATCTCAATTATGTAATGTTTACTTTTCCAAAGTTTCATTATTGTGATTACCGCAATAAAAAGGCCGGCAGGACACACACGCACACACACACACACACACACACATACAAAATACGCGTTATTTCTGGCCTCACTCATGTTTATTTTCTTATGTTTGCATGCTTTTTAAATGGAAAGTGTCGAAACCCACACCAACACAACGCGTGCAAGCCGAAAAGGTGGACATCGATTTGCTTCCTGTGGATCGCTGGGCAGTGTTGTTGTATTAAAGCAATTAATACAATCTGTGTACTTATTTCTATTATGATATGAGAATTATAAACTAATATGTGCATGTGTGTGTGTATGAAAAATATATAAATATATTTCTTCTTTGGAAAATTGTTTGCTCCTCCTTGAAAATATTTTGACCTCCCTGATGGCTAGTTATTTACTAGCCTGAGTGGAATATAGCGTTGTGACATGGATCAGATGGTGGGTGTTAAACAGAAGACACAAACGTATTACGGAAGAAATGTTTTGCTGAGAAATTTGTAATTATACGGGTGAACAGAATAGTCGTTCAGGAAATCAGAAGACAAATGGAAAGAACGAAATCAAGACTCGATTTTAAAAAAGAATAAAACATAAAATGTTGCAGGTAAACTACCCCTTTCTCATAACAGATCTTCACCAAAAACAATAGGTCTTGAAAACTCTACAATTCAGGGCTGTATGCAAAAAATTATTTGATTCTGTTTGAATTTGCGGCTGTTACCGTTTACCATAGAAAAAAATCTATAGACAGATAGACACACAGACACACAATGACTTTTTTTCATGTTTTGAGAGTAGTACAATCAGAATCTGCAATAATCTCGACCACGATTTGTTTTGCCATCACCATACTTCCATTTCCTTATGGAACATTGAAGTAAAATATCGGTATGGAGAACCATACATGACTTCCATATTCTAAGATTTATATTTAAAATCATTTTCAGCCAAACAGCCAGGCTGTGTCTTACCTGCCTTTTTATTGCTGTATTAAATGAAAAATATTATATTACATTAAAATGAAAAAATTATAATTTTATTGCCTGGCAACAAAAATATTTTATTTTTAACAATTACCATTGTTTCAAAAAGTTTAAATAAATTTTCAAGTACTTTACTCTTGTTAAAACTTAAAGGTTGCAGGTAAACTACCCCTTCCCCTTAACCGATCTTCACCAAAATCGAAAGTCATTGAGACCTCTACAATTCTAGGGACGTATGCAAAAAATTATTTGATTCCGTTTGAATTTGCGGCTGTTATCGTTTGCCATAGAAAATACGCTTGATAAAAAAACGTTGCAGGTAAACTACCCCTTTCCCCTTAACCGATCTTCACCAAAAACAATAGGTCTTGAGTACTCTACAAAGCAGGGCTGTATGCAAAACATTATTTGATTCTGTTTGAATTTGCGGCTGTTATCGTTTGCCATAGAAAATACCCTTGTTAAAAAAACGTCGCAGGTAAACTACCCCTTTCCCTCAACCGATCTTCACCAAAAACAATAGGTCTTGAGAACTCTACACTTTAGGGCTGTATGCAAATAATCTTTTGATTCTGTTTGAATTTGCGGCTGTTATCGTTTGCCATAGGAAATACCCTTGTTAAAACATAAAACGTTACAGGTAAACTACCCCTTTCCCTTAACCGATCTTCACCAAAATCAACAGATCTTGAGAACTCTACAATTTAGGGCTGTATGCGAAACATTATTTGATTCTGTTTGAATTTGCGGCTGTTATCGTTTGCCAAACAAACAAAATTACCCTTGCTAAAAAAAAACCGTTGCCGGTAACCCTTTCCCTCAACCGATCTTCACCAAAAACAATAGGTCGCGAGTACTCTACAAATCAGGGCTGTATGCAAAAAATTATTTGATTCTGTTTGAATTTGCGGCAGTTATCGTTTGCCATAGAAAAAAAAAATCTACAGACAGACAGACAGACACACACACAGACACTTTTCGGAAAACGACTTTTTTTCATGTTTTGAGTGTAGTAGAATCAGAATATGCAATAATCTCGAACACGATTTTTTTTGCCATCACCATACTTCCATTCCTTAAGGAATATGGAAGTAAAATATCGGTATGGAGAACCATATATGACTTCCATATTCTAAGATTTATATTTAAAATCATTTTCAGCCAAACAGCCAGGGAAGGAATTTTAACAAAAAAATACTTCTTTCTTGCCAATAACGTAGTACACATATAAAAAATATTATCCCCTCCCCCTTCAACTATAATTTTGATTTATAGAAAATTACCCCCAGCCAGTTCAACTAGCCTCTTCTTTTATAGATATTTCATCTACGTTTCTACAGTGGATTATTAAGATCTTATCAGGATACTTTATCAAAATTAAGTACTTTACTCATGTTACAACAAAAAATGTTTCAGGTAAACTGCCCTTTCCCCGTAACCGATCTTCACCAAAATCAACAGACATTGAGTTCTCTATAGCTCAGGCACATATGTAAAAAATTATTTGATTCTGTTTGAATTTACGGCAGTTATGGTTCGTCATATAAAAAATTACCCATGTTAAAACATAAAACATGAAATTTATAAAACATATCTAAGATTTATATTTAAAATCATTTTTGAAATAAAATATTTTCATAGAACCTACTAACGCTGGGGAAATCTGAGGAGCCATTCAGAGTTGGGCCTACCTGTCACTCTGCTGAATTTGGTGGAAAGCCCTGTCACTGTCGTCAAAGTATCAGCCTTGACAGGGTCCTCTTTTTCTGCAAAATGGGAGAGGAGGCTTGAGATGGAGTGAGTGACATGGTCCCCACCTCAATGAAGAACCCATTGTTTTATAAAAATATATTTAAATTTTGAAAACTGAAAATTCTTTTCTTGTTGTAAATATTTATATTTTATAATCAAAATGACTTTATCAAAAAACAAACATTATTTTTTTATAATAAGTATTTACATATGTTTCTTAATATGATTACTTTTTCTTCAATTTTGATGATCATTTCCAAACATTCTGACAAAATTGTATCTACAGAACTGTTAACATTCCCCAGGTTTCCATTTCTGCTAATTTCTCATTACACCTTCCACTGACGTATTATTAACCATTTCATAAACTATCGTATAATCTTTT
This sequence comes from Magicicada septendecula, assembly GCA_034769895.1. NCBI lineage: Eukaryota > Metazoa > Arthropoda > Insecta > Hemiptera > Cicadidae > Magicicada > Magicicada septendecula. Next base: position 425,996,008 of record CM068373.1, on the reverse strand, counting down.
CAGATTTTGTGGTACAAAATCTGAAATTTTCAGATTGCCTGGCAACAAAATTATTTTATTTTCAACAATTACCATCGTTTGAAAAAGTTTAAATGAATTTTCAAGTACTTTACTATTGTTAAAACGTAAAAGGTTGCAGGTAAACTACCCCTTCCCCTTAACTGATCTTCACCAAAATCTAAAGGCCTTGAGTCCTCTACAATTCACTGAAGTATGCAAAAAATTATTTGATTCTGTTTGAATTTGCGGCAGTTATCGTTTGCCATAGAAAATACTTGATAAAAAACGTGGCAGGTAAACTACCCCTTCCCCTCAACCGATCCTCACCAAAAACAATAGGTCTTGAGTACTCTAGAAATCAGGGCTGTATGCAGAAAATTATTTGATTCTGTTTGAATTTGCGGCTGTTATCGTTTGCCATAGAAAATACCCTTGTTAAAAAAACGTTGTAGGTAAACTATCCCTTTCCCTTAACCGATCTTCACCAAAAACAATAGGCCTTGAGAACTCTACAATTCACGGCTGTATGCAAAACATTATTTGATTCTGTTTGAATTTGCGGCTGTTATCGTTTGCCAAAGAAAAACAATTTCCCTTGATAAAAAAAACCGTTGCAGGTAAACTACCCCTTCCCCTCAACCGATCTTCACCTAAAACAACAGGTCGCGAGCACTCTACAAATCAGGGCAGTATGCAAAACATTATTTGATTCTGTTTGAATTTGCGGCAGTTATCGTTTGCCATAGAAAATACGCTTGATAAAAAACGTTGCAGGTAAACTACACCTTCCCCTCAACCGTCTTCACCAAAAACAATAGGTCTTGAGTACTCTACAAACCAGGGCTGTATGCAGAAAATTATTTGATTCTGTTTGAATTTGCGGCTGTTATCGTTTGCCATAGAAAATACCCTTGTTAAAAAAACGTTGTAGGTAAACTACCCCTTTCCCTTAACCGATCTTCACCAAAACAATACGTCTTGAGAACTCTACAATTCAGGGCTGTATGCGAAACATTATTTGATTCTGTTTGAATTTGCGGCTGTTATCGTTTGCCAAAAAAAAATTTCCCTTTATAAAAAAAACCGTTGCCGGTAAACTACCCCTTCCCCTCAACCGATCTTCACCAAAAACAATAGGTCGCGAGGACTCTACAGATCAGGGCTGTATGCAAAAAATTATTTGATTCAGTTTGAATTTGCGGCAGTTATCGTTTGCCATAGAAAATACGCTTGATAAAAAACGTTGCCGGTAAACTGCCCCTTCCCCTCAACCGATCTTCACCACAAACAATAGGTCTTGAGTACTCTACAAATCAGGGCTGTATGCAGAAAATTATTTGATTCTGTTTGAATTTGCGGCTGTTATCGTTTGCCATAGAAAATACGCTTGTTAAAAAAACGTTGTAGGTAAACTACCCCTTTCCCTTAACCGATCTTCACCAAAAACAAAAAGTCTTGAGAACTCTACAATTTAGGGCTGTATGCAAATAATCTTTTGATTCTGTTTGAATTTGCGGCTGTTATCGTTTGCCATAGGAAATACCCTTGTTAAAACATAAAACGTTTCCGGTAAACTACCCCTTTCCCTTAACCGATCTTCACCAAAAACAATAGATCTTGAGAACTCTACAATTCAGGGCTGTATGCGAAACATTATTTGATTCTGTTTGAATTTGCGGCTGTTATCGTTTGCCAAAAAAAAAATTTCCCTTGATAAAAAAAACCGTTGCTGGTAAACTACCCCTTTCCCTCAACCGATCTTCACCAAAAACAATAGGTGGCGAGTCCTCTACGAATCAGGGCTGTATGCAAAAAATTATTTGATTCTGTTTGAATTTGCGGCAGTTATCGTTTGCCATAAAAAAAAATCTACAGACACAGACAGACAGACAGACAGACACACACACAGACACTTTTCGGAAAACGACTTTTTTTCATGTTTTGAGTGTAGTAGAATCAGAATCTGCAATAATATCGAACACGATTTTTTTTGCCATCACCATACTTCCACCATTCCTTACGGAATATGGAAGTAAAAAAATTATAATTTTATTGCCTGGCAACAAAATTATTTTATTTTTAACAATTACCATTGTTTCAAAAAGTTTAAATAAATTTTCAAGTACTTTACTCTTGTTAAAACGTAAAAGGTTGCAGGTAAACTACCCCTTCCCCTTAACCGATCTTCACCAAAATCGAAAGTCATTGAGACCTCTACAATTCAGGTATGTATGCAAAACATTATTTGATTCTGTTTGAATTTGCGGCTGTTACCGTTTACCATAGAAAAAAATCTATAGACAGATAGACACACAGACACACAATGACTTTTTTTCATGTTTTGAGAGTAGTACAATCAGAATCTGCAATAATCTCGACCACGATTTGTTTTGCCATCACCATACTTCCATTTCCTTATGGAACATTGAAGTAAAATATCGGTATGGAGAACCATACATGACTTCCATATTCTAAGATTTATATTTAAAATCATTTTCAGCCAAACAGCCAGGCTGTGTCTTACCTGCCTTTTTATTGCTGTATTAAATGAAAAATATTATATTACATTAAAATGAAAAAATTATAATTTTATTGCCTGGCAACAAAAATATTTTATTTTTAACAATTACCATTGTTTCAAAAAGTTTAAATAAATTTTCAAGTACTTTACTCTTGTTAAAACTTAAAGGTTGCAGGTAAACTACCCCTTCCCCTTAACCGATCTTCACCAAAATCGAAAGTCATTGAGACCTCTACAATTCTAGGGACGTATGCAAAAAATTATTTGATTCCGTTTGAATTTGCGGCTGTTATCGTTTGCCATAGAAAATACGCTTGATAAAAAAACGTTGCAGGTAAACTACCCCTTTCCCCTTAACCGATCTTCACCAAAAACAATAGGTCTTGAGTACTCTACAAAGCAGGGCTGTATGCAAAACATTATTTGATTCTGTTTGAATTTGCGGCTGTTATCGTTTGCCATAGAAAATACCCTTGTTAAAAAAACGTCGCTGGTAAACTACCCCTTTCCCTCAACCGATCTTCACCAAAAACAATAGGTCTTGAGAACTCTACACTTTAGGGCTGTATGCAAATAATCTTTTGATTCTGTTTGAATTTGCGGCTGTTATCGTTTGCCATAGGAAATACCCTTGTTAAAACATAAAACGTTACAGGTAAACTACCCCTTTCCCTTAACCGATCTTCACCAAAATCAACAGATCTTGAGAACTCTACAATTTAGGGCTGTATGCGAAACATTATTTGATTCTGTTTGAATTTGCGGCTGTTATCGTTTGCCAAACAAACAAAATTACCCTTGCTAAAAAAAAACCGTTGCCGGTAACCCTTTCCCTCAACCGATCTTCACCAAAAACAATAGGTCGCGAGTACTCTACAAATCAGGGCTGTATGCAAAAAATTATTTGATTCTGTTTGAATTTGCGGCAGTTATCGTTTGCCATAGAAAAAAAAAATCTACAGACAGACAGACAGACACACACACAGACACTTTTCGGAAAACGACTTTTTTTCATGTTTTGAGTGTAGTAGAATCAGAATATGCAATAATCTCGAACACGATTTTTTTTGCCATCACCATACTTCCATTCCTTAAGGAATATGGAAGTAAAATATCGGTATGGAGAACCATATATGACTTCCATATTCTAAGATTTATATTTAAAATCATTTTCAGCCAAACAGCCAGGGAAGGAATTTTAACAAAAAAATACTTCTTTCTTGCCAATAACGTAGTACACATATAAAAAATATTATCCCCTCCCCCTTCAACTATAATTTTGATTTATAGAAAATTACCCCCAGCCAGTTCAACTAGCCTCTTCTTTTATAGATATTTCATCTACGTTTCTACAGTGGATTATTAAGATCTTATCAGGATACTTTATCAAAATTAAGTACTTTACTCATGTTACAACAAAAAATGTTTCAGGTAAACTGCCCTTTCCCCGTAACCGATCTTCACCAAAATCAACAGACATTGAGTTCTCTATAGCTCAGGCACATATGTAAAAAATTATTTGATTCTGTTTGAATTTACGGCAGTTATGGTTCGTCATATAAAAAATTACCCATGTTAAAACATAAAACATGAAATTTATAAAACATATCTAAGATTTATATTTAAAATCATTTTTGAAATAAAATATTTTCATAGAACCTACTAACGCTGGGGAAATCTGAGGAGCCATTCAGAGTTGGGCCTACCTGTCACTCTGCTGAATTTGGTGGAAAGCCCTGTCACTGTCGTCAAAGTATCAGCCTTGACAGGGTCCTCTTTTTCTGCAAAATGGGAGAGGAGGCTTGAGATGGAGTGAGTGACATGGTCCCCACCTCAATGAAGAACCCATTGTTTTATAAAAATATATTTAAATTTTGAAAACTGAAAATTCTTTTCTTGTTGTAAATATTTATATTTTATAATCAAAATGACTTTATCAAAAAACAAACATTATTTTTTTATAATAAGTATTTACATATGTTTCTTAATATGCTTACTTTTTCTTCAATTTTGATGATCATTTCCAAACATTCTGACAAAATTGTATCTACAGAACTGTTAACATTCCCCAGGTTTCCATTTCTGCTAATTTCTCATTACACCTTCCACTGACGTATTATTAACCATTTCATAAACTATCGTATAATCTTTTCAGATTTTGTGGTACAAAATCTGAAATTTTCAGATTGCCTGGCAACAAAATTATTTTATTTTCAACAATTACCATCCTTTGAAAAAGTTTAAATGAATTTTCAAGTACTTTACTATTGTTAAAACGTAAAAGGTTGCAGGTAAACTACCCCTTCCCCTTAACTGATCTTCACCAAAATCTAAAGGCCTTGAGTCCTCTACAATTCACTGAAGTATGCAAAAAATTATTTGATTCTGTTTGAATTTGCGGCAGTTATCGTTTGCCATAGAAAATACTTGATAAAAAACGTGGCAGGTAAACTACCCCTTCCCCTCAACCGATCCTCACCAAAAACAAGAGGTCTTGAGTACTCTAGAAATCAGGGCTGTATGCAGAAAATTATTTGATTCTGTTTGAATTTGCGGCTGTTATCGTTTGCCATAGAAAATACCCTTGTTAAAAAAACGTTGTAGGTAAACTATCTCTTTCCCTTAACCGATCTTCACCAAAAACAATAGGCCTTGAGAACTCTACAATTCACGGCTGTATGCAAAACATTATTTGATTCTGTTTGAATTTGCGGCTGTTATCGTTTGCCAAAAAAAACAATTTCCCTTGATAAAAAAAACCGTTGCAGGTAAACTACCCCTTCCCCTCAACCGATCTTCACCTAAAACAACAGGTCGCGAGCACTCTACAAATCAGGGCAGTATGCAAAACATTATTTGATTCTGTTTGAATTTGCGGCAGTTATCGTTTGCCATAGAAAATACGCTTGATAAAAAACGTTGCAGGTAAACTACACCTTCCCCTCAACCGTCTTCACCAAAAACAATAGGTCTTGAGTACTCTACAAACCAGGGCTGTATGCAGAAAATTATTTGATTCTGTTTGAATTTGCGGCTGTTATCGTTTGCCATAGAAAATACCCTTGTTAAAAAAACGTTGTAGGTAAACTACCCCTTTCCCTTAACCGATCTTCACCAAAACAATACGTCTTGAGAACTCTACAATTCAGGGCTGTATGCGAAACATTATTTGATTCTGTTTGAATTTGCGGCTGTTATCGTTTGCCAAAAAAAAATTTCCCTTTATAAAAAAAACCGTTGCAGGTAAACTACCCCTTCCCCTCAACCGATCTTCACCAAAAACAACAGGTCGCGAGTACTCTACAGATCAGGGCTGTATGCAAAAAATTATTTGATTCAGTTTGAATTTGCGGCAGTTATCGTTTGCCATAGAAAATACGCTTGATAAAAAACGTTGCCGGTAAACTGCCCCTTCCCCTCAACCGATCTTCACCACAAACAATAGGTCTTGAGTACTCTACAAATCAGGGCTGTATGCAGAAAATTATTTGATTCTGTTTGAATTTGCGGCTGTTATCGTTTGCCATAGAAAATACGCTTGTTAAAAAAACGTTGTAGGTAAACTACCCCTTTCCCTTAACCGATCTTCACCAAAAACAAAAAGTCTTGAGAACTCTACAATTTAGGGCTGTATGCAAATAATCTTTTGATTCTGTTTGAATTTGCGGCTGTTATCGTTTGCCATAGGAAATACCCTTGTTAAAACATAAAACGTTTCCGGTAAACTACCCCTTTCCCTTAACCGATCTTCACCAAAAACAATAGATCTTGAGAACTCTACAATTCAGGGCTGTATGCGAAACATTATTTGATTCTGTTTGAATTTGCGGCTGTTATCGTTTGCCAAAAAAAAAATTTCCCTTGATAAAAAAAACCGTTGCTGGTAAACTACCCCTTTCCCTCAACCGATCTTCACCAAAAACAATAGGTGGCGAGTCCTCTACGAATCAGGGCTGTATGCAAAAAATTATTTGATTCTGTTTGAATTTGCGGCAGTTATCGTTTGCCATAAAAAAAAATCTACAGACACAGACAGCAGACAGACAGACACACACACAGACACTTTTCGGAAAACGACTTTTTTTCATGTTTTGAGTGTAGTAGAATCAGAATCTGCAATAATATCGAACACGATTTTTTTTGCCATCACCATACTTCCATTCCTTACGGAATATGGAAGTAAAAAAATTATAATTTTATTGCCTGGCAACAAAATTATTTTATTTTTAACAATTACCATTGTTTCAAAAAGTTTAAATAAATTTTCAAGTACTTTACTCTTGTTAAAACGTAAAAGGTTGCAGGTAAACTACCCCTTCCCCTTAACCGATCTTCACCAAAATCGAAAGTCATTGAGACCTCTACAATTCAGGTACGTATGCAAAACATTATTTGATTCTGTTTGAATTTACGGCTGTTATCGTTTGCCATAGAAAATACCCTTGTTAAAAAAACGTTGCAGGTAAACTACCCCTTTCCCTCAACCGATCTTCACCAAAAACAATAGGTCTTGAGAACTCTACAATTTAGGGCTGTATGCAAATAATCTTTTGATTCTGTTTGAATTTGCGGCTGTTATCGTTTGCCATAGGAAATACCCTTGTTAAAACATAAAACGTTACAGGTAAACTACCCCTTTCCCTTAACCGATCTTCACCAAAATCAACAGATCTTGAGAACTCTACAATTTAGGGCTGTATGCGAAACATTATTTGATTCTGTTTGAATTTGCGGCTGTTATCGTTTGCCAAACAAACAAAATTACCCTTGCTAAAAAAAAACCGTTACTGGTAAACAACCCCTTTCCCTCAACCGATCTTCACCAAAAACAATAGGTCGCGAGTACTCTGCAAATCAGGGCTGCATGCAAAAAATTATTTGATTCTGTTTGAATTTGCGGCAGTTATCGTTTGCCATAGAAAAAAAATCTACAGATAGACAGACAGACACCAGACAGACAGACACACAGACAGACAGACAGACACACACACACAGACACTTTTCGGAAAACGACTTTTTTTCATGTTTTGAGTGTAGTAGAATCAGAATCTGCAATAATCTCGAACACGATTTTTTTTGCCATCACCATACTTCCATTCCTTAAGGAATATGGAAGTAAAATGACTAGTATAGTATTGACAGGAAAGACTTTGATAACACTATAGACATCCCTCGGCCCCTCGCAGCGAGAGTCCAAATTATTTTCCAATCAAAAAATTTTTTTGCATACAGCCTTGAATTGTAGAGTACTCAAGACCTATTGTTTTTGGTGAAGATCGGTTAAGGGAAAGGGGTTGTTTACCAGCCACATTTTTTGTTTTAACAAGGGTAATTTTTTCTATGACGAACGATAACTGCCGTAAATTCAAAGAGAATCAAATAAGTTTTTTCATACGTTCCTGAAGTTGTAAGTACTCAAGGTTTGTTGATTTTGGTGAAGATCGGTTAAGGGAAAGGGGTAGTTTACTAGTAACGTTTTATGTTTTAACAAGGGTAATTTTTTCTATGACGAAAGATAACTGCCGTAAATTCAAAGAGAATCAAATTATTTTTCGCATACGTTCCTGAATTGTAAGGAACTGAAGACATATTGATTTTGGTGAAGATCAGTTAAGGGAAAGGGGTAGTTTACCTGCCACCTTTAATATTTTAACAAGAGTAATTGTTTCTATGACGAACGATAACTGCCGCACATTCAAACAGAATCAAATAATGTTTTGCATGCATCCCTGAATTATAAAGGACTCAAGACCTATTGATTTTAGTGAAGATCAGTTAAGAGAAAGGGGTAGTTTACCTGCAACGTTTGATATGATAACAAGGTTAATTTTTTCTATGACGAAGGATAACTGCCGTAAATTCAAACATAATCATATACGTTTTGGCATACATTCCTATATTGTAGACAACTCAAGGCCTGTTGAATTTAGTGAAGATCGGTTAAGGGAAATGGGTAGTTTAGAAATAGTTTCATGACGAACGATAACTGCCGTAAATTCAAACATAATACGTTAATACTATGTTATCGGCAACAAAGTAGTAGTTTGTTGTTAAAATTCCTTCCCGGGCTGTTTGGCCTTAGTCCAATGTATTCTGCAAAACCAGACGTTTCGGCAGTGCCGTCGACTGCCATCATCAGTGAAAATCGAGTGCGATAACGTGCGGTGGTATACGTTAGTGACCACAGTACTGTGGTTAAGGCTGAAGCAATAAGTGGAAAGAAGTAGTTTCTATGGAAACATTTCATTTCGTAAATGATTTTAAATATAAATCTTAGAACATGAAAGTCATGTATGGTTCTCCATACCGATATTTTATATGTGTACTACGTTATCGGTAACAAAGAAGTAGTTTGTTTTTAAAATTCCTTTCCTAGTCTGTTTGGCCGTAATCCAATGTTTTCTGCAAAACCAGACGTTTCGGTAGTACCATCGACTGCCATCATCAGTGAAAATCGAGTGCGCTAACGCGAGGTGGTAGGCTATACGTAAGTGACCACAGTACTGTGGTTAATGCTGAAGAAAGAGTTAGTTTCTATGGAAATATTTCATTTCGAAAATGATTTTAAATGTAAATATTAGAACATAGAAGTCATGTATGATTCTCCATAGCGATATTTAATTTAGTGTGAAAAAGCTTTAAGATGAAAGGCACTATGAGACCTACGAATATCGCTCCCATCTAGCATTAGCTGATACCCCCATATAACCTCCATGGTGGTTTAAGCACACTAAGATATCTGGATGGGAACGTTAGGTAACTTTATTGTTACACTGAATCGTGGCGTAACTAGGTGCTGCTCCTGGGGGGGGGGGGACTAGCTTGAAGATTGGACTCCTGAAATTTCTCAGGACAAATCATAACTTCAGGATTCTTCCCACATAAATTTATAAATATGTTTTTAGGCTCTGCCTTCATTTTCTGGTGCGTGCGTAATTGAATGTTATTGAATGCTGCAAACACGTACGTTATTGCAAACACAGGGATTCTCGTGTTTATGAAAATTCTAACTTTATTTTACCGATTTAGAAATATTGTAATTCCTTCTATTTATACAAAGATGCGTGACGATGGGCAGACTGCATGATGCCCGAGAAATATGGGCCAAGTAACAAATATCGGTATGGAGAACCGTACATGACTTCCATGTTCTAAGATTTATATTTAAAATCATTTTCGAAATGAAATATTTCCATAGAAACTACTTCTTTCTTCAGCATTAACCACAGTACTGTGGTCACTAACGTGTACCACCTCACGTTAGCGCACTCGATTTCCAATGATGATGGCAGTCGATGGCACTGCCGAAACGTCTGGTTTTGCAGAAAACATTGGACTACCGTCAAACACCCCGAGAAGGAATTTTAACAACAAACTACTTCTTTTTTGCCGATAACGTAGTACACATACAAAAAATTATCCCCTCCCCATTCAACTACCTTTTTAATTTATAGATATTTCATCTACCTTTCTACAGTGGATTATTATGACCTTCTTTTCAGGATACTTTATTTATCAAGATTAAGTACTTAACCCTTGTTAAAACATAAAATGTTGCAGGTAAACTACCTCTTCCACTTAATAGATCTTCACCAAAATCAAAAGGCCTCGAGTCCTCTACAACTTAGACACATATGCAAACAAATATTTGATTCTGTTTTCCTTTGCGGGAGTTATCGTTCGCCGTAAAAAAAATTCTACACACACACACACACACACACACACACACACACACACACTTCGGAATATGACTTTTTTTCATGTTTTGAGGGTAGTACATTCAGAATCATTCTTTATCTCGAACACAATTTTTTCACCATCACCATACTCCTATTTCCTTATGGAACATTGAAGTAAAAAACATTTTGATAAACTAGTACGAAAATATTAGGTAATACTACAATTATATATATACATAATATATACAATAATTGTATAATAGGGTTGCTACAGCTAGTGCCGTCTCCCTTCCTTCAACCTGGCTTTCCAATTCTCCCGATGTTCCCATTGTCCTTCTTCAAGTCCTACACGTTGCATAGATTCATCCACTTCGTCCCTCCAAGATCTTCTCGGTCTTCCCCTTCTTGTCCTTTCTAATGGACTCCATTCCGTCACTTTGTTGATCCATCTATTTTGGGCTCTCCGGACTTGACCGTACCACACCAATCTTTTTTCTACGATGTAGTCAATTAAACTTCTTTCCGCTTCCATTCTTCTTCTGATCTCCTCGTTTGTTATTCGGTCTGCTCTCGTTATTCCACAGCACCTCCTCCAATATTCCATCTCTGTTGCAAGAATCTTTCTTTCATTCTTTTTGTTAATAACCCATACTTCCGCTGCATACATCATAATGCTTTGGACTGTGGTCTGATATATCATTTTTACTACAATACTACTACTAACTATACTATAATACTACAATTAATAAGCCTTAATTAAACATTCTCGACTGGTTTAGAAATAGGCCTACTTACGTGATTATGGAATTTCGCTGAAATGTTTAATAGCTCTGGAGGGGGAGGATTGATCCCCCGATACACCCTCCCCGTAGTTACGCCACTGTACTTATGTTTCTTGTACCTGTTTCTTTCTTTTCTCTTTCCTAAGCTGCCTTCCGTTTTAATAACCTATCTTTTAAGTGCAGTTCCTGAAATTCTGAACACGTTCAGTCTGCGTTCTACCCACGACACTCTAAGAATACGTCCAATATTAAAGATCACAAAATGAAGATTTTGATTCTTGGGAATCTGCTGTTTCAACGACCTAAGGTTTAGACTTTAGGAATCTCGAAGAGTCAGCCTGCGTTAGTTCACTACCTTCAAAATTTGTTGGTCTTTGCAAACTTTTTAAATTCTATTATCGCCATACTGGCTGTAGATGATATTTCCTTAGTTTTCTTTGCAGGTTCCCCGATGTTTTCTTCGTAACACAGATAGATAGATATACTTTTTTATTTCCATAAAAAATATACACGTTTTTATTATAATTTTACTACGAAATTAAACCAGTCTCCTACTCTAGTATATGGTATCTGGTGAGTCTCCATCATACAAAAAGAATAAACAAAATATATGCGATAGCAATGAGGTGGTATAAATTTAGTATAACATATTCCTTTGCTTTGATTATCCTTTCTTAGAAGGCGGAGTAGATCATCTCTTTGGCATGTTGGTCATTTTACCACAAACTTTCTGTTAAGTAAACTTAAAAATAATAATTTTAAAATAGCAAATCGATGATGATAATAATAATAAGAAGAAGAAAAAGAAGAAGAAAAATAAGAAGAAAAGAAAAAGAAGTAAAAGAACAACAACAACGACGACGACGACGACGACAACAGCAAGATTCAATAAAATCAAAAAACACAAATATATTCGTTCACAGAAGTAAAAAAGTATCTCACAGAAATTAAGCTTGCAAAAGACGATATTTAGGACAGGGGTATCGTTAAGAAAAAGGTTAAAGAATTTCGGGGGTTTTCAGGAAAAGAGAAGCGACAAATAAAAGCTATTTAGACCGAATAAAGGGAAAGAGAAAATAACGATGAAAGAATACTGGAAGGTCAGAAAAGCGAGAAAAGAAGGAAAATCATGATGAACTAATTTCATCCTGTTCATATCAGCCAAAACCGAAGACAGAAGAAGAAGAACAACAACAACAACAACAACAACAACAACAATAACAACGTTAATAAAATAGTATTTGTAAAAAACCAGTTGCAATAAAAATGTTTAATGGAGAAATATTCCTTCTCTAAAATTGTCCCGGATTTTGGCTCAGAGTATTTTGTCAGTCTAGTTTCTAAACAGTGACCTTGTAAGGGACTACTTTTTACTATTTTCCAATACCAGTTACCAGTCCACAGTGGCGCATTAGTGCATACGCACAGCTGATCTATATCTTGTAATCCTGGTAGTTGATTTCATCACACTTCCTCCTTCTTCTTCTTCTTCTTCTTCTTCTTCTTCTTCTTCTTCTTCTTCTTCTTCTTCTTCTTTAACAGCCAGATCCTCTGAGAAAGCAGACAACCATCACGTCAATCTGGATTCTTGATTCGCTTCCTCTAAATAAATCTACCGAGGTACAATGGAACCAATCTCTTAGGTTGTGCAACCAGGCAATACTTCTTCTGCCCCGACGTCTTTTGCCTTGTATTATTACCTGTATAAGTGGATATAGGCATATGTCTCCTCCCATTACATAGATATTGGACTTTCTGTACTATTAAAATATTCATTACTTCCATTTTCTTCTTAATTCTTTTCAGTACCTCGTCACTTGTGTCCTTACCCCTCAAGATCCTTCTGTACATTTCAAACTCCTCTAGTTACTTCTCGGAGGTTTTCTCTAAAGAACGGGTTTTTTCAAATGATAAAAAGCGTTGAGAATACTTTCTGAATTCTGAGATTCAGTCTAAAATCCCGGCTGAACAGCACTTTCCTCATTCGACTGAATGAGACGCTTCTCGCCTGTCCCATTCTTGACTTTACCTGTTCCGTACAGTCATGTTTTTCATTGACTAAAGAACCCAGATACGTATATTATTCCAGTCTTTGTATTTGCTCACCCTTAACGACTACATTAGCCCGCTGCTGTGTTTAGGTTGTAATCATGAACTTCGTTTTATCAAAGTTTGCTTCTTTCCTTGGACGGCACAAAAACAGTTAATTATTGCTCTAACATGGTGTTAAGATAATACCATCTTTCATTTCAAGGTCATTTTCTCTGCCTTCTGTATTATATTTGTTTGTAGATCGTTTCAGTAAACCATGCTATTATTGTTATTGAACACTTTTGTAGTATTACAGTGTTATATGTTTTTACTCTGGATAGTCTTTGCTTGGAAACTAGTCATGACGCCGCGTGTAACACTTCCACACGCTGACCGTTACACAGAAATATACATTTGTTTAAATTCGATTACATAGTCAATAAAAACCAAACGATTTTTACAGTTTGCGTGTTAGGTAGTTACGTTTAAATTTGTTTTTAGAAATGACTCAACAGCAGAAGTTAAAAATAATTTCCGCCGACACTAGGGAAATATTCAGTGAGCAGTGGCGGCACGGCACAAGGGAACAAAGAGAGCGCTCAGAAATGGAAGCGGCCGATAGCGGATCTTCACGGATGGACAGCGCTAAGAAATTAATTGGTAGTCAGCTGTTTGTTGGTAACCATTTCACGAATCACTGTTACAATATAATAGAGCGACAGTGTGCATCAGTCTAACGCTATTTGTCATGATCTCGCTCAGATTACCGCTGCATTCCTCACCCTCTCGGCGCAGGGTAATGTACTTGTCGACGGAATTTGTGTGGCTGTGGAGTAACTGCGGAATAGAGATTGACGTGTTAAATCGCTACATCGCGGGTTCGATTCCCACTATAAGCTAAATGTAATTCCTCTTACACGCTCCGTAACGAATTGGGTCCTCGCCCCACTTCTGTTACATCTCTATTTAATACTGTTCTTAATTATGTTTTGTTTTACTTTACCCTACTTAATTGTTATTTTTAATATACTTCTAACTCCTGTTGTTAACTTCTTTGTTTTTTTTTTTGTGATAATGTCTAGCTTGTAACGCTCTATAGGAAGCCTCCCATCTGACATTCTAAGTACGCGACCATACCATTTCAGATGTTGAGTTTCTATTGTTTCTTCGTTGTTTCCTCTCTTACTTTGTCGTTTCTAATTCTACTTTTTCATGTTTTACGTTTCATTGTTTCGTATGTTTTTCTGACTCGTAGTTACCTTCAGCAAATGATTAGCCAAACCTGATGGGTCCATTACTGCAGAACAACTGATTGGGGTAATCTCTCTCTTGGTCGTTATTTGTAGTTTAAGGCGTCGATAACTGGTCCTCACTCTGATCCAGTGAGCGTAACTACGAAGGGGGGATCAGAGAATCAACACCCCCCCCCCAGAACTATAAAAAATTTCAGCATTAATCACTTAACGTAGGTCTGTTTCTAAGCCACTTGCTTGTGTTGAAATAAGGTTTCTAAACAACTGTAGAAATCCAAGGTTACAATATTTTTAAAATAGTAAAATAAATTCCGAGTTTTCTTAATAGAATCAACGTTTTCTCAACGTTTGGTAAGTAACGTACATATTTGAATACTTCTCGTCGGTTTACTCAAAAACTTCTTTCAGACGCAAAGCATTTATAAAATTATATGGGAAGAGTCCTTAACTTCTAATTTGTTCTCAGAAAAATTTGCTCTCAACCTTCAGACTAGTCTCATAGCCCCCCTCCTAGTTACGCCACTGCTGATCTGCTTGCTTTAACCACCTGTGGTTGTTGTATGTTGTACCGCCGAGAACACTACAAAAACCCTGAGTAAACATATGTCCATGATCAGTAGTAATCCACTTCTTCTTCTTCTTCTTCTTCTTCTTCTTCTTCTTCTTCTTCTTCTTCTTCTTCTTCTTCTTCTTCTTCTTCTTCTTCTTCTTCTTCTTCTTCTTCTTCTTCTTCTTCTTCTTCGTCTTCTTCTTCTTCTTCTTCTTCTTCTTCTTCACTTCAGAGATTAGGCAATGTGCTTGTTCCGACTTCACATTGTCAGATCCATAACTAACCAATAATTTATTAAATTAGATCTTTATTTAAGGCGGTTTTCCGGCGCCTCTAATTAAGTGGAACATATCGGGAAAGGGAAGACAACAATGGCGGTGAAGGCGGAAAATAAGAACTTTGGTAGAAGGGGTCAGGCAGAGGGGGCACTGTGCAGATCAGACAGAGTGGGCACCCCAGCTCTTACGGTAAAGATAGAGCCCCTGCCAGGGTATGGTAAAGCTGCTGCCTTGCATGCAGTTAGGTGTTGGATCAATAAACGGTAAAGGAAGAAAGCTTTGATTATAAATTACCTGGTCCTCCAGGTTGGGAATTGTGCGATGGACTGGTCACCCATTCACGTGAAAATTCATATACTCATACGTCTCAAAAAAAGTGTGGGATGACCCCGTAAACCTGTAAACGATGGTTGGATGAATTCCATTGAGGCTGGAATAGTCTACTGGCCTAACCCGTAAAGGATGACGACGACGAAAGCTTTATTATAGTAGTCGCACACAAGACGACTGAAATAATTATAACCCAGGGTAACACTAATAAAACTACGCAACAGACGGTAATAACTGGCAGAAACAACATAAATTATCCTGGTGTGACGTCATTAGGTGCAAAACTTCCGTGCGCGTAATGTACGTTCTTTTATTATGACCAATAATCATGATTTATGGTGCCTATATTTGATTGGTTAAGGTACACTGTGGAGGGGGCACAACAACTGAAGTGTAGTTATAGCTACTGGCAATTTTAGCTAAACGTTGGGCTTGTGCATGCGAATTGCAATCGACGCCTATGGAACCGATTTATTATAAAATTTTCACTTGCTCTTGAAAATTTCCGTTTCCGTTTTCCGTTCTCTCTCTCGTCAGTTCACCGGCCCATTCTTTCTGCTGCAGGTTGTTACTCTTGTCGTCCCTCAAACTTAGCGCTTCAAAATCCCCCTCATTGGATGTCGCACACGAAAAGTCATTCCTTTCAAAAGTGTAGTTAGGGTATTTATGATTTTTTTTAAACACCTGTGCAAGGAACCGAAACGTCCATGTTACACGGTAAACCTAGTTTATGGGGGTTCAGAAATAATCTGACTTACCGGTAATTAATTTGTTTATTGTTAAATAGAAATCAATACGTTTATTCAATTATTAGGTCTTATATGATTAGTATAAATTTACCATGGGCATTAGATATATTTTAATATAAATTTGAATAAATTTTGACTTAAAAATAGATTAAAGTGTTCTATTGTAAAACAGGAAATAAGCCAACGGCATAACGTTAGTTGGCACAAATATATCTACAATACAGAGAATTGCCTACATGGAAATCAGTATTATTCTTACAGAATTCTAAAGCAGTTGAATGAAAGAAAGATTTTAAGACGTATTT
The DNA here is from genome assembly GCA_034769895.1 of Magicicada septendecula. Lineage (NCBI taxonomy): Eukaryota > Metazoa > Arthropoda > Insecta > Hemiptera > Cicadidae > Magicicada > Magicicada septendecula. Next base: position 425,979,530 of record CM068373.1, on the reverse strand, counting down.
ATAGTCTGATGAAGAGATATGATGAATGGAGAATAAAAATAACCAGGAGATAGATGAGATATTGAAGCATGAAGACACTGTAAGATTAATAACGTCTCAACGAATACAAATGGCTAGGTCACCTAGAGCGAATGGACGATCAGCGTATGCCAAAGAAAATCCTGAGGGCGCAAGTCTATAAAACCAGAAAGTGGAGCCGACCTAGGATAAGACGGTTGGATGATATCCTGGAAGATCTCAGAAGAATGGATGTGAGGGGTTACGCTGAGATGGCAACGGATAGGAGACACTGAAGAAGGTCGGTGTCGGAAACCAGGCCTCACGTTGGGCTGTAGTGCTAAAGAAGAAGAAGCAGTTTAAATAAATCTGGAAGGGATGTTGTTAATTTGCAGAATATTGTGTTACATAAATGGGAAGAATATTGTTACGACGGTCTACTGATCGTCGTACGGTACAGTGGAAAACAAAATACAAGACACCAATTACGTCACTAATCACCAGCTTTAATTATCACAATTAAACAGTTTGTAATTAACAAGACAGTCTCTTACAACGAATCAAGTAAAAATTGTTTACACGTAATAAAAATATTAACTGATATAAAACACAATTGTATTACAATTGTCTCGCACAAATATAAAACACGTAATATATCTCCACAATACTTCAAACCGCACTGTGTATATCGCCACTTAAACGCACTGTGTAATCGCCCGACAATAACTCGCAACTCAAACTGAAATCTGAACGTCGCTGAGTACGTGTATTTATACCCCGCCGAAATACCAGAATATTCCATACTACGCATTAACAATAAAGGAACCCATTAAAGCGTAATTCATTGCGGCCTTGACATAGTGCGCGCGCCTTCTGGTACAGTCTATCTAATGCGTTGAGAAGCACGTACGCACACACATTACAGCCGGATTCCACTGAAACGTTCTATAAACTTGTAGAACGTTCCGTATTACGTAACACTTTTCCCGCATTACGTAACAATATTATAACACTTTGAGAAACGATGATGCTGTCAAAAGCTTTTACCATATATCTTATATAAAGTTACGTATATAATGTAGTCGGTATAAAACTAAATACGGATTAACTGGAAGTGTTTTTAAATAATGTGAAAAATATGGACAGATTGGAAATAGAGAGGAATAGTAGGGCCTGCATTGAAAAGAGAATGCGACAGGTAGACAACTGCAGGTTGGCACTTGGGAAAACCAAATTTCTGGAGGCAAGAAAACAAGTCATCACCATCATCTTCAGCAAGGATTCAAGCAAATATGATTTGTTGCGATCCCAAACAGATAGACTGGAACTGGTCACTAGGACGTCCCACACCCATACCCATACCCTTCCCTTTGGCTTATGATTCAGTTGTTTGGGGATGCTGCAGTCATCCATTGCGTTAAGATTTTCCTGCTATTTTAGCCGAAAATGGGTAACCATATTGAGTATATACTCCTAATATACAGTTCCTACTGTAACGTCTTTTTTACGCGTTACAAATCCAGGGAACCCCTCGTAATTAAACTCCGTTAATTAGATGGGCTGCCTACGTTGTAACAGAATTGATCACAATAATTGATATAACAAATTACTTACTAACTGTGTAAGGAAACAATGGGAAGGTATACAATTGATTTAAGCACTCATCATATGTGTGTAACAAGAAGACTTCTCTTTATTTAACATTAAAAAACATCTACTGACAGATCCCATGACATTACTAATTCAATTATTAAGTTATTTGAAAGGTTTCTTTAAACTTTGAGATCAAACTTGATTTTATATAGCTATACCTCGGATCCGGGTCAACTTACTGTATTTCTGCAATTAAAACTTTTAATTATACTCATTTCATGATATTAGCTTGCAAGACTTTCTTTTATTCAACCATTTGAAGAATGGTATTATTGCTTGAATTATAATGCTCTACATTAGCATATAAACTGTTACAACGTATGAAGTTAGAATAGTTACATGAAATTCTTAGATTTAATTTATAAGTCTTTACAAAGTTAATAGTTTCTGAAAAGTCTCTTTCAAGATGTGTTGTGTAACAAATATTAGTAACCCTCGATAGACAGGCTATCGAGTCACCTTTTAATTGGTATACTGAAGACTCGTCCTGGTGTATCCGTCTTGGGAAACAGGAACAGCTACGTCGTCATCTCGCTCTGGCCTTCCTCTGTAAAGGGCTCCAAAAGTTCGCAGGTTGAACAATATGTCGTGTAGATATCTACGATGATCTTGTAGATTCCCTGATGTCCTGATCTGCATCTTCTGTCACGTGCAGTAGAATTTGTGGCTTCTGATGATTCACATGTCCGGGTATGACTTTGGAATTGGTGTTATTTGTTCAAGCACGATGTCATCTTGTGTTACACTCTTTGTTACGTTTCGATACTTTTTGTTTTACATTACTTTAAACTTATTGTCTATTCACATGACTACATTAATTAATACATCCAGATGCTTTAAACAACTACATCTGGTACACCATCTTAAGGTGAAGCAAAATATCGTTAACATATTTTGAGCGCACAGCTCCTACGTCTATCCTGTACGGAGTCACCATTGCAAGAGAGAGAAATTCCGCTCCCTTCGCCTGGTACTGGGCAAAAGTTAGTGGGACAATTTCCGCGCGAGAATATAGTTCCTAACTATACTTAAGTTAACATTTTTTATTTATACAAACTATCCCTAAACAAATATACATAATTTAAATCAGTTGTTTTAGCGACTAGTTATGTCTTCATATTTTTTTTTATTATTAACATTAATCTTTTTATCTTATTCTAACTCACACAAGACTCTGAAAGCAATCAACAGGACAGCGCCTGCTTACAAGCAAAGGGTTAAATACGATATTAATAACTCTTTACAATTTATCTTTTTATTAGAGTATCTTATAACTAATTAATTACTGCTTCCTCTCATACTGAGTACATACAGGTATTTTATATTAATACAGTGAGATTTAAATGGCTTAAGAGCTCGCAACCTTAATTTTAAAAATTTTTTATTTTCTTGATTATTGGTACAATTTAAATCGTCACACTACCGTACATCAACATTTCTTTTGCGGTCTTGAAGAGTATTTCCTGTCACCTGCATGAGAAATCTGTTCCGTTATATGTTGGTTATGATAGTTCAATAACTAATTTGGCCCCTGGCTATATATCGCAGGGTGAGACGATGACGGAGCTCCCACCTACGGGTTTAACCCCCAGCCAGAATTTCTGTTTGGATTGTCTCCCATAAACTGCCTGTCTCACCGGACTAAAGACACCAGTTTTTGCCTGTACCCAGTACTACAGCCGACTAAAACCGACTATATTCGTGCCCGTAATATTCCAAAAATAACCCGGTCCAGGATCATTTCCCTTACGCCTTAACTTGGTACCGGTTGGCTATTGCTGCCCTCAAACAGGAATATTTATTGTCGTTCCTGTCCAGATCCCTACTGTTCTGCATCAACAGGACCATCTCGTGTAGGGTGTGGCGCAGTACGGTCTTGTTTGGAGAGAGGTGGAGGGCTGCTTTGGGAACTAACATCACTTCGTCCAACCTGGGAATCGTAAGGGCCAGTCCCCAGTCAACCGGGTACAAACATACTACCTCTCCAAATTCCCTCGATCTCGCAAAAACAAGTGATTGTTAAAAGTAAGAATCTGAGTAAAAAGCTGAAGAATCAGAAGAAGAAGAACCACCGTGTTTCCATCGTTTTTATCATCGCCACTTCGTCTATCCAAATATCCTACTGCCATAGGCTAATTATCCTACTGCCAAAGATCCTAATTTATCGTAGGCTATCTCTCTGTTCTCACAGATTGTCGAGGACCTTTCTTGTCAACGTTGGTTCCAAACGGCAGATTATGGAAGTACATAACTACGCAGGGATACCATACAATAATTTTCCATCGGTTTCTGATGCGAGATCAAGCTAAATTTGGCGGGTTACACAAGCGTTTGCGTGCGGTTGGGAAACGCATTGAATTTAACACACAGGAGGCAATCGGTGTAACGGTTTGGATTTGTATTCAGTATCCATAAATCCTCAGACTTTAAGTTTTTTGTATATAGATTTTTAGTTCTTGAGATCTTTCCGTATGACACCTATGACTATGAAGCCGCCGTTTAGCCGATATTGAAAGGCAATATATCCAAACAGACACTGATTACGTAAATGAAAGTGTTATTGTCTCTTCACTGATTCAGTTCACTTGGAATTAACTATATTTTTTAGTAATTACAACGTTCCATTATGCATATGTTCATGAAAAACAAATTACGATAACTAAAATGCATTTCGTTTGTTTAGATTGTCTGAAAGTTGCAAACAAAAATTCAGTACAATGCCAGTGCAATTTGATTCACAATGAAAACCAAAATGAACCACGTGAAAGAAAGCTCTTTGAATCTGTAAATACCTTAAGTTAGTATAAAGATAAACAAATTATACTGCTATGTAAGGACGCTGTGCACTCAAAGATTTTATTTCATTTTTATTCTAATATCAGATGGCAATATTAACAGCTTTGTTGTGCACGAAACTCTATGATACCTTTCCAATTTAAAAATAGTTTCGTGTGTTCAATGTAGGTACGTATCGCTCCAAAGTCTCAGTCTATTGTGTCAATATTCATTCGCAAGCAGCCCGCTTATAATACTTTTGTGATCGCAGTTGTTGGTACTGTTCTTACGAAGCGATCTTGTTCAGGCGGATGTACCGCAAAACACGAACGAACTCTCACAATTGGCGCACAAGTTAAGTCAGGTTTTACGATATTTTTACTTTAAGAATCTAATAATAAATAGAACGATTGGGCTTTGGAAATCGTTACAACAGCCGGCAGGTTCAAAACTTTTTCGACAACGAACTAAAATATTAGAACTTTGCGATGCTTATTCAAACGAATCATAGCATTGCGGTTTAGCAGTGTAATGTAAATGGCGATAGATTACAGCTGCACGAATTTGCGAATCTACAAAGTACATTCTAATATAAGGTTAAATATAATGTATCTTTAAGGTTCTCACAGATTGTCGAGAACCTTCCTTGTCAACGTTGGTTCCAAACGGCAGATTATGGAAGTACATAACTACGCAGGGATACCATACAATAATTTTCCATCGGTTTCTGATGCGAGATCAAGCTAAATTTGGCGGCTTACACGAGCGTTTGCGTGCGGTTGGGAAACGCATTGAATTTAACACACAGGAGGCAATGAAATTGGCCACACGGACGTGGAAAAAACGAACAGCTCGTCAACTCTGCTGCATTTTCAAGTTCTTCCGCACCGAAACGCAACCTGCTCCGTTTTTAGTGCGTTTTTAACACGCACGAGGGTGGTCACGGACTGTTCAAAGATGCCGCTTAAATAGCATTTGTTTATTTACTTGTTACTATGGTAATTAATTTTGGTCTCTATGGTGTTGTTGAGGTCTTCATAAAAAAAATATGTAATGTAAAAAATTTTCTGATTAATTTACTACTGATAAAACATGTTTTCTTTAATCTAAACAAGGATGTTTCTGTGCAGTTGCGTTTTAACCTTTATGTTCACATTTAACCTTTATAGCCAGAGCTGTAGGGATGCGCATCCGAGACGTCCCAACGCTGCCGTCCGATTATAAACCGCCTAAGTGACTACACTTCTGTCCGTGCACGTACGAGAAAAAACGCACGCACGTGTAACCATAACTTTACACTTTTGATCACGGTAGGAATGTGATTCAAACCGCATAAACCACTACAGTTTAAAATTAAAAGTTTTTCTAATTTACACATTGTTGTAATCTAAGCACACCTATCACGCGTATCGGTTAACACAGCGTCTATATTTAGAAAGTACTGTGTGTGTGTGTGTGTGTGTGTGTGTGTGTGTGTGTGTGTGTGTGTGTGTGTGTGGTTTCAGTGCGCGCGCGCGCTCACACACTGACGGACATGTACTATTGTACAAGTTGTTAATGGGTATTGGACGCGCGTCAACTTCAACTCGGATGCCGGAGTGTTCGACACTTAGTAGCGGCTGCGTGAACACAGGGAGAATTTCCCACATTCCCACGTCCCAGCGACCACTGCCAATGTGATGTCCGTTACTCTAAAAATAAACGCAACAATGAAGTAATCAATTAGTAACACACGGTGTGAACAGATTGGTGTCCTCATGCTGATGAGTGATGTTATTGGCCGAGTATCGAAACCATTTACGTATTTATTTCGCTCGGTAGTTTTATTTGCGAAATTCCACCCATATAAAAATGGTGTATGTCACAGTGATGTAAACGAAAGTATAATTTTTATAAACAATTTATGCTGTGAGAAACAGCCAAACATTCCGTAAACAGAATCGTACATTTTTACGAAAAATAAAAGCAACCAAGCCGCCAGACATTATCCAGAGCAGTAATGTAATTACAGGAGGGGCTCAGGGGATCAATACCCCCCATAGCTGTTAAAGTTACAAAAAAATCCATAATCATTTAATATAAACATATTTCTAAGACAGTTGCGTGTGTTAAAATAACGTTTATAAATAAATGTTTATTCTTTTAATAAACAATTGTTCTGTACTGTAATGATTGTTCTATATTATAACAAAAAATCGGTATGTAGAACCATACATGACTTCCATGTTCTAATTAATTATAAAATTATTTTTAATATGTGCACTCAGAACGAAGCCAAATTCATCAGCATGCTTTTGGTAAAAACACTGAGAAAGATAATCAAAATACGAATTGTACCTAGTTGTTAATATTAAAAAAAAAGAATTAAATAATCTGTTATTTAAACAACGCAAAAGAAAGGGAATACCGCCCGGCGTTTGTTATCTGTGAATTTCTGTAAACGAAAAATTATTTTGTTTACGTATCAGTGGTTATGTAGCATGGAACGATATCAATTGTTAATAATTTTATTGAAATTTTTAGGTTTTCGGTCGAATAAATTTATAACTTATGAATAAGTTGCATAAGTTCAACCTTATGTGCGGGACCATTAGGCGAACCCGTAAGTCAGCAAGTAAAGGAACACGCCTAAAATTCTACAAGCTGATGGCTCTTCCCACACTTCTTTATGGGTCTGAGAATTGGATTTTAACGAAAGGCCATCCCAGTCGCATCCAAGCGGCTGACATGAGATATCTCAGGCACGTGGCAGAGTATACTCTCCATGATCGTAGAAGAAAAACAGATATACGGCAGGAACTGAATATTATGAGTATACTCGACAGGATCGCCCAGTATCGGCTGAATTAGTGGGAACATCTTTGCCGAATGGATGACTGCCGCATCCCCAAACAACTATAAGCCGAGGAGACGGAGAGGTGTGGGAGGTCCGTGGAAGCCCTGGAGTGACCAGCTCCAATCTTTGCCTATTTGAGATCGGAACAAACCATTCTTGATTTAATCCTTGATGATGATGATGATGATGATGATGATGATGATGATGATGATGATGATATAGCATGAAACTATATCAATTGTTAATATTTTATTTAAATTTTTAAGTTTTCGGTCGAATAAGTTTATAACAGCGATACAAAAAATTACCCCTTCCTCCTTCAACCACCCTTTCCATTTATAGATATTTCATCAACCTTTCTACAGTGGATTATTATGACCTTTTTTCCAGAATAATTTATTTTTCAAAATTAAGTACTTTACACTCGATAAAACGAAAGATATTGCAGGTAAACTAGACAATAACCGATCTTCACCAAAATCAATAGGCCTTGAGTTTATAACTCGGGCACATATGCAAAACATTATTCGAATCTGTTTGAATTTGCGGCACTTACCGTTCTCCACAGAAAACATTCTGCACACAGATAGACACACGCCCAGACAGTTTTCGGAAAATAACTTTTCTTCATGTTTTGAGGGCAGTACAATAAGAATCAGCTCTTATCTCGAACACGATTTTTTTCGCGATCACAATACTGCCATTTCCTTACGGAACATGGAAGTAATAATTGTAAGGTTTATATATAATTGTATATTGTGTATTTTTTTGTAATAGTCACGAACACCCAACTTTTAGTAAATAACGTACGCATTTTTAGCCTTGAAAGAAAAAGCAATTGTGCACGACGCAGAAAACGAAGGCAGAGCTCCTTAATCTACCTTTTTCGTCGAGATACATTTCCTCTTACAGGGTTGTGCATATTATGACTCCTCTAGTATAATATCTTTATGGTTTCAGCCGTTTCATTTATCCAGGTAAACTAATAGTTTCTTGGATTTAATTCGGAGACAGAGAAGATTCTATTGAGGAGTTTTCCTAAACATCCTTTAACGCGGATTGTTAGGCTGCTTAAAAATTCTTGTGACAACATACTTAAAAAATGTGTGAAGGGGTACTAACATTGGGTTTCCAAATATATTTAGAAAGACTCGTATTCACATGATTTATTAACAATACAGCTTTATAATTAAGGTGAGCTTATGTACATTGTTGTTTGTTGAGCTTTTATAAAATTTAACAAATTCTTTTTCGATTTTGTATATTGTAAATTGTTTATATTGATACGACGGTATCCGTGATCGTCGTATGGTACAGTGGAAAACAAAATACAATACACCAGTGATGCCACTAATAACCAGCTTTAATTATCACAATTAACAACTCGTAATCAACTCGTACAATAATCCAGTTAAATTTGTCCACACGCAATAACAATGTCAGTTAATGGAGTTCCACACAATTACTAACGCAATAACACTTAACTTCGACCAACACTCGATCCGCGCTAACGAAAATCGCTCACGTAACTGCCCTGACAACCCGGCTTCTATGGCTTTATATAGGTCGCGCAGAGGTCCGGTATACCTTTCCCTCTTTACTGCACGCCGGTTTAATGCGTATCTCAAGTGTTCTTGAATACACTAAAACCTCCTTGAGGGCGGCCTCAACTGGGGCAACACTTCCCACAATGAACGGGGGAAGAGTGGAGAATGTTCGGGCTGTTCCATAGGGTTCCCGTTACAATATTATTAATTTGTCTTCTATGTAAATCGGCTTTTTTTTGTATCGGCCATTTAAGGACCACATGCCAATTTCAATTCTTTATTCTTTGTTCTTTTCTTTTTCTCCAATATTCTTTCATCTTTTCACTGTATCTCTTCTTCTTGTCTTCAGTCCACTTTGAACCTGCGTGTTTCTCTCTCCTACACTGCACTTCTTCCGTTTTCAACACTTTTGCCCGAAAAACGTCTCCTTCAATTGCTTCTTCCGCGTGTATATTATTTTTTTCTAAATCCTTTTGGACTTGTTCAATCCAACTTGATGTTGACTTCTTTCCCCACAGATATTTGAAGATATGCTTTGTTACCCTTTTGTCCATTCTATATAAATGTCCAAGAAATAATAGTCTTCTTTTTCTCATTGTTTCTGTTATATTTTGTATACTTTGATATATTTCACCATTACTTCTTAATTTCCAATCTTCTGAAGTTTTTCGTGGGGCTAGTATTTCCTAATAATTCGTCTTTCCTATATCTCTAGTTTGTCTAAATTATAATTCAATGCTAGAGATTCACTTGCATATAGGCATTCTGGCTTCACTACTGTAAATCGACTTCTTTATGTTTACTAAATATTTTTTACTTAATGACATGAGATCTGCTACCTCTAACGAGAATAACATTTAGTCAAGACAGAATATTTTCAAATAAGCGCTGTTCCATATTTTTACTTAATGATATGAGATCTGCTACCTCTAACGAGAATAACATTTAATCAAGATAGAATATTTTCAAATAAGCGCTGTTCCATATTTTTACTTAATGATATGAGATCTGCTACCTCTAACGAGAATAACATTTAATCAAGATAGAATATTTTCAAATAAGCGCTGTTCCATATTTTTACTTAATGATATGAGATCTGCTACCTCTAACGAGAATAACATTTAATCAAGACAGAATATTTTCAGATAAGCGCTGTTCCATATTTTTCAACCCTCATAGGTTACTTCACGTTGGTTTACTCCCAAACTTTGAAACGCAAAGAATTTACAAAATAAATATTTATAAAACTTTATTGTAAAAATCATGCATTTTTTATCTGTCGTAAGGAAAATTGGGGGGATTCGTCCAATTTCGTGTAGTCTGATCCCCCCCATAAGTTATCTCATCCCCCACCAAAGGGCGTTCCTAGTTATGTCGCTGTTCCAGAGCACAGTTCTTCGGCCTCTCTGCATCAGCTGACGTCTTACGCGACGACGTCATAACAGCCGTGTGTAAGATGGTAGATGGACTAATTGACCACCCGGCAAGACGAAACAATACAGAGCGGCGAAACGGACACGGTTTAGTTTTAGCCATACCTTCTGCGTAAACCAAAACATTTTACTGTATGGTCCGCAATTTTTAGAAAACCAAAGCATCTTTTCTAAAGAAATCTTTGCGTAATTTCCAGTTTGAACTGACCAGTTAGGAAAATTATAGAAACCCTGATAATTGTTTTCTTTTTTTTATTTAGTAAAATATCAGTGGCAAAGCAGACAAGACAAACAATATACTAAAATTAAGTTAAGTTAACACACTATTTTTTAAGTTAAATTTATAACCATAATACCTACACGAGGATTAATTTAGTCATAGCTTTTAAACTTATGTATGTTTCCACAGGTAGGTGTAGTTCTATATCTAATACTGTACTTTTCACAAATACACGTAACTGATAACAACATGTAAAGTCATGTTTGGTATGTTCCAAATGTAGCTTACAAGCTTTCTGACGGAGGTCCAAAATTTTAAAGGATATTGTTGACAATATTAATTAGGTCAAATATTAATGACTTAGGCTACAACGCTCTGTGTATAGACTACTTAAACTGGGACGACAATACTACAACCAACAAAACTAAATTTATGGTTCATTATAGAAAATTTCCAGTCCGCCCAAAGATAATTAATGATGATAAAGTATTGGAACAGATCTCAAATTTGAACTATTTAGGTTGTGACATATGTTTTGACGTTGACAAAGGTATACAAAATAAAGTCAATAGATTTCAACACGTATGTGAAACTATAAATAGGACAATAAAAAATAAAACGGAACGTGAGACAAAATTCTACAAAACAATGGCTGTTCCAGTGTTATTATATGGCAGTGAGTCCTGGGGCTCACCAGGCTACGAGCCGAACACGGGAATATCAGTTCGATTGCAAGATACTCGCGACTCTGTCTGTCATCGGTTTTGTTATACTCGGATAGGGCATTTCGAGGTAACCTCTAAGTCATTCAATCGAGATGTTGATTAAGTTACTTTTATAGTAATTTCTTGTATTATCGATGTAGGGGAAACGCTATACGACCGCCTTCATGCATTGTCTTACCTTTTTGCACGAGTTTTTACCAAATTATTAACCTCCCTGAGCTGCACAACTCGCTCACTATTCTGAACGAAGTACACTTATTACTACATGAACTTCGACACTAAGTAATTTTTTAATTATGCAAAATTCCCGTTACCCTACCTACTTATCGTCTAGTAAAGTAAAATTGTAGAGCAATCGTACAAGAAACGCTAAAAATTCCAACCAACCCGATTTGTGTTAAAATTTGACTGGATTTTTTCCAGTTTTTCAAATTTTTGATCCAACTTCGGGGCCTTGGAGTCAAAAATTTTTGAAATTTCCGGATTGTTCACTATATTTAGATTTTAGTTAAAATAATTTTTAATTTGACATCCCATACGGAATTTGCAAAATTATCAAATATTTTCCCCACTTTTGGGCTCTGGGGTACAAAAATTTTGAAATTTTCAAAAATAACACTACATTCAAATTTTAGTTAAAATTACTTTTAATTTAATATGACACATGAATTTTTTAAAATTTTATGAAAATTTTCACTCACTTTTTGGACTCCGGCGTCCTAAATTTTTAATATTTCAAACAATAAACACTAAAAATTTTGGTTAAAATTTTTTTTAATTTGGTTAAAAACCCACACGGACTCTTGCGACTTTTTTATGGACTCCTTCACATTTTTGCCTCCAGCCCCTCTGTTTTTTCGGGGTAATCATTCTAAAATCAATAGGGCTCTGTACGATAAAAGGATGACCACGCCTGCCAAGTTTTACGAAAATCGGTTGTTGCATTTAAAATTTATCATGAGACATATTCCAAACAGATAGTGATAGACAGACAGATGCGAAACGGTGGAGTTAGGCCTAAATCTGAGAATTCGCTTCGTTTGTTACATTATGAAAAAAGAACTTCGTGTTTATTCTTGTAGTTAGTTAGGTACGTGGCAATATTGTGTAAAGTCTGTCATTATTATTTATAAGTTAGCTAGTAGTCTTTCACTTTCACCTTTTGTGAAGATGGCAGTTACATACATTGTCATAAAAAGGTTACGGTTCCACTGACAAATTAAGGCGAAGATATGTCAGTGTTGAATGTCATCTGCAATGAGCATCCATTAGTGGAGCCACCATACTACGATTTCTAAAGACAATGACCACTCCAGTAACAGAAACGAGGACCATCAGGGCAGAAGGCTGAAAAAGAATAGATAGCTTCGCGATGTGGGGATACAAGATGATATTGCGAGTATCATGGGTGGGCGAGAAACCAATAGGTTCATCCTAAAAGAAATCAAGAGGTTAGTGAATAAGAGGTAAGTCATCGTATGTTACCAAAGACTCTTACTGTTGTATAGTTGTTTGAACATATTCTTCAACGGCAGGGAGGTAATCTGAAAAAACCGTCACCTTGGAAAAATACAAGGACAAGGATCTTGTAGAAAATGTTCAAGACGATCCAAACACAAGCCAAATAGAGGAGATGATAACAAGCTGTACGCTAGAACAACTTACTCGTAAAGCTGACGATGGGAAATTGAAAAATCACTATTTGAATAAGTAGAAATTACAAGTTAGGTATAGTTAGAAACAATTACCGTATAAAGATCTCAATTTAAGGCTGAAATATATAGGTAGTACTGTTAATAAATTGGTTATTTAAAGCCAGAGCTGAGCAACTAAATAAATATTCTTATACATCTCCGTCAAATTATGTACTTTATGCAACAGTAAAGAAGAGGAGGATGTTATCCATTTCGTCTGTAATTGTTCAGTATTAAAAGAATACGGTTACAAATAGTTTCAAAAATCTGTGTGAAGTGTTGAAGAGACGAAGGACTCGCTAAATGGTAAACACTTGACGTTACTGCCTGAATATTCTATTTCAGCATGGTCATATCGAATGAGAGAGTTTAATTAATAAGGTTCCAGGTGTAAACATGTAGCGTTATTTATAATGAGAGCAGTCTCTGGTGTGTTGTCTTGTTCTACTGTTCGCTTCATTTTTATATGACGAGTGCGTTAAAAGTTTAAAACGTTTACTTAATTGTTTTAAGCAGAACCGGTTCATCACACATTATACTATTTTTAAAACAGAACAGTGTATTTATGCACTTTTATAATGCAATTTTAATTTTTTTATAATCATTGTTCAGTCCACAAATACTATGTATAATGTCGGGAGGTCTTTTCACCAAGAGTATTGTGCCGTAGTTTTCAAAATAATTTTGTATTACGTTTCTATTTGTTTATCAGTAAAACACTTTTATAATATTAATAATAATAAAAGTTTACTACTACTACTACTACTAGGCCTACTACTACTACTACTACTACCTACTACTACTACTAGGCCTACTACTACTACTACTACTACTACTACTACTACTACTACTGCTGCTGCTGCTGCTACTACTACTACTGCTGCTGCTGCTGCTGCTGCTGCTGCTGCTGCTGCTGCTGCTGCTACTACTACTGCTGCTGCTGCTGCTGCTGCTGCTGCTGCTGCTGCTGCTGCTGCTGCTGCTACTACTACTACTACTACTACTACTACTACTACTACTACTACTACTACTACCACCACCACCACCACCACCACCACTACCACTACTACTATTACTACTGCTGCTGCTGCTACTACTACTACTACTACTACTACTACTACTACTACTACTACTACTACTATTGCTGCTGCTGCTGCTACTGCTACTGCTACTGCTACTGCTACTACTACTACTACTACTACTACTATTATTATTATTATTATTATTATTAAACAATCATTAACAATAACGACTAACAAAATCAATGTTAAATACATAGTGTTTTCGGATATCTTGAAGAAGGTTATATTATCGTACATAAATTGTGTGTATCGCTTCAGAGAAAGGTGACAGCAACAAAATAAAAATGATTTAATATTTTCAAAATTAAAACGAGTATTAAAAAATTAATTCATTTCTCCAAAGATGTGTTGTTTTCGTGTGTTAAATATGACTGTGATTTTCTAATTTCAGTATAAAGTACATTAATTAAACTGAGCCTTGCGACACTAGACTTTGATTGTGAGTGTGAGGATTTTAAACTAGAGTTATTTTAAAGTGAGGATTTTTTACCGCAGTATACAATTTCGTCTTGTGTTCACGTTTAATTATTGTGTACAAATTTATTGTTGTTATTCAAGCTATAGTGAATAATCTAAAACAAATTATATGTACTCTTTTATAAAAAGTTACAAAATTACTCTTATCATTCGTGGTGTTTTTAATTATCTGTGAACTCTGTCCCGTCCATTAACTTTAACCGAGAGGTGATAAACTCTGTCTTGGATAACCGAGAGGAAGATTAAATTTGTTTAAATACCGTTTGCATACACAAACGGAGAATGAAAGAAAATGAACTATACACATATGAAGAAAGTTAAAGTAATTGTTTCCAAATTATTTGGAACCCGTCTACATGTGAAGATTTAATCGTGAATGCCTACAACCGGAAGTTGAAAACTGTCAACCGTTGACCGTCGATTAACTTAGCAAACGTACATTTTTACTAACAGAACAAGACTTCACGATATATTCCACCCGACTTCACGCTATAAGGAACGAAACTAGATGGTTTGCCAAAGTTCTCTGACATTTTACAATGCATTTACAGTTGGGTCGAAGGCAAAACATTTTTCAGAGGAGCTGAAGCAGTAAAAACGTATCTTTTGAAAATTCAAATACAATCTGCGTTGTCGCTAGTAACTCAAACCTAATGAGTTAGAAAGCAAAAGTGAAGTAATAGTATTTACGCCTATGAAATTAGCGTTAACACAAAATTTGTTTTTTTTTTCACGACTTTTAGAGAGTAAAAATTTTTCAAATATCAGTTTTTTATAAACAGAAAGGTTTTAGTCCATAATTAATTAATTAAACTTTATTTAATGCATATTTCTTGCAAATAACTTGAAAAATATTAATTAGTCACATTACTTTTCACGAGATGTTTGATTTACGATGAAAGACGGATTGCGCTTAGTTTTGCTATTTTTAAAAATGGGATATTTTTACACTGTTCATGAAAGTTCCGATTTTACAGTAGCTATTTTTGTGAGTAGACCAAAATTAAAATGCCTATTTTCATAAAATAAGTACATAAAATGAAAGTTTATGATGTTTTTCTATCGTATGATTTCTACAGGTTTTCGATATGCTTCACTTTATCTCCTTACGTTAAAAATGGGTCGAGTTGTAGAGTTTTGAAAATTAAACGATTTTTTTCACACATTTTATTCAGACTACTTTATACAACTTTCAGTCGAACGCTGTATCCACCTAGCTCCAACGTCATCAACTGTTGATGAGCTGAAGCTTGTCTAAGCGTGGTACTGTAATAGGAACCTTCGAGATTATCGTATAACCTAGTAATATAATTATCTTAACATGATAGATAATGAAGGGTCCATAAGCACGAAGATACAAGACAGGACACACAGGAAATAGTGGATATTATGCAAACAGTAGACTATTGAGAAATACTCATTAGTTGTAACACAAAAATCAAAACGTATAATTCACTTATCGGATCGGTTGTTACGTACGGAGGCGAGACATGGAGATTGACAAAAAAAGGAACAAGAAACACTAAGGTTTGAAACAAAGATTGTAAGACGTGTTTATGACCCGGTTAAAGAAGATGATGAATGGAGAGTAAGAAATAACCAAGAGATAGATGAGCGTATACCAAAGACAATCGTGAGCGCGCAAGTCTACAAACCAGAAAGACCTAACCTAACCTAACCTAACCTAACCTAACCTACGATAAGATGTTCGGCTGATGTGGTGGAAGATTAAGAAGAATAGATGTGAATGGTTACACTGAGAGGGCAGTAGATAGAAGACATTGGTGGAGATTGGTATTGGAAGCCAGGGTGCTGGGCTGTAGTGCTAAAGAAGAAGAAGAAAGTAATTATCTACAATTGAATACTTTTAAAATTATCCATTGAAAGGATAACTTTACTTTTTATTTAAATAAACTTTCTTTATAAACTTTTAAGTAGAAACGATAACATTTTTATTTAAAACTGTTTTGATGCGGGATGACGGTGTATTGGTGGGATTACGAACAGATATAATAATAAGTAATAGATAACTTAGTGGACACAATAGTGGAGAGAACAGGACGAGGAAGATTACTTATATAAGGTACACGGACCTCATAAGTACCGTACGGACATAATCGATACCATAATTAGGAAGGTAACACAATCTATTAGAATGAGAAGAATTGAAAACGCTGACTGAAACTGAAAGAAACTTTTGAATTCGTGCTGCCTTCACTCTATCAATTTATTAAGAAGAAGGAGAAAGTGTTTTAGTCTTTAAGAGGTGAGATGTAACATAATCGCTGTCGTCTGAAAGTTCCGATTTTCAATGTTTAGGCCTATTACGAACTCGTGTACCGGTATTGTTATTTTTCGAGATGAGACAAGATGTACTGTGACGGGGTGTCGCAGAGTTCACTGTAGACAAACGAGAGTGCTATCAAGTCTAAAGAAACGGTGGGGTACATGTGGAGGCAAGGCAGGAAAGGGAGGAAGATAGTAAGTAGTAACTTTATAATCTGAGAGAGAGACAACCCTTGTTGGGTTTCCCGTGGCAACATTGTCAGGGGGTGGAGGAGGATTTTTGCAGCCTTACAACCCCACCACCACGCACACAGCCAGCAATGGCAGATTCACGTGAAAAAATGCACACACACGCGCGCGCGCGCGCGTTGTAGTGTTAACTTCCATATGAGCTTGCGCGCAAATGTGAGCTCTTTGTCGACAAAACGTTAATTTGATGTTTGTCTGGCACATTGTCGTTATGCAGTAAACTAACTACCGAATTATCGTATCACAGCGATTCCAAAAGAAGATAAAAGTCTTCACTGTTATAATGACGACTACATGGTAAAAAGTAATAATTTTAAAATAAAATATTGGGTTTATTGAATGAGGCTAAATACTTGACCATTTGTAACCATACTTCTTACTCATTTGTACCTAATTTTTGTCTATGTCTCCTCCTCCTCCACCTCATCCTTCTCCACTTTTTCTTTTTCTTTTTCTTTTTCTTTTTCTTTTTCTTTTTCTTTTTCTTTTTCTTTTTCTTTTTCTTTTTCTTTTTCTTTTTCTTTTTCTTTTTCTTTTCCTTTTCCTTTTCTTTTTCCTTTTTCGTTTTCTTTTTCTTTTTCTTTTTCTTTTTCTTTTTCTTTTTCTTTTTCTTTTTCTTTTTCTTTTTCCCTTTCTTCTTCTTCTTCTTCTTCTTCTTCTTCTTCTTCTTCTTCTTCTTCTTCTTCTTCTTCTTCTTCTCCTCCTTCTTCTTATGTTACGCTACTGGTTTTTTGAAGGACAGTATCCTCAATGACCAGAGTTGCGACAATTAGCCATCGAATAGTATCGACAATTTTCCGTGACACATATCACCCACGGCTATTTAGGTAATAACAGCTTTTTCTGACCAAAAGACCAAAAGAATTGTTATTTTACAACGTATCGCTTTGATAAAAAATAAACAATACAGTTTCAATCCAAATAAATCTTTTTATTAATGGCTAGCGAATAATATAGTGATAATGAATATTCTAACAAACACAAAACACGATTAACGGTCATCAAAACGTTTTCTGTATGGTCTAAATATGACAAAAAATATAAAATCGGGTCTATGAAGCTGTTTCGGTTTAGATAATAAGTATATGACTGCTAACTTTTAATCTGAAATCATATTCTACTATTGGCAAAAGTAGGCTAACCGTTAAACAAAGTAAATGTTATTTTACTTTATTCAGTTTTCATCCTTCTAGTCCAACATTACAATGCAGATAGTTTTACTTCTCCAAGCTTTTTAACGGCAAATAATGATTTACCGCTCTTTCAATCAAACAGCACCAAACATCAAACACCAACTTGCAAGCCGAAAAATATTTTTCGTGATCCACACTTTAGAGACAAAATAATGTTCTATATTATAAGGAGTCGATGATCAATTTGTAATCCAAGATAGTGAGGATAAGTTACAACTGGTTATTCACAAACTAAATATGTTATCAAAAGGTTATACTTTGAACATTTCAACAGAAAAAACTAAAACCATGGCATTCCTAGGAAAAGATTCAATTCGGACAAAAATTGTAATTGAAAATAAAATTTTAGAACAAGTATCACATTTCAGTTACCTAGGATGTGATATTACATATGAAGAAGACAAAGATATTCTTAATAAAACAAACAACTTCCAAAGAATATGTGGGACATTACGGAGAACACTCAAAGGACAGACCACGAAAGAAACACAAATAAAATTCTATAAGGTGATGGCAGTCCCCATGCTATTATACGCGTCCGAATCATGGGTACCAAGAAAGAAATATTATAGACAGATGGAAAAGTCTGAAATGAAATATCTTAGATCTGTGAAAGGTTGTATAAGATTAGATCACATAAAGAACGAAGATATAAGACAGGAATTAAAAATACAACCAGTAACGGAACTAGCGAAAAACTATAAAAAAGATGGAAACAGCATGTTATGCGCAAGTCTCCAGAAAGAATTCCAAGAAAAATCCTGAATTATAAGCCGACCGGAAGAAGAAATGTTGGCAGACCGAGACGGAGATGGTAAAGCCGGAACAGGCAACCAGGCAACCTGCCTAATCCTGGACAGACAAGTGATGATGATGATGATGATTATAAGGAGACGGTCACGAGAAGCTTTAGAAATTATCCTCTTTGACGAGTGACGCTTTCCTATATAGTGGTAGGTTACAAATAATAATTTACGCGTATAATCAAACACTGTATGTCAAAAAATTTCGATTTATAAAAAGAGTAGCCTATTATATTTTTCTCTACTCAAAAACTTTTTGGAACACATGGCAATGCATTTGTTTGTAACTAGTTTTTTTTTTTAGACTTTCGGAGGAAACGCTAGTGAAATAATTGGAATTTTATGTTTAAACTAATTTTAATTAGATTTTTATAATTCATTGGAATTTGGCTCTTTTTAAAGTTTTGTAAGGAATTGCTCGAAAACAAACTTAAGTTTGAAATATAATAATACTGTACTTAAAAACCTGTAGAGACGGTAAAAAAAATATTCCACTACTTGAAAACTTATTAATCAAGGAGTTAACTAATGAACACGGCAGTGTTTAATACTTATATAAATCTCGGCACATTTATGTAACTCGACTCAATATTTCTCTTCTCTCTTCACTTTGACAAAAGAAATCTGTTTCGTAATTATGGCTCAGTAACCGTGTTTGAAGAAGTAACTTTATAAAGTGAATACCTCACATGAATTTAACAGAATCTTAATCCTATAACCGAGTAGGCCAGAAAGGTTTTACACACTAAATAATGGAATAATCATAAACTAATTTCTAATGTTCTGTTTTGACTGTAGCGGATTTACACTGCGGAAAACATCTGGCCAGTAAATATGGAAACCATTGCCATTTGCTGCAGAGGCACTGTAAAACGATTGCATTACATATTGATGTCAGATGTATAACACGATGCAAGGCACAGTCCAGTTAGCATCAGCACTGTTATCCATGATTTGGCGTTATTTGTCTGTAGCGATTATTATTAACTAGGTGTTACCCGCGGCTTCGCACGCGAATATTTGACTTTTAATAAGTATTTTAATATAGTTTTTATTGTCTATGTCTATACGGCGTTCTGTCAGCTCGTATAACAATTATGTATTCATTAGTCAAATGCTCTCCAAAGCTGTTTTCAACACTTGTACTATTTTAACTTGTACTAAATTATTATTTTGGTGCAACAGCCTTTGGAGATTTAAAAATACCCGTTTATAAAGCCTTTGGAGGTATTTGTAAAGTACCTGTTAAATCAAAAACGTTAAATTCTTTATTTTAAGTGTTACTGTGTTAGAAGCATTATATAACACATTAAACGTTATGTTTTCCTCAACCATGACTTTTATTAATTTCAGCAGTAAACTAAAAACCAAAAACCGTTGTCACCTAACCTCACAAATGAAAACAACACGTATTTTCGTTTTGCATTAAGTAATAGGACATTTTACAATTAGTACACTTCTTCTTTTCCACATCGTAATATATCGATTCAATCGCATATTATATAAAACATCGAAAATGTACTGCAGGAATGGATAAATGTACAGTTCCGATGTTGCTAAATAGCTTTTGTTTATTTATTTGTTACTATGGTAATTAATTCTTGTCTCCATATTAGTTGTTGACATCTTTAGTAGTACTATTTAATATATTTCATTACTTATTCATTGCATCATCAGAAATACGTATAAACATAAATTTTGTAATCGTTTAAGACAATTACAAAATATATTTACGTATCTGTATACAAAATATTTCGATACAATCGCATATTAAAGACATTAAAAACTGCAGGGACGGTTAAAGGTACAGTTCCGATGCCGCTAACTATCATTTGTTTATTTAGTTGTTACTACGGTAATTAATTCTGATCTCGTGGTGTTGTTGATATCTTTATACGTGTCAACGAAAAGGCATAATTAAAAGGGCCTAAATCGTGCGAACGGGGGAAAAATCTCAAATTTTAAGTTAGACAGTATTTTTTGCCTGTGTCATAGGTTACCTGTGCAAAATTTGGTAGCAGTCGGTGTAACGGTGTGGATTTGTATTCAGTACCCATAAATCCTCAGACTTTAAGTTTTTTGTATATAGATTTTTAGTTCTTGAGATCTTTCCGTATGACACCTACGGCCATGAAGCCGCCGCGCCGTTTAACCGATATTGAAAGGCAATATATCCAAACAGATACTGATTACGTAAATGAAAGTGTTATTGCCTCTTCACTGATTCAGTTCACTTGGAATTAACTATATTTTTCCAAGCAAGCAGCCCGCTTCTAATACTTTTGTGATCGCAGTTGCTCTGTTGGTACTATTCTTATGAAGCGATCTTGTTCAGGCGGATGTACCGCAAAACACGAACGAACTCTCACAATTGGCGCACAAGTTAAGTCAGGTTTTACGATATTTTTACTTTTAAGAATCTAATAATAAATAGAACGATTGGGATTTGGAATTCGTTACAACAGCCGGCAGGTTCAAAACTTTTTCGACAACGAACAGAACTTTGCGATGCTTATTCTAACGAATCATAGCATTGCGGATTAGCAGTGTAATGTAAATGGCGATAGATTACAGGTGCACGAATTTGCGACTCTACAAAGTACATTCTAAAATAAGGTTAAAATATAAGATTAAATATAATGTATGGTTAAGTTTACTAGACTACTTTAATGAGAACAGTTTTCATGGACCATCGCCAAAGCAAATGAAAGAAATCTCTACCTATTGAATGATAGATATTACGGAAAATTCATAGTCCAGTATGTGAAAGGGATATCGGCGGACGTGTTATGATAAAGAATTATCATAAATCTTTAGAGATGTTGACATTATAAAAGATATTAAATTATCAAGGCCGAGGTGGGCCGGACATTCGACGAGGACGACGAAGAATGAAATATGGAGGAAAGTCTTGACGATGCAGCTGGATGGAAGAGGCAGGCCAAAACTGCGTTCATTGATAATGTTAACAATGATGGCAAAGTATTTGGAATTATCAAGGCCGAGTTGGGCCGGACATTCGACGAGGACGACGGAGAATGAAATATCGATGAAAGTCTTGACGATGCAGCTGGATGGAAGAGGCAGGCCAAAACTGCGTGCATTGATAATGTGAACAATGATGGCAAAGTATTTGGAATTATCAAGGCCGAGGTGGGCCGGACATTCGACGAGGACAACGGAGAATGAAATATCGAGGAAAGTCTTGACGATGCAGCTGGATGGAAGAGGCAGGCCAAAACTGCGTGCATTGATAATGTGAACAATGATGGCAAAGTATTTGGAATTATCAAGGCTGAGGTGGGCCGGACATTCGACGAGGACGACGGAGAATGAAATATCGATGAAAGTCTTGACGATGCAGCTGGATGGAAGAGGCAGACCAAAACTGCGTGCGTTGATAATTTCAACAATGATGGCAAAGTATTTGAAATTATCAAGGCCGAGATGGGCCGGACTAGGACGACGGAGAATGAAATATCGACGAAAGTCTTGACGATGCAGCTGTATGGAAGAAGCAGGCCAAAACTGCGTGCATTGGTAATGTGAAAAATGATGGCAAAGTATTTGGAATTATCAAGGCCGAGTTGGGCCGGACATTCGACGAGGACGACGGGGAATGAAATATCGATGAAAATCTTGATGGTGCAGCTGGATGGAAGAGGCAGGCCAAAACTGCGTGCATTGATAATGTGAACAATGATGGCAAAGTATTTGGAATTATCAAGGCCGAGGTGGGCCGGACATTCGACGAGGACGACGGAGAATGAAATATCGATGAAAGTCTTGACGATGCAGCTGGATGGAAGAGGCAGGCCAAAACTGCGTGCATTGATAATGTGAACAATGATGGCAAAGTATTTGGAATTATCAAGGCCGAGGTGGGCCGGACATTCGACGAGGACGACGGAGAATGAAATATCGAGGAAAGTCTTGACGATGCAGCTGGATGGAAGTGGCAGGCCAAAACTGCGTTCATTGATAATGTGAACAATGATGGCAAAGTATTTGGAATTATCAAGGCCGAGGTGGGACGGACATTCGACGAGGACGACGGAGAATGAAATATCGATGAAAGTCTTGACGATGCAGCTGGATGGAAGAGGCAGGCCAAAACTGCGTGCATTGATAATGTGAACAATGATGGCAAAGTATTTGGAATTATCAAGGCCGAGGTGGGCCGGACATTCGACGAGGACGACGGGGAATGAAATATCGATGAAAGTCTTGACGATGCAGCTGGATGGAAGAGGCAGGCAAAAACTGCGTGCGTTGATAATTTCAACAATGATGGCAAAGTATTTGAAATTATCAAGGCCGAGATGGGCCGGACATTCGACTAGGCGACGGAGAATGAAATATCGACGAAAGTCTTGACGATGCAGCTGGATGGAAGAGGCAGGCCAAAACTGCGTGCATTGATAATGTGAACAATGATGGCAAAGTATTTGGAATTATCAAGGCCGAGGTGGGCCGGACATTCGACGAGGACGACGGAGAATGAAATATCGAGGAAAGTCTTGACGATGCAGCTGGATGGAAGAAGCAGGCCAAAACTGCGTGCATTGATAATGTGAACAATGATGGAAAAGTATTTGGAATTATCAAGGCCGAGGTGGGCCGGAGAATCGATGAGGACGACGGAGAATGAAATATCGATGAAAGTCTTGACGATGCAGCTGGATGGAAGAGGCAGGCCAAAACTGCGTGCATTGATAATGTGAACAATGATGGCAAAGTATTTGGAATTATCAAGGCCGAGGTGGGCCGGACATTCGACGAGGACGACGGAGAATGAAATATCGAGGAAAGTCTTGACGATGCAGCTGGATGGAAGAGGCAGGCCAAAACTGCGTGCATTGATAATGTGAACAATGATGGCAAAGTATTTGGAATTATCAAGGCCGAGGTGGGCCGGACATTCGACGAGGACGACGGAGAATGAAATATCGATGAAAGTCTTGACGATGCAGCTGGATGGAAGAGGCAGACCAAAACTGCGTGCGTTGATAATTTCAACAATGATGGCAAAGTATTTGAAATTATCAAGGCCGAGATGGGCCGGACTAGGACGACGGAGAATGAAATATCGACGAAAGTCTTGACGATGCAGCCGTATGGAAGAAGCAGGCCAAAACTGCGTGCATTGGTAATGTGAAAAATGATGGCAAAGTATTTGGAATTATCAAGGCCGAGTTGGGCCGGACATTCGACGAGGACGACGGGGAATGAAATATCGATGAAAATCTTGATGGTGCAGCTGGATGGAAGAGGCAGGCCAAAACTGCGTGCATTGATAATGTGAACAATGATGGCAAAGTATTTGGAATTATCAAGGCCGAGGTGGGCCGGACATTCGACGAGGACGACGGAGAATGAAATATCGATGAAAATCTTGATGGTGCAGCTGGATGGAAGAGGCAGGCCAAAACTGCGTGCATTGATAATGTGAACAATGATGGCAAAGTATTTGGCATTATCTAGGCCGAGGTGGGCCGGACATTCGACGAGGACGACGGAGAATGAAATATCGAGGAAAGTCTTGACGATGCAGCTGGATGGAAGTGGCAGGCCAAAACTGCGTTCATTGATAATGTGAACAATGATGGCAAAGTATTTGGAATTATCAAGGCCGAGGTGGGCCGGACATTCGACGAGGACGACGGAGAATGAAATATCGATGAAAGTCTTGACGATGCAGCTGGATGGAAGAGGCAGGCCAAAACTGCGTGCATTGATAATGTGAACAATGATGGCAAAGTATTTGGAATTATCAAGGCCGAGGTGGGCCGGACATTCGACGAGGACGACGGGGAATGAAATATCGATGAAAGTCTTGACGATGCAGCTGGATGGAAGAGGCAGGCAAAAACTGCGTGCGTTGATAATTTCAACAATGATGGCAAAGTATTTGAAATTATCAAGGCCGAGATGTGCCGGACATTCGACTAGGACGACGGAGAATGAAATATCGACGAAAGTCTTGACGATGCAGCTGTATGGAAGAAGCAGGCCAAAACTGCTTGCATTGGTAATGTGAAAAATGATGGCAAAGTATTTGGAATTATCAAGGCCGAGTTGGGCCGGACATTCGACGAGGACGACGGGGAATGAAATATCGATGAAAGTCTTGATGGTGCAGCTGGATGGAAGAGGCAGGCCAAAACTGCGTGCATTGGTAATGGGAAAAATGATGGCTAAGTATTTGGAATTATCAAGGCCGAGTTGGGCCGGACATTCGACGAGGACGACGGGGAATGAAATATCGATGAAAGTCTTGATGGTGCAGCTGGATGGAAGAGGCAGGCCAAAACTGCGTGCATTGATAATGTGAACAATGATGGCAAAGTATTTGGAATTATCAAGGCCGAGGTGGGCCGGAGAATCGATGAGGACGACGGTGAATGAAATATCGAGAAAAGTCTTGACGATGCAGCTGGATGGAAGTGGCAGGCGAAAACTGCGTGCATTGATAATGTGAACAATGATGGCAAAGTATTTGGAATGAGGGACTGCAGATCCGGACCGTTTGAGAAGGCTTCTGGAGGAGGTAAAGACTCAGTAATGAGTACTTGTATAAAGGATGATGATGATAAGATTAAATACAATATGATGGATTTAATATGACAGAAAATCATTCTGTTGCTAATTATAAAATACGGCGATTGTGTAACAAACAAGAATTTTGCGTTTTTTATATAGTTAATGTAACAGGTTATACTGTAGTTACTCTTTAAACGTAAGGTGTCGCCTAATTTATCAACATTAAAAAGACGCCTTTATCTAACAGCAGTAGGCCTACGGTTTTCTAGCACATTGTACCATAAGGATTTCAATAATATTGTTTTTTTGTTTGGATATAAATACACTAGTGAATTAGTGAGAACACAGAAGAGTTAAAAGATTAATTTTGTATCAAGTCATCAATTCGAGCAAATTTAATTTTTTTACGTTGACCTCAGATGTTAAAAATATAAGGCTTTGAAAATATTGTCCCTCATAAAAATTCAAAAAAATGAGAGGCGACGCTAAATCAGGTGTATATTCAGTGGATTTCTGGACCACATGACTGGTTCAGGGATTCGTTAAATATGTTTTCGTGTAGTTTTCGTTGTTTTCCGTTTACTCGTTTTGTCTGGCTCATTTTTTTTTTAGACATTTTGTGTACATTTCTTTGCCTGGCTAGCCGTTTACATTCTTTCTGTTTCCTTTCAGCGTATCTCTCTATCTTCTCCCCGCCTATCGACAGTACACAGAGCTAATCATGCATTTCCAGGCTGTAATACAGTCCCTCTGTAATACTTCGTACTTATTTATATTTCCTCTGTTGTAACTGGTAACGGTATTATGGTCTGACTTTGTGCACGGCCATAGAGACATTTCTTTAGGGGCGTAAAGTGTCAGTCTACTTTTTAAATAGCCGTGTGTATTTTTTAAATATTTTAAAAGGCCTGCATTTTAGATACAACGTATACCATTTGAAGTAGAAAATCTTCAATGGGTTTGTAGTAGAAGTTCTTATCACAAAAATAACGACAAAGAGTTCACTTTTTTTCACAAGTATCCAAGTCACATGAAATTATATTCAAAAACTTACGTTAATAGTTCCGTCAGTGACTTACTTTTTTTGTCGTTACGACGCGTTTAAAGACGTATGTCTCATCATCAGGTGTTTCACTCGATAGGAGAGGTCGTCAATACATTAAAATAAAATAAATAAACGAACACATAAAAACACAAACGTGAACGGAACATATACGGCCGGTTTCGCACCGCATTGAAGTCGAGCCCGCAACTCAACGCGGTGCGGACCGGCCGTATATGTTCCGTTCACGTTTGTGTTTTTATGTGTTCGTTTATTTATTTTATTTTAATGTATTGACGACCTCTCCTATCGAGTGAAACACCTGATGATGAGACATACGTCTTGAAACGCGTCGTAACGACAAAAAAGTAAGTCACTGACGGAACTATTAACGTAGGAAGTTTTTTAATATATTCTTTTTTAACTTTCTCTAAACGTGTTTTTCTGAAGGAACTCGGAGTTTAAGCTTAAGGTTAAAAGTTCGATCTTGCTTTTTTCAAAACAGACAGTTTGCAGAAAACATGTTAATATAAAAGGAAAGAGTCTACAGAGGTTTACTGTGTATGAGAATTTCAGACACATCGATTTTACAAAAATATTGTAAACAAAATTAACACTGTTGCACACCACTATAAAAAATTATTCCGATTAGCGCTTTCAAGCTTCACAGCTCATCGTCAGATCGGAAATAACAATAATAGGACTAGACAACTTCTCTATACCCCCACTTGTTTCCGAAAATGTGTACGGGTGGTAGGGCAAGTGGGGGTATAAAGAAGTTGTCTAGTCCTATTATTGTTATTTCCGATCTGACGATGAGCTGTGAAGCTTGAAAGCGCTAATCGGAATAATTTTTCTATAGTAGTGTGCAATAGTGTTAATTCTGTTTGTGATTACAACCACTAACACAACCTTCTTAATTAAAAATGTTGTAGTTTGCAAAAAACACGTACGTGCACAAACAATGAATGTTAGGTAAAGCTGCATCGGTTAGTCATAAACAATTGTAGGTCGAGTTTCAGACAAAAAAAAGTGATAAAAATGAATGTTAGGTAAAGCTGCATCAGTTAGTCATAAACAATTGTAGATCGAGGTTCAGACAAAAAAAGTGATAAAAATGAATATTAGGTAAAGCTGCATCGGTTAGTCATAAACAATTGTAGGTCGGGTTCAGACAAAAAATAAATACAATGAACAAAAGATTTGGAAGGCGTAGTCAAGGTCCGCGCCGTAGATTTTCCGTGAAAACATCACAATCTACCGTAGCACCCGCCATCGACGCACGCGCATTGATGCCCGACGTTGACAACACGACGATATTTGGTGATCACAATACATACTCGTCTGGCGCTGTCACGTTGCCATTGATCTCTATATTATCACTGTTTTCTGTATTGCCTTCCAACGACGTCTGCACATGATCTGTGGACGTTTGGACTGTTGTCGGTGGCCGCTGTACGCCCGATGGGCCACCTACGTTATTGCTTTGCGCCGTTTTTTCATTTTCTTTTCGATGCTGCCGTAGATCTCGCATTTGCTCGGCACTGAACTTTTTAGGTTTTTTAAATTCCTTTTGATGCGAGCTTTCCTCTGATTTGCGTTTTCTATAATTCCGCGCATATTTACGACTCATATGAGACGACATCTTTAATTTTTTTGCAATTTTCAATTTAATACCGATTTTTACATATATTTCGGCGAATATTTTTATTGTTTCACTTTGAGTCCTAGTAGTGCTTCTCAAGCTCTTTACAATGACACCCGAATCAACGTCCTAGCTAAACGCGTTCTCACGCTACACTAATTTATAATTTTACACAACAATCACGCGCAGGCGCCTACACTAGCCCGATGACGTCACAGGCAAAACAAACACTGCACAACAAACACGTACAGACATGCTCTATCCATTGTGACCTCAACCGTTGTTATCGCATTATTAGTCTCGTAGTTATTAGCGATTGAAATCTGACGGTATTTTGTAACACAAGAAAGTTTGACCGGCTATCACTGTGCTTAACGAACGAATAGACGTTTTCACGTCAAAAAGTGATAAAAATGAATGTTAGGTAAAGCTGCATCGGTTAGTCATAAACAATTGTAGGTCAAGGTTCAGACAAAAAAAAGTGATAAAAATGAATGTTAGGTAAAGCTGCATCGGTTAGTCATAAACAATTGTAGGTCGGGTTCAGACAAAAAAAAGTGATAAAAATGAATGTTAGGTAAAGCTGCATCGGTTAGTCACAAACAATTGTAGGTCGGGTTCAGACAAAAAAAAGTGATAAAAATGAATGTTAGGTAAAGCTGCATCGGTTAGTCATAAACAATTGTAGGTCGGGTTCAGACAAAAAAAAGTGATAAAAATGAATATGCTCAAAAATTCAGAATGTAGTTAAATATTTGACATTATACTTATTATTTGACTTACAAGAGTTTTGTACTGACCTTTTTTTTCAAAATGGAATTAAAAAATGAATTCTCAGCTAGAGCTATCGTATTTTGTTTATACCAAACTTACGGCCATGGCAAAGGCTTGGTCGCTAACAACGAATAACGCGATCCGAAATGGACTATTACGTGTCTGAAAAATACATTCTAGTTTACGATTACAAGAAGTCTGGTTTTGCTTAACTTTTCTATTGAAAAGCAGTTATAATTCTAGTAGAAGGTAAATAAGTATCAGATGATGTGTGGTACAATACAACAAACATTAATAAACAAAACAAGAACAGATACTAAAACGAAGTCCTATAAAGTAATGGCGATACCTGTTCTTGTATATGTTAGTGAAACATGGATAATAATGGGAAAGAAAAGCCGCATATACAAACCGCTGAAATTATTATTTTAAGGCACGTGAGTGGTTATCGTGTAAGCGATCGAATGGGTGATGAACATATAACTGGGTGTATTCTCCATTAGTGATAAGATAGAAGAACGAAAACAGCAGTGGATGGAGCACGTCTACAGAATGGACCACCAGAGGCTAGTAAAGCGCGTTGTAGACTACAAAACAGTTGGCAGATGATCTGTGGGTAGGCCCTGGAAGCGATGGCTGCAGTGAAGACGGAACAGGCTATAAGCCTAGACCATGAAGTGACGACGACGACGACGACGAATTCTAGGTCTACGTAGAAAATATGGCGACTGTATAAGGGAAAAGAAGTCTATACTCAGAACAGTTGCATAAAACTTTGTATTGTGTTAAATACAAACGTTAGATTTTTTTTAATTCAGAGAAACGCTAATTGCATAGACTGAACAAATGGCATCTTATGGCACAGTCGAAGTTGATAAAGAAATATACATTCAATGCCAGTCGTTTACAATGGTCTCCACAGGACATCCGTAGGCACTAAATAAGCGATGTCACCCTCACATCATAATTTTTACTGTTTTTAATTTGTTTATGTCTTTATTCTTTATTATCATAAAGAATATTTTAAAATACAGTAAAATAATGAAACATTTATAGCGAATTGTTTCCTACCACAAAAGGGCTTAAGCAAGGGTGCAGCTTGTCACCTACCCTGTTAAAAATATATATCCAAGAAGCCATCAGTAACTGGAGAAGAAAAACATCAGGAATGGGAATTCAAATGAATGAACAGTGTTTAACAACTCTCCTATTTGCCGACGATCAGGTAATTATAGCGTGTGACGAGGACGACACAAACTCTATGTTTAGAAAATTGAAAGAGGAGTACGAGAAATGGGATCTAAACATAAACACTATTAAAACAGAATATCTGAAAATAGGAGACATGCAAGAAGAAGACCCAGATCTGGAAATCCATAGAATTGGAAAGTGTAGCGAATTTAAATATTTGGGAAGCATTATTTCAGAAGATGTAACAACAAAGAATGATATCAAAAATAGGATACAACAGGGGAAAATGGCTATTCATTTGCTAAACTCATTACTTGGTCGAACAAAATGAAACTTCAAACTAAACTGACAATCTACACAACTATGTGGAGGCCATTTTAACTTATGGCTGCGAATGCTGGCAACTTTCAGATAAAGAGAAAAAGATTATAGAAACTGTGGAAATGGACTTCTTAAGAACAACGTGTAATATTTCTAGAATGCAACATGTTAGAAACGAAGATATAAGAAGGAAAACAGGGCGCATATTTACAACACCAGAAAGAATAGAATCCACACAGTTGCTATGGTATGGTCACGTAATGAGGATGGAGGAGAAGCGATGGCGAAAGAAAGCATTGACTTACACACCACAAAACAGGAGAAGAAAAGGAAGACTGACAACACAATGGAGAACAGGAATTAGGAGAAGCATGAGAGATCGAGCTATTGAAGACGATGACTGGAAAGATAGGGAGAAATGGCGATCGAAATGCGGGATGCGGCATAGACTGTACGATCCCCGTTAATAATAATAATAAATAATGAAACAATGACAGTAACAGTACTACTGACTACTTTAGAGTCATAGGTCTAAATGTTAATAGTAATGATATTTTCAGCAAATTCAGATTTAGAACTAAAATTTCATGTGTTGTAAGATTTATACGTATTTCATGTAGACACCTGTTAATTTCCAAATCCGTCTGTTAATCTATTCATTGTTTTCCATCTGTTTGAAATTGAAGTGTCACGCCACGCATGTTTTGAAAACCGGACAAAAGTCAAGAATTCTTTGTTAATAAAACTCTCGCACCAATGGAAATTCAAAACGAAATGCTAAAACTTCAGTACTCGTATAAAGTCGAGTAACCACGCATAAACCATTGTTTCTGAAGGCGCAGCATCACCTAACACATTTACGATTTCATTGTGAGTTTTCATTGGCGCCTAGACTTTTTTAACAAACAAATCAATCACACAACGATGTTTGATTTTGTCCATTTTTTAAAACGCGCGTTTCACGTAAATTTCCGACAGTAGGTAAACAGTTAGTAAACCTACACATAGGTTTGAAAATTAACAGGCGTTTGTTTACATAAAATCTGTCTGTTAATCTACGCTTATTAATTGTTTTCCAGCTGTCTGAAATTTTAGTGTAACGCATATTTTGATAAAGTTTGGCAGTCCCTGTACTGTTCCATGGGTGTGAATTTTGGACAACAACCAAGAAACAAGACGGTAAAATACAGGCCTCGGAAATGCCATTCTTATTAGGACTTAAAAGGTGTTCCAAAAAAGGTGACCGTATAAGGAATGGGGCCATAAGAGTAGAGTTACAGGCTTTTTACTTAAATGAAAAATTAAAAGGTTATAAACAATAGTGGAAAGAACACTTAGAAATAATGTGAGATTCCAGATTAGACGAACAAGTCTGGACATGCAAACCTATAGGACACAGATCTGTGGATAGTCTCAGGAAGAGACGACTGGAGGATTTTTGAAGGCGAAAACAGGCAGCACCTTGCCTATGCCGTTTTGTAAACATGATTATGATGATGATGACGATTTACATGAAATATGAATGTTACAATAACAAACGAAAATGTTTAGTTCTACCGTTAAGCTATAAATGTCCATGCGCGTACTTTTCAACTGCCTCTTGACAAGCAATTGTATGCACATATGATTAAAAATAGGAGATTTTTTAAACCCTTGGAATGACTAGTAGGCTAGTAGTGAAGACTTCAACAACAAAACGATCCATAGGAAGATGGCAATAGGGGAAAAACTGCGGCAACTCAGTACTGTAGAGTCACAAAATAACCCATAAAGCAAAAAAAACCTTAAGCAATACAAAAAACCGATAATACCTTAGAGAGGATGGCATCTACGGATCCGAATCGGGACAGATCAAGAAAGAAATTGTCAACAACTTTAAGCACTGGAAACTGATAATCAGAAAAGATCGTGTGGATATCTAGAGTGGAACGTATCCGGAAGGAGTTTGTTACGAAGGTAATGCACGTGGAATGAATAATAATGGCCGCCTTAAATGTAAAACGCCACATAAGGTAGGCTCATGTAGAACGCATACGGAGAATCAATATCCTAGGATATTGTAGATCTGGATCACAGGCAGGAGAATAAGAAGGGTAGACTAGACCTCAAAGATTCTGGATGACGATGTATATAAATGATGAAATAGAACTCAAAATGGTTCATTCAGAAGAATGAGAAGACGCAAGCATATAGCCGGGATGATGCAAGATGCGGCAACAGTCGTATTTATTAAAATTAATAAATAATTAAAAAGGAATTTAACAGCCTTTGCTGACAGACCAAGTAAACACTGACACTGTAGCGGATACTTCACTATGAGAAAAGAACTGTTCCAGACGAGCATATCTAGAAGGAGCGAATCGATTGATGCGAATGTTTGCTCTTGTGTCCTCATTTGTCTCTTCCTTACATAGTTCACAACCTGACTTTCTTCTTCCTTTCCCTGGATGTTCGTTTGTGGCCAGCACTACTCCAGACGCACTGTTTAATCGACCTGTTTCTTGTTAACACAGAAGAAATGGTAAATGCCAATTTATATTAAAAACAACATTTTTCTGATCCTGATTTAACACCTTCTGTGTATATACGATCGTTATATTTCTACTATACTCTGTGGTTTCCTTCCAAAATGTTTGTAACATTCCCGTTAGAATATTCCCGTTAGAAACTAGTAATTTGTTTTACTCTTCCTCTTCTTCTCCGTTTCTCAGGAATTAGGCGAATCACCTGTTCCGATCCCAAAGGAATGTATCCACTTCATCGGCGCTTCCTAGATCATTCTATACATCGCTGTCCAACAGACGTATACTGCCAAACAACCTCCCATCTGTCATCCTATTCAGATAAACAATCCATCTCCCTTTGCTCTCTGCAATCGTTTCTCTGCACTATCTTGGATATTACAAATTTTCAGCTCTTTGCACAAACAGCTCCTTCTTCAGCTCTTGTCTTCATTATAGAGTCTATCTTCGTGTCCAACCTTCAACAGATGTCAAGAATCTCATCTCCTATGCCTGTATCCTGCTCACATGTTTTGCTCTTAAAAGCTATAATTTATTCCCTTTCGTTGTGTTGTAATTATCGATGTCATTGTTTATGTTTATGCTTGGATAATAATAATTAAGACGATGATTTTTTAATCTGTGATTTTCGTGTTTCACAAGAGTGTATTTTTACTTTATTAACGTACACTCAGAGACAAATACAAGGTCAATACGGGAAACCCTGCACCCCTACAAGTATACAACACTGTTTTTGATGCAACGCCAGTGATAAGACTAACTCTGATTGACCAATCAGCACCAAAATACCTTACAGATCCACATGAACTCAAAAAATCCGCTATAGAAACAATCCACACCCTCTATCCTGAAAAGGAATGGTTACATATTTTTACTGACGGATCAATGCTACCCAACCGTGGAACTGGTGCCGGAGCATATTCTCAAATTTTCCAAATAAGCTGTGCTGTGGGACTGCACTCCAGCAACTACGACGGCGAAGTCAAAGCTATCCAAATGGCCGCAGAACAACTAGCTAAATACCAAAGTATCCAACTAAAGCGAGTCGCCTTCTTTATCGATTCTCAAGCCGCTATTGTCGCACTAGCTGGAAACAGTCCCACGGACTGCATCTTGACGCTCCGTGCACGTGAAGTTCTCGCTACCCTCATACATGGCAACTGGGTTGTCCACCTACAATGGATCCCCAGCCATGTTGGAGTTAACGGAAATGAAGAAGCGGACAACCTTGCAAAAAATGGATCGCTAATGCA
The DNA here is from genome assembly GCA_034769895.1 of Magicicada septendecula. NCBI lineage: Eukaryota > Metazoa > Arthropoda > Insecta > Hemiptera > Cicadidae > Magicicada > Magicicada septendecula. The sequence goes on along the minus strand of CM068373.1, from coordinate 425,945,269 downwards.
GCAACCTGATGCCCCTACTAGCCTATCATCGGCGAAATATCAGATTGACATGGCCGTAAAGAACTACGTGAAACAAATACATACAGAAGCCAGCAGAGGCAAAAAGTGGAAGTCACTTCTTAAAACACAAATTTCACGAACCCTCAAGAGATCAACCGCGGTCGCGGAGTTCAGACTATGCACTGGCCACGACTACCTCCAAGCCCATTTACACCGATTCGGCCTGGTGAATTCCAACATCTGCCCGCTGTGCAATGGAGGAATGATGGATGGACAACACCTACCTGTCTGTCCTGAACTGGCGAACCTGCAACCGCGAACTTTGTCCTGTCTGTACTGGGAGGCTCGCCGCCGAATGGCTGAACTGCCGAGAGCGGGGATTGGATAAAGTAAAGTAAAGTAACTTTATTAACGTTAGATATTTTTCTTATTATGTACGTTTTTGAAAGATTAATAAAAATAAGAATGACTAGGATGAAAGACTGGGAGGGAGTCAGGGAACAGGGAAGGAGAGAGGGAACGTTATGCTTAGTAGGATAAGTGATGATTGAAGTGAAAGAGGGAGACAGAGTAAATGACTGTTGGTAAGTGTATTGTGTGTTGTATGTGTGTGTGTGTGCGCGCGCGTGCGCTCGTGCCCGAGCTCGGGTGTCATATTTATTGCGGAATAATTTTCTAGTTTGACGACGACGTGGAGACGGCAGCGGAGGCGGCGGTGCGGTGGTGGTAGTGTCGGTTAAATCATAAAGGCAGTGCAAACAAATATTGAGCACACACAATCTCATCCCCAAGAGACTCCACTCGGAAGTTCCCCCTCGAACCTTCCCACGCATGCGCGGCTCGATTTCACATAGCAGTAGGGGGCCAATTACGATTTACTCTACCGCCCCCACCCCCTTCGCCTCCGATATCACGACCATTATAACATTATATCCGTCTCTTTTCAACGCGTTACAAGTTGCGCGTAGTTACATCTTTGTCGCTCTCACTTGGGTAAAAATTCTCCGTCGACTAACCGCACGGTGATGGATTGGACCCCCGTGGAATACTGTTTTAATATCTAACACCCTCGTTAGGTTGTTATCCCCCCCGCCGTCTCGCCCGGACCTAAAGTTTATTGATTTTAGGGATAATATCCCCCCCGGGAACTTTCTATCGGCCTCTTTACAATGTTTCCGTAATGGAGTCACGTTTGATTAGCGTTTAACTGGCGGAGGGCAGCGTAGTAGTAGTAACCTCATATCTAATCCACACACACACACATCAGCTCGTCTCTTTACCCTCGTAATTTTTACTGTCTCCGTAATTACCAATTAAGCTTTACGATTTCGTAGCTTCTTGTTGTTTAGAAAACTACTTACATTCCATGTACGTGTGTCAGCGTTGTAAAGCTTTACTTCTCTCGTTTATAATACGTTTATATTAGGCCTACGGCTAACAATGTTCGGTCTGTGTAGTCTTGTCACAAAAAATCTAGTCGTGTAATCACAGATTGTTTTAAATATTTTTTAATTGTCACGGGTATAACAAATATTAAATCATTTAACTAAATCTTTAAGTAAAATTCTGCCAAATTTGTATCTGAGATACAGTTGATGAAGTCATGGTAAATAACATGTTCTTCTTTAGCACTACTCCCAACGTGACCCCTGGCTTCCAACACCGATCTTCTCCAATGTCTTCTATCCGCTGCCATCTCACAATAACTCCTCACAACCATTCTTTTGAGATCTTCCAGCACATCATCCAACCATCTTATCCTAAATCACTCTTTCTGCCTTTAGACACCTCTGTCCTCAACATTTTCTTTGGCATAGGTTGATCATACATCCGCTCTAGGTGACCTAGCCATTGTATTCATTGAGCCTTTACGAATCTTTTAATATGCCTATAAATTTTCTTATACGTCTGTTTTTATGGTATTTCTTGGCTGTTTTGTTTTACAGTTGAAGTTTGTGTAGGCCTACTTTTTATAACAAGTAGCTACCTCCACTTTACTAAATATTTGTATTTTTATCTCTTTAGAAATTTCTTTCCAAGGAACGCATTTCTTTTCTAGGAACGTATTAAATTGCCTTGCTCATACCTTTAAATTTCCCTTTTCATCTCTCAACGTTTGTCGGTGTTGATACCCTTAGAGAATCTAAGAGCGAGTGCAGAAAGTCTTAGCCTCCAAAAATTTAGAGTGACCGACTTTTATGAAAACAAGTAAGTTACTGTTAACCTGAAAATGCCAGATTAACGTCTTCTGTTCTTTAAAACGCGGATCCAAGTGTGGTCACTTCAGCCGGAAGTTTTTTTCGTTTATTTTTTGTGATTGCAGAATGATATTGATGTGAATATGAAAAAGAATTCGTATCACGTTATGTAGATTCATGGGTTTACTCTAAAATTATTTTAAATTTTGGGTGTACCTTACCAGAATATTAATTTTTGTTTGATACGTACCGTAAGAGTAGTAGTGTGTGTGGCTATTTCAAACTATAAGTACGGTAAATATTATTACAATAACAATGAACTGACAAACACGGATATGATTTTATACATGACAGCAATAAATTTATTGTGTTGATAATAACAAACTGTACTTATGTCTTTATTCATGTCTACCATTTGCGTTAGGTCTTTAAAGAATGGTCACACTTCTTTAATTCCCCCCAAAAACCAACTCTCCCCCCCAAACGCTTGCCGAATCCGCGCCAGGTTCTAAAGCGATAGGCTACTCTAGACCTTGCGTTTCAACAATTTTGAAGACCAACCCAGAAGTTCGTCTGCTCTTCCGAATGAAGATGCCCCCCCCGCCAATGATCATTAATTGCTTAAAATTCATTAATTGTGTAGATCAAATTACTAAAAACCAGTGTCCCTCTAATACACACAAGCTCTCTCTCTCACTCTCTCTCTCTCTCTCTCTCTCTCTCTCTCTCTCTCTCTCTCTCTCTCTCTCTCTCTCTCTCTCTCTCTCTCTCTCTCTCTCTCTCTCTCTCACACACACACACACACACACACACACACACACAAAATATATGGCACACAGGTAAACGAAGATAAACAAACATTTCGAGAGTTTATTAATTATGTTCTTTGTAATTTGTTACGAGCGGTAGATGGTTGGTGAAAGTGTCAGTTGGTGGTGGGAGGGGGTGCGGAGTCTGTCGTGCGTGACGAACGGAAAACCCGATCAAAAACAAGTTAAACTGTATTGAAATGAAGAACATGATTGACTGAGCACAAACACAGTCAGCGGATTAGCTTACACACAAATAGAATTTGGTCAGGTATTTTTGATTGAATGAGTTTATTTGTTTTGTTTTATAGTGGCCCTGTGTAGCGCTGTCGGTGGTGGTGGTGGTGGTATGGGGGTGTGTTGGTAATTAATCATCTCTAACAGTCAACTACTATCAACAGCAACAACAACAACTGTATAGCAAATAAATTGAGTGGTTCACATAAAAACACAATCAACGTACAAAAGCTAAAGCAGGAGTTAGGTTTGTCGACCGTGCGGTGTCCGCTCATGCGGTTACCTCTGTATTTGCATTAATAAAAATATTGTGTATATATATATATATATACCCCCCCACACACACACACACACACATAACAGCCTGCCTATCTCGGCCGGTACACTGGGTTCATTCGTAATAGCATTTTTTGTTACCGCCCATAATGCAAACGACACATTTTGAAATTGAATAAAAAATAAACAACTAATTTATTTTGTTATTACAAGAGGAGGTCACTTTTAATTATGCTTATAGACCCACTTTTATAATACTCTTGTCATATTACGTGCTGTGTTTTCGATGATGTTTTTAAAACTCCACCTGGTCAGAGAACACCTACCTGAATAGTTTGTGTTAATGGTTTGCAACCATTGAAAAGTGTTGTCTCGATTGAACACTGCAAATTTGCTTGGTAACTTAACAGAATCATGAAAATTTTTGTACATTAATTTTGTTGTTTTTTTTTTATTATTATTGCTATTATTGTTACTGTTATTATTATTAGAATATGTTTATAGTAGTTCGCTTTATCATACTTTGTACTTTACGAACGATTAAGTAGCCACGGACAAGGTAAAGACGAGATTAGTTTTTGTAAGAAAATTATAAAGACAGTATATATATATAACAAGTGACGTGATATAAATTTTGATAGACCTAATTTCCTAACAAAAGGTACTAGGCCTATTGTCAAAATGTGGAAATAAATACATATGTGAGATTAGAAAAAAACAGCTAAACTTAATATTTAATTGTATAAGAATAGTTTGCCGGGTTGTTTGGCCGTGGTCTACGGTTTAATGACAAACCAAACGTTTCGACGTCACCACTGGCTGCCATCATCAGTGAAATTCAAAGAATTCACGACCTGCTGAACGTAGGTTGTTATCGTCAGGCCCACAGTACTGTGGTAATATTTAGTGTTCACAATATTAAACAGTAGAGCAACAAAAGAGAAATAAAAACCTATTTAGAAAAACAACAAATTATATAAAATAAAATCACTGTCATTGGGCATTTCTAGAAATGCTAAAAGAAAGAAAATTCACCGAACAAACTACAAGTAAATGGGAAAAGGAATGGAAGGAAATAATGAAATGTACAGTAACTAAAATATCTTCCCTAATATCAGAGACAGATTACTAACAAATCTGAAAATGACTCCCAACTTCACAGCAATAATGACAGGACATGGAAAAACAAAATCCTGGCTCTTCGAGACAATAAACAACTCAATGTGCCAGTGCAGGAGAGGAAACAGTAGATGGCATCGTATATGACTGTGAGCTGTTAAAAAATCAGAGACAAAATTTAATCAGTGGAGTAACAAAAACAGGAACTTAAACCACCTACAAACGTAGATCTCACAAAAAAACATCTAAAAGAATCCAAAACCTTTATCAGTGCAATACGAATCTAATAAGTTCTTTTACTGTAAACAATGAAACGCTGACAGCTATAAGAATTGTAAACTTTGTTAGGCCTATATATTACGTATATATTATTGCTTAACTTAAATATATATAAACATATTGTAAATCAGAAAGGAAAAACTTAGCATGTAGTACAGTAGAGCGTCGATAATTCGGACTAATTGGTGTTCGACCCAGTCCGGATTACCGATTTGTCCGGATTTTCAAACGTGTACAAAAAATCACTACTAAAGTATAAGGACAGAACGGGATACTTACGAAAACTCAGCATTAGGTTACAAACATCATTTTCGCTATATTTATTCCAAACACTTACACAAATATTGAATTAAAATATATTTAATCTCAAATTCTGAAGAAATTTAATTACGCAGACCAGAACTACGAAAAAGTCACTTTTTTTTCCAAGGCTTGAGGTGCATTTATTGGAGGCCAGGTCTCTGATTCTCTTTAGTAACAGAACTTGGGTAGTAGAGCATTCGGGCTGCTTTTCCAGCCAAGGCATTGCCGTTTACAATGCGTTGAATGCATCGGCGTGTGAAGGTCCGGCTGACGCCTCATCAGCGATGTCTTCACTTTCGTCGTTTTCGTTATCGTCGGGGGGCTCGACCTCAGCTATAGTGCCAGTTATTTCTTCACCATTTAAAATTTGATATCCATGATCATTTTTATCACTTTCTAACCACTTGCTTGCATCGTTTTCTTAAGAAAAAATGTTTTCTCTTACGAAACCCTGCAGATGTCATTTTGATTCGGTAACTCAAATAAGAAATTACAAGCACAAATAAACTATGAACAAGCACAGCACATGACAATTCCGTTTACCCAAATCCCCCCCACTCTCACATTCAATTCCTCTACTATAACACTGGATAGAGGCTAGGCTCAAAGACAATCAGTAATTTGAACAAACTTGCGCAAAACGTTCCCGATCTATTGGAATCTCGATTTTGACACTACTGCCGACGAATCGAATTTTTCTGTGGACAAGTTCCGGATTTTTGGCGTCCGGATTATCGACGATCTACTGTATTACACATTTGTAATGAACAATGCTGTAAAATATGAAATAAAAAGAAACTAAAAGGAAGACATACTTACAACCATTAATATAACAGAATGAAAGCGGCATAACTACAAATAAGATGGACTTTCTGAAATTGAGCTTTAGAGTTTCAACAATGGAGTGCTTATTAACGAGGAAATTAGGAGGTAAATAGAGACAGGCGGAAAATAATAATTTACATCGAAGGGAAGAAGTTGGCGTGGTACGGGTAAGAGGACGCTCGCGCGCGCCTGTGTGTATGTATGTACGGTATTACATTTCAAGGAACTCATACAAATGGCAAATTAACAAAATTACAACCACTTTTACCTCCTCAGACACACTGTCAGTGGTGAGGGGTAAAGAGCGTGTTTTAAGTAAAGAATGTATTTAAATACGGTAAGTAGGCCTAATTACAAGAACGGTATTCAAGAACTTACATAAATGCATGGATGTCTATGGATAGGCTACACGTATCATATACACATAGAGATACATAATTTAATTATTTTGAATGTTTCTTCAAATAATAATTACTTCTGAAAGTGTTATTTTATTGAATTATATTATTGTATTTTCACCTGACGCACGTTTTACAGAATTATTTTGTATCCAGGGCCGGCCCCAGCGTTTCTGCCGCCCTGTGCAGTATTTATGAGTGCCGCCCCCTCCCTATTATAACTCTGAACACATTCCGCACGCTAGACCTACTCTAAAGATACGGCGATTGCCTTCAAATGACAACTAGGAATATTGTTGTGTTTATCAAATTCCAATATCAAAGGGCAGTATTATCTGCTGATAACTCATGCAAGGCAGCACTCATTGTCAGGTTTACGTTCTCTTGTTCACGAGTTTTCGACTCTTCGTTAAACTCCGCTGACTTTTATACATAAAGTAATTTTTACTGCTCTTACATATTGTGATAAAATTAAGTGAATAACTTTACTTTTTCCCTCAATTTCAAAACTTAACATCTCTGAATCTGCCGCCCTTCAAAATTTTCCGCCCTAGGTGGTGGCACGGTTCGCCCCTGCCTGGAGCCGGACCTGTTTGTATCTTCAGAGGTTTTTATATGAATTAACGTATGATGGATTTGTATTGATTGTTATATAAATTAACGAATAATCGATTTTATTTCGAATCAAATTGTCGACTGTTATACTGTTTGCGTAGTCAGTGGTTTACTAAAATATTTAATGTTTTTATTCTCATTATTTTAATAAATGTATAATTTTAAGTAAATTATCTTGTTTTATTTTTATTTTTATTTGTTTGTTCTTTAATTAGTAAATTATTATTAACTATGACTATAACTTATATGACTACCAAGATGAATTAAACACAATCAAATATATAGCAGTCAAAAATGGATACAACCCCGAATTAATAAATAAACTACACAAACGCATCCTAAACACAAAAAACAAAACACATCAGACCAACAGCATACCCAACATCAGACCCAGTAAATACATAACACTTACATACTACAATTCCAATACGCACAAAATTGCAAACACATTTAGGAAACATAATTATAAAGTAGCCTACAGAATCAACAACACCATTAGGAAACACATAAATAATACTAACAAAGACACAGACACATACAGCAAAACAGGGGTATATAAATTAAATTGTAATGATTGTCACCAATTCTACATCGGTCAGACGGGAAGATCTTTTTCCTCCAGATTTTCAGAACATTTAAAAGCCCTCACCACAGACTACATACATTCCACATTTGCCACACATTTACAAAACGAAAACCACAGTTACACAAACATAGAACACAACATGGAAATATTACACTACTTACCAAAAAGTAGAAAACTAAACACAGCTGAACAAGTTGAAATATACAGGTATCACACACTACAACCTAACAACATATTAAATGAACAATTACATTATAGATCACACACACTATTCGATACACTGATCCAAACACACAATTTGAACCTCAGCGCCAATTCCCTCCCACCATCAACCCCCACCACACACACCTATAGTCCATAACCGTTATTCTGTAAAATGACATTCAGTATTTACTCCCTCTGAGGAAGAGGCACATCACCTCGAAACGTATGGGGAAGTGATAAAGAAAGTAAGTTTATATGTGAAAGTTTATATATATAATAATCCATTTTTAATGTGAACGTTTTTTTATTTTATTAATAACAATATTATCCGTGTTATAAAATATTTTTAAATTTGTATCTTTAAATAGTTTACGAGTTATATTTCCGTAATAAGTAAAGGCTGTATATCTATAATATAACGCGCTAGGTAGTGTGTCCGTCATCGGTATGTTACCATAGCAACAAGTAAATAAACAAATGATATTTACCGGCATCGAATCCGTTCCTATAGTTTTTAATGTTTTTACTATGCGATTGTGTTCATATGTTTTGTAATTTTGTATACAGGTACGTCTATATATTTTGTAATTGTCCTATATTTCTGTATAATATAACGCGGTAGGTAGTGTGTCAGTCATCGGTATGTTACCATAGTAACAAGTAAATAAACAAATGATATTTACCGGCATCGAATGTATACATTTATCCGTTCCTATAGTTTTTAAAGTTTTTACTATGCGATTGTGTTGATATGTTTTGTAATTTTGTATACAGGTACGTCTATATATTTTGTAATTGTCCTATATTTCTGTATATGTTTTAATTGTGATATTTATGTTTATATATAATACGTATTTCTGATGATCCAATGAATAAGTAATGAAATACGATCAAATATGGCTCCTAAACGCCAGCAACCACCAACTGCTGAAGAAATTGTAGCAAAAAAAGCACGTAATGCTGAAGCTCAAAGACGCCGTAGAGCGGCCATGTCAGAAGAGCAGCTTCAAGCAGAATGTGTGAAGCTAATGCTGTAAGTCACCGGCAACACAGAGAAAACATGCCACAAAATCAACTTCAACAAGAGCGCGAAGCAAACGCTGAAAGACAAAGGGTTGCACGCCAACATCAAAGAGGACGTCTGAGTAGATATGTCCGATCCCGCAACACCGCTTTGCTTCCCGAAAACTTCAATGACGACAAAATTGAAGAAAGTTATCTTGGCCCAATGGACGCTAAATGTCCATTTTGCAATGCCACGCATTTCAAAAATGAATTAATGTAAAATTGCTGCCATAAAGGGACCATTGCATTAGATGAAATACGAATGCATCCCTTCATTACAAATTACATGAATGGATCTGATCCAAATTCCAAAACATGGAAAACATAAGATCCTACAACAGTGCAATCACACTGTCCCTTTGCCTCAATGGGAGCACAAGTTGACCAATCAGTGACCAGACTTTCAGGTCCTTTTTGTTACAGAATCCATGGGCAAATTTATCACGCTACACTGCATTACACCCAAATCAAGTTGAATTACCAAAGTATGCCCAACTGTATTTTGTATTCGGCCCAAGCCTTGACAGAAAGAATGAACAATCAAGCAAACAATGGATGCATTCGTGTCGTAATGGAGAACCTCCAAAAACTTTTTGGAGATATCAATCCGTTCTCTAGAGAATACAAGAACATGCTCAAATTTGAACAAGACGAAATGCTAAAGGCAAATCGGGAAAACCGAACGTCAATTGAATATAGCATGACTTTCTTGAGAGAAAGAGTAAATAATGTGCTCCCGGCAGAACCAACGCTCCCACTGCCAGAGGAGAAATTGCTGCCGTTTTTCACAGAGCAGATGGTGCACCCCCAGAAAATCGGGATATTACAATTTATCCGAAAAGCGGAATTTTACAAAATATATCCTTGGATTTCGTTGTCCATGACGTGTCCGTTACTTAACTAAATATCACTATAATATTGACGACTCGGAACACAAAGCTTTTTATAAGTAAAAACGTAAAGTTTTACCTTACAGCCTAAACCGGCTTTCACCTATAGAAGGCTTCATCAGAGGCTGTCGTTAGTAGCGCTGCTCGTCTTGTTGTTGGCGACGAGAAAGTGTTTCGAAAGATTGAAGCTGTGTGTGTGTGTGGAAATATACAAACACACAAAAACAAATAAAAACGACATCCTAAACGAACAGACACAATTCAAATCGCACGCATTATTCGAACACATCTCACCACACACACACAGCTTCAATCTTTCGAAACACTTTCTCGTCGCCAACAACAAGACGAGCAGCGCTACTAACGACAGCCTCTGATGAAGCCTTCTATAGGTGAAAGCCGGTTTAGGCTGTAAGGTAAAACTTTACGTTTTTACTTATAAAAAGCTTTGTGTTCCGAGTCGTCAATATTATAGTGATATAAAATATATCCATCCTGAGTAGACTCTGTGACCCAATGTGCTACCCTTTGCTTTTCCCATATGGGGATTCAGGGTGGACCACAGATCTGAAGAAAGCTGTTGGTCAAGGAAATGTGTCCCAGCTTCAATGGTATTCACACCATTTTGCCATTCGTGATGGAAACTTTAACGAGTTCCTCAACGCAGGAAAGCTGACTCACCAATTCATGGTTGATGCCTATTGCAAGACCGAGGCAAACCGTTTGAATTGGTTTCGAAAAAATCAAAACACAGTAAGAGCTGAAGACTATGATGTTCTTCACCGATTTGTGAACAACCACAATTTTGAGGACGTTAACATATTGCCTGGAAAGAAAGTTATATTGCCTTCAACCTTCCAAGGGAGTCCAAGAAATATGGCTCAAAATTACCAAGATGCTATGGCCATGGTCAGGAAATATGGCAAACCTGACTTATTTGTAACATTCACGTGCAATCCTAAATGGAGGGAAATCAGGGCAAACTTACTTCCCGGTCAGCAACCATGCGACCGGCCTGATTTAGTAGCAAGAGTGTTTGAGTTGAAACTGAAATTGCTACTTGAAAACTTAACCAAACACCATAGATTTGGACGTGTTAGGGCTATTCTCCACGTGATCGAGTTCCAAAAACGTGGTCTACCACATGGGCACATATTGCTATTCATGGCCCCGGAAGACAAAGTCTGGGATAATGAAAGAATTGACAAAATTGTCTGTGCAGAACTCGCTGATAAAGACGCCCACCCGAGGCTACATGAAATTGTAAAATCCTGTATGATACACGGCCCATGTGGTCCATTAAATCCAAACGCACCGTGTATGGAAAACGGCAACTGCACAAAAGAATTCCCAAAAGATTTCTGTGCCGAGACCAACAGCAATGTCAATGGTTACCCAAAACATCAACGCCGAGATGATGGTAACTTTGTTGAACTTGGGGGAAACAAAGTGGATAACAGATGGGTGGTGCCATACAACCCATACCTGTCTCTGAAATACAACGCCCACATTAACTTAGAGATTTGTAGCTCAATTCAAAGCGTTAAATACCTCTTCAAATACGTTTTCAAGGGGCATGACTGTGCAAATATTAAATTCGTTACTGTTCCCACAGAACAGGAAGCTACTATTGAATGGGACGAAGTAAAAAATTACTTGGAGACCCGATATGTAAGTGCACCTGAAGCATGCTGGAGGCTCAGGGAATACAAAATGCACCACCAAACTGATCATGTGGAAAGATTAAATGTCCACCTTGAGGACAAGCATACTATATGTTTTATACCAGGCAAGGAAGCTGAAGCTGTACAGCAAAAAGCCACCAAGTCCAAACTTCTGGCTTGGTTTAAACTTAATCAGGAAGACCCTAATGCCCGAGAGTATTTATATATTGAAATACCCGAACACTATACCTGGGATGACAAAAATTCTAAATGGAAACCACGTCTTAGAGGACATGAAACTACAATTGGCAGAACGTTTGCCGTAAGTCCCACGGATAGAGAAAAATGGTTCCTCCGAATTCTCCTTCTCAATGTTAGAGGAGCAACATCTTTCGAGGACCTAAAAACGGTCGAAGGAAATCCTATCCCCTTTGCAACTTTCCAAGAAGCATGCATTGCAAGGGGATTAACTGATGATGACTCAGAATGGGATACTTGCCTAACAGAAGCTGCAACCCATCAAAAGCCAGTGCAACTTAGGCAGTTGTTTGCATTTATTTGTATCATGTGTGAGCCGTCGGATGCAGCAGCATTATTCGACAGACATAAGGACAATCTTATGCAAGACTATAAGAGACGCCCTGCATCATTCTCTATTTGACGCTTAAAGAAATTGAATCTGTCCTTCGAACACATGGAAAGTCATTGGTAGATTTTGGCCTAGAACTTCCAGTCGGCAGCTATGACGAGCCAATCCATTCTGGAAAATATTACGATCCAATTGCCGAAAAAACCATGTTCGAAGAAAAGTTTCAAATGCTCAACCCAGGGCAAAGAAGGGCTTTCGACAAAATCAGGGAAGCAATTGAAAACCCAAACGTCTATTCTTTATTGATGGACCTGGCGGAAGTGGTAAAACCTTCCTTTACAACACAATCATGCACTATGTGCGTAGCAAAAATGAATTAGTCTTGCCATGTGCATTTACAGGCATAGCAGCAACTTTGCTTGAGGGAGGCAGAACTTCCCACAGTCGTTTCAAGCTGCCTATTCCAATAAATGAAACATCAACCTGTAATGTTCGACATGGAACTGATACGGCAAATGAACTGGAAAAGGCCAAAGTGATAATCTGGGATGAAGCTTCAATGGCCCCAGCACATGGAGTAAATGCAGTTGACACACTGTATAAAGAACTCTTAGCTGAAGATCCAAAAGTTCCTTCTAAAAAACCATTTGGAGTGCGGTCTTTCTTTTCGGTGGAGATTTTAGACAAATTCTCCCTGTTGTTCCACATGGCAGCAGAACCGAAATACTTTCTTCATGCATGAAGAATAGTAAGTGTTGGAAAAATATTCAGGTCCTAAAGTTAGACCAAAACATGCGTGCCAATGAGGACAATGTTCCATCAGAACACCGAGGCTTTTCCGATTGGCTTTTAAAACTTGGGAATGGAAAACTCCAAGAGCCTGGATTAGAGGAAGGCATCTTCGAAATTCCTCCAGTCTGCATTGAAAATGGATGTATTGTTGCTGCTGTCTTTCCTGAGGTCATCCAATCAGGAGATGACAGCATTCCTAACCGTGCAATCCTGACTCCAAAAAACCACGAGTCACTTGAACTTAATGAAAATGTCCTTAGACGAATTCAATCTGAATTGAAATGCTATACCAGCATAGATTCTATTCAGCAAGACAGTGCAAATGCCGAGGAGGCAGCAAACTATCCAATGGAGTTTTTGAACAGCTTAACACCTGGAGGTATGCCTCCTCATAGACTTAACTTGAAAGTTGGTGCAGTAGTAATGTTGCTACGAAACCTTGACTCAACAACAGGTCTTTGCAATGGCACCAGAATGGTCGTCAAGCAAATGATGTCAAAAGTCATTGACTGTGAAATCCTGACCGGATCTTTTAAAGGTACCAGGGTATTTATTCCAAGAGTTATTCTTGCACCCAGTGACCCTGACCTTCCCTTTACATTAAGACGAAAACAGTTTCCATTTAGACTTGCTTTTGCTATGACCATCAACAAAAGCCAAGGGCAAACACTGGATTCAGTTGGTATTTATTTGCCATCTCCAGTATTCAGTCATGGACAACTTTATGTTGCATTTTCAAGAACAAAGTCCTTTCAGCAAGTCAAGGTAAAAGTCTTAGGAACTGACCAACAAGGCAACTTAAAGAAAGACCACAGAGTTTACACCAAAAATGTGGTCTACAAAGAAGTTTTCGCCCAATAATTAAATTTCATAGCCAATATGTAATTAAATGTGTATTAAATATATATGTAATTAAATGTATTTAATATATGCCAATAAATAATTAAATATGTGCTAATAAAAATGCTCGCCACCCGGGCGTAGAACGGGTACTTCAGTTAGTTTTAATTTATCTTTATTGGGCTGATTTTTATATGTAGATTTATAAAATGTTTGTTTAGTGAGTTTATGTTTTATTTTGTTTTCTAAATTATTGATAGTTTTTACTTTGTCTCCGTTATCTATTGCTATTTGTTTGATAATATTTCTTTATTTTCCTTTAATAAGATTCTATACATCGGTAAATTAATGGATTGAATGCTGCCATTTTGTGTTGGGGAGGATGGTTAGATTTATTTGGAATGATTAAATTAGTTTAAGATGGTTTTCTGTATATCGTTTGGTAATCGAAACTATTTTCGTTTCTATGTATGGTTAAGTTTAAGTAATTTAATTCATTAGTTAATATCCCAATACCTAATGTCAATATTTAATTATAGTCAATGCTTTGTGTGTCCTTCTTGTATTCTCTTTAACGTACAATTGAGATCCTCCTCGTCAAGGTCTCTTATTGGTATTCCCATACTTTCAATGTGCTCTTTTCAAGCTATCAACGAAAGCAATTTTAATAAAACATACTTTGACACTTTTTAATGCCAGAGTAACTTATGGGTAGTCCCCATGTTCAAGAAAGGAGACGGTAATGACTAAGAGAGGTCAGCCTGCTCCATATATTATGCATCTATCCTCGCAAAACGAGTAAGCCTACATGGAATAACGAAGACTATTGTTTCGGAGACCCGGCACGGTTTCAGGAAGGACAGATCATATTTAGTTTGTATCTTTACAATAGCCCAGGTCATTGAATATCAGTTGCCCACATGCATAGCTTTCATTGACTTTGGAAAGGTATTTAATAGAGTGAATAGGAATAGTCTGGGACAACAATGACACAGAAAGGGATCCCGTAACACCTTACTGGATCCATACAAACTCGTTATGAGGATAACAAAATCTTAATTGAGACAGACAGACGGAGCACATCTCCTAGTGTGGGCCTAATCAATTTTGGAGTACAAGAAGCGTGCCCTTTATCGACTTCTCTTTTTAATTTATGTATAGACAATGTCATAAGAAATTGGCAGATGAACCTTCCAGAACATTTTATGATGTGTAATTCTGCAGTTAACAAGTCGTTATTTGCTTATGAACAGACTATCTTGTCGAACTCGGAAAGCGGCTTTCAGATAGATGTAATTAAGATGAATCTGCAACGAATTCGGACCACAGATCTTCTCCACAATGAAGACCAAGTGATGAGTTCTTTTCATGGAACTGGTCCTATACGAGCAAAAATTGATGTAGATGGTATTGTTCTGAAGGAGGTTAGTAATTTATCTGGGCCACGATGAGTCTTACATTACAAACAATGATGTGGTGACGAACTGACACTTGGACTTTAACGAAATCTCAGGCCACTCTTATTCAAGCGGCCGAAATAAGATTTCTCAGGCACGTGGCAGAATATACTCTTCAAGATAGCAGAAGAAAGACTTAGATGTGTAGATGTACTGACTTTTATAAATATTATAAGTACACTCGATAGGATCTCCCAATATCACAATAAAATGATTGTAATACCTTAACCGAACGGAGGACAAATACGGAATTATAAGGCGAAAGGACGAAGAGATGCTGGACTGACCAGCTCCTGTCTATCTGCTTGGGACCAGAAGTTTCTTGTTTTACTCCTTGGTGAAGATGATGATGATGATGATGATGATGATGACGATGTCTAACGTATAACACGCTAGATAATTAACGAAATGTATTATTGTATTTACCACTAAAGTTGTAGTGGTATTCTTCAGAATATTTTCGACGGAAACGTAACGAAACGTAAAACATAATTCTTGTATTATAAAATATTTTATTAAATCACACGTATCAATTGTACAGAAACTTTCTTGTGTACTAAAGTTTGTCTAGAATACAATTTTGATTGAAAGACGTGTGCTAGAAAAAATATATAATTTTTATCACTATATCTCTACATATTTTATAATGCACTGTATTATTTACGATCAAATAGTATACTGCCGCAAAACGTATTTAATCTTAAGTACTTGTATTTTAAAAAACATTTAAAGATATTTAAAACTACAAAGCTGATACCATTTTTCACGTCTTTTAAGGTCATCAGTTTGGCGATTCTAAAAGAATTATAATATTACTATGATAAGTTTTAAGCTGTTTTTCAGAAAAATGTTACTTTATAGAAATTTTTAAATATCCAAGCTAATATGTAAAAATAATAACAGCAAAATTTTTCAGTTTTCAAAATTCATGCACGAAATTCAAAATAAGAATACGTATGAGAAAGAACACGTTTTTTTTTAAATAATATTTTGAAAACGAGTTTAAAGACAAAACTGAGATTTCTAATGTCAAAATGTGAAATGTTAACGTTTTAATAAAAGGTGGAATGAAGAGGAGGGGCGCCGAAAGGCCACCTTCCCGGGTGAAAATTTTATACTTAGCCGTGCCTGTACGTGTTAACGTTTACAGTGAAACAATACAAGAGTAGGAAAATAAGCCTTTATAAAACAAACGTTAATTCGTCCAGTGGTGACATTCATTGGAGGCAATCTGTATTTACACTTGAGAATGGAAATTATCTGAGAATCTTGGAAGAAGAACGATATATGTGGGTTGGAGGAGGTGGGCGAAGGGGTTCCTAGAGGGCTTACAAGACTGGGCTTTGAAGAAAAACAAAATAACGAACACTTTGTGTGGTATATTAAAACGCAAAGGATAAGATAACTGGTTCCCTACGCATAGAAAATTAAAAAGGTCAAATTTGAAAAGGGCCAAGACTAAACGGGAAGCTCGAGTATTTAAGGACATGGAATTTATAAAAGTGGCATGGTAAAACAAGATAACGAGAAACAGGAAGGTGTAAAAGAACGTGGTTGAGAATGCGAAAAGCATGAGAACCTTTGGTGGAAAGGGAAGAATGATGTGATGTGACTCATCACTCCAACTTGCCTTCTAGAGCCAGAACAACCCGAAGCACCCTCATAACATCGTAAGGAATATAAGGCTCGACCATTTTTTTTTTTTTTTTTACTAAGGCATTTAGAGCCGAGTCAAGAACTAGTTTAAAAACTGGAACGAGATTAAAGTTATTCTGAACTGACTTAGGAATAGTGTGTTTTTACACAATTACACGTTACCAAAGGATAAACATTTTAAAACTAGCGGAAACAACAAAACTAGAATGGTGAGACGGTGGTGGTAGACGTATTCAGTGTAGAAGAGGCTGTGATGACTGCAAAAAAAAAGAAAAGCTAGAGTGTTTTGAATGTGTCATAAAAGCAGTGGCGGCTCGTCCAAAAGGTTCAATGGTTCAGTGAACTCCCTAAATAATTTAAATATGTTTAAGGATTTTGGTTTGAGATAATGGTTTTTCATATTTAAATAACAAGATTTGGGAGATTAATCTTGTTGAATGAACAGCAGTGGATTCGCTTAATAGGGACTTTTTCGCTACTACTGCTTGAGGTTCAAAGTAGTTCTCACCACCTCCTAGACAGCTTTGGAGCGGGAAATCAGTATGCGCAAAATTACATTCAACAGTTGCTAATCCTGAGTGTTAGCGATAGAGATGAATAGTTCCGACGAGGGCCGAACCGCACTGACCGGGAATTTTAACATTTTCATAATACCCCCATTCGCCATTTAATGATTTTCCCACATGGTTTGTATCCGTTTACCATCGGTTTTGTCAGATTTCTCTATTTCATTTAGAATGTAATGAAAATGTGTGCAGTAAAGTTTTAAAATCAAATAAAATAGTGATGTAATTGTATTCCGAAAATAAAGTGTTCTTAATGTAGTCGTTAAATAACTGTATTAACGTTAAACTGATCGAAGCGTGTATAACGTTCAAAGTGGTTGCTGGTATTTTTGTGTGTTAAGTGTTCAGCTATTTCTTATTTTTGTGTTCAGTTCATAGATTTGGTAAAATGAATAGTGTTCAATCTATTTTGAAAACAAACTTTTCCTCTCTCTCTCTCTCTCTCTCTCTCTCTCTCTCTCTCTCTCTCTCTCTCTCTCTCTCTCTCTCTCTCTCTCTCTCTCTCTCTCTCCCTCTCTCTCTCTCTCTCTCTCTCTCTCTCTATTAAAGATAAATGCAAAATTAAGAAATTTGGTAAGCCGCTTCCCGTTTTAAATATTCAACAGAAATTTTTAACTATCCTTTTATTTCAGCTATATATTTTTAGAATAATTTACAAATAGCATAAACACAACTTAATATTAGGCCTAGTAAAAGTTGCCAATAGTTATGTCTTCATGTTGCGACCCAACCCGTGTGTTATTTGGAATGGGGCAATTGCTCTTGTCTTAGTAGAAACATTCAGACATTGAACCCCCAATTGTCAGAACCACGAGCCGCCACTGCATAAAAACAAAACGTTAGGATTAATCATGGAGAAAATAACCATCACAGCTATCATATTTCCGATCTTATGATGAGCTGTGAAGCTTGAAAGCGCGAATCGGGATTTTTTATCTTTAGTGGTGTGCAACAGTGTAAATTCTGTTTGTGATTATAACCACTGACACAACTTTATTAATTAAAAAATTTCGACGAAACCGAAACATCGAAGCATGATAATGTTTGTAGGCTTTTGAAAAGTATAATGAGCATAAACTGCAGACTCTCCTGTTCATACGGATTTCTGACCGATTCACGACTACAGACCGGACACGTTGTTGGAGATCCTGTGCTGGTGCCTACATATTTACTATATAACAAACATTATCTGTTAAAAACGACAGAGACCGAAGATTTCCAGACTGTGGGGAATCGTAAGTGTGGAAAAAATATAGTGTTAACATCACCTGGAGCGTTACATTTTTCGATGACGTTACACATTTTGCATCACGCATTTTGTAGAATGACGCCCAGCCTAAAAACATTATCATGTTAAAAACGAAATAAGGATAATGAAAGTCTATTGGGTTAACAACTTGAGGGTCCAGTTCAGATCGAGTTTTGACCATACCCATATCTAATAGGCCTACTTATCACACATGTACATAACCGATAACAGTATGTAGAGTTTTCTTTCCAAGCTTACTAACGTTTTGGAATCGGTACAAAATTTCCTAGGGGTGTTGAAACCTATCGATTTTGATAAAGATATCGAGTTTGTATTTTAAGTACATTCTCATAACTTAATGACTCCACATAGACTTTTACAATTTTCTTAAAATTTTGACTTTGTTTTTGCGCCGTGGCGACCGAGAAGTAAAACCATTTTCAGAGAAAACACTACATTTCAATTTAGGTTAATATTCCTTTTAGGCTGATATCCAACATAAATGTTTATAATAAAAAAAAATTAATCCATTTTACAGGATTTGGAGTTCTTTTTTAATTTAAAAATTTATCATCTTCTTCAAGAATTAAACCAAGGGTGGTTTGTTCCGGTCTCAAATAGGCAAAGTCTAGGGCTGGTCACTCCACCGCTTCCTCGGACGTCCCACACCTCTCCGTCCCTTCCGCTTATAGTTCCATAGTTGTTTGGTGATGCGGCAGTCATCCATTCGGCAAAAGATGTTGCCACCAATTCAGCCGATACTGGGAGATCCTGTCGAGTATACTCATGATATTCAATTCCTGTCGTATATCTGTGTTTCTTCTACGGCATGGAGAGCATACCCTGCCACGTGGCTGAGAAATCTCATTTCAGCCGCTTGGATGCAACTGGCCTGGCCTTTCGTTAAAGTAGCCTACCATTCTCAGACCCATAAAGAAGTGTGGGAAGTGCCATCAACTTGTAGAATTTTAGGCGTGTTCCTTTACTTGGCGTGTTTAAAAATTGAACACTATATTCAGATTATGGTAAAAATTCTCTATTACTTGATACCGAATGGACTTTTGCTATTTCAAAATTTTTATTCGATTTTTGGTCCCTATCGTCCAAAAATTTTGAAATTTCCGAAACTGAAGACTACAGTTTTACACCACACGTCACCATACGTTAACACCTACATATCTATTTTTTGCAATGTTTTTCAAAATTTTGACCCTTGCATTTTTCCCTCCTGCCGCCTGTTTTTGTTGAGATCACTCTATCGAAAATGGGCATCTGTGAGGTAAAAATGTGAACGCGTACGCCAAGTTTTACAAAAATCGTCTAATGTATTCAGACGTCTATCGTGAGAGATACCCCGAATAGATAGATAGAATATATTGTTACGACGGTCTACTAATCGTCGTATGGTACAGTGGAAAACAAAATACAAGACTGCAATCAAGTCACTAATCACTAGCTTTAATTATCACAATTAAACAGTTTATAATCAAAAAGATATTCTCTTACAACAAATCAAAATAAAAGTTGTTCACACGCAATAATAATGTCAACTAATATAAAACACAATTGTCCCGCACAATTATAAACTACTTCGAACCGCACTGTGTAAATTGCCCGACAATAACTGAACTAAGCACCGCTGGATGCTTATATTTATACCCCGCTAAAATTCCAGACTCATTCACACTACGCATCCGCGCTACACTAGAGCGTAATTGATTGCGGCCTTGACACAGTGCGCGCGGCGGCGAAGTCCAGCATGTTGAGATCACGTTCGCACACAACATTACAGCCGGATTCCACTGGAACATCCGACAAACACGTAGAATGATCTGCAACGGTGTAACGCTTTTTCCGCATTACGTAACAATATTTTAACCTTTTAAGAAAAGTGTTATTTTATTCCTTATTGGAAAACTTTATTAATGTATCTATGATTATAAATGATATTTTATATTGTAGATGAAAAGAACCATGGGCGTAACAAAATGTAGAAATCAATAAGTTTACATTACCAAACATCCACGCTACACTCATCTTTATTTGTTAGTGACTTTTATAACTGAATGTGCATAGTAGTTTTGGATTGTAGTATATCTGAAGAATTATTTAAAGAGTTTAAAGTTTCCGAAATAATGGGATAGAGTCGATTGCTGGTGTGAGATGATATTTTCATTCACTAGACTTTATGGCCACCCAACGGGGGCCTGACTGAATATAGCCACAGGCTGAGGTGCGGCTCAAACACAAACGACCATTTGATGACGGCCCAACAGCCCGCAAACTTTAAACTTTTTGGATAATGACTCAGGCCGTAGCACCTGAAGAATTTTTCTAATTATCGTTGGTTACACATACAGTTAGGAAGACGTGATTTCTAGGCGTTGTAACGTCTCGTTCTTCACACTGTGAATATAGAAGTCTCCCAGGCGTCTGTTAATCACTATTAAAAACATCGATCAAACCCAAAAGGAAACTTACCAACAAACCGTATCTAAGGTAAGCCAGCGAGGAAAAATTTCTAGAACACTTCCAGACTTCTGCAAATAATTTTACAACTTACACAGCTAATTCGAAAAATTTCCTCTATTGGAACCTCAGTTTTATTTAATTATTCCATAGACACCTTTGCTTAAGGTGCCGTCTTCTTCTACAGAAAATATTTTGGTGGAGGGTCCTAGCGTAAAGTTAGTATTACGGGAACTTGCTTAAAATTAATTTAAATGTTTTTCCTAAAATTGGTTTTATTGAATTTGAATTGAGAATTTGAATTAGAAGTTGAAAACAATTGCAATATCTACTGTATGGTTTTGAAACTTGGGTTATTAACGAAAAAGAGGAACAGAAGACACAAACAGCAAACATGAAATTTCTGAGATCAGTTAAAAGGTGTAATAGACGGTATCATACAAGAAATAAGGAGATAAGAAGTGATTTAGATCATTTTGCAGTTAATGAAAGGATTAAAGACTACAGAAGGAAATGGATTCAACACATAGATAGAATACAAGAAAGTAGAATACAAAAGATTGCGAAAGATTACAACCCTAGAGGCTGAAGAAAAGTTGGTAAGCCTAGTAAAAGATGGACTGCGGAATAGGAACACACCGATAAAGCCTAAAACAGTTAAGAGATGATGATGATTAGAAGCAGACCATAGTAATATAGAAACCAACAACTTTGTTACCTACGAGGGATATTTAGTAAGAATAGACGAGCTTGAAGAAGCCCTTAGAAGAAATAAAAATCAAAAAGCAACGGGAGAAGATGGATTGAACGCTGAATTGTTTATGTACGGGCAGTATTTTGCTTAGACTTTGATTAAAACACCTCTATAATGTACCAGATAGTGTGAAACAGGCAGCATCTTGCCTAAACAGTGATGTGAACATGATGATTATTTTAGAACTTAAAATTTACACACAATAGCCAAAATTACAAACGGTCGAGCTAAAACTGAGAATACGCTTCGCTCGTTCAACTAAAGATAATATTCTACAACACAAATGGAGAAAATGGTAAAACCAAAAGGACAAAAAATGTTCAAAATATTTATTCTAAAATTCGTATCGTGTTTTGTTATTAGGCATAATTTAATTTAGCGCAGAATAACAATAATTTTACCCTCGAGCCGCCAATTCATGTCATATATAACTCTGCCACGTCTAGTCACATTTGTTATGATTGTTCTGTTAGACACGTTTATTTAGCTCTTGATTTGTACTCAGTATCCAAATGTCACTGAACTACACTTTTGTATGTATCGCTGAGTGCTATCTATTTTCCTGAATACTTTCCTATCGCATGTACTACACTTTAGGCAGACCGAGGCTATACTTTCCGTCAGACAAAAAAATGATACTTCAAAAATTCTGCTTTACAGGGCATCTTCATTCTGATTCAAAACTCTCCACACACACGCGCGCGCGCACACACACACTTGAACATTTATTGGAAACCAAGTAATATTTCAGCTGTTAACTATCAAGGCAATACAAACAAAAAAAAGTGTGATGTTCTATACAACCTTCATAATTAATCAATTTTGATTTTATGTCTTTTACTTATACATTTCGTTCTTATCACTGTAATGTAGGTCTAGTCCACCAAGCGTTACTTTGCCTTTAGCACATTTCACCTTTTATAATTCGTAGAAACACTCGTTTCCCGTCGTGATTTTAGATTTCGCTGAAGAACTGAAAGAATTTGAGAAATTGTACATATTATTAGGCGTTAAGTAATCAGGTGCGACGCGATTTCCAAATTTTTCTAATAACCGAATCTAAGACTTAAAATCATCACATTACACAGATTTTTCCAAAATATAAATTTCATTACTATCTCCATTTTGTTTTTTGGGTCTTATATATGGACCTATTTCAAATAATTTTGGCTACTACTATTATCTACATTGTTTATGTGTTAAACCTTGACACTACCTGTTAAGAATAGATTTTTCTGAGTTCCATAAGGAAATGGAAGTATGATGAATGGAAGTATGATGATGGCGAAAAAAATCGTGTTCGAGATAAGGGCTGATTCTGATTGTGCTACCCTCAAAACATGAAGAAAAGTCATTTTCGAAAAGTGTCTGTGTGTGTGTGTCTATGTGTCTATGTATAGAATTTTTTTTATGGCAAACGATAACTGCCGCAAATTTAAACAAAATCAAATAATTTTTTGCATTTATACCTCAGTTGTAGAGGACTCAAGGCCTACTGATTTTGGTGAAGATCGGTTGAGGGGAAGGGAAAGTTTACCGGCAACATTTTATGTTTTAACAAGAGTAATTTTTATGACGAACGATAACTGCCGTAAATTCAAACACAATCAAATAAATTTTTGCATATGTGCATGAGTTGTAGAGGACTCAAGGTGTATTGATTTTGGTGAAGATCGGTTTAGGGGAAGGGGTAGTTTACTTGTAACGTTTTATGTTTTAACAAGAGTAAAGTACTTAATTTGGATAAATAAAGTATCTGAAAAGAAGGCCATACTAATCCACAGTAGAATGGTAGATGAAATATCTATAAATAAAAAGGGTAGTTGAAGGGGGAGGGGGTAATTTTCTATAAATGGAAATGATAGTTGAAGGGGGAGGGGATAGTTTGTTATGTGTATTACGTTATCGGCAGCAAAGAAGTAGTTTGTTGTTAATATTCCTTCCCGGGCGGATTGGCCATGATCCAATGTTTTCTGCAAAACTAGACGTTTCGGCAGTGCCGTCGACTGCCATCATCAGTGAGAATTGAGTGCGGTAACGTGACGTTAGTGACCACAGTACTGTGGTTAAGGTTGAAGAAAGAAGTAGTTTCTATGGGGATATTTTATTTCGAAAATGATTTTAAGTATACATCTTAGAACATGGAAGTCATGTATAGTTCTCATTGAAAAGTTTAATAGTGTACTACAAAGTTGAACAGGGAGATAACTTGGGTCTCCCTGCATCCCATTCATGAATCATAATTTCGTTACAAGTTTCATTCTGAGTCCGTAGCAAAGTATCAGATAAACATTACGACTTTAAATTTTATTAATTCCTACCGTATTTTAAAATCCTACATTCATACAGTACAGAGTCTTAATTCGAAGACTTAGACTTTCATAAAATTAACAAACAAATGATGCAGCTTAAAGACACTCATTTGCTTGCTCTTGGGTGAAGATCCTCACTAAATATTCTCTGCAAATATTTTGATTTAGTGAGTAAGCCAAGTTTTTTTTTTCTTTCAAATGAGTAGGCTCGGTCGTGTAGCAGATGCTGGAAGAAAGTATGTGTGCTTAGATCCTTGGAACATATGCGTAGGTCTATATCTTGAAAGTGTAGAAAGCTTTACACAATAAACAACACCAACAAAACTAATTATTATATCCATTTTATTACGTCTCCTGTAGGTTTTCGCAACTGCCACTGAATAACCAAGCTTAACCTCTCTTACTAGTTCTTATTCAGAACATTCTCTTCCTGGAAACAGTGTTGTACTTAGGCCGTTCTCATTCCTTCGTTCCAATATTTTGCTCGACTTCCGCTCATTATGGTATTTTTTGTACCTTAGTATTAAATTTTTGTGAACGCATTATCGTTTTGGTAATCAGAACGGCAACAAGATAATAATTGTTATAATATGGCTCTAATGTCTCCTGGGTAATTTGAACTTTAAAGAGCCAGTCAGATCGGAAATTAGGTTTATGAGATCAGACGTAAGGATTTAAAAGTTTTGAAATAGCCGATAATTGCGTTTATCAGAGTTAATACCTATTGCACGTCATAACCAAGACAGAAGAACTGATGCCGGCTAATACCTCGATGTACTCTGAGTCACCTATTGGAAGCCTTTAGACTACCACTGAATGTGTTAGCATAATATCAGCTGCGGTTATTAAAGCAAATTATTAAGCGGTTACAAGACAGGTTATATTATTAAAATAGATTAATAAGTCATGCCTAAGCTACTTTAGACGCATAGCCGGAAGGACAGATAATTTGGAAAATCTCGTTGTACAAGATAAAACAGAAGATAAACGTCTAGGGGCAGAACTCCGTTGATGAGAGAGTATTGGTATGAAGCAGTACGATTGGATCTAGGAAGAACTGGTTTTATAGAGAAAAATGGATACCGTAACCTATTGATAGTTCTCACGAGGATAGCTTATGGGTAAAGGCAACAGAACATGAACTTCATTTTGTTTTAATTGTCTCCAAGTCACGTTACTAATATTTAGAATTAATATTAGGCAATTACCTGTATTAACTTCCGTCTTGTGACTTCTTTAGTTTTTTCCTTAAAACAACGCGTTTCGAGAATAAATTCTCATCATCAGGTTTAAAAAACTATAAAAACATCAAATTCACCCAAAAGGGGTCGTCAACTATTTAAAATACTTTTAAATATGTCGGTGTTTAATTATGTGTGGTGTTTTTGTGTTTGTGTATTTTAAATAGTTGACGACCACTTTTGGGTGAATTTGATGTTTTTATAGTTTTTTAAACCTGATGATGAGAATTTATTCTCGAAACGCGTTGTTTTAAGGAAAAAACTAAAGAAGTCACAAGACGAAAGTTAATACAGGTAATTGCCTAATATTAATTCTAAATATTAGGACATGAACGCATAAGATACGTAGATAACTTGGCGAGGACAGAGTTACCATCGTGTTATGCTTGTAAGCTTGGATGAAGATGATTAAAAAAAGTAAGATCGATTAAGCGATGGCCAGATGAAGCCGGTCGCAAAATTAAACAGGATCAATATAAATTTATAAGCAGGCCTATTAATATATTTATAAACATCATATGGATTGTTAACTATGTATACTATCTCAACAACAATCCAACAAAATTCCAGGCCAGTCGTATTCAAGCAGCCGGAATGAGATTTCTCAGGCACGTGGCAGAGTGTACTCTTCAAGATCGGAAAAGAAATGTCGATATACAGCAGGAAGTGAATGTTATGAGTATACGCCACAGGATTGCCCAATATCGGTGAAAGTAGTTGGAACATCTTAAACGATTGGATGACCGCAGCCCCAAAAATCTATTGAATTATGAGCCAAAGAAGTGTGGAATGCTAAAGAACTGTTGGAGTGAATAGATCTAGTCTAACTGCTAGGGGATCGGAAGAAACCATTTTTGGTTTAATCCTTGCAGAAGATGACGACGATGAACAACGTATATAAGTGTACATTGAGTGTACATTCAGTACACTAAAACTAATAATACTTGAAGAGATCTTACATAAGAATACCGTTTCTTTTCCTGCTTTTATCTAATCCAAATTTAAAATCAACATTCAGTAATCAGCTGATATATAGAACGGAATGTAAACATAAACACTCTGTAACAAAATCAGTTCTCGTGAAACTTTGGACAACGACGTACGTATCACGTTCATTAATCAATATCTACGAATTCGTTTATGTAAATAATGGGTGTTTTACGATATTGTGACAGCAAGTGTGCTGTGTATGACCTGACGATGGTCTGTGACCGAAATCGATCGTTTTTAAGAATGTGAGTAATAAAAATTTTATTGCAAATCGTATGTATGGTACCTTTAGGCTATGAACAATAAATAAAATACAATAGAAAATTGAGATTATAGGTACCGTTAGTAAACAATAAGTGTGTGTATATTATAAATACATCACATTATCATTAGCTAATCCAGATCACTCACGTTCTGAGTTTCCGTGGTATTCCTGCCCCTTTATTCCAAGGCCCCAGCTGTCTTCCTCTCTTCCTTATTCCATAGGTTTGCACAGGAATAT
Organism: Magicicada septendecula; assembly: GCA_034769895.1. NCBI lineage: Eukaryota > Metazoa > Arthropoda > Insecta > Hemiptera > Cicadidae > Magicicada > Magicicada septendecula. The sequence goes on along the minus strand of CM068373.1, from coordinate 425,918,384 downwards.
AGATTTTGGCCTTATCTTTTAATATTCTTAGAATTTGTTCAATTCTGTTCAAACCATTCATACCCTCGCCTCTTGATTAATTCTACCACGATATCTTTTGCGTACACAATAATTCACTATCACTGGTCTAGAAACTTTAATTATTGTTATAATTAACACATTATGTTTTAGAACCACCAACGTGTAAAACGTAATTCACTAGAACGTAATATATTATGCTGTAAGGTTGGCAATCCTTTACTCTCCCTGTGTAAAATATTACACGCATAATTAATGTCCCGCTGATATAAATTAAAAGTAAAAAAAAAACACGTTAAAAATACTGACTGATAAACACACTGGCAGAACACCAAGATGACGCCATTTTGTTTTTACAAACAAACTTCTTTATTTTTTTGCGCACCCCTCAACGCCGTCGGCGCCCCTCTGTCCTGTCCTGCTGCTCTTTCAACAACAAAACTGAAAGGGAGAAAAATGCAAGGTAATTAAAAAGTAAAAAGCTTAGGTTAATTACGTGAGGCCGGCGCTTATCTGGAGCGTCGCGGCGGGGCAATTACAGCAGCCATTGTATTCCGACGCCGCTATTAAACAGGGCATTTTATTACGGGGCCGAGGTAATTTGAAGTTGGGACCTTCTGATAAAGAGTTTTCTATTAACGGACGCGGCAACTTTGTTCCATCCCCCGTGCGCCTCATCCCCCCACGGCTGTATTGTGTGTGTATGCCATCGTCGCTCTGTTCCCGGTTAAAATAGATTTTCCGAAATAAAAGAATATTTAATTATGATGTTTATCTCTTATTACATCAGATTAGCAGAAGCGGCACCGGCAGCTTTTCGGGAAACACAAACCATTATAAGTAACTGTTTAATTAAACAAGCTTTTATTAATAGCAATCCTCTCTGTTTGCACCAAACAATAGGGATGATGATGATAATAATGATAATAATAATAATAATAATAATAGTATAATAACGATAATAACAATAATGTTTTGTCTTTGGTAAAGTGTCTACCGCAATTTTTTTTTATTTTGAAACCTCTGATAGTCTTGAAATTGAAATGTTCCTTACAATTAAATAAATATTGTTACGACGATCGCATGGATAGTTATATTAAAAAGTGCAAATTAAGTAACCGAACACCAGAGAAATCGCTATTCACAATCTTAATGACATTTTAAAATAAACAAAGACACTTGTGTACAACAATACTTCAGGTTCACTACTGTCCAACACACAGTATTGTAATAAACAAAGACATTCGTGTACAACAATACTTGAGGTTCACTACTGTCCAACACACAGTATTGTAATAAACAAAGACACTCGTGTACAACAATACTTGAGGTTCACTACTGTCCAACACACAGTATTGTAATAAACAAAGACACTCGTGTACAACAATATTTGAGGTTCACTACTGTCCAACACGCAGTATTGTAATAAACAAAGACACTCGTGTACAGCAATACTTCAGGTTCACTACTGCCCAACACACAGTATTGTAATAAACAACACTTCTTCTTCTATCGGAACTAGGCAGATCACCTGTTCCGGTCCCAAAGGAATATATGCACTTCACCAACGCTTCCTAGGTCTCCCTATACTTCGTTGTCCAACGGACTTGTATTGTCAAACTTCCTTAGAGCGTCTGTCATCTGACATCCTATTCAGATGAGCAAGCAATCTCTCCTTGCTTTTGCAATACGATCTTGGATATTTTAGAAATATTCAACTCTTTATACAAATGTTTTCCTTTGTGACTTTCGAGTAGAGAAAATGTCCTCCAAGGACGTTACTATCGTCCTGTAGAGTAAGACCAGTAGTAGCAGTGCTACCTTTGAATCTCTGGTCTTGCTCTGGGTTTCATTCGGAACCACTTCCTAGGTCCTTCCACCCCTAGTACCGTTCACCAGTTGACACTTTTAACTCTGGCCGGGCCCTTATCCAGAGTAGTGAGAAAGGAAAACAAAAAAACAACAAGAATTACGTAGTAAAGCTGAAGTATGAAAATAATTAAAACTCCCTGGCGGTCAAAAAAGTATAGCATCGGGGTCGAGAAGACCACGATTGGTCAAGAGAGACCATACAAGAAAGATTAAAGAAAGGGATTCCACCCAAGACAGGTTGAAGCAAGGTGAGACTCCAGCTAGGGTACATCAGGTTTGCTACACTCATATCCACCAGCGTGAACCCCTAATGACAATACATAAACAACACATTTCCGTAATTAACACTGTAGCAATACAAATCACAATTACACAATTCCGCACCAATCATTCACAATTATCACGTTGCACTAAAGCCCTGTAAAATACTCAATTCCTTATCACTCCACTTCAAAATATCATAATAACTTCCCGATTCCGTAAAGCGCTTTCATTCTTCGCCCGTACAGAGCAGTAACAGACAAGACTGACCTGGATGCCAGTAAAATAATCGACCAAAGTTTGGAAGGCTCGTCTGAAAATAGCTAGAGCGTTGCGTAATCCTGCCGCTTATATAACGCGTGCAAAGCGTCTCGTAGCCACACATATTGTCTATCGCCTGAGTGTAGAAATATTTTAAATATAGTCTTTTTATTTTATTCTGAATTGCGAGGTTTCTGCTCTGCAACCCACACCCTAACTAGCTTCTACTGGGCCAATGTCGGTCTGCACATTTTTTTAAATTCTCCGGTTCTTGGTCCTGGTTCTTGGACGTCTACACTTCAAGACCATTTCAGACGTTATTTTCCGCTGTTTGTTCGGACGTCTATTTCCAGACCCATAACATTATGGATACAAAATGAAAGTTTTACAAAGTTATGGCAGTTCCTGTATTGACCTACGGGTGTGACTTATGGACAACCAAGAAACAAGAGAGAAAACTCTGGACCTCTAAAATTGGGTTTTTAAGAGGAGTTAAAAAAGTGTCCTAAACTTGACCGTATAAAGAATGATTCGTATGAGGTGTATAAGAGAAGAATTACAAGTTTTTAACTGGAATGAAAGACTAAAAGATTATAAACAACGGTGGGACGAATACTTAGAAAGATTCAAGACTCTCCCAAAGTCTGGAAATATAAACCTGTAGGATATAGTTGTGTGTCTGAGTAGACTCAGGAACAGATGGCTGGAGGGTCTTTGAAGGCGGAACATGCAGCACCTTTCCTATTGCGTGATGCGATGATTATGATGGTTCTGTTGAGTTATCAAAAGAGATTTTTCATTAGAAAATCAAAATTATTAATAGAAACAAAATCGTACTTACAAAGGCCTATCTGGACGTACGACACAGAATTATGGGATTATGTCAGTAAAACACACAATCGAAAAATCTTTCGACCACTAACTGATGCGCCATCCTGTGTTGCGGCTAGATTATTGAGTACCAACCGTACAAGAGGTCATCCAAGAACGCAGCATAAAACGCCACGGACGTCTAAAAGCGCATGCCAAACCTTTTGTCCAAACATCTGTGCAAGACCATCACACCAGAAGACTAAAAATCGGTATGGAGAACCATACATGACTTCCATGTTCTAAGATTTATATTTAAAATCATTTTTGAAATGAAACATTTCCATAGAAACTACTTCTTTCTTCAGCCTTAACCGCAGTACTGTGGTCATGAACGTATACCATCACACGTTAGCGTACGTGATTTTCACTGATGATGGCAGTCGATGGCATTGCCGAAACGTCTGGTTTTGCAAAAAACATTTGACTACGGCCAGACAGCCCGGGAAGGAATTTTAACAAACCAATTCTTTGTTGCCGATAACGTAGTACACATATAAAAATGATCCCCCCCTTCAACTATCATTTTCATGTATAGAAAATTACCCCCTCTTCAACTACCGTTATCATTTATATATATTTCATCTACTTTTCTACAGTGTATTATTATTACCTTCTTTGCAGGATACTTTATTTATCAAAATTAAGTACTTTCCTCTTGTTAAAACATAAAACGTTGCAGGTAAAGTACCCCTTCCCCTTAACCGATGTTCACCAAAATCAATATACCTTGAGTCCTCTATAATTCAAGTAAGTATACAACAAATTATTTGATTCTGTTTGAATTTGCTGCAGTTATCGTTCGCCATAGAAAAAATTCTATACATTGACACGTAGACAGACGGACACTTTCCGGAAAGTGACTTTTCTTCATAATTTGAGGGTAGTACAATCAGAATCAGCCCTTACCTGGAACACGATTTTTTTCGCCATCGCCATACTTCCATTTCTTTATGGAACATGGAAGTAAAAATGAATAGGCCAATAGAATGAAAGGGGTTTTTTCCCTGGAGAAGTATTATCACGCCGGAAGAGAAGATAATTACAACTCGTTCTTAAGTCAGAAGCATTGTAACTACTGATTACTGACGTAAATAAAAAAGTCTGACATGGCCGACTGACCCCTAAGTATCTTTACCGTCTGAATTTTTTTCTAACGTTTGCTTTTCCGCATTCGGTGTTTCTAATTATGCTGCAAGTCGATCGCACCGCTTAACAAATTGATATTCAATTTGGCAAAAGGTGATACGTGTGGGGCCACAAACTGTTCTTTGAGTGAACAACAAATGTGATCCTCGAGAAGTCTTGGGGAACAGTTTTACAGCCTCTCCTCCTACCTGCAAGTATTGCCTCACATTCTTTATTTTGGAAACGGAAGAACTAGTTCGTTATATACTGAGCTGTTATGTCTGACTATAGTCATGGTTCAGATCACGTACATGCACACGTTCTTTTGACGTTCACAAACACACAAACTTAAGTACATCTCTCTCTCTCTCTCTCTCTCTCTCTCTCTCTCTCTCTCTCTCTCTCTCTCTCTCTCTCTCTCTCTCTCTCTCTCTCTAATATATATATTACTATAATACTTAAAACTATTTTACCTCAAGATGTATTTTTTCCTTTAGGGACATGTTTCGGGAGATCCTGTTCTCCCATCTTCAACCTTCGCCATCTTGCTTCTGGTGCAGTATTTGTGTGTTGGCTTCTGGATGTTATTATGGTGGTTTGTTGGTCTTTGATCCTTCAATGTTGCATTATTGTGTGTGGTTGTGGTATCTGTTTTTGTATTTTGTGTATTTTCGATGTTGAGTGCTTTGAATATTGTGTCATGTTTTGTATTGATTTGTATTTGTTCTGGTATTAATTTGTTTTGTGTTTTATGTTTGTAAATCTGTAAATTTTCCCAAATGTTCATTATGGTGCCTTTGTGTGGTATATGTTTTATTAGTGTTACATTGGTTATGTCTGGGAATTCATGTCCTGTGTTTATTGCATGTGTGGCTAAATTGGATTTATATATGTTTGGTTTTTTGTATGCATTGAAACCCCTACTTCATTTTGAGTAGTTAAAACAAAAAGAATATTTCTTTTTGTAAAGAGGGGCTACAAGTTAATTAAAACTAGGCTAAGGCCTAGAGAAGCTAAAAATTGCGCTGGATCCAGTAAGACGGGACTTGCAATAAAAACTCAAGAATTAAATAATTAACAATGGTTTTATTATTCTATCTCATAATATTAATAACAAAAAAACAACAGTGATTTAGAATTCCCCTTTTAAATGGTTAACTAAATAAGTATACCCTCTCAACAAGGCCACCTGAAAAATATTAACTGAGTCCATGAAAATAATTGCTATGTCACCATCAATGAATTTAAAATTTAAAATAATCATTAACCTCAAAATAAAACTCCCATTAAACTATTTATTAAAATATAAAATTTATATCATATGTTTCTTTTAAAAATGCAGTATATAAATTAATTAAGATAAATGGTTTCATTCCCAGTTACTATTAATAATTAAAATAATTACTCATCCAATTTAAATGAACTTTAAAGGTGACACTTACTATACTTGTTAAATAAAATAATTAATTTTCATAAAGAAATGATCAGCCACGATTATTGAGATAGAATACTCGTCTACTGGTGTATACAAATTCTAATAATAATAAAATCCCTATATCCCACCAAAAGTACAGCAATGCATAATATTTATATATATATATATCCCCCAAAATGTACACAGAAATATACAGACATAACACGTTCCACAAGACAAATTACATATACAATAGTATACAAATACATAAGGTCTCTTGCCACGCCCTTTTTTTTAAATTAGCCTTCTGGTGTATATAAATTCTAAACTTCTTCTTTATAGGAATCCCAATTAGGATTAAAGATTTATTTCTATAAATGTACCCCCATGGTGTGGGTTAATTGCACGTCATGTGTATCATAAAGTATTGCATACAAATGTCCCCAGGACATTAAAATTTAAAACCAAGTGCCTAAGTGGCTAAGTGCTAAAATACTTAATTAAGGTGAGAAATAAAAAATGTTTAAAATAATTAACGCCCCCCAGTTACCATGATTAAAATAAAGAATTTATATAGACTAAAATAGGGCCAATTAATGAAAGGGAAAAATTGCACAATATTAGCACCTTATATAAAAAAATACATTTGTGTGTCAGAGACGGACATGTTTCTTCAATTTATAACCAGTCTCAACAACCTTGTTTCAACAACCTTGTTTCGACAAACAAGTTGAAAAGTGTTTCGACATGCACAGCTTGGTTGAAACTAATTTAAAATAACACCTACCTCCCCAGTAATCCTTTTATACAAATGACATAACCAGATTTTAAAAATAAGAGAAAATATATGTTTTTATGCATAGTAAATTAAACTTGAGAAAATGGGTAATAACAAAACTGACTTTAAATCTGTAGCGAAAGTACTATAAAGAAATGAGTGGAAATCTAATTTGGATGCTGTGTTGTAGACATGTCAGTCTCTGAACTGACAATTTATTATACATGTATTGAAATTTACGATTAATACTTAGTGTTCACACTAAACTGTCCCCTCAATTGGGGATCCAAATGAATGTATACTTGAACGGTAAAACTGATGATTATGTATAACTGGTGCCATGTTGATTCTACGTGTGAATATAAATGGATATTTTTCACCTGCTTATATGTGCCCAGAAGGATGATCTTTTATTTATAGCGTGGCGATCTCATGATTGGCATGTTGTTGCGGCCGTTGTTCTCTTCGGTGTCGAGTGTGGAGCTTTTAAGATGTCATTTCGTTCAGTGGCAGCAGGACTTGTCTCTGTTCAGTGAACCCTATTGTCACACATTACATCTTTAGTGAGAGACCACACACAAATGCCCCCACTGTTTGGACACCCTCCAAAATACATAAATAAAAACAACACCTAGTTATGTTGTACATAATAAAACTTGGTAACATTATTTTGGCCAACATGCCTTACTTAAAAAGTTCTCTAACAATGATTCTTTATAACGCTTTATAACTTGAACCTCACTGAATGTGAGTTGCTTTTGCAATACAATAATCTATCTTGGCTCTGTAACATCTTATGAACTTATTACTTTGAGTGAAATTGAGGTTACCACGTGGCGCAGAATTTATTTAAAACAAATAGTTTTTACTCCATAGAATCTGAGAATACTATAACTTTGAATGTGACATGATTTACGTTTAAAACGTGCCTGAGTAAGTTCCCATTTATATTTGTATAAAGTTTTACTGTCATTGTAGCAAAACTTTATACCACTTAATGACGACACATTGTGTAACAGGTTAAGTGCTCAACCGAATCTCGTTACATCGGTGTTAATGAAAGTGTAAAATTAAATATATTGTGGTTATTGTACTTTAGGTATTAAAGCCGAGATTCTGACACTTCAATACTCAAGTTTTATTGGTTTATAAAAACTTTACGAACAATTACGTCTCACAATGCATGATTCAACAAGTGGGCACGCTTACTCAAGCTTAATAAAAAAACATTTTCTCCTTTAAAAATTTAGTATATAATTAATATAATGAAATCAAAACTTACCGCAGTCATTAAGAAACTTATCTCATATTTAAAAGAAGTCGACGCTAGATTTTCACACCTCTCTCCACCGAAGAGATTTTCTACGAGGTCCTCAGCTAGGCTTCGATTTTGAGACAAGCCTTAACAGAAAATTTCCGTTCGTTGTCCGTTTGTAAGGAAATTCTCACCAGGACGCAGCACTGTTTTAAAACTGCTGCAAAATCTCAGCAGATGGCGACACGGATCAAACAGTGAAAATTCGAAAACGGTAGCCTCTCCTATCCGCGGGTAGAGAGCAGCACTCCTTATTACATTAACTTTTGTACTGTCTTTACCGTCAAAAAAAAAAAATGCCAATAAACTCGCGCTGAATCATTTGACTCAGCACAGCATTTAGGTGTTCAAAATAACGTTTTTTCAGCTGTTTTTTTGTTTGTCCTATATAACATTTATTGCAATCTTGGCATTCAATTTTGTATATACCGTTGGTTGTTGTATTATCTTTGTTGTGTGAGTTATTTAGATTTTGTAATTTATTTTATACACAGATATAAAAATAGCATATAAAACTAATAAAAATAAATTACAAAATCTAAATAACTCACACAACAAAGATAATACAACAACCAACGGTATATACAAAATTGAATGCCAAGATTGCAATAAATGTTATATAGGACAAACAAAAAAACAGCTGAAAAACGTTATTTTGAACACCTAAATGCATACAAAAACCAAACATATATAAATCCAATTTAGCCACACATGCAATAAACACAGGACATGAATTCCCAGACATAACCAATGTAACACTAATAAAACATATACCACACAAAGGCACCATAATGAACATTTGGGAAAATTTACAGATTTACAAACATAAAACACAAAACAAATTAATACCAGAACAAATACAAATCAATACAAAACATGACACAATATTCAAAGCACTCAACATCGAAAATACACAAAATACAAAAACAGATACCACAACCACACACAATAATGCAACATTGAAGGACCAAAGACCAACAAACCACCATAATAACATCCAGAAGCCAACACACAAATACTGCACCAGAAGCAAGATGGCGAAGGTTGAAGATGGGAGAACAGGATCTCCCGAAACATGTCCCTAAAGGAAAAAATACATGTTGAGGTAAAATAGTTATAAGTATTATAGTATTATATACATCAAGAAACGGACTGTAGCAGAAAGTGATTGAAATATATATATATATATATATATATATATATATATATATATATTCAATCACTTTCTGCTACAGTCCGTTTCTTGATGTATATAATCTCGAGAGGATGAGAGAACGGGAACTCTCGAAACATGTTCCAAAAAGGTAAAATAACATCTTGAGGTAAATTTAATTATAAATATTAAATGTAATGTGTGTGTGTGTGTGTGTGTGTGTGTGTGTGTGTGTGTGTGTGTGTGTGTGTGTGTGTGTGTGTGTGTGTGTGTGAACCGCACGCGTGCATATTGAGCATGAATTGTGAATAATTAGTTTGTAAGGGCTCTATGCTAGAACTGTTTCTTACAACTATGCCTGTGAGGTATATGTGTCAGGTATAGAGAAGGTTGTAAAATACCATTCTTGGGTTTATTTTTATTGCACTCTAATTCCTTACTCGAGAAATTGTTTTTGCCCCAACACGTATTACTTTTTACCTCCAATTTTATATCCATAAGGGAATTAAAATTCAGAATCGCTCAAGCAAAAATCGCGATAAACAACAAGAAACGTTTGTTTACTGTGAACATCAGGTGGTGAAATCTGTAGACCAAAGCTTTTTCTTTATCATTTCTAATAAATGAAATTATTTAGTTAATTATATAATTTATAAAACAATTTATCGAAATGTTTGTATTATACTAGTTATATAATAGTATATAAAATAAAGTTATACTATATTTATAAGTTTATAAGTTCATACGCTAATTATACTATGTACATAATAAAGTTTCTAAATAAAACTATGTAAAAATTGAAATTTTTTTTGCACTTCACACATACGCACGCACACACTGCACATTCCCATTATACTCTTTTTAAACACAAAAAGGAATAAAATAAAAAAAATAATTTAAAAAATTAAAAAACACGACTGCCAAAAAAATAAATGAATAAATAAAAAATAAATTGATAAAAACACTAAATAAAAAAAACTAAATAAAAATAATATTTAGTAAAAATCACAAAATCTAAATAAAGTCGATTTAAAAAGCCAAAAACAAGGTATTGAAATTCAGCTCTGATCAGATTTAACGAAAATGTTATGAATGATTAAACGCATAGTAATTTTATTAGATTTAAATTACTTTTCGATGTTGAATATATATCAATGCATCATATGAAGACTACAATTATAAAAAATGTTGCTGATAAAATTTTGCTCTTCAATTTTAATTTTCAATGCAGTCGGGGGCTGTTTAATGAAAAGAACAAATCTATTTAGAAACAGCCCCCGACTGCATTGAAAATTAAAATTGAAGAGCAAAATTTTATCAGCAATATTTATAATTGTAGCCTTCATATGATGCATTGATATATATTCAACATCGAAAAGTAATTTAAATCTAATAAAATTACTATGCGTTTAATCATTCATAACATTTTCGTTAAATCTGATCAGAGCTGAATTTCAATACCTTGTTTTTGGCTTTTTAAATCGACTTTATTTAGATTTTGTGATTTTTACTAAATATTATTTTTATTTAGTTTTTTTTATTTAGTGTTTTTATCAATTTATTTTTTATTTATTCATTTATTTTTTTGGCAGTCGTGTTTTTTAATTTTTTAAATTATTTTTTTTATTAGTGTTACCTTGTACAGGTGTAAAACTTGAAAACTTCCTGACAACAGGAAAAGAAGAGAAGAGGAGATTAATGTTACTCGAGCAATGGTATTATAGAAGAATTACGAGGATTGCTGGAGAGAGAGAGTGACAAACGAAAAAGTTTTCAAACAACAGAAGAAGATAATGATTAGTGGAAGAGAGCAAACTCTAGGAGAGACAGGACATATTCTATGACATGAGACGTTATTCAGAAATCTGCTGGAGGGAACTCTAGAAAGGAAGTGGTACAGAGGAAAACTCCGTTTACAAAATGTACAACAAATCGTGGAAGATGTTGGTTGCGGGAGCTATGTTGATGTAGAGAAGAAGCAGGGGCATATTTACGGGGAAGGGAGGACGAACGGGACCGGAGACCCCCCATAGGGTCGAAAGCAGATGAGAAATTTTGTTAATATCATTATTTTTAATCTGTTTTATTAATTTAATCTGTGTACGCTAATACAGTAATAACCCTTTTTTAAATGCAGGTGTACAAACAAGTTTATTACACGCATTTGCGTGTACATTGGAAATATGAAATATAAGAAAATCAATTAAGTCAATAAGTATCTTATAAGCAATGTCTGAACAGCGATTATTTTTATTTTGTTATTACTTTAATGGGATTGATTTAGTATGTTATTACTCGTTTTTCAGCCACTTTAAAGATTGTAATATTGATTAGTCTTAACTGGATTTTTCTTTTGTGTGAAGACCACTCGACTCGACCGGACCCCGGACCCCCCTCAATGCCAAATTCTAGATATGCTACTGATAAGAAGACAGAGGATCCAGCCGACTGGAGAACTGCCGCAGACCAATAATACAGCCAAGAAGCTATGAAAAAATGGCGACATTATCAACGTGACGAAGGAACGGAGAAGGTGTAAGATACCAGGTGATAAAATCGTCTATGAAAGAAAGAGAAGACTGGCTTGAAAGATAGTGTAGGGAAATAGACGAAAGCATGATCAGAGCTAACACAGAACGTACGCATACGCAAAAATAAGAAGACGGTTTAACAGGAAAACTAAGATGATGATCATTATACAGGTTAAACATGAAAAATAATAATTGATGAGGAAAGGATTTTTTTAAACAATGGGAAGAGTAATATACTTCGTAGGCTTACACGGCAGGAGCCAATGTTGTTAAAATTCATTCCCGGGCTGTTTGGCCGTGGTCCTATGTTTTCAACAAAAACAGACGTTTCGACAATTGATGGCTATGGCTGAACCAGTACTATGATCACTAACGTCTACCACTTTACGTTAGCGAAACTCGATTTTACACTGATGATGGCAGTCGATGACGCTGCCGAAACGTCCGTGTTTGTTGAAAACAATGGACCACGGCCAAACAACCCGGGAATGAATTTTAACAACAATGGCAAAAGTGTGTAGATGAATACAAGGGACAATCATTATTCATCATCATCACCATCATCGGCAACAAGGATTAAACCAAAAGTGGTTTGTTACGGTCCGAAGCAGATAGACTAGAGCTGGTAACCCCAAATTGCTTTCGAACAGTTTCACAAGAATAATCTTATCTTGGTTTCAGACGCAGCGAAGGGTTATGAATTAACCGATCAGCGTACGAGAAATAGAGCAGATTTTCAAACAAATTCTGATTTCTTGTCAGTCAGTCTAGTCACTTTCTGAACTTGAAAACGTGCAGAAGTACCGCTCTAGTCTAAAGGTTCGGTCTACTAAGGCATACGAACTCAAGTTAGAATGTTCGCAAGTCGATGATATCGTAAAATTTTGAATAGTGCTAATCTGTGGAAGTGTAAGACTGTCCGTATAGGGAGTAAAGACGCTTGAAGTCTGCTGGAGTGTGTAAGCTCAATATACAAAATTATAGTAAAACATATTAGCAGTGACAAATTAATTAACTGCAATTTATAGAGTTGCTCAACCCGAGAACGACCCTGAACGCCGGACATCAGAAGGAGCTACATCTCTATCCAGAGAGAACGACCCTCAACTGTATTCCAGACTGGATCACCAACATTTCGATCTACATTCGTCGTAAAGGGAAGTGACTTTATTTTTTGTTATAAACTTTAATAAACTTACTTATAAACTAAGGAGACAAAAGAACTTAAAAAAAGATTTGATGTATTACATTATAAGAGAGACAATTATTTTAATTTGTAGACAGGTCAACAGAGGCATAATAATTAGTTATTAAATCAAAAGAGTGCAATTTTGTAGACATGTCATTAATAAAACCGACAGCATTCCAATACACAATTTACCGACTACTTATTCTATGCGACACCTGTTCATCGTAATACACATATTTGCGATTTGAAACACCACTGAAGTCGTTTTTCACATCCTTAGCTTCCAAGCCTTCAGATTTCTCTGTGCTATTGCATTCCTAATGCCTTCCATCCAAGTCTTTTATGGCCTCCCTCTTTTACATCTTTCAGGATTCTAGTAATTTTTTTAGCCATCTATCATTGTCCATAAGGCATACATTCCCGTCCCATATTAAACTTTTTCCATCAATTGTGTCACACTAGTACATATTTATTTATACTCGTGTCATTTATTCATTCCCTTATTTCCTCACTTTTTACCTTATCCTTTTTACCTCTACAGCACCTTCTCCAGTATCCCATTTACATGTCTCGTAATCTTTTCCTCATATGTTCTGTACTCACAACTAACAGTAGAAAACGAACTGCTGTTGTACAAACAAGTTTTGAAGCATGTGAGGACTTACGGAATTCAGCTATGGGGCTGTACAAAGAATTCAAACTTAGAAAAGATATAAACCTTTCAGAACGTATTACTCAGAAGTATAGTTAATGCCCTTTGGTATATAAAGAACGACAAACTACATAGAGACCTCAATGTAGAATATGTCAGCGAAATAATAACAAAACATGCTGAAAAACATTATCAAGGATTCAGATCCACGATAACCCAATAATGCGACACGTGGTGGAAGAAGCTCCACACGTCGTGAGGCGACTCAAAAGACAGAAGCCACATGATCTTGTATCGCAATAGAAAGCGATTAATACGTATAGATCCATAAAACTCTACGTGAGAGAAAGACAGAATAATCTTGGGATTAGCCACTGGGCTTCACCCCATCACCCGTGAAGGAAACATGGAGGAGAAGCTGCTGGATGAGCTTGCTCAGTTGTAGCGGCGTTAAGGGAGGTGTTTTTAGTGGTTTAGAGTCCCACACTACTAGGAACTTCGGGGTTCCTAGTGTCTATAGAAATTTTCACCTACCTTCGTAAAAAAATAAAATGTTCTGTAGTCCCCCACACCTCAGCTCTATATGTTACATTACTTTCCACTATTGTCTTATATATTTTGATTTTTGTTTCCGGCCTTAGTTGATTGCTTCATAAAGTGGAATGTAACCGCCTCGTCACTTGTTTCCCTTGTCCTATAAGATTTTTTATTTCTGCTACATTTGTGCCGGCTTTTGTAATCACGGCGCCAAAGAATTTGTACGAATCTACTCCCTCCGCAACTCCCCGTTCGAACAATACATCTCTGCATGTACGGGTATTTCTAACGACAACACATTCAGTCTGATTTGTAATTATCGGTAACCCCCATTTCTGACATTCTTTATCTAACTTTTGAAGCACATAACAGATGTCATCCTCATATTTAGCTATCATTGTGTCCAATAATTGGGTTTAAATACTAACATTTAATATAGACCATTGAATAAAGGCAGATTTTGTGAAAATCTGGACAAAAATCCTCCAGACACGAAATTTGGTAGAAAGTTAGGTTTTGGGGTCACTTCAATGGAGGAAAAAATCGGACACTCCAGCTCACCGCTGGGCCCCCCTGGGGGGGGGGGTTAAAAGGTGGGGCAAAACGGTTTGTCTAAATATCTCAAACACTAAGCAAGATATCAAAAATCGTTAAATACAAAAGTTGTAGCTGACTAAATTTCCCATCAAAATAATCCTTAGTAATTTTTTTGTCACACGCACTTGGACAGAGATATGAGAGCTCAAAGTTGAGACCTTTTTTTGCAATTTTTCGTATAAGGCATTTTTACGAAAAAAAAGACTTGCATTTTTTTGAGTTTAGGCCGATTTTTGTATAGTAAAAAGCGCTAAATATGGGTATGTAAGTGTTTGTACATGTAATACCAAGTATTTGGATGTAAATTTTTGCATGTATATATTTATGCACACATATACACACACACTACAACTACAAAAACGTGAATTTTTGAACGTAAGCGTTTTTAGTTGTGTACATGTACATACACATACATATATGTGCAAATGTGTGTAGAAATATTTTCATGCATATATATTATACTTGTCTAAATCCAAAAATGTGTGTGTATATACATGTATACAACTAAAAACGCTTACGTTAAAAAATGCACGTTTTTGTAGTTGTAGTGTGTGTGTATATGTGTGCATAAATATATACATGCAAAAATTTACATCCAAATACTTGGTATTACATGTACAAACACTTACATACCCATATGTAGCGCTTTTTACTATACAAAAATCGGCCTAAACTCAAAAAAATGCAAGTCTTTTTTTTCGTAAAAATGCCTTATACGAAAAATTGCATAAAAAGGTCTCAACTGTGAGCGCTCATATCTCTGTCCCAGTGCGTCTAACGAAAAATTTACTAAGGACCATTTTGATGGAAAATTTGGTCAGCTACAACTTTTGTATTTAACTTTGTTTGATATCTTCCTTAGTGTTTGAGATATTTACAACAAACCGTTTTGCCCCACCTTTTAACCCCCCCCCCCAGGGGGGCCCACCGGTGAGCTGGAGTGTCCGATTTTTCCCCCATTGAAGTGACCCCAAAACCTAACTTTCTACCAAATTTCGTGTCTGGAGGATTTTTGTCCAGTAAAAATCTTTATTCAATGTGTTGTGCCGGTCTCACGGATATCCGTATGGCACAGTGGAAAACATAAATACAAGACACAAATGAAACCACTAATCACCGGCTTTTATTAATCACAAATACAGTTTATAATCAATGTGTACAATAATCCAAGCAAAATTTGTCCACACGCAATAATAATGTCAACTAGCAGAGTCCCGCACAATTATAAAACAACAACACTTCGCCACAACACTTCGAACCTCACTTGCATAAATCGCCACTTAAACTGACCTCTAAGCGGCGGCTGTCGTTGTTTAAATAGATAGTACAAGTGTTCCAGAACAATCCATAATACGCGTCAACACTACTCGAAAATGCTATTGGGGCCTTGAGCACAGTGCGTGACCGGTGAAGTCTGGAACAGCCTCGATGGTTGCCGCATGTTCAGTGTCATTCTTCTCATAGTAGCAATTCGTACGCACACAAACATTACAACTGGGCTCTGCTGGGATAGCCGAGAATCATGTCGACTGTTGTGTAATGGCGTAACATACTCTTTCATCTCCTCTCAGTTTCTAAAAATAGATTTTTCATCCCAGTTAAAACACGTATTAAATATTTTTAAATGTATTTCAAACCCTGTCCCGTAAATTTTTCACTTTTTTCACCCCATCGAAAAACAAACACGTTGTACCGTAATATTTTTTAACGATTAAATAATGAGCCAAAAGTGTGTTAATTAAGCTTTGTAAAATAACGTTTTCTGAAGAACGCAGTAACATTAAGTTGTAAGTGTGTGCGAGCGTAGTAGGAAGAATAATTAAAGCATATTTGCCAGAGAGAGGTTGCCTTTGCTGACTAACACAATGACTGGTGCACAATTATTACCGGCTTTTGTTCGCTGCGAGGAAACGCGTTTGTTTCTAATCTTCCGCCATTTTGCCCCTAGATTGAGAATACAACCGCCTCCCCCCGTCTTCTCCCTCGCTAATTGAACACTTAATTAGTATTCTCTCTCTCTGTTACTCTCTCTCTCTCTCTCTCTCTCTCTCTCTCTCTCTCTCTCTCTCTCCCTCTCTCTCTTCCCCGTATCACTACTGCCCCTAAATATCAATTAACCCCTTGCTAACTTCTCTCTTTGTATCTGTATCTGTATCCTTCATTCTCTCTCTCTCTTTCTTACTGTCTTTCCCCTTTGTCTTTCTAAAGTCATTATTTCTGAGCAAACAATTTCACAATAAAGCTTAAAAGGAGCTAAAACCCTGCCAGAAGTTTTGTCCAATCTGCTTTGTGTGGTAACATCACTCATGCGCTTACCCGTTTGAACAATTGTTACAGAAATAATACGAGGATGCTCCTGGCTGTTTTTTGTTTCCCAACTACAAACTATGAACAGACTGTGTGAACTGGACTGTTGTTTTTTCTTCGAAAACATACTTCATTTTATGACTTTGATGGTCATGTAATCGCCAGAACGGGACAAAATTGTATCGGCGTGCAGTGACTAGTGAAACAAAATAGTGACTGGGTAACAAAATTGTAGCTCCCCCCCCCCCGAAAAAAAATTAATAACTCGGAACGGAAGAACGGGACAACGCCTTTAACATTCTTGAAGGAGGACGGGACAGAACGTGCGATTTATCGCGGTGAGTAGGCTTTTAGATAGGACACTTACACTTCATACAAAGGTAAAAAATATTCACAATAAAAATTTTAGTCTCTTGGGTTGGCAACTAGGACTTCGAACGGGAAGATGATAGCGAACAATACGGTGCCGAAAACACTACAGTTAGTTAAGTAAAACATTTGTTGGAAGCAAAAAACACAATTGTAAATATTTTATTCCATATCTATTTATTCCAAGCAGCTGTTTTGTTCTTAGTAGGCAACAAAGCAATCTCAAAAAACAAAATTTCTTTAGAGATCGTTCCTCCGTTTTAGACAAGAAAGATAACACCTTAACTTTGTTTTTTTGTTAGTTATTAAAACAGGGGATACTTTCTTTAATTTTTTCAAAATATTTTCAAAAATATTTTCTCTTAATGCCGCCCCCCAAAAGGTGCCGTTCCTAGGCATATGTGCTTAGTTACAAAGTCGACCCTGACTGAGGCTCAATGGTTATAATGTCCAACTTTTAGTTCTTCTTTTCCTTAACTATAGTTATGTCTTTCAGACTGACTGATATAGTCAGAATTTTCTAAATTAATCTTTACAAGATAAACACATAATTAATAAAAAATAAATCAAATTAGACTACTTCTCATATTGCATATCGTATTAAATTATATAGGGTGTTTCACTTAGTAGCACAATTATATAGGGTGTTTCACTTAGTAGCACAATTATATAGGGTGTTTCACTTAGTAGCACAATTATATAGGGTGTTTCACTTAGTAGCACAATTATATAGGGTGTTTCACTTAGTAGCACAATTATATAGGGTGTTTCACTTAGTAGCACAATTATATAGGGTGTTTCACTTAGTAGCACAATTATATAGGGTGTTTCACTTAGTAGCACAATTATATAGGGTGTTTCACTTAGTAGCACAATTATATAGGGTGTTTCACTTAGTAGCACAATTATATAGGGTGTTTCACTTAGTAGCACAATTATATAGGGTGTTTCACTTAGTAGCACAATTATATAGGGTGTTTCACTTAGTAGCACAATTATATAGGGTGTTTCACTTAGTAGCACAATTATATAGGGTGTTTCACTTAGTAGCACAATTATATAGGGTGTTTCACTTAGTAGCACAATTATATAGGGTGTTTCACTTAGTAGCACAATTATATAGGGTGTTTCACTTAGTAGCACAATTATATAGGGTGTTTCACTTAGTAGCACAATTATATAGGGTGTTTCACTTAGTAGCACAAATACTTTCACGACGTGTTCCACAGGTAGGTTAAATACGAACATGTTTTTAAAATAAGGTCCGATTTGAAATCACAAAAAGACATTAATAGATAAAAATGATTTATTAAAAGCAAAAAAAAATCTACACATCATTTTTATTTTGCTACATATTCACCATTTAATTCCATGCATTATCTGTATCGATTCAGGAGGTTGTGTATTCCGTGTTCGTATAAGTCCGACGCCTGTACCTTACACCAGATACCGACTCCATCTTTGAGTCCGTCTTCAATTTCAAATTGCTGCGTTCCAAGCCATTTATTAAAATGTAAGTGTGAGCGGTTATCACTGGGTACGAGATCGGGGCTACAGAGTGGTTGATCAGAAATTTCTCAGCCAAATTTGTTTCAAAAGTTGAACTGTTTGATATAGCCTACTGCACGTGGTCGAGCTTTATTGTGCAAAAACACAATTCCGTTGGATAACAAACCAAGTCTTTTGTTCTGAATGGCTAGTCTTGGTTTTCGCAGGGTTTCACAATATGTGTCAGCATTACTAGTCTTCCGTGCTGCATAAAATCAATTAGTAAGATCCCTTTTCTATCCCAAAAACATTGGCCATGATTTTTTAAATCAGAACATGCTTGCTTAAACTTCTTCGGTTTCGGAGATGAAAAATGTTGCCATTGCATAAACTGTTGTTTGCTCGACGTTTTTGTACGAAATCCGGGTTTCACCTTCAGCGGTAATGTGTTCGAACAGCTCATCCCATTCTCTTCAAAAGGCTGCAAAAATGACTGAACTGAAGCCAGACGTTCTTGATTGTCTGTTTCAGTTAACATTTTCGAAACCCATCTAGCAAAGAGTCGTTTGTAAAGATGTTTCTTTGTTAATTCTTCGCAAATCACTGTTCGTGAAACATTCGAAAAATGAAAAGACAGTTCTGTAACCATAAATCGCCCATTTTCACGAATCATCGCTTGCACTCTTCCAGTAAACCATCCGTCATTACTGTTGGGCGACCACTACGCTCTTCACTGTGAACATTTGTTTGTCCTCCTTTAAGCACAATCTAGAATTTGATATTGGGGGTGGGGGTCCGGGGTCGGATCGGTTTTATGCCAAAGAAAAAAAAAAATCAAGACCATTCAACATTATTACTATCTTTAAAGTGACTGAACTCAGTCCCAATAAAGTAAACGGTAATAACACTGAACTCAGTCCCAATAAAGTGAACGGTAATAACACAATAAAAATACGCGTTATTGAAACATTGTTTACAAGATACTTACTGACTGAATTGATTTTTCTATATTCCATATTTCAAACGTATACGCTAATACTGTGTGTAATAAAATAGATATACTGTTTGTATACTTAAAAGAGTTACTACTATATTAGCGTACACATCTGAAAAAATAATAAAGCAGCCTAAAAATTAAGAGATTAACAAAATTCGTCAACTTTTTCTACCCTCTGTGGCGGGACCGGTCCTGTTCTCCCCCTCCCCGAAAATAGGCCCCTGCCACTGTCGAACTTTATTGTCACATATAATATCTAATCCATAAGCCTCAACAATTTTCTAATTGATTTTCAGTTTTATCTAACAAAAAACGTAATAACCAGCTGCCTATTACGTCACATTGAACTTAAAACGTTACTTAAAAAACATGCCTCAGATACGGAAAAAACAAAACAATTTCGTTATAAAAAACCGGTTAGTACATCATTCGTTAATATTTACTTATGATTATTTTCGTTTCTCAACTTTGCGGTATCTGTATGCGTAAATTACTTATGCATTGTGTAGCTTAAAGGTATGACTTTTTGTTTTACATCTTTATTTGTTTCAAATATAAACAACATTTTTTAGTAGTAACTACGCTTATTGCCATTCTCCGTCATACACACATTTCAGGTGCTTCGTGACACATCTTCTGCTGACTTCCCAATGGCCAACTCTAACCCCCTTAAAAAAGTGAGCTGTATACCAAAGTTTGTATATGGGGCGTGAGAGAGAGAAAGAGCGTATAAACGTTTCTCGAACACAAATAAAGCGATTATAGTTTTTAATTACCGCATTCAGCTTATGTTATCAGACATCACAGAGCAAGAACGTCTCTCTCTCTCACCCTCTCTCTCTCTCATTAAAGTGATGTAAGCAAGTTTCGGAAATCGGTTTCCAACAAAAGAACGTATCAACCCTCCGCGCACCACGTTATAATGCAGGGGCTAAATCTGACTTCTCCCCCGGTCGAGGCACGTGGCACTGTAAGCTATTTAAAGTGATTGTCAGAAGCAATCATTTGGAAGTTTCATAATCAGCTACGTGATAACATCTACCGATAAGCGGCGTTCGCGTCCTCCCTTCGTATACAGTCTGCATGCATTTACAAGTTGTTTTGCATCTGGATTTTTTAATACTGTGTTCGCCTACTCAGCTACCGACCGAGTCCATGTTTTGAATAAAATTCCTTAGAATTTGATGCCTGATGAAGACTTTCGTAATTTTTCAAAATTTCGACTTCTACTGTACTTTTGGCCCGGAGTGTCCCTAAAGTTGAAAAATTTCAAAATAAACACTACATTCACACTGATCATTATATGATAATCTCTAAAATTGATATGTGGATAAGATGGAGGATATTTAAGAATATTTCTGAGGCACATAGAAAGAAAGCTTATAAGGTATATCTGCTCTATGGTATCAGTGATCTGTACCAGACGAGATTAAAAGAATATGCACAATTGCGCCCTACTAGTAACAATATTGTTACGACGATCTCACGGATCATCGAACGGTACAGTGGAAACAAAATACAGACACCAATGAAGTCACTAATTATCAGATTTAATTAGTCACAATTAATAATTTGAAAACAACAAGATACTCTCATACAGTACGGAATTCAACTTACATTTGTTCACACGCAATAAAATGTCAAATATCAAAAGTTCCGCACTAATTATAACACAGCAATCACTTTCCACAACAGCCACTTGATCCGCACTGAATAAATCGCTAACTGTAACTGACTAAGCCGGCCGCTGTTGCTTATACAGGTGTTCCAGAACAATGTTCCATTATTTTGGCGGAGTACCATCATAATTTGTGTAGTTAACAAGCACTCAAACAGTCTAGACGATACTTAACCGCCCAGCCTTTACAAATACACTGCACTGCTCGGCTAGCCGAGAAACGTGTACAACGACGCTCTCGACTGTTCGAGAGTGTTCCGTAATTGTCGTAACACTATAGAAGAAGAACAGTGTAATATACAGAACATTCTGGAGAAAGTGGGCAATGAAGTGCTAGGAAAGAAACGAATAAGTACAGGGTCCGCCTGTGAAGCGGGAAAATTAAAAGTACCCAATTTTTTCATGAAACATTTATTATCAGAATTTTTTTTTACAGATTTGAGTTGAGTAAAGCATGCCATTATTTTACTTTTTAAAAATAACGCCGCTCAAGTGAGAGCCATTTCTGTGTAAACATTCTTCTAATCTTGACCGAAAATTTTCCATCACTCGACGAAGCAGGTCAGGTTGAATCCGTGCAATTTATTGTCTGATATTCGTTTTTAATTCCGGTATGGTGTGTGGTCTATCAATGTACACCCTGCTCTTCAGAAATCCCCAAAGAAAAAAGTCGCATGCGGACAAATCTGGGGATCTTGCAGGCCACGAGATGTCGCCATACCTGGATGTGAGTCCGTCCGGGAAGAGTTCTCTTAAAGCAGCCATGGACACACGAGCAGTATGACTTGTGGCCCCAACCTGCTGGAAAAAATTAATTTCCGGAAACCTAGGGAGCTGTTGCATCAAAAATGTTCTGACCATGTGTGTGTAGCGGTCTGCATTGACAGTTGTGGTGTTTCCTCTATCGTCTTGGAAAAAATATGGCCCAATAATGCCAGATGATGAAACTGCACACCACATCGTAACTTTCGGACTATGTAATGGCTTTTCATGCAACTCACCTGGGTTTCCATCATTCCAATATCGACTATTTTGTTTGTTTACATATCCATTCAAATGAAAATGTGCTTCATCTGACATAAACATGCGGTGAATAAAGTTTTCATCATCATTTACACGTCGCAATATTTCTTCGCTGAAAATCCTGCGAGCCAGCATATCGCCATCTTTAAACTCCTGGATTACTTGAATTTTGTAAGGATGAAAAGATAAGTCTTTATGCAAAATTCGTCGTAACGATGTGTCACTAATGTTTAGTGCGGATGCATGTTTCACTGCAGAACGTTGTGGACTACACGTCAATGCTACTCGAACTCTTCAATGTTTTCCTCTGTTCTTACAGACCTTGTTGCTCCTCTATGCTTTCAGTTTAATGTGGAACCAGTTTCTTCAAACTTTTTCACCCATGACATAATTGCATGAGCGGACGGCACTCTTCCATGTCGTGGAATATTGAAATGATTACGAAACAATCGTTGTACAGAAGTCACACAGTCACCATTCTTATAAAACGATTTTACGCAGAAAGTACGCTGTGCACCGGAACACTGCTCCATGTTTTAAAACATATAATAACAAATGGGATTAAATGTAAAACAACAATCGAAAACCTCCACGTCCTCTCGTGAGCAGAAAATGAACTATTGGACTTTCAAAATTTCCCGCTTCACTGGCGGACCATGTACTTGGAAAAATGTGGAACGAAGAGACAGAGCAAGCGATACAAGAAAAGCAATCACAAAGCTATCACAAATAAGCTACCTTCAGACAAGAATCAGTGAAGATCTGGATATTTATAAACAGAAACGTAATGCTGTGAAATACATTATCTGGGAAGCGCATGATAAATCACAGAATATATATATTAATAATACACAGGACGACATATATGGACGCCAAAATGGTGGCACACAAAATTATGAAACATCTCGACCAAGAAGAGAGGGAGACAGTGCATCTGAATTTGATTGCAAAGAACAAATGGATTGAGCATTACAAGAAACTATACTATGATCTTAATGTTCGCCAAGAAGCTGCAGAAGACATAAGAGGGAACATAGGTGTAGATTCAATAACATCTGAGGAACTAGCACGATCACTTTCGTTCATGAAGAATCGGAAAGCAGATTATTTGGATAGATAAACTTAGAACTGCTAACATTCTGTAGTACATTATTTAAGTTTGCTGCATTTGCTGAATGTGTGCTGAGTGAGGTGTATCATGTTAAAACGTACAAAATTTCCTACTTAAGTTATTGTGTCAGACTCGTAACACATTATTTTTGTATAGGCTTATCATAAGTTTAATTTAAAGTAAATTATGTTGTGTTAAAATTTACAGAATTAAAAACTAAATACTCTATTATTGAACGAGCAAAGCGAGCTCTCAGTTTTGACTCGACAGTTTGGCATTTGTATTTCTGCCTGTCTATCTGTCTATCTACCTGTTAGGAGTATGTCTCACGATAGCTTTTGAACGCATTTTCGTAAAACTTGGCGCGCATGTTCACACTTTTACCTTAGAGACCCCTTTTGTTTTTTAGACTGATCTCCCCCCCCCCAAAAAAAAATACGCGGGCAGGAGGCAAAAATGTGAGGGGATCGAAATTGTGAAAAAATTGCGAAAGACCATGTGGGCTATCAAATTGAAAAGAATTTAAACCACGATATAAATATAGTATTTATTTTTGAAAATTTCAAAACTGTTGGGCGGCCGGGGCCAATTTCAAAAAGTGGGTGAAAATGTTGATAAATTGGCAAAAATTCATGTGAGGTACCAAATTAAAGCGAATTTTAACTAACGTCTGAATGTAGTGTCAAGTTTACAAAAATTTCAAAATTTTTAGACCTTAAGGCCCAAAAAGAGATCAAAAATTTGAAAATCCAGCAGGATGTGAGACTAAAAGGAACTATAACTCAAATGCGAATTTATCGAATTTTTAGTGTTTATTCTATGATCGAGTACTCTATAATTGTTATAGGCTATTACTAAAGAAATAGTTGAGAAATCGGAATTTTTGTAATTTTTCCCGGAATTGAATCATTATGTAATATCAAAATTTATGTAAAATTGTCCTTCGTTCAAATTATTGAGGGAGCTCTGCAGCTCTGGGAGCATATTAATAGAATAATCACTTAACTATTGTTACGTCGGTCTCACGGATCGTCGTATGGTACAGTGGAAACAAAGTACAGTCGTCGTCGTCGTCGTCGTCATCCTTTACGGCTTAGGCTAGTAGCCGTAAATTTCAGTCTCAATGGAATTCATTCAACCTTCGCTTACGGGGTCTTCCCACTCTTCTCTTCCCCCTTGGATGATAGTCAAGAGCTCTTCTTCAAAATCTAGTTGGATCCATTCTCTTTACGTGCAATCGCCACTCCGTTTTACAAAATACAGACACCAATGAAATCACCGATTACCAGCTTCAGTGAATCACAAATGACAGTTTGAAATCAACAAGACACTGTCATACAGTAATTCAAGTTAAATTTATCCGCACGCAATATAATGTCAACTATTAAGAGTTCCGCATTAATTATAACACTGTAATCACTTTCCACAACAACAACTTGATCCGCACTGTATGAATCGCCAACTGTAACTAACTTCTCACCCAGCCGCTGTTGTGTATTTAGAGGTTCCATAATAATTTTTCTATCCTTTTACCGGCGTGCTAGCATAATTTGCGTAGTTACAACAAGTGCTCTCAAACAGTCTGGGAGGTATTTTAGTGCGGCCTTGACTGAGACATTTCACCTGCTTGGCTAGCCGAAAAACGAGTGGAAGGAAGCTCTCGACTCTTCGAGAGCGTTCCTTATTAGTCGTGACACTATAATTAATCAATTTTTAATTACCGAAGTTAAATGAACCACACTATCGTGCAATCCTAATGGAAAATTTCGTTACACCCTTAACGTTTAATCTTCTACTTCATCCCTTGTGTAAGGTGAAAGATATAGATTTCACAATCATATAACATTCAACATGTAACATGTAACATAGGCCTATAACATTAAAAAACAATCTAACAAAAAGTGTAAACCATACTAGTTTACTGTGTATTAGATGCTAATTCAGTAGAACATGAAGTTTTTTTAGTAAAATAATCCATATAGTTGGTACACCTGCGATAACGGAATGACATCTTAACGAATGTGTTACTAAATATAGAAATAAAAATGCCAGCCATTTTAATAGGACCATCGTGAACGTTTTAAACTTAACGCCCAATAACATATTTTCGCAAGCGCTTGTACAGTTTAGAAAGAAGCAATAACGAAAATCAGATTATGAAGTCTTGTATCGGTGGCACTAGGGGTAATCACATGAATATATCCTTACAGCTGATTCAGGGCGGGGGGATCTCAGCGTGATACCCCAAGACGACGTTTTTTTTTATTAACTGCGGCTTAATTCAATCGAAGAGAGAAAGAGAGAGATGTCAACGCCATCCTCTGGCTAAATATGGAACTAAAAAGCAGGTCGCTTATCAAAGTCTACATCTACAATAAATTACATGACGTCACCAAGAGATATATGACGATTGTTCAATCCGTGTTTTTTCTTGTTTTTATTCAATTTTATTTTATATTCATGTTTTGTTTTTAATCCGTTCGAAACGAACACATTATTTAAGTTTAAATAAATCAGTTTACTTATCAACTCCAAAAAGCAATGTGTGCATTTCAAAGTAGTGTAATTTCAAATGTATTTTATCCAGCAATGTAATATAAGAGCGCAAATTATCTTAATTATTTTAATTGTTTCTGTATTTGTGTTATTGATTTCTGCCAGTTATTTGTATACACTGTAAATGTTCAGAAAATTATTATTTCAGAATATATTTTTCAAGAGTAGGAAACAAGACTGTATCCTATCTCCAGTTATAGAACAGGGTGTCCTTATCTGGAGTTTTGAAGAATGTCAGTAATAAAATAATAACTTTAACATTAATACTATTTCAGTACAAAATAAGATTTGATGCGAAAACTTACAAACCTCTAGTCTGTAAGCTCACGGC
The DNA here is from genome assembly GCA_034769895.1 of Magicicada septendecula. Lineage (NCBI taxonomy): Eukaryota > Metazoa > Arthropoda > Insecta > Hemiptera > Cicadidae > Magicicada > Magicicada septendecula. The sequence continues at coordinate 425,891,948 of CM068373.1, read as the reverse complement.
CTCTAGGCTCACAGACTACAACGATAATCTACACGAAAAACCCGTGGATCAACACTTATTGTAGAAAAAATTTAAAAAGCGCGAATCTTCCACCAGACTATGAGGATTACCTGATAGAATTGTGTTGTGATTAACATCGTTATTCATTCATTATTCAATGACGCTATTTTAGTCCACATTGGGTTAAACTACCCAAAATATATCCTTGAATACAAAAATTTAATTTCACATAGCCCCTACTGTTTGAAACTTTTCAATTATGTGAATTACGGACTTGTTTGTAATACTGTGGGCGGGGTTTGTGGGTCAAGAATCTCTCAGTCGATCCACTGAGGATGCCGTATCATTACTATGGGCGAAACGTTTGATTTCAAGAGAAATAAAACAAGGCGTGTTAAATCGAAAAGCTGTGTTGTTATTAACGAAAAACAGGAAAGCTAAGGAGCGAGATTGGATAACCATATGTTACATTCATGTGTATAATAATTCATATTGAAATTAATGAAATCCATATATAATAATTATTATTGTTACTTTATACCATTTTTACTTCCATGTTCCGTAAGGAAATGGAAGTATGGTGATCGCGAAAAAAATCAAGTTCGAAATAAGGGCTGATTCTGATTGTACTACCCTCAAAACATGAAGAAAAGTCGTTTTCCGAAAAGTGCCTCTGTGTGTGTCTGTGTGTAGAACTTTTTCTATGGCGAACGATAACTGCCGTAAATTCAAACAGAATCGAATAATTTTTTGTATATGTGCCAGAGTTGTAGAGCACTCAAGGGCTATTGATTTTGGTGAAGGTCGGTTAAGGGGGAGGGGTAGCTTACCTGCAACGTTTTACGTTTTAACAAGAGTAAAGTAGTTAAAAATTCATTTAAACTTTTTCAAACATGGTAATTGGTAAATGGTAATTGTTAAAAATAAAATAATTTTGTTCCCAGGCAACCAGGTTGTTCGGTTAGGAGTGGGAGGGTAGTTTACCTGAATTGTTTTGTGTTTTAACAAGAGTAAAGTACTTAATTTTAATAAATAAATGCCCCAAAAATAAAGTCATATTAAACCACTTTAAAATGGTAAAAGAGATAATTATAAACGGAGTGGGTAGTTGAAGGGGGAGGGCATAATTTTTCTTTGAAAATTGCTGTGCTGATATCGAGTAAAGTACTAATAATTAATTTTGAAGGATAAGATACCTTATGATTATCTGCATAGTTCAGATTCTTTATAAGAATAAAGTACCTAATTTTTATAGATAATGTGATTCGAAAATAGCATTAACTTAAACGACTACCGCATAATAACAAAAATATCTATATATAGTGAAAATAGTAGGCGATACTTTCTTTGGAAATTATCGAACCGAATTCAAGTAAACGATTTTAAAATATAAATCTTTGAACGTGGAAGTCATGTATGGTTCTCCATACCAATATTGTAACATGACATATGAACCCAAAGATTTCAGTAACCTAAAATACTTACACATGTCAATAATCGAGTCAAAGAGACAAACCAAGTAATTTATCTAACATGCCAAGCATTAAAACTACATGAGCTACCTATCGCCAAAGATGAGCTCACAACAATAAGAGTTCATAAACTGATGGTAACTAGCAAGTGAAATGACATTATAATAAAAAGAAGATGCACCACACAATGATTGTACCACAGTAACCAACAACCCAATAGTTTTCGGTCAGTGAAGAATCAATTGAAGTAATCAGTGAAGAATCAATGAAGGATCAATTGAAATAATCAGTGAAGAATCAATGAAGAATCAATGAAGAATCAATGAAGAATCAGTGAAGAACCAATGAATAATCAGTGAAGAATCAGTGAAGAATCAATGAAGAAACATACTACGAGAAGGACACCTAACAACCATGGCATAAAGTATAGATTCCAAGAGCCAGTCAACTATAAATTAACATCTTACCCGTATATGCAATAACTAAACAACCTACAGATTAAAGAGATGGACAAGAAATGACTAAATGAGATGACCAATATACAACAAATAATGTTATAAATGAATAGGACAAGATATGTTATAAAAAGAATGAAAATAACCATACTGTTTATTGAATAGAAGCTGTAAATAAAAGCATAGTAACATGTTATGCACAGCACCAAAGTAACATAAAGAAGTATCAAATTTGTCTCAGAATAATAGCAAATATCAGTCAAATAGTCTAACAATCATGTAAGACAAGAAAAGGAAATAACTAAAGATTATTAGTTATCATTAATAAAACCAAACTTAAGAAAATAAGGTTAAAAGAATACAAATGTGTATCAACCTAACATACACATTGTTGGCACAAATGACAAAATCACATAACCTAAGACGTAGGTACTGTTCACCTAAATTCACAACTAGCAGTAGGAAAAACCTACCCAAACCAAAATGTTTTATGTGTTAAACCAAGTAGAAATAATAATCTTTCTACAGGTACCAATATAAGATACCCAAGATAAGTTTTAAATAAGAATATAAGCAAATAAAGTGAACCAAAACCAACCAAAATGGAATTCACTATATAAAACCTGAATAAAACCATACTATAAAACCAAATAGAAACAAAAGATCAATGTCTATACCACAAGTAGAGTGTAATACCACTACTGTAATAGCATAAGAAGATTATGAGAAAGCACATAATGTATTATAATAGTAATTAAGAACACCTGTCATGTGACACCAGGTGTAAGTAATGTTATTTAATCATATACAATGTGGAACAGACTAGTGTCAATGTGGAACAGACTAGTGTACTAAAAACACCAAGCCCATTACAGAGATACTATTATTGTTCAACTATTACAACTAAATAATAATGACAAAAGAGCTAAAAAATACCAAATAAGAGTGACATTAAGTATGCATCTCATAATGCAAAATAGAGACCACATTATTAACAAGAAATGACAAGGAATACATAATATTCCAATTAGCAAATATTATCAGTAGTTAAAACCATTTATTATTATCGACTGGAGCCGTACGGAAAGTGCATAAATACTTTCTGTTATGTAAAATATGTAAATACAAATATAGGAACATAGGCTAAGACAATGGTAGTTTAAGAAATGTATTTTGTCAGTAGTTTTAAGTAACTAGCAACTAAGAAGTGTAAAGGAACTTGGAAGGCATGCCCTCAAGTGGGTATGAGTGCCATTAAATAGTCTTAATCAAAAATTAAATACAAATAATAGTGTATAGTGAATGGTGAAAATCACAAACATTAACTTCCTTGATAATGGACCAAAGCACACCATGAGTGGACTCCAAATAAAGAGCCGAGTGTTACCAATCCAGTGACATGCTCAGATTTAAAATCTAAGCAATATTAACAAAGTTATTACAATTAAAAGGAATTCATGTCAAATTGAGCAAACATTTATACTCTTGACACCAAATACCCCACGCCAACTTCAACAATTGAAATAATTCGCCGGGGGAGTATGTACATCAAATTAAAGATCGTCAGCCAATCAAATCCAAGAAATTAACAAAATTTTGGACGATCGCAAAACGGAACGGCAGAGCGATTCTGCGTTCTCGTCACTTTTTAATCAACATCAGAAGGGAACAGACGACTAAAAAACAGAGCAAAAAGTCAGCTGATCATATGATTTGTGCGCGTCACCGATGTAAACAGTGTAACCTAACCTCAAATTGTGATAGCGTAAATACTTTAGTATCAGTGGTGTGATGTGTAACAGTGCGTAACAAGGATTGCTCAGTGTATAATCCAGAGCAATTCCGGGATTTAAATTATAAATATAAGGGAGTACAAGTGATTATTACATTCTTAGTTAAGAAATGAAAAACGATATAGTCGAAACATTTTCAAACAATGATCCTAGGTTAAGATGTATTCATGATGTTATCTAATCAACAGTAATGACAATCCTCAGATATTTGAATATGCTAATTTTACTAATTTATTAAACTTTCAATTAATTTTTATGTACGAATACTCCGTGTGACTTAACCACACGTAATGACAGTTGTCAATTATTACATACAAATCGAATTAACCAGTATTCACCAATGACCGAGACTTGTCAACTGGTAGATTAATTAACGAAAGTTAATAAAATATTTCAATGCTATGTATGTTTTATGATTTAGGAAAGGAATTTACTATTATAACCATTTCAATGTTTTTATTTACTATGAATAATAACCAAGGTTGTTAAGATACATGGTTACTTACAGCCATGCAACTATCTTTATGTAGAACCAAGCAATGAATCAGATGTTTTAATAAATAACACTGCTTCAATATATAATATTATTGTTCATTTTAATTATCTTATCAAGAATTATTTTAACTTTAATTAACTTTCTTTCAACCATTTATTATCAATTGAATTTAATAAATCTGCTAACCTGTAATGTCCAGAACAGACACATGGTTATTATTTTGTATGTTAATTATAAGTGATGACTAAATTTTAGTCATCATCAAACTATTTAATAACGATTGAATATTAGTTCTATTCAATGTTTTGGTATTCTGTCAGCTCAAAGAATCCACGAAGGTATTAAATTAATTTTAACCAAAAAGAACATTTAGATAAATTAACTTTGTAAACAGTTCTGCCACCCTGAGGCAAATTTTATAAAACTAAAAGTCTCATGTTACTTATTCTGAATTTTATTATAAATGATACTTCAGATTATTCAAAGAGAGCACATTAATTGAATAAAATATTATTTGACACAAGAAAACGAAGTCAGTCAGTTTATTTCAATAGACTAAGTTGAAAACAGGTGAATGAATTTCATTGGTCAACTCGACAAGCAGCGGCGAATACAAACACGGTAAGTCCGTATACAAATTGGATTGTGATATCGACCCTGCAAGTTCGACAAGACTCACCAAGTAAGTGATTGTTAATGCAAAATATTTGTGTTTTCAGTGCGGAACAAACACCACCATTTCAACGAGTCGACGGAAGAACATCCGTATAAATAAACTAACCGAAGTAGAAAATTACTTCGATAAATAATTTCAGTGCATCAACCGGACTTATTCAAGTTGGATTCAACGCTATGTTGAATTGAACCGGATAAGTCAATAATAATAAAATATTAAAGAAAAGTTATTGCAAATTTTAAACAAAAATAAACGGGAAGTTAGCACCCCAGAACCCCAAATAAAAACATTCATCAAGATAATTTGTTTTACTACAAATTGACGCATACAACGTGAGGAATAAAAACCTACCACAAGCGGTTTTATTATAATATGTAATAATGTTTTGGGCAGTACTTCAATTATTAGAAAATTTTTTTGGACATTTGGACATTATTGTTAATCCGTTGTAAGCTTATTATAAAATAATAGTATTTCTACTCTTAAACAGTTTATGTAAATAACCATATCTAACATGGGTTGCTAAAGTAACTCTAAATTATTGCCAGGCACATGTCACTGAGGTTTGCGAACCAGTGGCAGAGAACACAATACTCTGTAATTGGAGGTGGGGGGGATCAGAGGGCTCAATCCCCATCCCGCCAGAGATATTAAAAGATTCAGTAAAAATTCCATAATTACCTAACGTAGTCTTATTTCTAAACCAATTGCATGTGTTAAAATAAGGCTTTAAAATCTGTAGAAATAAATCGAATTACAATATTTGTAAATTAATAAAGTCAAAGTTTTCTTAATAATTACAATCACTCAACATTTGGTAAATAACGTCTGTATTTGAAGCCTTAAAAACAATTGTGCACGAAAAGGAGGCAGAGTCTATTAATCTGCCTGTATCTATTTTGCCAAACACATTTCGGCTTACTGGGTTGTCTTGTTGTCTATGTCATGATCCCTATATTCTAATATCTCTGTGGTTTGAACCGCCGCCTTGCACAGGTAAACTATCAGTTTCTTCAGTTTAATTCTGAAAAATTAGAAGATTCTAATGCTGGATTTTACATAAAAAATAGCATACTGTTACGAAGGTCTCCTTGATCGTCGTATGGTACAGCGGAAAACAAAATACAACACACCAGTGAAACCACTAAAAAAACAGCTTTAATTATCAAAATTAATAGTTTGTAATCAACAAGTTATTCAACAACATTGTACTCACACAATAATTCAAGTTAATCTGTCCACACAAATAATAATGTCAACTATAAAGTATTCCGCACTATAATCACTTTCCACTATTACACCACTTGAGACGCACTGTCTAAATCGCCCGAGATACAACTGAAAACCAAGCGGCAGGTGTGGGCTATTTATAGTCTGCAGGGTTCCATAATATGCGTCCTTATAACAAACGCTTGAAAATTCTAGAGGATACTTCAGCGCGGCCTTGGCAGAAACACACACAGGAAGGGCTAGTCGAGAAGCTTCTACGAATGATACCATCGAACGCATGAGACGTTTCGCATAGGCCCGCCTGCCTTTTCTGAACGGTCATCTGCGCCGACCCAGTGCATGAATTACCCCCACTTTCAAGTATAGCTAAGTTTTGTAGAGAGAAGAGAGGGGATACAACCAGGGCCGCTGAATAGGGAAGGGCTGTCTCACTACTTTTATGTTTCCACTGCCGCCACGGTACTCGGTGGCGTGGAGGGCGGACAGTGCCTTGACGTCACCACTCAGACAACTCGAGTCTTGCGCGTGTTCAGTCAGTAGCGTTGTGACATCTGTCAGCTGTGTTTGTTGTGAATCGAAGATGTTTATGTTGTACAGTTATTGTTGTCTTATGAGTGGTGTAGAGAAATATTTGTGTTGTGATTTGCAAGTGATTAAATTACGAAAATGAGTTGTTGTGCGGTCGCAACGTGCAATAATTATTCCCGTAAGACAAAGAAACTGGGAATTGACGTTGTATACCACTGTTTCCCTAAAGATCCTGAAACTGCAAAGTTATGGGTGTTAAAGTGTAAACGGTTGGACTCAATAAACTGTAAGTACGCTCATATTTGTAGCAGCCATTTTGCGCCAACAGATTATTGTGATGACATGAAAAACCGATTATTAGGGTTGCCACAAAGGAAGATATTGAAAGTAACCGCAGTCCCTTCTTTAAATTTGCCCTGTAAAACTGACCAAAATGAAACCGCATCGACTGTTTTAAGAGAAGAGCGATTTAATAATAGACGGACTCGGTTGGACGCTTTGGAAAGAATTGAACATTTAAGCCCTAAAAAGCCGCGTCCAGAATCTAGTGACATTAGTCCTGCACTAACTGAGACCGGTCCAGGCAATGATAACTGTAATTGTGAGATCTACAACCTCGTGGTAGAAGAGAACGAATGTTTAAAAAAAGCTGTTGTTGATTTAAAAAAAACAAATAGATTTGTTAAGAAAAGAGAGGCGAATGCTTTTGAGGAAAATCTCACGGAAAACAAACAACCATTGTATGTTAAGTAAAAAAAGAGCTGGCGGAATTAAAGAATTAAAACAAAAAATAGTACAATTGAAACGTGAAAATATACAAAAGTCAAATATGATCACCTCAGTTAACAAAATCTTTACACCGACTCAGCAAAAAGCGTTAGCTGTAAAAGGAAACGTTCGATGGACAAGTGAAGACGTGTCACGTGCTATAATGATCAGGGCCTTGTCTCGTAAATCATATGATTTTTGGAGAGAAACTGTTGGTTTTCCTTTGCCATCTGCCGCCACATTGAGTCGATGGTGTGCAAAATTTACTTGTTTGCCAGGAGTTCTGAATAATGTACTGACGTTAGTCTCCAAGTGCTGCGAAAACTTATCAGTAGCCGAAAAGTTGTGTGTGTTAAGTTTTGACGAGATGCACATCGACAGCAAAGTTGTCTACGATGTTGGCTTGGACCAAATTCTCGGGCCACATTCAAAAGCCCAAGTAGCTCTTGTTAGAGGTTTAGTTTCTAGGTGGAAACAGCCTGTGTTTTTTAACTTTGATGTTACAATGGACAAGTCGTTAATGTTCATAATCATTAGTGCTATTGAATCTAAAGGAATCAAAGTTTGCTCTATTGTATCCGATTTGGGAGGTTGTGGTACACTGTGGAAGGAACTTGGCGTATCCACCACGAGCACGTTCTTTACCAATCCATCAGACAGTAAAAGAAAAGTATGGGTTTTCGCTGACATGCCACATTACCTGAAGCTGTTGAGAAACCATTTTCTTGATGAGGGACTAGTCTTGGAAAACGGTACGGAAGTAAATGTTGACATTTTAGTCGATGTACTAAAAAAGGACACAGGAGAGATTAAACTGTGCCATAAACTTGAGCCATCTTTTTTAGCTTTGAAAGGAAACGAAAGACAACGAGTTGGGCCAGCTAAAGCAGTATTCTCCAGAACTACCGCTAAAGCAATACAGATGCTAAACGGTAATAAAGAAGTAGCAGAATTTTTTGAATTGGTAGATTCCTTTACCGACGTTATGAACGCAATATACCGCACTCTTCTAACTCACCCTATGAGAGCTGGTTTTGGTACTAATTTGGTACCAATCTGAGAGCTTGACCTTGAAACAGTTCCGACAGGACATATGAATATATGAATAATATATAATATATTAAAATATGATCCGGTATAAAGTAATCCAAATAGTCACCTATAGAGTAACGACACGATATTTTTAAGTTGACAATTAGCTGTTGTCCTTGCCAGCTGTCGTCAAGGTCAAGCTCTCAGATTGGTACCGGTGTGTATACAACTTCCCGCGCGCCGTGAGACAGCCCTTCCCTATTCAGCGGCCCTGGGATACAACGCTACAACGTTCTCTGTCTCACTTCCATATTATTTCCGTCTCCGTCACACACATGCTTCTGTTGTTCTCGCCAGTCTTGTTGCAGCCGATGTTCACGGTATGAAACACTGCACAAAACTGTTCTGCGCATGTGCGAAGTGAATGAAATTTCTGTTAGCCTGGCAACGAGGTATTTGTCTACTGCGCATCGAGACCCGAGTGTTCAATTTACATCGTCCTGCCTCTAACATTGTTGACGCATGTCAAGTGTCACGTACGCACACAAACATTACAGCTGGGATAGCCGAGAAACGTGTAGAGCGTTCTGTAATTGCGTAACACTGCTTTAACACAAACTATACGTTCTTTATAATATGCTTGGGACGACGTCATTAAATTAATGTGAAAAGGGGTAATAAAACTGGGTTTTACAACATGTCTTCTGAAAGACTCACTATCAAAGATTTGTTAAGAATACAAGTTTAGAAATAAAGTGATTCCTAATGAGATTCAGATTTATTAGCTTTAACTTGAGTAACATTTAATTAAGATTGTTATGAATTGTTATTTTGAAAATAGCGCTTTCAAATATTTTTGCAGCCTTTATACTTCACGTTGGTTTGCTCAAAAAACTTTGACGGAAATATAATAATACTTCACGTACAAACGCATTTATAACATTATAAGGGAATAATCCTGTATTTCTCATTTGTCCCCCCCCACACACACACACACACACCAAGGAGAAGCTGCTTGTTACTCCACTAGCACGAAGTATTTGTTTGGAAACTATTTTGCCGCGTTCGATGTACAATTCTCTAAATTCCACGTATTTTAAGTTCTTCTTAGTACCGTAAATTCCCGATTATTCGGGACGAAAGGCATAGTTCGCGAACTAACCGCCGTGGCAGATCAGAACAAGATAGAAGAGGGAGGAACTTAATTGGTTATTCTGTGGAAAGAATAAAATCCAAAAATACTGAAAGAAGATAGTTACTGTAGATAGAATCTGACACGAAAAACAGCGCTGACTTAACGTAGGATATTTGCTTATGAGTTGAGACGGAGCAGAGTACAGATGATAAGTAATTTTGGAAAAAATTCGGGCTTAAATTATAATAAAATTATAAATCACTTCGCCACAATAACCACTTGAACGCACAGAGTAGTCGGCCGACAATAACTGAACTGAGCGTCGCTGAGTACTTGTATTTATACCCCGCTGACGTTCCAGAATATTCACTAACAGGCGTCTACTAGAAAACACTAGAACGTAATTCACTGCGGTCTTGATACAAAAGTCGATGATAAACTAATAGACTATAACAAACAATAACTAACTAATTAAACTAACTATAAAGCAAATTATAGTCTATAATATTCTACTGTTTTACAATACTATTTAAGTGAAACTCGTATTATCGTGTAAACCTATCAAGTTAATCTAATTCAAGTCACCTTCATATAACTGTATTACGTCTTATTAATGTATTTTTTGTATAACAGTGAAGTTTACTATAATAAATATTATACCTATCGTCACATGACGATGAAAGTTCTATACGTTTATTTTTGTTTAAGAGTATATTGTTACGTAATGCGAAAAAGGTGATACGTAATACGAAACGTTCTACCCGTTTCTCGAATATTCCAGCTGTAATGTGTGTGTGCGAACATAATGCTGCTACTCTGCGGTGAAAGACAATTACGCGTCAACTATCGGGTCTATACCAGACCGTACCTGTCCGCGCGTGCTGTGTTCAAGGCCGCAGTGAATTACGTTCTAGTGTTTTCTAGTAGACGCCTGTTAGCGAATATTCTGGAACGTCAGCGGGGTATAAATACAAGTACTCAGCGACGCTCAGTTCAGTTATTGTCGGCCGACTACTCTGTGCGTTCAAGTGGTTATTGTGGCGAAGTGATTTATAATCGTGAGGGACAATTGTAATAAAATTGTCGTTTTATATTAGTTGGCATTTTATTGCGTGTGAACAATTTTTATTTTATTTGTTGTAAGAGACTATCTTGTTGATTACAAACTGTTTAATTGTGATAATTAAAGCTGGTGATTAGTGACTTAATTGGTGTCTTGTATTTCGTTTTCCACTGTACCATACGACGATCAGTTAGACCGTCGTAACAATATGATTGACAGAAAATGTTCGAGCATTATCTGAAGTTTTGGGTTAATCATGGATATTGTCACCTCTACCACTTCGCAATACCTCGTAAAATAGGTAAATGGCTGTAGTACTTATACGAGGGCTATTTGAAAATTAACCTCCGATCAGCAGGTACAGAAATACTAAAATATGAAAGAATATTTAGTTACATACAAAAGTTATATACACCAAATCATCATCATCATTATCATCGTCATCACCACTCTAAGGACTAAGCCCTAACCTGTTCCGGAACCCATCTCCTCCTCGATCTACCGACATCTCTCTTCCCAGTAGGGTGATAACCCAAGGCAGCCACAAGAAGACGGATATCAGGCATGCGGTTCAAGTGTTCTACCATCTCCTTCTGCGGTCTTCAATCTTCTGGTGTAATGATACGATGTTTAAATTGCGTGTAACATCCAACGTTCCTTCTCCGATCCAAGAAAGAACAACCTTGCGTCCCACTTAGAAATTTCATTTCGGCTGCCTCAATCCTCTGCACGTCCCTTTTACTAAGAGTCCATGTCTCACTAGCGTACAGCAATGTGGGGACAGCCACAGTTTCATAAAACTTCATTCGGGTATCCTTCCGTGTTTTATTTTTCAGGTACCTATGAATCGTTCCACAGATGGATCTAAATTTCGTTAGCTACTATCCCAATCAATTATATAAACATGTGGATTGCATTTATACATAATCAACACCAAGATACAGACAGTTATACCAGATGTTGTTCATCGTTAAAAAGCACTGCCGCAGTATCAAACAAGATCATTAATAAGATCTTCATTGCTGTCGAAACACTGGTTATTCAGCCGGACCTCGATCTAGGCGACAAGTTAACGCTTCTGCTCGGATATAGTTTGGCGGTGTACCAATCGCCGACAGAGCAGGCCCACGACCGTCCGCTATTCCCGTCTGTGCAGTTCCCTGACGTACGAGCCTTCCTTTCAAGAAAACGGAGTCTGCCCTCTAACCCATACAGGTGGGTGCCCGGCGAACGGAGTCGACCGTTTAATACTCGTATCGATGACTCGGCGGTGTCTTACAACTTTTAATCCAACGGTAATTGACCGGGAGGATCCCCCCTCCCACACGGGGTCGATTGAGACAACGTTCCGGACGATAACGGCAGCGTAGGAGTCTAATAGAGACTTCTTGCCGTTTGTCGAAAATCGATAAGGAAAGAAACATTCCTCAAATTCTATACGGTACTAGTCCTTCCTACAAGATCTATAAGGTTTAGCGTTTACTGTATTATTACATTACTAGTGTTACTCTATTTAAAAAAAACGTAATAGGGTAATCAGGATTATGTAACAATTATTCAACGCAGATCGTTCAAAATAGTGAGCGAGTTCTCCAGTTCAGGGAGCATATTAGTTACTGTTGTTATTGTTATTGATATTCATTAAATAAGGAAATGCCTTTGCCATTTTAACTGTATCCATTGCCAAATCTATCCATATAAATAGTAGTTAGGAGTTTGTATTAATCTAACTATCACCATTATTTAACTCAGTACTTCGTATGTTACTTTCTTAAATATCTTAGTCTGTTCTAAGATTATTATAAACAACAGCACTTTAGAAAAAGTGAGCCGTTTTATTCGGCTGTGCAGTAAGCTATGAATCTGAATATGATATAAAAGAGAAGATGAAGAAATTTAGGAATGTTTGTAGTACGATTCATAGAAATCTTAGATATAAAACAAGACACAGCACAAGGATTAAATTTTATAAGCCAATTGCAATACCCGCATTGATTTATGCGAGTGAGGCGTGGGTCATGAGAAAAAAGGAATGCGGCAAGATTCAGAGTGCTGAAACGCAGTTTCTTCAAAGTACTTTAAGCTATACATTGTAAGATAGAATAAAGAATGAGGATATCAGATCAGAACTCGAAGTAGAGGACATAAATGAAATTATTTCAGCTTACAGAAAACAATGGTGGGATCATCTTCAAAGGATTGCCGAAAGCTGCACTGAACTATAAAGCCATTTGTACAAGAGATGTGGGGTCGTCCGACTGTGATATGGGTGCCGGAACAGGTTTATATAACTTAATCCTTGGAGTGAAGAAAAAAGAGAAGAAGATTCAGTATGTTACAAGTCAGTTACTGCAGTCAGGTGTGTGTGTGTGTGTGTGTGTGTGTGTGTGTGTGTGTGTGTGTGTGTGTGTGTGTGTGTGTGTGTGTGTGTGTGTGTGTGTGTGTGTGTGTGTGTGTGTGTGTGCAGCACTCCAGAGATAAAGGACGTTTGTATATTGTGGACAACGGGGGAAGCCTTCATCACATTAAGCACACCAACTAATACTACGACCATTTAACAACATAAATCGTTTAAAAATACAACAGTCTATTTCTGTCACCGTTGTATAAACAGACTAAACGAGGTAGTGGTGTTTCTTATTCATCGCATCCCCCACCCTCGCCGTCACCGAGGGTTTACAAAACTACCCCCTCGTCGGATTAAAAACGACACTTTAGGAAAGCGTCGACACTTAAAGAACTAACTGTTCGTTCAGGAAATGGGAAAAGGAGTGGCCGAATAAATTATTCACAACTACCCTTTGGAATGTAGCAGACTGTGATTGGTCGGAACGTAGGCGTGGTCTGGTCTTGGTTCCGGTTAAATCAACTCTATAGGAAATCCGCTCTGTGCTGCGGAAAGATTTGTGCACATGTAAGCTATTTAAATTTCCTAATGTTAAGTAATAACGACAGTCAACATTTTGCTAACTCTGTTTCCCAGTCTTCCTGCCGCCTGTTTCGTATTTACTCCCTCTCTCTCCTCCGTTTGTTTGTTTATTCACATATGCAATAACTGATCGATTTAATATAATAATGTGTGAAGTAATCAATTTTGTGACTGTCAGAAATTTGACTTCCTTTTTCTATATTTTTATATCTTATAAAACTAAAACAATGATTCTCAAAACGGTCAAATCGTTCCCGAAGAGGAGACGGGATACTTCCAAAAGAAGGGCGTGAGAAACTTGTAGTATTAATTTTTTGTTAACACTACCTAAAGTAAGTATTTCCAGAGAAATAACACAGTTTTTTTTATCATATCAGATGATTTTAGTACTAAACCTTTTCTGTTATACCCATATTTTTACGAATACTGTTTGGAGGAGATACGGAATTTCCGATATATGGGATATAATATTTTGTGGTGTCTAGACAGAGATGTGGTCTAGCATTGAAAAATTAAATTAAATCAGACCGCAATATTAGATTTGATAAGGTTATGGCGGTACCTACTGTGCTGTTTGGTGCGGAGCCATGACCTCTGTGAAAGTCGGATGTAAATAAATTCACCGCGACAGAAATGAGGTTTTTATGAATGGTCAAAGGGTGCTTATGCGTCTCTATTGTTTGAGTAAAAGATGATGATTGTAAGAATATATGGAGGGAGCATGTTCTTCGCATGGAAAAGGACTTTATACTAAAGACAGAAAATTTATATACTCCAAAGGGTAGTCGTAATGTACGTAGGCCCTGACAATTATGGTATGATTTTTAATTCACCCTAAAATATTTTTAAATTTACAATACATATAAAGCTTCTGAAATCCAAATAGGTGTCTACAGCTACTCCAGGATTGAAGAAGAAGAAGAAGAAGAAGAAGAAGAAGAAGAAGAAGAAGAAGAAGAAGAAGAAGAAGAAGAAGAAGAAGAAGAAGAAGAAGAAGATGATGATGATGATGATGATGATGATGATGATGAGAAATAAGGAGAAGAAGAATAACAGCAAAAATAACTAGAGAAGTTATTAGAGTAGAAGAAGCAGAAGAACTAGAAGAAGTAAGAAGCAACTTCTTAAGAGAAGTAACTTAAACTACAATTTAAATTATGACAATTATTTTGAATTTAATACTAAAACTTATCAGAAGTTTAATTAAGAAAGTTGTGTTAGTGGTTATAATCATAAACAGAATTATCGCTGTTGCACACCACTATAGAAAAATTATTCCGATTTAGCGCTTTCAAGCTTCTCAGCTCATCGTCAGATCATATTTCCGATCTGACGATGAGCTGAGAAGGTTGAAAGCACTAATCGGAATAATTTTTCTATAGTGGTGTGCAACAGCGATAATTATGTTTGTGATTATAACCACTAAAAGGCTGAAAGCGCTAATCGGAATAATTTTTCTATAGTGGCGTGCAACAGTGATAATTCTGTTTGTAATACTAAAACAGTGGCTTACTGTGGGAACCTGAATAGGTCGGCAGTGGAATTGCTGGACACGTTTCAAACAAAATTGCTTAGGAGGAGTGCAAGCCTAATTTGTGAACACGGGCTATGGCGGCGGCTAAAAATAGAAAATTGTATGCACCATATGATGACCTCAGCATGACCTCCTTTTCCTCAGCATGACAAAGATGTCACAAGGCTGGGTCACGTCCTAAGAATGGAATACAGCAGGACATTCAAAAAACTGTACAAGGGTGTTCCTGGTGGAGTTCGAACAATTACGATATGTTTTGTCATGTTATCTATCCTTTAGTCAAAGTCGTAGTTACGCTGTATGGAACCACGTATCAGCAGAATTGGCGGTTGCACGCCAGCTCTATTCTCGTACGTCTTGCTTCTGTTCGCGATCGATTAGCCGGCTAAGCTACGAATATGGAGGTGAATCCATTCTCCGGGTCACTCGCATTTCTGTGATTTAATCCTCTAAAGCTGAAGATCTGAAGTACTCCAAGGTACCTCCTCAAGACTCCCGTTAGCCAACGTTATTCGCATACTAAACAGTATTTTTTATATGGCATTGTAACAATTTTTTTTAATATCATCACAATTCTTTATAAAAAGTAAACTTACAATACAACATATATGAAACATCCAGTTCAGAGTATGACAACTGAAAGATGACATAATAAAAAAGAATTAATAGCAAATTAAATGCAGTTTTTGTAGAAGGTCAACTGAAAGTCCACAAGAGAAGGAATGACAAACGGCCGGAAAAAATGAATATGGGAATTGCATACTCAATCACGAAACCCGCCATTCTGGGCCTAACCTTGTGAGTCAGTCACAAGCCAGGACAAAAGGCGAGTTATGTGGGAGTAACGCTTCTCAAAAAACCCTCGGCCCAGCTGGCTCCGGCTGGTGGCACCTTATGAGCTCCCCTTCCCAAGGGTGATACGGTAAAATCATTATGGCATTTTCAGAGGAGGAAACGACTTTCGGAACGGCGCAGTAAGACACTTTATGAAATGTAGTAGACGCAACCCCACTGCCGTAGTAAAGGGAATGGCAACCTGAACAACGAGTCCTGCAGTTCGGAGGCGGTGAGGTTGGCAGTCCCACCACTTGCGCAGCGCTAGTAACGCGGCGAAGGTGCATTCCGATTACTGAAATGTTCCTAGTTAAAATGGCCGATTGGATAAAATATTGAGAGCGATGTATGAAACGACTGTATCAGGTAACCGCAACAGGTCTTTTCCCCTAAAGGTTAAAGAAGAAGATGAAGGAGAAGTAGTAGTAGAAGAAGAAGAAGAAGAAGAAGAAGAAGAAGAAGAAGAAGAAGAAGAAGAAGAAGAAGAAGAAGAAGAAGAAGAAGAAGAAGAAGAAGAAGATACACTCAATCAAAGATTACACCAAAAATAAATAATTGTTTTCGTATATTCAGACTTAACGTTGGCCGAACTCAGACTACCAAAGCAAACGTTGAATTGGCAAACTAAAGACAGAGCACAACCGAGAAAAATTGGAGAGAAGATCTAGACAAAGATATGAATGAGAAGGGTGCCTTATTTTGAATGTCTTATTGAGCGATGAAGAATGTGGAGACTACAAATGGGAAGACTTCAGAGAACGTTATAAATCGATCTGTAATGATAACTATTCTCTTTCTTCTTCTACCGGCACAATACCTGCTGCGTCTTCAAAACCTGGCTTGCTTGCTATCTTGTCCAGAGCTTTACAACACCTCTTTCCCAGCGGTTCATGTCTCAGACAACGTGCGGAATCTTAGACATCCGATGTCAATATCAATTCCATAGCCATAACCAATAACATTACCAACTACGTTTGTAATAACTAAATTCTCTACTGTTTTACCACAAATCGCCATTCTAAATCAAATGTCTGCCTGGAGAAGTAGCTCTGATAGAAAATGCTATACCTGCGGGTAGAAGAAGGACCCCTTAGTGCTAAGTATAGGAAAACTCTTTTAAGAAACGATGCCGATACTAGGAAATCCAGTTAGTATGATGGAAGAAGTTTAACTGAGGAGTTGCGTAAGGACTTCTAGAACGTTAGACCCTTTTTGCGTTCAACAAGTTATTCAACTCTCCGTTCCAAGGTTAGTCTGTCTACAAAGTTTGATGTCAACAGAGTTCAGGACCGGCAATAACGTGATTGCCTTTGTGCAGTTTTTAGTAAGCTAAAAACTCGGGCAAAATCATTTACTTCCAAAATTCAGTTATATCCCAGATTAGTGTACACAACTCCTGCAGCAGTTTTGGCATCAACTACATAGAAGGGTTCTTATGTTATCATCCTTTCCAATATGCGCCTTCCTGAATGCGCCAGAAACAGTGCCTTCCTGATATGTTACCATTATCACCATTTTGCAGCAATTGGCAAAAGAATAAGATATTTGAAGTTTGTTTCATTTCCTAGACGAGTCTCCTCAGAAGTAACATGAGCGTGTTTTCACGGTTACACAATTCTGATACTGAAAATGATGGGAGAAGTGACAACAGTAAAGAACATAAAAATAATTACAGTGAACTGAAAGTACAAGCAAATACTTTGCTTTGAAGCTGTTTTTTTAACCTAAAACTTGTTCTTTATTAGTTAAATAAATATTTTTTGTTGTGATATTATTTTTCCTTGCGCTTTTTTAACCATTTTATGAAGTTATGTAGTTTAAAAGAAATAAGAGTGACAAATTCATAGCATTATTGAAGGCAAAACTGTTCTAGCAAACTCTTAATCTTAGTGTATTACGAAGTTTCAATTATATTCTTGATCTAACCTAAGTACAATACGATACTCAACATTTAAAATAACGTTCTCACTCAATCGAATTCTTGTACATTATGTCATAATATTTCTATACTAGTTTAAAAACTTTGAAAACCTTTAAATGTCATTCTGTCAGTTAGGCCTTTTTTTTTTAGACCTGTCCCGAGGGACAAGGCTCATGCTGATCTGGAGCAATCCTCCTTCAGCCGAATGGAAGGATGTGAGGAGACGCACGCCAGTCCAGACCAGAAGCGGAGAAAATGGAGGCACTTGGAGGTAGAGTAGTGAGTGTGTATATATTTGTGTGTGAATGTAGAGTAATGGAAGTAATGGAAGTGGCTGATGGAAGTGCCATAATGAGGGTAGCGAAGAAATGGACGAGTAAGGCAGGTCGCCAAAGCTGGAAGGAGGCGACAGGGAGGTATCAAGGTAAGGCGGGGGACGCAAGGAAGAGGGCTATAGACCGGGTAAGTAGATAGGGAGAGTTGTAGAGTTAAGTGATCAGGAAGGATGCTAGGTGGAGTATGTTTGTAGTTGGGAATTAAGTATTTCCATTTCTTTGTCTCCGACGGCGAGCATTACTAGGAAGAGGTCCATTGGCTATGGTAAGGAGGCGGTTTATGAGGAAGGAAGGTCTGCGGGAGTTACGGATAGTTGTGTTGATGGAGGTGGCTATGGATTGGAGGGGAGTATTTCCAGTTGATCTTGTATAGGAAGGAGCCTAGGTTTGGGAAGGGTTTTTGAGCACACTATTGGAGGTTTTGGTTTGGGGAGGTCTGCGATAGATAAGCCGTAGGACTCGCCGTTCGGTGATTCTGTAGGGTTTGAGACAGGCGGGATCGGCAGTTAGAAGGATGGGATGGGCGTAGTTGATGATCGGACAAATACAGGCTGTGTAGATACGGCTTAGTAATCCGCTGGAGCAACGATCGTTGCTGCTAAGAACTCTAAGAGATCGGATTCGTTTGCGGGCTTGGCTTGAGGTTCGTGTGATGTGAGGTCGCCAGGTAAGTTTGGAGTCAAGCGTGACCCCGAGATATTATCAGACACGCTTAGGGAATAAAGTGTCTTTATTTAGAAGAATTAGTGTCTTTATTAGAATAAGCCCCTTATTGCGTGCTACTCCTCAATTATATTCACCATTCGTCTACCTGGTGCTAACAAACTATGTATATAATGTATAAATTATATGCATTCATAGTCTGCAAAAGAAAATGACGCAATCAGTGTAATCATGAGTATCCGTGTGCACTTAATTCTAAATGTTTATTTATTATTCTAGTTTTTGTTGAGTAACACAAAATATACGCTAAACGAGAAAGCAATAAATAACATTGTACAGCAACAGTCAATAGAGTACATTTAGTAAGGGTTTCCTGGCTGTCACGGCGAGTTTTTAAATTCTCATCTCACCTTTTTTACAGTAAATGGCAATTTCCCTACAGTAAAGTACAAGCCCTCAAAAGAGGTTAGGGTGAAAAATAATATAATCTAAACTAAGTGAATTCGAAATGAGATTGCTCTGGGAAAATTGTTTTCCCCCTCCTTAGGTAGCGTTTTTCCCTTATTTTCACAACATCATTCTCTTTTATTTTTTATAGCTCCTCTACACTTTGGAACCTCTCCTTGGATTCCTTCATTACATTTAAATAAAGTGTATATAACCTCTCTGTAGACACCTACTTTATTATATCCCTTAACAGGATCACGACTCCCTGGCTTCTTTGCATTCGCTCGCTTTTCTCTATCTATCTGCCTCTCTCTCTCTCTTTCTTACTTCAATTTTTTTTAACCTTTTTACATTTTCGTACGTTTATTTCCTTGAAATGTTTCTTTCCGTCGATTACTTTGCATACAAAGAGATTGCTGCTGCACGACATTTTATCCTCTTTGGCAACCAAAGAGATTAGAATCAATGAAAATGGCAAAGGATTATTTGCCTTCACTCACCCACCGCCCTACCCCCATTCGTTCGCTTCGCGTACACCGTCGTCGATCTCTCGTCGTTTCTCCCTTAACCCCGGCAGCCTCCTACCCTTCCTGCCTACCTGCCTACCCCGGCGACGATCCATTCGTCAGGAAGTTGTAAGAAAATAGTAACGCCCTGTTTTATTTTTTTAGGAATTACGCTTAGAAACCATATATAAATAAATAAAATGTATAATTAATGTTACGGTTTTTATTCCATAAATATACACAAATTGTACAAATTTATTTAATAAATAAATACCTTCACACACGTGTTTAAAATAATTTTCTGACTTTTAATGAAACTGTATAGTAATTAATATCTTTACTTTGAATAATGAAAACGTGGATAGTTTCTTCAACGCGATATAATGAATCAAATTTTTCCTTTTTCCGGTAAAGTTATTGTATAAAGTAAATAGAAAGTTAATTGTTTAAAATTTGTGACATATCACGGTCACGTGCGCGTAGACATACACACACGAGCGCATGCGCATATATATGCTTATAATAATACAAAAAATTATAATAATTGAACAAACAGTTATGTTAAAATAACTACCTAACGTTTTGTTACATCATAATTGTAAGTTGAATTCATTTAATATGTAATGATACCAAATATGGTTCTGTAACATTACAAATTTCAACATTTCTGTGAGAAAAATATATCGGTTACTTAAATTAACTTGCAACTTAAGTCATACAAAATTATATTCATATTAAATATAAGAAAATTAAAATTTAACAACACACACACACATACACAGTTATATTAATTTTTTTCATTTTTTTTTTATTTTAGTACAAAGTTTCGGTACAAGTTTATGTTATGTTATTTTCTAACTTGTTTTATTTCTTTTAGTGTAGATTTAGTTAAACCATTTTATTAAAAAGCATCATCACAACTCCAAGGATTAGGCCCTAGACCTCCGATCAACAGGTACAGAAATACTAAAACATGAAAGAATATTTAGTTACATACTAAAGTTATATACACCAAATCATCATCATCATCATTATCATCGTCATCACCACTCTAAGGACTAAGCCCTAACCTGTTCCGGAACCCATTTCCTCCTCGATCTACCGACATCTCTCTTTTCAGTAGGGTGATAACCTAAGGCAGCCATAGGTAGACGGATATTAGGCATGCGATTCAAGTGTTCACACCATCTCCTTCTGTGGTCTTCAGTCTTCTAGTGCGACGATACAATATTTAATTCGCGTCTAATATCCTCGTCCCTTTACCAATCCAGGAGAGAACAACTTTGCGTCTCTCTTAGAAATTTCATTTCAGCTGCCTGAATCCTTTGTACGTCCATATCTCACTAGCATACAGCAATGTGGGGACTGCCACAGTTTTGTAAAATTTCATTCGGGTATCCTTCCGTCTTTTATTTTTCAGGTACCTATGAATCGTTCCACAGATGCGTCTAAATTTCATTAGCTTACTATCCTAAACAATATCGGTTCCATAGGAGATATCACAACCCGGGTAATTAAAATGACTAACCTGATCAAAAATATACGACTTTCTTAGTTCTTATAGAATACCTGCCCTTAAATGCCATCGTTTTAGATTTTGCAGCACAGATCTGTATCTCATAGTCTTGTATAATGCTATTGAACGTAAATATCGACATTTGTAATTGGTCTTATGTTTTATTTCATTCTATTCTCGCGTACTTTACTTTATACTATTCTAGCGTAGAGTTTATTGAAAATCGTAAGAGTTATTCCCCGCACGCGCGCGCTACACCGACAATAGAATGATGACGGCATGACGAGTCGGCTGCGTTACAGGTGATAAGCTGCAGTAGATGAGTAATAATTGTGGCAACGCCGCGTCAACGATCATTCAAACCGGTAATCTCATCTTACTAAAGGTGCAATTTGATTGGTGCACATAGACAGTGTCGGAAAGTGCCGCAATTTTTAGAATACATTATTACATCAAAGGTTTGCGCTTGTCATAGTTTTAGCTAAGGCAGTATTACCGCGGCAACTTCTAGTGCATAAAGCTGTGTGTACGTATTCTAGTGCTGTAGCCTATTGAGAGATGTATTCAGAAATTTCCTTCAAGATTGTGGGATACGTAGTCCATGTGTATTGACCGCTGTCTGAGAGATTTTTTTAAAAGTCGATTATTATAAAGTTTTGCGAACAAACTACTAACCGAATATTTAACTTCAGACAGGTGTTTGAAAACACTTCATATCGTAATAGTGCTGCTAGTTTTCCATTTGCATATATTAAAACTCCACAGAAACTGAAATATTATTATTATTATATTTGATAGGATTGCTCAATATTAGCTAAAATAGTTAGAACGTCTTAACTGAATAGATGACTGCCGCATCGGTAAACAACTATTGAATTATAAGCCGAAAGGACTGAGAGGTGTGAGGCGTTCCATGAAGCGTTTGAGTGACCAGTTTTAGTGTGTCTGCTTGGGACCGGAATAGACCATTTTTAGTTTAACCCTTGTTTAACTTAATGATGATGACGATGACGATGATAATGATGATTAAAACTGTAGGCCTACACGTTATTACTGACAGGAGAAACCGCTATGAGATTCTAAGATGCTTGAAAGTACCAGTAAACTTAGTTAAATTATTACAAATGGTCGTAAATGATGGTAAATGTGTTTTAAAGATTGTAAAGATGACGGTGCTTTTTGCTTCTCATGTAGTCATCTTATAAAGGGGGTTCGCTTGCGTTGCGTAGCATCGTTTTAGCGGGGTGTCTTTGGACCCTTAGCACGATTCCAGCATCTGGGTCGAGCCCAATGGCTGCCAGAAGACAAACATAATGCATCAGCCGGATACAGTAGACCGGAATGGAAACTGTCAGCATGATTCTTTTCTTTGCAAAAGGGGGGGGGAGAAGACTTTACGGTACGACTCTGCTGCTTGAACCGATTCAGGCGACAGGGGATTCGTTGTCTTGTAGACTCTCTAGTCTGTTCTGGAAATGGTAGTTAGGTCAGGTATTGATTCATGTGGTTTATTTATAAATAAACCTACACAAGTTCAGATGGCGTATGCAGACGATGTTACCATCTTTGAGAGATCAACAGTTTAACCTACTGGGAGTAACCTTTATCCAGTATGAAAGAATCAGCAATATTCCTTAAAAAGAGAAATCTGTATAATGAGAACAGTTATAGCTTTCTCTCTTAAGTTCTAATGTATTTTTTTTTTTTTTTTTTTTGCTTACTCTAACTCCAGATAATGAAATGCGGTCAGCGAACAGCTCTCTTATCCCTCGCAGTCCTATGTTTGCTTACATCCTCACTATTTCCCTTCTGTTAACACACAGCTTCCCAGTTAATTACAACTCTGGCAGGGGTTTACATTAGCTCCGTCTACTATAAAGCCTTTTACTATAAAATAAACGGACCCGTTGCGTATTTGCCGTAGTGTTTTGTTGACCTTGGTGGTGTGTAAGTTTTCGTGCCCATTGTGCTTGTGTTTTGTGAGTGTTGTGTTTTTTTTTTATAGTAAGCGTTCATTTGGATTATTTTAACGTTTGATTATATATTATGTGAAGTCCTGTTATTATTATTTTGTTTGACTTTCTATCACTGGTTGATAGAGTATTACTTATTTATTTACACATATTAGTATATAATTATAATTAGCCTTAAGATGACTGTCGATTGTTTGGGTGACCGAAATGTTGCACTTATATATTTTCCTGTGATGGCAAATGACCATCACTTAAATTCAAATTCAAATGTGTATAATCCATCACAGCCATCGTTTAAAGAACGTATTAGCTCGGTTCTCTTGTGACCTTATCGTAAAATCATTCCCAAACTGGGCCAGGACTCCATCACGTTGATATTTCAGCATTCGCTTAAAAAAGATATCAAATTTAGTTAACACATTTAAATACGTAAAAAGGATCTAAATTCCATTTCATCCGTCCAATCTCAGAGACACCCTTCCTAGCAAACAGAAATATGAGTATACTAACAATCAACGGGTTTACTATCCTGCGACTACGATCCTCATAGACAAACACTATGTAGTTCCTTCATCACGAACGAACTGTTTCGTTGCCGCATTTTAATTTTGTGTAATCTCTTAGTATAGAATTTAAATCTTCTAAATATTTTTATAATTAATATTTTTCCACCTTCTTCTGTATTTTTTGTAATTAACTTTTTACGTATGAAAAATGTTAACAACAAAAGTAATCTAAATTCTTTTTTTATGTATATCGTTTATACGAGTTATGACATTAATGGAAACAGAGGTCGTGGAACCGAGACAAGCCGCAAAGCTGTACGCATCGCTGTGTGTAGGAGAGATGAAACACATACACAGGCGCAAAGAAGGTGCGAGTGCTCACTCACTTAAGTGAGGCAATAAACTAACTCAAGTGACGCGCGTACGCACACAACAACCGGCGAAACTGTAAAATGAAAACGTAATCAAGACGGCCGCTCGTTGTCACCCCTCGGATCGCGTCTCTCAGGCGCAAATTCATTTCGACTGCGGAAATAAATTTACATTTTATTGTATTTTTACTCTAGAATCGCGCGCCCAAGACCCCTGAAATTATTCCTCTTCATCACGGCCTTATGTAAAGCAATTTCATTACCCTTAAACGCACCCTTCACGCGTCACCTCTTTTTTCAGAGATTTTTTTTTCTAACAACTTTCATAAATTGAAAGAAGAAATCAGCGTGAAAAAGTACTAACAAATTCTGAATTATCGTAGCAGATCAAACGAATTAAACAAAGGCAAGTAATTAACATAAACCAGAATATATCAAGTTGTGTTATTAATGACTGTATGGGTTCCGTGTTCATGCATATCCTTTTAATATATGTTGTGATTCGTGCTCAATCGTGAAAGTGATGAATACAATTAATCAGTTAGGCCTAATTTTTGTAAGTTTTATATGATATAATCCTATAATATTAAGCGAGCAATAATTGTTTGTATCTATGTTTTTTTTTCTCGAAAACGGCTCTAACGATTTTCTCGGAAGTTGGTACTTAAGAGTATTTTGACACCAGGAATCGATTGGACTCGGTCTTATTTTCCGCAAAATTCAGCTAAGGGCCACATCTGAGGGCCTTTATTTTAAAATATCGCGGGACCGATACCGATACAATTATTGAAAAAATTGTCTTTAAACAATTAATTATTGCTAGGCAACTGTAATTTCTAGATAAATGCAAACCGTCGATAAATGCAAACGGCGCATTATCGATATGTTTATATATGAAGAAGAATAAATAGCTGTTGCAATCAATGTAAATAAATAAATAAATAAAATATACATTACTCTAGTTACATTGTAAATACACAAAATAAGAGTTGATACGAGCAATAATTGTATACCCTATCTAACAATATTAAGCGAGCAATAACGTATTTAATTTACAACGTGTTCCCTGTGTTTTCTGTGTTTTCTGTGTTCTCTGAGGTAAGTATTAATACACGGACACGTCATGGACAAAAAAAATTCAAGGATTGTATTGAAACGTTCGGAAAAGGTTTTTAGTAAGCTAAACTTAATAATAATTTATGAGTTTTTTTTAAACTGTTGCTTTTGCTTCTTTGTGACTTAGAACAGAAAGGTACGTTTTATTATAGAGTAAAACGCTCGGGTTGGTAAACGAGCTTATCGAATAATTGCTTATAAGTTAAATACTGAAGCCACAGAAGGTAGGAATTTTCGTTTCTGGGTGCAACGATAGGCCTACAACATGGATGATATAGAGGGCTATGAAAACCAACAAAACCAAGAGCTTTTAAACATCAACGAAAATGCTGCCATCGGAGAAGAGATGTACCAACTTCTTAGAGGAACACAAATACAAATTGTCGACGGAGTCCTAAACTCAATGAACTGCTTGGTCCAGAAGTTACTGTACTTTATTGATGGTCCTGGTGGTGCCGACAAAACGTTTGTTTATAAATGCCTGCATTACATATTAACTGGACGAAAGTATAATGTCAAGTGCATGGCGTTTACTGGGATAGCGTCTATTCTTCTTCCTAATGGGTGAACGTCTCACAAGTCTTTTGGACTTAAGGTTGTATTTTTACTGAATTCTATCGAATTTTTCTTTTAAATTACTTAAATAATAAATCAATAGTATTTTATTTTTTGTTGTAGGTGCCATTAAATTCTGATTAAATTTCAAATATTGAACCTGGATCTTCTAAGGCAAAAGAGAACTAGCCAAAATTAATGTCTTCCTGATGGATGAAGCACCCATGTTACCTAAATATGGATTACACAATATGGATCAACTACTTCGTTCTATAGGAAATCCTAATATACACTTTGGTGGAAAGATTGTTGTCTTTGGGGAAGTTGTACGGCAATGTTTGCCCGTTCAACCTCGTGCTAACCGCAGTGATTTGGTAAACCTTTCGATTAAGAAAAGCAGACTTTGGGGTCATTTTAGCGTCTTTTCACTGACAGAAAATATGCGTGTGGATCCAGAGCAAAGAGACTTTGCTGAATATTTATTAAAAGTTGTCAATGGAGATTTGCCAGTAAATGCTACGGATTAGATTGAATTAACAGAGGATATTCTTTCAAACGGAAATCTTATTGAAGAAGTATTCGGAGACTGTATGGCCAATAACAAATATGAAGGACAGGGCTATACTAGCACCATTAAATAAAGATGTTAATAAAATTAATGCAGAAATGATTGGAAAGCTTCCTGGAGAGTACAAGGTTTACAAAAGTTATGATTCTGTCAAAGATCAAACAGAAGGAGGTCTCGAATTTACTTCTGAATTCCTGAATTACGTGAAAATGGCTGATCTACCACCACATGAACTGAAACTTAAAAAAAATACAATAATAATTGCTCTTGCGAAACTTGGATGTCTCCGAAGGGCTATCCAATGGAACAAGGTTAATAGTTACTTTGTGTAACAATATTATTAAATCAAAGATTATCATTGGAGAGAATGCAGGCCGAGAAGTCCATATTCCAAGAATCACATTAGATTCTAGCAAACATTTTGCTATAACCATCCACAAAGCTCAAGGACAAACATTTGAATTCGTTGGTATCTACTTACTTATATCAGTTTTTATCCATGGAATGTTGTATGTAGTATTTTCTAGAGTAAAAAGACGAAGCAGCTTAAAAGTTCGTTTGCCACCAGAAAATCCTCACCATACACGAAATGTTGTATGGAAAGAAATACTAAATACTAGAAGACTAGAAATACTAGAAGACATCACTATAATTTTCCAATAATTTTGTATTATTTTTCTATTATACTGTATTTTGTATTATTCTATTTACTTGTATTTTTTTATATATGTATAATGCAATACAATATACATTATAGTTTATGTTTATGTTTACAAATTTCTGCTTATGTTTACAAATCCTAGACAATTTAATGTAAAAAAAATCTGTATATTGTAACAGTACAGACTGTTCCATAGAAATAAACTAGCTGAGTAGCAAGAAGAGATGATAACAAGTAGTAAATCTACAAACAGCATTCACTGACAATACAAAATAAACTGACGAGTAGACTGAGACACTGACAAAGACTAGTTCTCCAATAGATTAGTTAAGTGAGCATAAAACAATTAGACAAAATCAAACACCATAAATAAATGAAAGGTGAAATAACTTATATGTAAAAAATGTATTAGAGTAAAATAAACAGCACATTAGCTGAACAATTAAAAAGAAATAACTAGCATAAGAAATAAAATGAAATATCATGTTGATAATAATGAATAGTAGATGAATTATGATAAATGAACAATTACAATGAGATCAACAGTATAATCACAATGTTATATCAACCTTGAAAGATTGATAAATTGCTAAGGCATAAAAAATAATGATTATAGAAAAATTAATGAAAGAACAAATTGTATGTGTTCTAATTATAAATGTTGTCAAATTTAATCAACAATGTAAAGAACTTTGTGTATTTAAAAATGTTATAAACTTGTTAATTTTGTAAAAAAATGTATTATAAGGTAAGGTGAACAAAACCTTATTATAAATTTTGAAGTATAAGAGAATTACCTAAGATGAGTTAAAGTAACTTAATGAATGATAAATAATATAATAAAAGATCAGAATAATGGCTAGGGCCAATATGCCAAGTAACAATAATATTGTGCAATAACTAGCACATGATTTATAAGAAAATCAGAACAAATGGCAAAATGTCTATTATAAATACTGAAATAAAGACATAATAATTAATGTAACTCAAAACAAACTATGTAGAGTGCGTACTGAGAGAAATATTGTAATTGTAAAAAGAAACATGAAATGATTAGACAAATACAAAATAACAAATGAGATTATGAAAATAAGAATAATAAAGAGACCATACTATACAGAGTATAGAAAAATATGAATAACAATTAGGAAAAAGGTGTAATATCACCAGACAAGTTCAATTACAATAATTATAGGAAGTAAGAGTAATTATGAATAATTAATAATAAAAGAAACAAGCCATTTAATGGTAATAATGAATTATGTTATAAGCATTATTAATGTTCAGCTGGATACTGCAAATTTATAGAATAATATGTTAATTTAAATATTATAATTGTGTTCAATGTAGTAAAAAATGATTGTTTATGAAATGTTAAAAAATACAGCAATAGAATCTGCAAATTGTAGCAGAAGACAGGTTTGAAATAAAGATAGGCTATCAATAAGATGTAATTTATTAATTAAAAATGTTTCCAAACTGGCCGCAATTAATCTCAAAATAACCAGCAAGGAACGAGCAATACGATGCTAGTAGCAGATCAAAATTTGTAATTAGAATAAATGAGAAATAGACATAAATGAGATAAAATTTGTGAATTTTGGAAAGGTACAAGTAATACTAACAAAAACGTTAATCCACGCTTACAGCGATTATGTAAAAGTTATTTTTCGAATGATCGCATCATGACTTCATTTTGGACCAATCAGAAAATTAGACACGAAAATTTGTCGTCACCCCCAAGCGGAGTCTGAGGCGACTATATATAGAGCTCGCTCGAAGGAACGAGAGACACATTTTTGAATTCCATCTCGGCAGATACAACAGAAGCTCCACGTCAAAATTTCATTTAAAAGTATTATTAACCAACAGCAGAGAAGAAGTTACCTACATAGTAAAGTGAATTACGACAATCAGTATTCTATAACTAGTAGGGCGAAACCAAAATAACGAGGTTAGAAGTGTTTCCTAACCCAAATAAATAACAGCAAGAAGTATTAATCGTTCTTCGCGGAAAGTGAAGTGTATTGAGATCGTATAGTGAATAAATAATAATCCAGAGAGATTATCAATCAGGGAGTACAGTGTAAAATATAATTACCAGTGTCCAATTATTATATTATTATTATAAGATATAATTCAGAGTAAATACACTTATGTACTAAACACCAAACACTGACACAATAAGAATTAATCATTATAAACACTTTTATAAAAAAGGAATTGTTCAATTCCAATACAAGAATTAAGAATTTATGCTAACCTAGTTAACCTCAAAACTCGTAGAGGTCAGACGAACATTTTGTTAATAAGTCTGAATTTCTAAAGGTATCTAACCTACTAAACTAAACATTTCTGAAGCATCGTAACCCGAGGCATATTAGTTTTATTCTGTAGCTCGAAAGGATTCACCCTTGAGATATAAGAAATTTGAAGATAAATAAATATTTAGAGTCAACATTGCCAACCTTCTGGGTTACCAGAGAAATAAGCCAGGTTAATTGTAATCACTAAATCATTGTTTAGTTGTATGTATATGATTAAAAAAGCACTCAGTGATTAATAAAATATTAATATCTTAATTAACAAACATACGAACTTATTGAAGTAATTTTTAGTAATTTTTTTCTTATTTAAAAGAGTTGTAAATTCAAGCCACTCAAACAGTTAAGTTGGCGGCATGGCCGTGTGAAGCGCCAACCATTCAAATTTATAACCAGTAACAAGAAAATAATTATTTAATTAAATTAATTTCATAGTATAGTCAATTGAATAATTTAACGATATTAATTAAAATTATTTCGTTTATTCATCTAATAAATTATTTTATGAAATAACAACCTAGATTCCATATGGCGCCCAAATAACACTAAATTAAGCTCACTTACTTTTAAACAGTGCTAATCTACTGTTTTGACTGATCAGTTGTTTTATAACATACCAAGACAATTTGGACAACCAGTTTAGACAGACGTTAACTACCAGTTCTACACCAAAGGTACGTGCAGTTGTAATTACGTTATAAACTAGTCAAAACAACATTATTACTGTACAACGACAATTTAGATCAACGAAATTGCGACGGAACGTCAAGAGGATTCCAAAGTGAACCAGATTAATTAAAACATTACAATAATTAAACAATTATACTAAAAATAATTAAAACAAAGAACAAAATTAAATAATATCAAATAAAATAAAATTCTTTAAGATCAAGATTTAAATTAATTTAAATAATCGAGGGTACGCAAACAGGTACATTATAATATATATATATATATATATATATATATATATATATATATGAATACCAAAACCGAGCAAAACTCGGTCGCCCGTTATTTTAATTTATAATTGTAATTGGAAAATTTATTTATAGCTTTAAAAAATTTGTTGAAAATAAAAAAAAAATGTTTTGAATGGAAGATATCACAGACACATCTCATTCCGCACACCGGGAACACCCTACGTATATGTACACACGCGTACGCGCACACTCTATAGACATATTATTTCTCATGGTTGCGTGGATGTAATATATGTTTGTTGGTATCTCGGGTAGCAGGTCGCGTCTGAGACGGTCGTTGGTAGCTTACTACTCGGATCTACAGCAGCATTTTGCCTAAGTCTCGTGTGCCATTAGTCCGGTTCGGGAATCTCCAACGTTGGAACAAAGAGAGCCCTTTACAGGACCAACTAACAATTCAGACGCGGACTATTGGTTGCTTAACCTACGAACAACTTACACTCGGACTACAGGTGGACAACCAACTCTCTCTCACTCTCTCTCTCTCCCTCTCTCTCTCCACACACACACACACACACACACACACACACACACACACACACACACACACACACACACACACACACACACACACACACACACACACACACACACACACACACACACACACACACACACACACACACACATGAGACACTTTTTATGCCATGTTGATCCGCTGTCTGGTGAAATATTTGCGCTTCGATTTGTTGTTTTGCTGTAGTTTGTAGAAATGGATTTTTGGACGTTGTATGCCTGTACGCACCACAACAATTGCAAGCGCTGGAAAAAGAAATTTCACTAGAAAACGGCTGATTAAAATGGTGACAATTGATTGACTACACACATAAACTATAATACCCATAACATATCTGACACGAGGGAATTCATCTTATATCATATTGTATTCATATATGCTCAAATGTTTCTTGTTACTTTATATTACTATTAATAATAAAAAAACTTTTTAACAATATATTTTTTATTTCTTTTATGAATTTGCTAACTGCTATAATTTTTTATTCTTCGACTAAGCTTTTCGTCATTGCTGACATCTTCAGGTCTTAAACAACGCCTGTTTAAGACCTGAAGATGTCAGCAATGACGAAAAGCTTAGTCGAAGAATAAAAAATTATAGCAGTTAGCAAATTCATAAAAGAAATAGTAAGGATGGCTGCTAATTTAAACAATACGAAGAATATATTTTTTACTTTGTAAATTACAAATGTTTCGATAGTAATCCAACTATCATCATTAGATATCTGATATAATATATTATATTAGTAATAAATAATATATTTTATACAAGAATATATTTTACACCTATTATATTTTTTGAAAGTGTTTCTACAGTTTCGCTTTTTATACTGTCATCTTCTGACTTACAGAATGTAATAATTAAGTAAGAATATAACAACCTATTGCAAAGGTTACGACGGCCGGAGTCACCATTACTAAAATTGTACACTACCGGGCTGTTGGGTCGTGGTCGATTGCTTACTATGTTCCGGCCACCCACTGGAGCCCTTCTTCAGTACGATTATTGCTCGTACCTTTGCTGAGTTGCCTTCGGCCTGTCATCCTTGGCTGAACTCGTTTCTACTGAGAAAGGCCTCAGGTGGGGTGGTTGAAACGTTTAGAGAAATATGAATCACCTTGTAAGCAATCGACCACGGTCAAAAAACTCTGCAGTTTTCAGTTTTAATAAGAATATAACAATTTAATGTCAAATTATTTAACAACACTTGTTGAACAAACGTGTAAGGTATGTTTTATATATATTCAAACACTTTTTGCTACAGTCTATTTCTTGATGTAGGTATAGCCTATATAATATATTTAATATTTATAATGACTTTACCTCAAGATGTTTTTTCCTTATTTGGAACATGTTTCGGGACGCTCTGTGTTCCCATCCTCAGCCTTCCTAATTTTGATCTTGTGAAGTACTTGTGTGTTGGTTGGTTGTTGTTGTGGTTTCCTGTTGGGAAGTGCCAAAGGCCAACAGGAAACCACAACAACAACCAACCAACACACAAGTGACAGGTGAAGTCATTGTGTGCAGCGTATAATCAAGGAAGATGATAAGCTATGGCAACTGGCCGACATTACCGACGTTGTTGTGGACAATGAACAATCTTATCAGTAATAACGCTGACTCAAGTGATGCTACAAGTTCAGAGACAGATATGGAAGGCATTGAATTACTCTCTGACACCAATTGATAGTATTCAATACACTGGTAATTATCACAGCTTCTATTTTCGTTTTAAATAAACTTTGATTCCTTGTTTGTTGTGATATTTATACGGTTTGTTAAAAAAAAAACCATTAACTGGTTTTATAAAATGTTTCACTGTCAGTCTGACACTGTCACACAAACTTTACTTCGGTCAGAACAAATTATTAGAATTTACGTGTGTTTAGACAGTATCAATATTATATGTACCCTGTCTGTCTGTACTCCTTCTGTCAGAGTGACACGCCTCTAATTTACGTGTGTTTATACAGTATCAATATTATATGTACCCTGTCTGTTTGTACTCCTTCTGTCAGAGTGACACGCCTCTAATTTACGTGTGTTTATACAGTATCAATATTATATGTACCCTGTCTGTCTGTACTCCTTCTGTCAGAGTGACACGCCTCTAATTTACGTGTGTTTATACAGTATCAATATTATATGTACCCTGTCTGTTTGTACTCCTTCTGTCAGAGTGACACGCCTCTAATTTACGTGTGTTTAGACAGTATCAATATTATATGTACCCTGTCTGTCTGTACTCCTTCTGTCAGAGTGACACGCCTCTAATTTACGTGTGTTTAGACAGTATCAATATTATATGTACCCTGTCTGTCTGTACTCCTTCTGTCAGAGTGACACGCCTCTAATTTACGTGTGTTTAGACAGTATCAATATTATATGTACCCTGTCTGTTTGTACTCCTTCTGTCAGAGTGACACGCCTCTAATTTACGTGTGTTTAGACAGTATCAATATTATATGTACCCTGTCTGTCTGTACTCCTTCTGTCAGAGTGACACGCCTCTAATTTACGTGTGTTTAGACAGTATCAATATTATATGTACCCTGTCTGTTTGTACTCCTTCTGTCAGAGTGACACGCCTCTAATTTACGTGTGTTTAGACAGTATCAATATTATATGTACCCTGTCTGTCTGTACTCCTTCTGTCAGAGTGACACGCCTCTAATTTACGTGTGTTTAGACAGTATCAATATTATATGTACCCTGTCTGTCTGTACTCCTTCTGTCAGAGTGACACGCCTCTAATTCAAGTAGCAAATAGCGTTTCAGATGTGCCACGCCTGTTTGTTTACATCAGGATTAAACTAAGAACGGAAAAATTATATGTGTGCGCGCGCGCGAGTGTCTGTGTAGTCACATGGGCACTGGGCAGATACTGTATAATTCTTTCTGGGCAGATACACTTCAATTCTTTCCAATTACTTGTGTCCCAGTCCTGTGTTTCTGTTCTTTCCTCCTCTTACGCTCTCCACTCTTAACACCGTTTATCATCGTTAACATCCTCCCTCGTCCGTCTCCTACTTTTCCCTTCTACTTCACCCTCAATAACATTCGTTAAAATTTGTTTTCCTCCTACAACAAACATGACTACTTAACCAGTTCGTTTCTTCATTTTCACATCCACACCGGTGTAAAATAGCCTCTTCTTCTTAATAAACTCTTCTCCAACCAAAACAATTTATATTTCAATGTTCGTTTCGATCCTCCAGTATATATTCGTTAACACAAAACCCACACAAATACGTCATAAGTTGTCTTCAGCACGATAAAAAAAGTCCGCCGTTGTCTAGCTTCGATCGATTCCGTCGGCTAACAAAATAAAGCGCTTCGTTTACCTTACGGTGTGGGTTATGATAATAATCAATTGAATTAATAATAAATAATTTTATAATGGATACTCGAATTAATAAAACTGATAAAAAAATATCGTCAATTTTCCACGTTGTATCGTTCCACTCTGTAAAATTGTAACAGCGTATTAATGGATTTCACGGACAGTTTATAAGTTATGAATTATTAATAAAGTGAAACCGCATACATTAAACACTACATATATAACGATAATACCACGCATCGAAGCTCCCACTTAACAACAGCCAATCAACAAAATCACTATACTCTATTAAACTGAATTATTTCAAAATAGTTTTTTAATGAATTCAACAACAATTATCTTCTAATTGAATTACATAGTACAGACCTAATTAAATAATTACGATTTCTGTTTTCGCCTGAAAGACAACTGATGTAATTTTCACTTATATAATTTACACGTTTGTGGTTTCGTTTTTTTTTTACTTTCTTTTATTTGTTGTTGTTGAAATTTCCGGTTCTAGTTATGTCTTTAATATCACTTTTACTAGAAAATTAATGACCAATTAACTATTACATTATGGTATTGTTTTTTTTTTGCTTTTTTATTCTCACGAATTATGCTTTACCAATTCGAACAGAAATAATTTGTTGCTGGATTGAGGAAACTGCTTGTTTTTATTTTCTCCTTGTCTTTTCCCATTTTGGGTTTCTTCTAAATGATCCTTGTCAGATTGCTTCGAGACCATGTGTATTTTGAATGTCTTGAGAGTCTTTTGTCTTGTGCGATCTTATTTATAGACCCACTGCGCAATCTGAGAGATTATCACTTAAAAAGGTAGTAAATAATTTCAAAATAAAATTACTACAGCTGCTAATTGCATTAAATTTAATTATTTATGATAACATTTTACGACTTTAGCAGTTGAAGCTATAATACCCGAACAATTCATCAATGAATGAAGAGCTGCTTTAATGAAGTCATATTTAATAGAAAGCTACTTTTGGGATGAGCAGGAAAATCGTGCATAGACAAACAAATTACTCTGAGGAGTTCTTGAAAGAAGCATCTTTTCCCAGTCCTGTATCTGCTGCACACCGGTGATCTTCTTGAGTTTGTAAATATTACTGCAATGATGTTGAGCGTAGTATTAGTAGCAACAATCAAGAAGCCACTGAGAACTTGCAAAGAGTTATAAATAAAACCTCAGGTATAAAATTTTACTTAAGGAATATCACACATATATCTTATGTAATCTCTCTCTCTCTCTCTCTCTCTCTCTCTCTCTCTCTCTCTCTCTCTCTCTCTCTCTCTCTCTCTCTCTCTCTCTCTCTCTCTCTCTCTCTCCCTCTCTCTCTCTCTATCTATCTATCTATCTATCTATCTAACTATCTATCTTTCTATCTTTCTATCTCACACACACACGCACTTTAAAAAGTATAAATAATAATTTAAATTTGTAAGCTGACACTTCTTCTTCTTCTTCTGCACCCCACGGAGTAGGCACTTCGCCTATTCCGTCTTCACAGAGTATCTCTCCATCTCACTCTCGGTCTTCCTACATCTCTTGTGCCGAAGGGTCCTATAACGAAACGCAACTGTAGGTAGTCGTCCATCCTCCATTCTGTCCAGATGCTGTAACCATTCCCTGCGATATTCTGGATTTTAAGATTTATGGAGAATACCTGTAGCTCTTCTCTAATATCCTCACTGCGCACACGATCCTGTCTCGTACAGCCCTTTGTTCTTCTCAGAAACTTCATTTCCGAAGTTTCAATCTGGTTTTTAATCTTCTTCGTAGGAACCCATGTTTCACGTCCATGTAGTAAAACAGGCAATGCCATTGGTTTATAAAATTTAAGCCTTGTCTCTTTGAAATACTTCATATTCGTATCCGAGCCACAATGTAATTAACTAAATGAATAAGTATTACCTTCTTACATTTTACAGAACAATTTTTGATCTGACTGGATACTTCCCCAAAAAAGCCATGATTTTTGTTTTCTGCTTAGGTATATAAAAATCATATTTTTTACAAATATGATTTAAACAATGTAAAAGAATACTGCAACTCATCCTCTGTTTTCTGTATTAAGACTGCATCGTCAGTATACAATAAAATATCCAAACTCGTGTTCTGCTAAAGCCAAATTCCGCTGGCTTTTTTTTAACATATTAAATTACAAAATCTTGTTCTATAAACATGTCCTAAGCTTTTCCTAGACCTCCATGGTCTGGAGTAAAATAAAATGACCTAACTCTATACACTTGGCACCAGCTTGTGGGTGGGGAGATAGATAAACAGATAGGTTTGATAGTTCTATGTATGCTATAACAGTGTTCTTGTCAAAGGTTTAATAAAATTAAATAAGGGTTTTAATTATAGTCAATATTATCAATATCAAATCATTTCGTCTCCTCCGTGTGACCAATCAGAAGACGTTAGTATCTATTTCTAATTATAGAAGCTAAACAAATATGAAGAAGAAACGCATGTTTTCGTCGCTTTCGTTGAGAACTATTGTCACTCCTTGGAGTGAAAACACATTTACAATAGTAAATAATTAAGTTCATGATATTTCTATTCTCCACATTTCAAATCTATATTAATACAGCTAAAATAATTAGTAATGAAACGGATACCTGTTTATGCAGTGTCAAAAGATCTCATCGCGCATGCATGGCTTTGGCGCGTTGTTTACGGACCAGTTACTTTGAGTTCAGAACAGCTGCATGATTGGTGTGTTACATGACAGACATAATGGACAGTGTGTCGATTTTTCTTTTACAATCTTTAATGTTTTATTATGAAAACACTGGATTTTTTAATAGTTTACAAAAAAAGTTTGTACTACAGTCTATCCAGCGGAAATGTAAATTTGCGTTAGGCTTAAAGTTGGATAAATGAATTTTTAAGTTTCTTAAACATAGTTTGATTCTGTTTAAACTTCTGATGCATTTACAATTCCTCCAAAATTCTGTTGGCGCAACTTGAGCCATGATACCCTCTATCGACTCCCCTATGGTTTCTGGATAATTGTCTTAAAACAATGTGTAGGCCTAGATGTAAAAATAAAAATAGATGTAAAAAACAACGATACATTGAACACACAAAGGCACTACACTCCACTACAGAACCCACCTTTGCAAACCACGTCATTGAAGCAAACCACACATACACAAACATCGACAATAACATGGACAGTCTACACGTACACACAAAAGGCCGAAAACTAGACACTCTAGAACAATTGGAAATATACAAACACACGAAAACACATAAAAACGACATCCTAAACGAACAGACACAATTTTCAAATCACACGCATTATTCGAACATATCACACCCTACACACACAACAGTGATCTTTCAAAAGTCGATACCGTCGCCAAGAACAAGACGGACAGTGCTCCCAACGGCATCCTCTGAAGAAGCTTTTTAAAAGCGAAAACCGGTTAAGGCTATAAGGTAAAACTTTTACGTTTTTACCAATAAAAAACTTTGTGTTCCGAGTCGGTAGTGAATTAATTATATTTAGTAAAAAAAAAGTTGAAGAGCTTTAACTGTAAAGAGTGAGCACAAGAAGTGGATCTAAAACTGATTGATATTTACGAAGTGGTACCACATACAGTTTAATTTCATACAAAACATACTTTTCCCTTCGATTTTTTTTAAGTGTAAACATTTAATCATTTTTATTGAATCGGTAATTTTTACTGCGTTTAAATCGTTTATTTGAACGCGCTTAATTAACATCACAATTGTCGCAAAATATGAAATTATTCAAAAGAGAATAAGAAAGTTTCCTTTGGGTGTCAGCTCTGCGGTAATGTAATATACCTTCATAGAACGTGAATCACATACCTGGACATACAAAAATTTGAAACTCAAATAAATCAGTGTTAATAGGTCAACGATCTCAACTATTATTCAAAGCTGCTTCCATTGGACTTCTAAGTACAACAACATAATTGTACTGGTATTTATACAAATAGATATTTTTATCTTGTATCAAGAAAAGATTAAATACGTTATACTGAAAATAACCAGTTTACAGTATTTTATTTAATTCTACATTCATATTTGCTCACATTATTCTTTTACATATTTTTTTAATTATTATTATTATTATTAATAAACAACACTTTTATACGAGAATATATTATATATTTTCTCGTATAAAAGTGTTATTTATTTAATATGTATACATCATATATGTTTATTATATTATATTCCCATATTCGTTAGATCATGCCTGCTACAAACGTGTATAAATACTAAAAAGTTACATTAGAACACTGTTCTTCTGTAGTTCTTGTTATTCACGAAGATTCCCTTAACTGTTTACATATTAATTTATATTATTTTGCCTAATTTTAACGCCATAATTCTACAATGTTTTGTATGACGGCATAATTTTATTATGTACGAGTGAGTTTATTTTATTTCACATACTGAGTGAGAAAAAGTCGATTTCTTCACAAACTGTTGAAAAGAATTACAGTATACTTAGGCCTATTAAATTTTTTATTTATATTTATTAATTTTTTCCATATTAAAATCATTTTATTACTTATTTAATACTGACTTATTTAAAATTTTTCTTTTTTTCTTACTGGCAGAATTTCTTACACCCAAACTGCCAAACTCTCCCCCACTAAAAAACCTGTCTCTAATCTAGGCATTCATATCCATCCTGGAACCACTTAGCGTATTACTTCAGGATGGAGCCTATTGCGCCCATATCGGGCTCCTTCTAGATGTCCCTTATCTTCTACTGCCCGCTGGGTTCAAATTATGCCTGTTTTTCTTTTCTAGTAAATAGATGATACAGTTGTAGAATAAATGCAGAAATGAGGTCCCATTCCGCCTTGCCTCAAAGCCTAAGCTCAACTACGCTCTCGGGCGTGAACTCCCCGAGATCCGTCTCCAGTGCCAATCTCCCTCTTGTGAATCTACAGCACTTGAAAAAGGTCTACGAGAGATCTTCATGTGGAGAGTCATCGTATTGGCATATGGACTTTGCATCTTTCCCATTCTACGGAGGTAGGCATTAAAATTATCACGACCACTGAGGAACTGTTAATAACTGGTTATTTAATTTAATAAGAAATATATTTTGGCTCGAAACAGTGAGCGATTCCTACACCTCAGGGGGCTCACTAGTATTGTTGATATCATTAACTCCCTGAAAAGGCAAAGCAGCCCTGAGGCCTGTTTTGCCAAATAAAAGAAATCGAATTAAAAAATTTTAATCACATTTTGTAGTTCACTATCTTCAATATTTTCTTTTTTTACACTTTCAATATACGCATATAATTATATGAATAATTAATATCAATCAGATGGCATTAATATATTTGTAGTTTTTGCAGCACTTTAATCATGATCAAAATTCGCATGGTGCAATTATGAATTCCATTTTCTCTACGCAGCCATTAATTTTCGACATCGGTCTCTCTTTGGCCCGACATCGAAAGAGAAATATTTTAATATTATTAATTATCGGAATACTAATGCGACAGGTTTAATTTAATTTGTTGTATGTATACGTTCCACCCTTCACACTTCACTTTCTCAGGTAGTGTTATACTTTCTCTGTTATTCAGATTAACTGAGAAAATTAACATGAAATGTATGTATGTAAATCCTTTGGAATGGTGAATGAATTCATATATGTATCTATCGACATCATCATCATCATCATCATCATAATCTTCTTCTTCTTCTTCTTCTTCTTCTTCTTCTTCTTCTTCTTCTTCTTCTTCTTCTTCTTCTTCTTCTTCTTCTTCTTCAAGAATTAAAACAAGAATGGTTTGTTCCAGTTCCAAGCAGACAGACTAGAGCTGGTAACTACACCGCTTCTTGGGACCCCCCACACCTCTCTGTCATTTCCGTATGTAATTCAATAGTTGTTTGGGGATGCAGCAGTCATCTATTCCCTTAAGACGTTCCAAACATATTAGCCGATATTGGGCAATATTTTCAAGTATTCTCGTAATATACATTTACATTTAATTTGTGAGCTTGAAAGTATATCCTGCCGCGGTACTGAGAAATCTCATTTCGGCCACTTCAATACGACTGGTTGGATACAACCGCTTGTATGCATATAGCCCCGACATACAAATTTGCTGACCTGCCCCAGAACAGTCCCATCCAGGAGCGTATTTACGGAGGGGAACGAACGGGACCGGACCCCCCCCCCAGAGGTCGGAAAAGTTAACGAATTTCCTTAATCTCTTAATTTTTAGGCTGATGTATTTCGTTTTCAGCTGTGTATGCTAATGTAGTAATAGCTCTTTTTTAATTATACAAACAGGTTTATTACACAGAAATGGGAATATGAAATGTTTGGAATGTGAAATGTAGGAAAATCAATTCAGTCAATAAGTATCTTTTAACAATGTTTCAATAATGTTAAAATTTTAACGCGTATTTTTATTATTACTTCCATATTCCTTAAGGAAATGGAAGTATGGTGATGGCAAAAAAAATCGTGTTCGAGATTATTGCAGATTCTGATTATACTACACTCAAAACATGAAAAAAAGTCGTTTTTCGAAAAGTGTCTGTGTGTGTGTCTGTCTGTCTTCTGTCTGTGTGTCTGTAGATTTTTTTCTATGGCAAACGATAACAGCCGCAAATTCAAACAGAATCAAATAATTTTTTGCATACAGCCCTGATTTGTAGAGTACTCAGGTTTTTGAAACTTGAGCACTACTTAATGGAGATCAATCATTAACTTATACAAGCCATTAATTTTATGCATATTTTTTATATATATGTGTACAACGTTATCGGCAACAAAGAAGTAGTTTTTGTTAAAATTCCTTCCCGGGATATTTGGCCGTAGTCCAATGTTTTCTACAAAACCAGACGTTTCGGCAATGCCATCGACTTCCATCATCAGTGAAAATCGAGTGCGATAACGTGAGGTGGTATACGTTAGTGACCACAGTACTGTGGTTAAGGCTGAAGCAGTAAGTAGAAAGAAGTAGTTTCTATGGTAATATTTCATTTCCAAAATGATTTTAAATATAAATCTTAGAATATGGAAGTCATGTATGGTTCTCCATACCGATATTTTTATTGCCGTTAACTTTAATACACAGGTATATAAATCAAAATATAATCAAAATACACAGGCTAAGGTGGGTTGGACACGTAGAGAGAATGGAGAAAGGACAGCCTACGAAACATATTTTCTACCAGAAACCAATGGGTAGTAGAAAAATTGGAAGACCCGAAGTATACTCAAAGACCAGGTAGAGGGTGACGTCGGAAAGCTGAATACAGTATAAGAAACTGGAAAGCCAGGGCATGCAATAGGGAGGAATTGAATCGACTCTTGGAGCAGGCCAAGACCCTCCAAGGGTTGTAGAGCCACGGTTGATTGACTGATTACCGTTTACTTTAATGGGACTGATTTCAGGATGTTATCACGCGTTTTTCAGCCACTTCAAAGATAGTAATGTTGATTAGTCTTAACTTGTTTTTTTCTTTTGAATAAAGCCAACATGACCCCGGACCCCCAAAACCACTTTCTAGATATGCCACTGGTACCAACTACAACAATTTTTGCTCGGACGGGGGTCAGCTCCAAGAAATACCTTCACCTTGGTCATCAATGCGGTAATCCGAAAACCTTACACATTCTATGTAATGAGATGTCGACATTAACGAGTAATTAAAACAAAACCAGTTCTCAGCTGTACATATTTCATAACCGTAAAACAGTGCTGACTCAAACAGTTGCTATTACCATATAAGCGTTCTCTGTTCATCTTGAGTATCAGTGTTAGTCGCCGCCTATCTGGCGTATAACCCTACAACCAGACTCTAACTGTGCTCTACAACGGCCAAACAATCCGATGTAAAAATCTGACACAGTAACAGTGGAAAGATATTAGGAAGAAAAATACCTTCGCTTGTTCTTTTCTTTTTTACCTCCACGTTCCATAAAGAAATGGAAGTATGGTAATGGCTAAAAACCCGTGTTCAAGATAAAAGCTGATTCTGATTGTACTACCCTCAAAACATGAAGAAAAGTCATTTTCCGAAAAGTGTCTCTGTGTGTGTCTGTCTGTGTGTCTATGTGTAGAATTCTTTCTATGGGGAACGATAACTGCCGCAAATTAAAACAGAATAAAATAATTTTTCGCATATTTACCTTATTTATAGAGAACTCAAGGTCTGTTGATTTTGGTGAAGATCGGTTAAGGGGAAGGGGTAGTTTACCCGCACCGTTTTATGTTTTAACGAGAGTAATTTTTTTCTATGGCGAACGATAACTGCCGCAACTTCAAACAGAATCAAATACTTTTTTGTATATGCGGCTGAGTTGTAGAGGACTCAAGGCCTATTGATTTTGGTGAAGATCGGTTAAGGGAAAGGAGTAGTTTACCTGCAACGTTTTAAATTTTAACAAGTGTAAAGTACTTAATTTTGACAAATAAAGTATCCTGAAAAGAAGGTCATAATGTTCCACTGTAGAA
The DNA here is from genome assembly GCA_034769895.1 of Magicicada septendecula. Taxonomy (NCBI): domain Eukaryota; kingdom Metazoa; phylum Arthropoda; class Insecta; order Hemiptera; family Cicadidae; genus Magicicada; species Magicicada septendecula. Next base: position 425,849,220 of record CM068373.1, on the reverse strand, counting down.
AGGTAGATAAAATATCGATAAACTAAGAGGATAGTTGAAGGGGGAGAGAATAATTTTATATAAATGAAAATGATATTTGAAGGGGGAGGGGATAATTTTGTGTATGTGTACTACGTTATCGGCAACAAAGAAGTAGTTTGTTGTTAAAGTTCCTTCCCGGGCAGTTTGGACTGGTCCTATGTTTTCTGCAAAAGTAGACGTTTCGGCAGTGCACTGTGGTTTAGGCTGAAGAAAGAAGTAGTTTCTATGGAAACATTTCATTTCGAAAATGATTTTTAATATAAATCTTAGAACATGGAAGTCATGTATGGTTCTCCACACCGATATTTTCTCTTTCATTTTTATTGTGATTTTTTGTTTCTCTTTCATTTTGTTTTTCGCTCTTCCTTTCGATTCTTTTCCGTTGTCGAGCTTATTCTGTTGCTGTGCCCAAACCGACGTCACACCAGACTGCGACGCTTGTACGGAACCAAGAAACGAAGGTAAACATAGGGACCGAGGCAGGCGGGGTCACAAACCCCACAAGTAGAAACGCCTCAACATCTAGATACATTCAAATAATAAATATAATGTAAAACACACAAAAATAATGACAGCTTATTAATTCATATTGTGCAGATTTGTGTCAGATTACGTCCAATGTAATTATAAATGCACCATTCTCGTTCACACACTCACACACATACATTCAGTACAACAAACGTATATGGAAATTAAAAAAAAAAACACACAAATACAATAAGTAGGAAATTATCGAGGGGTCTTCTTCTCCTTTGTCTTTTTCTTCTTCTTATTTTTCGTCGTCTTCGCCATAACAACCGCCGCGATGCTTATTAAATATTATTTACAATTCAAAATATAGGTATGAAAGCAGCAATATTGTATGAAAGTTTAAAGCCGCCTCCTTGTGAAGTCCGCGAGCCGCGTCACTTTACCTAACACGTAATTAAATGGGAATACTTTAGAACGTAGCTAGTCCGCTGAAGTACGACCATTTCTACCGTTCGTAATAAGCACGAATATAAAATTTTATTCCAATTAGTTGACTACATTTCTTCTTAAATTTAATATTATTCCTTCGCATCAGCTACCGAAATAATGTTATTATAAATATCTTTAGGCTTAATTTTATTAACATTAATATTAACTAGAGAAACAAACAGTATCGAGTAGCCTATTTGAGGCCGCGGAACCGACACATACAGCGAAGTCGGTATAACGTAGCTTCCACCACGATGTTTTAATGTCGTTGTTCTTGTTCTCACGGTGGCAGTGGCAGAGGCAGAGGTAGGGTTTAAACTGCGACCTCAGTTTTACTGTAAGGCACCGTCGGCCGCTTGCCATCTTCTGCGCGACGACATCAAAATCCGTTTTACAATGAATGAACTTTGCGCAGGATTTATGTAAATAGTCTGCCCTTAGCGTTCTGCGTTAACGCAATAAATGTTAACAAGTAACCTCACCACACAAAACACACACACACACACACACACACACACACACACACACACACACACACACACATTTACGAGTAAATTTGAAAAATATTAAATAATAAAAATATTAATTTAATTTAATTTAAAATGCTCTACATCAGTGTTGTACCGTACAATTTAAGGGGAGTTGTAAAGATTAAAAACAAAAGATTTTGACATTCCCGGTTTTTTATAATATTTTATGGAACTGTGGATATTTCTGTTTATTTTAATGTTCGTCGTATTAAAATATTCAAATTTTTACTATTTTGTAAGAGCTTTAAAAAATGTTTGCGCATTCGGAATTTAATCGCAAGTATCATTTTACACAGTACCACATATCTCAGGATATAATGATAATGTGATGTATTTATAATATACACACACTTATTGCTTACTAATGGTACTTATAATCTCAAACTTCTATTGTGGTGTATTCATTGTTCATAACCTAAAGGTACCATACATATGATTTATGATAGAGTTTAAAAATTCTTAACGAAATTAAGAATGTGAGTAATAAAAACTTGATTGTATCATGTGTATGGTACCTCTAGGTTATGAACAATGAGATATATTTGATTCGTATATACGTGTACTTTTGTAAACAAAAGTTACTGTTTCAATTATTTTGTGTTGTTACCCGTGTGTTGATTTGTTTTTAGCCTCGTGATATGATACGAGACAGATATTTGAATGCCTGTTGTTGTTTGTTGGCGACTTGCTTGTACTTCGAAATGCAGAATCTCTGTTGCGAAAATCTGTTTTTGAACTTCTTCAGATTTGCAAACGATACAATATGAAAATTTCCACTATAAAAACAAATAAAAGTACCATTAGATGAAAAATAAATAAATAAAAACCCGGACTCTTCCATCATTGAGAATAGTCAGAGAACTAGGGCTGTTTCTGAGGCTTTCACGGCCATCGTCATAATTATTCAAATTACTATTAGGGCTGTAAGACCGTGGTCTACTATAAGTCTCATGCTGATGGATGTTATAATCACACGTTTCTGCATCACATCTGGAGGCCATCTTCAGTGAACGGTGTTTGAAACGACTGACAACGTGTGCGTCAATAAAACCACAGTACTGTGGCGTAGGCTAAGGTACCACGTTCACTGAAGATGGCCTCCAGAGGTGAAGTCGAAGCGTCTGATTATAACATTATAGCATGAAAATTATAGTAGACCCGGATAATAATCTGAGTAATTAGTCAGAGAAGTTCTTGTGGAAATCAACTTTGGTTTTACACGTGCGGAAATCTTGGACCCAAAACACCTGTCTCTTCTTACTTTCTCATCAACTAAATTGAGAACGAAGGGTAAAGCCAAAAGGTGAGGAAAAGGAGTTAATAAATAAAGAGTTAAAGATTTGAGGAACGTCAAACCTTGGTAAAGGTCAAGAAAGAACGTTAGTCTCGAGGCATCAGCAACATGGACCTCTACAACAATACACTGTAAGCAACATGGACCTCTACAACAATACACTGTAAAAAAAATACTTTAGCTATTTAAGGTTTTGAAGATATTATACAATATGAAAAATCTCTACTATAAAAACAAAGGTAATGGCATTGCGAAGCAAGGAGCCAATAACAATAAAAATAATGATTAGTAATCGAATTCTATAACAGGTGAGACACTTTAATTTTTTGCGAAATGATATTGGCTATGAAAGGAATTATGATACTGATGTTAAGTTAGGTACGTTCCAGACGATCTGTGGAACGATCAACCGTACTTTTAATAAGTAGGCACGTCGAGATGCAAAATTAAAGTTTTACAAAGTTATAGCAATTCCTGTGCTGTCCTATGGGTGCGAATTATGGGCAACAACCAAAAACAAGACAATAAAATACAGGCCTCGGAAATGGGATTCTTAAGAGTAGTTAAAAGATGTTTTAAACTTGACCGTATAAAGAATGAGGCCATAAGAGAAGAGTTACAAGTTTTAACTTGAATGAAAAGTTAAAAGATTACAATCAACGGTGAAAAGAACACTTAGAAAGAATATCAGATTCCGGATTGGCCAAACAAGTCTAGAAATACAAACCTACAGAACACAGGTATGTGGGTAACCCCAGGAAGACATGGCTGGAGGATTTTTAAAGGCGGAACAGCCATCATCTTGCCTATGCCGTGTTGTAAAAATGATGATGATGATGATATATCTGATAAATTTGTAAAATAACTAAACCAAAGGAATTAAGAAAAAGTAAACACAATGAACAGATTTTACAGAACTAATATAATGACAGTGCAAAGTGAGTATATGTGGAACAGAATAATAATTTTGTTGCATACAGAGAAATGTACAACCCCACCAAATGCTTCAAAGCAAAAATACAGAAAACACAAGAAAAATACTCTGAAATATATGGAAGTGGCGGCTCAGTAGACCAGTGGGTATGGCACCTGGCTACTAACTAACCTAGAGGTCCCGGGTTCGATTCCCGGGCCCGCACCATAAAATCAAGGTGCGTTTTTCAGCCCCCAGGTCGACTCAGCCTGTTGAAAATGAGTACCTGGGATAACATTCTGGGGATAATAATGGACGGCTGAAGCGTAGTGCTGGCCACACTGCCTTCCTTGTATGCTGTACGGCTCGCATAAGGTAGCCTACCCTGCCTGACTCCTAAGCTGCTTCGATGGTACACATGGTAGCCATTATTATTATAAATGGAAGTTAAAAAAAATCAATATAATAATTAATTTAGTATTTTAAATTTAGTTTTATATAATACAGTGTATGTTGCAGTATATGTGGGGAAAATTACTATTTGTGAAAATGTGCGTCAATGTAATGGTCTGGTATGTAACTTGACAATAAAACACACGAACTGCAACAGCATAAAAACTTTTCGAACTTTAAAAAGTAGTGAAAAAATAATCTTTTCTACATAAATTTGAGGTAGGCCTAATTGTCCCATGGCTTTTGATGTATAGGAAATGGCTTCTATTATGGTAGGGTTAGAAGTGAAAGATGTGGAAGATGTGAAAGATGTGGGTATAGTTTGAATGTTTAAATATAATTTGAAAACGCAAAAACCTCAATATAATGGACCGGTATGTAACTTGGAAATAAAATGTGTGCCTGCACAAGCACAAAAACATTCCGAACTTCAAAAAAGAATGAAAAAATCATCTTTTCTACATAAATTTAAGGTGGCCTACTTCTACTATCGTTTTTGATGGATAGGAAATGGTTTCTCTGATGGTAGGTTAAAGTATGGTTTAGATATAGTTTGAAGGCAATACGCGTAAATTTTGAAAGCTGAAAGTACAGTTTAAATGTTTAAAGGATTTCTTCTGACCTCGATGAGTTGTTATGTAAATTTTTGCTTTAAACTCGATTTTTTGAAACTACTTTTTTCAACATAAATACCCCGTTTTCTCAGAAACTACTACACATACCTTTGTAAATTTTTTACCAGGTAGGGGTATTGTACGTAGCTCTGTGATATTATTAATCTAAAATGATTCACTTTACTTAAACAATATATAAAAAATAAATAAAATATCTTAAATCTTTATTTTTTAAAAAAGATGTCTATGTAAAAGGCTGTATTTTTTCTATTCAATTGTTTAAAACCGTTGTAGATTACTGTGTAGATAAAAGATGTGAATATTTCCAATCGGATGATGAGCTGTGAAGCTTGAAAGCGCTAAACGGAAAAGTTTTTTTTGTATAGTGATGTGGAACAGAGTTATTTCTGTTTGCAAAAGATTGTTCAACATTGTTTTAAAAAAAAAATCACAGTTTTGTGCCTAACACTTTCTGAGAAAACGGAGCTTTTATATGGCTATTTTAAGGTAGGGATGATAAGGTCTTTACAACTGCCGTTAAAAATACCGATACAACAACAATAAAAAAAGAACTAGAATTTCTAGCGTTTATAGAAAAGATCCAGTAGGAACAAAAATTTCCATCAATCATAGGGCTGATAACATACTGTTACGATGGCTCCTGATCATCGTATGGTACAGTGGAAAACAAAATACAAGACACCAATGAAACCACTAATCACCAGCTTTAATTAACAATTTGTAATCAACAAGATGGTCTCTTACAAATCAAATCAAATAAAAATTGCTCACACGCAATAATAATGTCAACTAATAGAGTCCCGCACAATAAATTATGAAATGCGTAACACTTCGCCACAATACTTCTAACCTCACTGGAATAAATCGCCACTTAAACTGAAACTAATCGGCACCCGTCGTTGTTTAAATAGTAGACAGAACAAGTGTTCCAGAATAATCCATAATACGCGTCAACACTACTAGAAAACACTAGAGCGTAACTGCTTGCGGCGTTGAACACAGTGCGCGCGGACCGGTGAAGCCTGGGACAGCCTCGGTCCCAGCAAAGTGTCACGTAATTTGTCATTCATCTCAAAGCAGCAGCAATATGTACGCACACGCGCGTTACAGCTGGACTCCGCTGGGATAACCGAGAAACGTGTAGAATGTTCTGTCATGACGTAACAATACTGCGACCGCACGACGATCGCAGGGATCATCCTTTGTAAACGGTGGGAATTAACAATTGAACGCAGAGGAAATGGGATTTAGAACTCTACTTACAGTTTTAATACTCAAAAAGACTCGAACGCACTTCGTCAAACTTATGATTGTCTAACTCACACTGAATTAACACAAGCTTACAAAACAGTAATAAGACATTTCTTTTATGAATTTGCTAACTGCTATAATTTTTTATTGTTCGACTAAGCTTTTCGTCATTGCTGACATCTTCAGGTCTTAAACAACGTCTATCAACTGTACGTTGTAGGCTTTTATACTTTAGGCCCCTCCCCTTATGTCATCGCCCCTCCTATTGGTTCTAGCTGCTACCGCTCTTCACGGGAACTTTGTCTACCTTTTTCCGTTAGGCATTTTTCTAACGTCCGTCAAATTGTTTTAAGAATTTCCCGTTAATTTCTTCATTCTTGACTTATAATTTTTTTTTTTTTTTTTTTTTTTTTTTTTTGTAACCATTTACATTTCGTCATTTTTTAGTGTGTTATTCTTATTATTTTAATTTATTTTTGTTTATTGTTTAATATATAATAAAATATTTCTTCATTTGTAAAATCCACTTTTATATTCATTAATTTATTTTTATCTTCTTTTTTAACTTTAAGTATTTCTAGTTCTTCTATTAATTTTCTTTTTTGTGGATTGTTTTCTATTTTGATTATTTCCATATTTTCATTGGGATTTATGAATTTATGGCCTGATTCGTTGAAATGTCTTGCATATAGTGAGTTCGTTACTCTAACCCCTTCTCCTTTTGCGTGTTCATTCATTCTAATTTTGAATTTTCTTCCAGTTTCGCCCAGATATATCTTATTGCATTCCCCACATTTTAATTTGTATACGCCGCTTTTTTCTGTTAATGGAATTTCTTCTGTTTTATCATTTTTTATATATTCGAATACATTTTTCGTTTTCTTTATTCCTATCTGTATTTCATATTTTTCGAAACATTTTTGTAACATTTTTGTTTGATATCCTATGTATGTTATTGCTCCTTTATATTTCTTTTCTTCATTTGTTTTTTCTTTTTTGTTATTTTCTATTTCTTTATTTTCCTCTATTTTCTTAACTATTCTATTAATTATTTTAGGGTTGTAATTATTATTTTTTGCTATTTGTTGTATTTTCTTTAATTCTTTTTGTTTAAGTTCTTCATTTTCTAGATAATTTATAGCTCTATAGCAAAATGAATTTAATGCTGCCTTTAAACAATACGAAGAGTAATAAGACAGTTTTACACTACAAACAATGACGTGGTGAAGAAGCTACACAAGTTCGACCATACGTGTGCGACTACCGGGAGGACTCTAAAATCAACGACTAAAGAAACACGCCGCACGTTCTACAAGGTGAAGGCGCCCTCCGCACACTTCTCTATGGGTCTGTAATGAAGTCTCGGCGCAGTCGTATTCGAGCGGACGAAACGAGATTTCTCAGGCACGTGGCAGCATGTAGTCTTCAAGATAGCAAAAGAAATTCGATATACGGTAGGAACTGAATATTATGAGTATACGCCATACAATAGCGCAGAGACCATGCCGGACAGTGCTACACTTTTATTATTATATCATAATTACTTTAAAATCTTCCGACTGCCATCCTTTTGGCTAAAGCAGTATTACCGTCGCAATCTACAGCTCGGCAACTCTTTCTGAAGCCCTGGCTGGCAGCGCTAGCTCCGCGTCTGTGGGGAGGGAGTAACCCTACTTTGGAGTGAGAGAGAAGGCAATACGAAACACATCAGCACGTCACACCCAGCGCCTGGCCTGCAATGTTGTCAGACTGCCGTAAATCAACACCAGAGCGTGATGTAGCCACAATAATGCCACAATGCTCGCTTTACGAACCTTTACCGTGGGACGACTTGGAATGGAATGAACATATTGTAGTATCTGACAGCGCTGCATGAACAGCACACGAAACGAGCTCCTATTGGCTCGCGCGGCAATAAATAGAGTGGCTAGAGTAACATGTGGACTGGAAGGGCGAAGGGAGGCTCTTCAGCTTAGAATTTCGTCCGGGGACTAGATAAAGTTGCCAGACTGTACTCTGCGTTCACTGTTTAGTTGATAGCACTGGCAGGCAATGGCCACGCTATTCAAACGGAGACCTTGTACTACTCGCCCGTATAAAAACATCGACTCACGCTGTCACATCGAAACTTCAGTCGGTCGATGTAGTTAGGGCAGGTGGTAGCGCGACGACCCCTCATAAGTCCCGTGCTATCAACTAAACAGTGAACGGAGAGTAGTGCAGCGTTTCCCAAACTTTGTGCAGCGAAATTTTGAAAAAATAATAACATATCTAACTCAGCAAAACAAAAAGAAATCAAAAAGTTGTTTGCTTACTTAGTTGTTAGCCCTGTCTTGAAGCCAACATTGGGAATTAATTTAATAAAAAACGGAAAAGAAATTTGTAGAATCGCATGGAATATAGAACAAACTTTAATCTTGTAAGTTAATATTTTGCGTTTTTCATTATTTTGTAAATTAAGAAATTGCAAATAAAAGTTCTGTAACAAAATGTGTTTCAATCGCTTTTTGTAATTTTATAAGTCACAAAAATCTAAGTTTGTTGATAAATTTGCGTTATAGTTGGAAACGTCCACTAACATAACTGGGAAACCACAATTAGTACTGAGGTAAGTAAGCAACATTCATTATTATGTTATATTACGCCGCAGTGTGATTTTAAAGACATCGCGGAAAGGTAGTAACGGTTTTGCCGGAGGGGGGGGGGTCGGTACGTAGAGGAAGATAGCCTACAGTAGTGTGCCGCGGCTTCTGACTATTTATTTGTAGTGTGTCGTGGGCTAAAAAGTTTGGGAAAAGCTGCTCTAGTGTATAAAGCTGTGTGAGACGATGTATATCATTATAGTACTGTAGTCATTCAGCAATTTTCTTCAAGATTGTAGGAATCGTAGTCCAGGTGTATTTGTGGGATGAGAAATTTTTTTCTAAGTCGATTGCTAATAAAACAGCGAAGAAACGACGGACAGTATATAACTTTAGACAGCCATTTGAAAACATTTCAGAATGTGTAAGATTGCTGCTTTTTCTATTTGTATATATTACAACTGTACAGGAACTGAATATTATGAGCATACTCGATAGGATTGCTCAATATTGGATAAAATGGTTTGACCATCTTAACCTAATAACTGTATCACCAAACAACTGGTAAATCATAAGCCGAAAGGATGGAGATGTGTGGGACGTCCGGAGAAGGATTGGAGTGACCTGCTATCTATCTTTTTGGGACCAGAGCAAACCATTTTTTGGTTTAGTCCTTCCTGAAGATGATGATGACTTGAATGTTTACTAACTTTATGGAAAAGATGGAAAATATATAGCAATCATACACCTACGGTTTGTATGCCATATGTCTGATGCAAACAATGCACTCAGTTGTCAGGAACGATTGTAATCGTAGTGGCAGTTACACAGCGAAGATAATAAATGAGGTAGCCACAAAACAATTAACACGGACCACAGGAAGCTGTGTTGGTTCTCCGGTAGAAAGTTTAGTTTTTTTATTATTGTTTATTAGTTTTTAAAATTCCAGAGAAGCGGTCTGTTTAACCAAGTGATGTAACTTTTGTTTGAAGTGTTTAGGTCACAGGTTCGATACACAAGCTCTAAACAAAGAGCACACTTTAAACAAGCAATTATAATATCTAGGAAGCTGTTAACTGTATTTGCTTTGCAACGAGCGATGCTTACAGACCAACCAATTAGAGCCTTGTACTTCGAGGGAGAGTTCACAAACATATTTAACACATCAAAAGAATCATTCAGTAGTTAAAAATTACTTGTTTTGTTAAACGACAAAGAAATTATGTTTGTGTTTTCTTTAGAAATACTCGGTTAATTGTTTTTACTTATTACTGCACTCTCGTTGGCTGTTTATTTGTTTTACTGTAGGCTACTGTAAACTATTCTGGCAACGCATTTATCGCCCGGAGTAAAGACCTGTCTTCTTTGCTGTGGTATTTTCGGATTGTTTTTCTTACAATTTTTTATATGACAATTAAACGAAATTACTCCGAATTTTCTTTATGCAATTTTTTTAATATATTTCTTTTGAACAAGCGATGGGGCTGCTTTTGTTCCTTTGGTCTTTGACCTGCCCGAGTTTCGACTGTTAACCTTGAGCGGGCTTTACGGTGTACGCTAGTAACCTGTTCCAGTCTCAATGGAATTCATCCAACCATCGCTTACGGGGTCTTCCCACACTTCTCTCCCCCATGGATGACAGTCAAGGGCTCTTCTTGAAACTCTAGTTGGATCGATTCTCTGTATCTCTAACCGCCACTGCATTTTGTACCGGCAGATTTTCTCATTTAAGCTTTTAGCTATGCCTAGCTCCATTCTAATATGATAATTTCTAATAAGATCTCTTCTGGTACAGCCCTCAAGAACCTTATTTCCACTCCTTGTATTCTAGATATATCTTTGGCCTTTCTAATCCAAGTCTCACTACCATATAGTAGTTGAGGTATGGCAATGTTTCAATTGGGTCTCTTTCCTTGCGGTAACATTATTTTTATTAAAAATTTAAAAAACTATACAATTACGGCTATATTTTAGACGCTTTCCCAGATGCTCCGTGGCCTGGTCCTGTTGCCGCCTGGTTGATATATTATCTTATATATCAACCATATTATCAATTATATATATATCAATTATATATCAAGATATTTTATCTTATATGTTGAACTGAAGCCCGATGGTTCAAATCCGATGGTCAAACGTACGTTTTAAGTTTTATGGTTTACGTTAGAATTTAAGAAATAATTTTTGCATAACAATTTGTGTGTTGTGTGTTGGTGGCGGTTATTGGGGGCGTCTGTTATATCCACGAGCCTGCCCCTTGGGTACTTTCCACACAAACACGGTGATGAGAAATCTTGTGATGGTGAGGACATTGCTGGCCGCTTTATTCCTGATGAAGTAAATCGTAAATTGGTAATTGCTTTTGCGGGAACTGGGCACTCTCCTAAAGTTGCATACGCAGCGGAAATAATTTGCCCCGCAGACAAGGAAGAAAGAAAGGTAAGAACGCTGGAAAGTAAAATAACAAGTAGAAGCTATGGTCAAATAAGAGTTGGTGGAGAGCGCAGAAATTTAAAGAATAGTAAAACTGACGAAACTAAACTGGAATGAAGTACTAAAATTAAAACCAAATTAAAGGAGGATTTGGTGAGATTCATTAAAGTGCAAACTTTATGGCAGTTTGAGCATGCGTACTGTCAGCTAGAGAAAGAAAGTTAAAAAAAAAATAAGTGCGGAAAGGATAGGCTAAAGTGTCACAAGGATGGACCAAATTATAATGTACATGAAGAAGAAGATGAGAATAGAGATCTAGAGAGAAATATGCCACAAGAATTACTATCAGTTACATTACACGTTTCCGAGGCAGTCCGTTGCTTCTTTGAGCCATCCATATTTTGCCAGTCCCTAGGTGGCTAACCTTGTCCACCAACCCTCCTCCTTTATCCGGGCTTGGGACCGGCAGTGGATGTATCCTGCCGCATACAGATAATACACCAAAACATCTATAGAGCATAAATAACGAGGAACACAGGCTCTGATGGGCTCTCGTAACAGTGGCTACAGTTCTTCCGTGAAATTTGAAACCAAAAATAAATAAATCTAAATATTTAATCGCTAGTTGACGCTTTAAATATTAATGAAAAGAATTTTGTAATCGGTATAATTGTAACGCATAACTAAAACAACCATTTACATAAACCAATACTGAACGGGTGTAATGTTATCAGCTCTTTCCATATACATACTGCCGCTAACCAAAACGAATGTTAATTATAAATTTAGTTTATTTAATTTCCACGAAAAACATCGCCATATTTTTTTAACTTCCCATTACTTACGCGTTTATTTATATTGTTCTGATACGTATAATTCGCTGTTGATAATTGTGTTCTGTCGTGACTCAACGCCATCACACGAGCCCTCACTCAGCTAGTTACTTGTTTAAAGTAATTTAATTACACCTCGATTAGCATATTTTTACTTGTCAGCGGATTGTTACCTGACATCGAGTATATCGGGTGGGTCTCAAAAACGCGGGTTGTATATTTCCATAAACAACTTTTAACCCACAAGTTATTTGTAGCTGCGTGTACGCATAAGTTTTTGTGTTTGTGCGCATGTGTGCGTGCGTGAGCGCATGCTTTTTTTGCAAATCCTCGTAACAGTAATCAATTTAATAGAGTAGAGTAGTTTCAAATTTATGTATGTTCCCCATGTATATCTGAAGTACTATATCGAAACTTTTCACAAATATACACAGTGTCCAATGGGGAATGCATCATAAACGCTAAAATAAACAAAAAATTTCATATCTACACTTATTTTTCGTTTTATGGCCTGCGAAAAATTACACCTTGATTTCTGTTCCAAGGTTATAATCAAAAAGGCCTACTGGAATTCTCGATGGTTTTAATATGGCTTTTGACCTTAAAAAGTAAAAAAAGAGGGTCCCAGAACTACAACTTGGTTAGTTTCCTAGAAAAGTTTTGTAAATGTAAAAAAATTGGTACGGAAAACCCCCCTTTTTACATTTGATGTGAATTTACTTTGCCAATACGTAAATAAATATAAATTCGTAATACAATTTATAAAGCATTTAATTCTTAGAAATGTGATGTAAGTAGAGTCAATAAAAAAGAAATGAACGTTACAGAAAAATCAAATTTTATTAGAGAAGAAACTCAACTGAAAATGTTACCTTGATTTATGACTTAAGGTAAAATTTTTCGCAAGTCATATAAGTCGGAAATTATGCGTATTCGAACCTATGTTTATATGAAATTTTTTTTTATTTGAGTCGGTAGAATGCATTCCTGAAATACGTCCCATTGGACATCCTCTGTGGGTATAACAGATAACAGTGTGTAAAGTTTTTTTTGTAAACATAGCCTACAAAATGGTTTTTGGTGTGTAGAGAATGCGAAATATTGTTGGGTGCAAACTCTCAAAATCTGCAAGCTGTGTTGAGAGAAACTAATTTTGTGTCAAATTATGAAACATACCGATATTTTTTTGTACAATATCGAAGTGAAAATAGTATTCGACAATACTCAACTATTTACAATATTATTCAAGGGAGTCGCAATCTGGCAGAGTTTTAGTGATACTGAACTGTCACAGAACAAATACTGTCAAATTTATCTGCTTGTTGGCCACATTTATATTAAACGCAGGTACACGAATTTAAACTTAAGTACACAGCCACTAGTCTAAACAATTCACGTATAGCTCCAGGAAGGGCGAAGAAGCAGTGGCCTTCAGACCTGATTATCTTATCTTCCAATATCGCTAAGAACTGTCAATGAAGCGAGTAAAGTAACTGGGTGGCTTTTCTTCATATAAAGTTTTACTTTCTCAACAGATTTACTTATTGCTCGATGAGTTTCATGCGGTCATCATCATCATCAGCCGTGGCTCTACAACCCTTGATGGGTCTTGGCCTGCTCCAAGAGCCGATTCCATTCTTCCCTGTTGCGTGCTGTGGCTTAGTATCTTATGTTCAGCTTTCTGATGTCCTCCTCTATCTGATCTTTGAATCTTCTTCGGGGGCTTCCCCTTGCTCTACTACCAATTGGTTTCCGGTAGAAGATATGTTTCGTAACCAACGTTCATCCATTCTCTCTATATGTCCAACCCACCTTAGCCTGTATATTTTTATTACCCTGACAATGTCCGGCTCTTTGTAAAGATGGTATTTTTCATCTTTGCACAGATGCAGTTTCTTGGGGTATTTTTGTGTAGTATTATATATTATCGAAATATAATTACTTCTGCAATTAGTTGTATCTTATTATTACGACATCACAGAACAATCTACGTGTTTATCGAAAGTTCCAGAGGGCTCCGGAATTAAACGCGTGTGGCGTACGTGACTCTCGACGCATTTGCTAGACTGTACCAGAATTCGCGCGGCCGCTCGCTGACTGTGTCAAGGTCTCAATCAATTACGTCGTAATGTAGAGCATCTTACGTAATGTGTGGAATAAGCTAGTATTTCGGGAGGGGGGTATAAATACCAGTACTCAACGACGTTCAGTTTCAGTTATAGTCGCGATGTATTACAGTGCGGTTCGAGTTTATTGTAGGGTGAAACTGAGCCCGAAGAAGTGTTCTCTGTTCCAGAAGGAAGTACAGTATTTGGGCAGCGGGTGTTAGCATGGATCCTAATAAAGTAGACACTGTAAGAGACTGGCCAGTGCCGAAGAGTAAACACGAAGTTTGGAGTTTCCTGGGGTTATGCTCATACTACAGACGTTTTGTGAAAGGCTTCGCTACTATTGTTAAACCACTACATGAGCTAACGGAAAATAAACGAAACTTCCAGTTGTCGAGGGAGTGTGATCAAGCATTTAGGACTTTGAAAATTGCATTATGTTCGCAGCCAATTCTCGCTTTCCCAGCTTCCGAAGGGAAGTACATTGTGGATGCAGACGCAAGCAATACTGGTCTAGGAGCAGTTTTGTCTCAAGTGCAAAACGGTGAAGAACGAGTAATAGAACGAGAATTACAGCAAAACGCTTTCCAAACCGGAGAGAAATTATTGTGTTACAAGGAGAGAGGTGCTGACAATCGTCCGAGCGTTGGAGCACTTCCATAAATACCTCTATGGAAGAGAGTTTTCACTACGTACCGAACATGCTGCACTTGCATCGCTCTTGAGATTTAGAAATCCGGAAGGACAGTTGGCAAGGTGGCTTGAACGTCTGCAAGAGTACAACTTCAAGATACAACATCGAGGGGGGCGCCTGCATGGTAATGCAAATGGCTTATCACGAAGACCGTGTCCGGAAGACTGCCGACATTGTCACAGAAAGGAAGATCAAAACTCAAGCGAACATGTTCAAGCCATCACTGTAGATATTCTGGCAGACGGCTGGACGCCACAAACAAGAGCAGATGACTAATGAAGACATCGGACCGATCTTGACAACAAAAGGAAAAGGTCGCCGCCCGGATTGGCAAGATATCTGCTATGGTTCCGAAGTGATGAAGGGCTACTGGGCACAATGGGAATCTCTTACCTTAGAAAGCGGATTGCTGAAAAGGGCTTGGGAAAGTGCAGATGGACGAGACGTGGTCATGCAGTTGATAGTTCCTCGAAGTAAAGTGCAGTCTGTTTTGAAGGAGATGCATGATGGAACATCTGGAGGCCATCTTGGCGTTAACAAAACCCTGGGAAGGACCCTACACTTTGAAAAAAAGAATCAACGATGTTGTTTATCGGATTCAACAGGAAGGACAGCGAAAGTTCAAAGTCGTCCACCTAGATCGCCTGGCTAAGTATTATTTCAGAGGCGGTTTGCCAGTTCGCGATGAACTGTGTTACGACATCACAGAACAATCTACGTGTTTATCGAACGTTCCAGAGGAATGTAATGCGTGTGGCGTTCGTGACTCTCGACGCATTTGCTAGACTGTACCAGAATTCGCGCGGCCGCTCGCTGACTGTGTCAAGGCCGCATCAATTACGTCGTAATGTAGAGCATCTTACGTAATATGTGGAATAAGCTAGTATTTCGGGGGGGGGGTATAAATACCAGTACTCAACGACGTTCAGTTTCAGTTATAGTCGCGATATATATATTACAGTGCGGTTCGAGTTTATTGTCGGGCGATACTGTGTGCGTTCAAGTGGTTAGTAGTGAAGTGCTGTGTTTTATAATCGGGCGGTATATTGTAATACAATTGTGTTTTAATATTAGTTGACTTTTTATTGCGTGTGAACAATTTGTATTTGATTTGTTGTAGGAGAATGTGTTATTAATTACGAACTGTTTAACTGTGAAAATTAAAGCTGGTAATTAGTGACTTAATTGGTGTCTTGTATTTTGTTATCCACTGTACCATACGACGATCAAGTAGACCGTCGTAACATTATTTAATTCACCCAACACATTTTTCACTCAATGTATCAGTATCTTCAGAGGTTTCTAAATGAATTATCGAATCTTTATTTCTTTATATCTTACTACTTTAATTCATTTATAAACCTCTGAATATACTGACACATTGAGTGAAACGTGCGCCAGGTCAATTAAAACGGTAAAAAAATAAGATACAACTACTTGAAGAAGTAATTATATTTTGATAATATATAACTTTATTAAATAAATAAATAATACTTAAATATTTAACTTCAAAACTTACAGCCGTTCACGGTCACACACGTTTCTACCGGTTGCTAGGTTAGAGAAAAAGGCAGCATAACAGTATAAGGGAAAATATCCCATAATCTAACCAGATCACCTGTCATACTCAGTATACACATGTTAACCCTGCTGAGAAGGGTTTAATAGGAGGCGATTGGACTGACCGACTTTTATGGTGAGAAAAACGAGTAACGGCTAGGGGGAAAATAAACGAAGGAAAAGTCTTACGAATCTAAAACGCAAGTTGTTAACAGTACTCGAGAGCAAACAACGTCAGATTTCCTGTTGTTACCCGCTTTTTCATTTGGGTCAGATGACACAGCTGCACACACACACACACACACACACACTACACAAAACCTAATTCGATACGTTTATGCGACTGTCAATTCCTTGTTTGTTTTCCCACGGCATTTGCGGCCACAACAACATTTGTTTGTTTCTTAATTTAATCTTGTTTGCAGTGGCAGTGACTGACCCTGCCGTTTTTCCATAACTTCGATTACCATTTGTAAGGTCAATTCAGTTAACAGCAAAGAGATGTTGTATGGAGCCAAAAATAATCCGAAAATAGCGAAATGTCACCTCTACGAGTCCCTCTATTAACTTTACGTTTTGTCTAACTCTTTGATTTAAACCGCTATCGTCATCAGTCAAAGCAAAAACTGTTATCAGTCTTAGTTAATTTTTTACTTCCATGTTCCATAAAGAAATGGAAATATGGTGATGGCGAAAAAAATCGTGTTCGAGATAAAGGCTGATTCTGATTGTACTACCCTCAAAACATGAAGAAAAGTCATTTTTCGAAAAGTGTCTGTGTGTCTATCTGTCTGTGTGTAGAATTTTTTCTATGGCGAACGATAAGTGTCGCAAATTCAAGCAGAATCAAATAATTTTTTGCATAAATGTCTAAAGTGTAGGGGACTCAATGCCTTTTGATTCTGGTGACGATCGGTTAAGGGAAAGGGGTAATTTACCAGCAACGTTTTATGTTTCAACATAATTTTTTTATGACGAACGATAACAGCCGTAACTTCAAACAGAATCAAATAATTTTTTGCACATTTGCCTGAGTTGTAGATAACTCAAGGTCTATTGATTTTGGTGAAGATCGGTTCAGGGAAAAGGGTATTTTACCTGTAACGTTTTATGTTTTAACAAGTATAAAGTACTTAATTTTGACAAATAAATTATCTTGAAAAGAAGGTCATAATATTCCACTATAGAAAGGTATATGAAATATCTATAAATAATAAAGCTAGTTGAAGGGGGAGGGGTAATTTTCTATAAATGAAAACGATCGTTGAAGGGGGAGGGTATAATATTTATTTATATGTCATGTGTACTACGTTATCGGCAACAAAGAAGTAGGTTGTTGTTAAAATTCCCTCCCGTGCTGATTGGCCGTGGTCCAATGTTTTCTACAAAACCAGACGTTTCGGCAGTGCTATCGACTGCCATCATCAGAAAAAATCGAGTGCGCTAACGTGAGGTGGTATACGTTAGTGACCACAGTACTGTGGTTAAGGCTGAAGAAAGAAGTAGTTTCTATGGTAACATTTCATTTCGAAAATTATTTTAAATATAAATCTTAGAACATGGAAGTCATGTATGGTTCTCCATACCGATATTTTATCTCAGCGATCGTTGTTGACGTGTTTCTGTACACAACGGTAACAAAGGCTACACCGACAGCAGAATGACTACGGCAAGACGGGATAAGCTGCGGTTAAATATTTGAATAACATGTCTGTCGGCATCCAGGCCCCTTATAATGACAAATAATAAATATATTTACCTTATTTCCTGTCTCGTGACCACATGTATTAACGCAATGAATATTATTTACGCGTTTCGATACTGATTTTGAATCAGTGTCCGGCCGGCTTTCGTCGAGTGCGCACTCGCATCACATAAATACTTATACGTTTGGTTTCGATTTTGTGATTTTAATGTTTAAAATTTTTAACGACCTCATTGAGTGATTTATATTTTAATATATATTTTGATGACGATACATAGTATCGAAACGCGTAAATAATATTCATTGCGTTAATACATGTGGTCACGAGACAGGAAATAAGGTAAATATATTTATTATTTGGTTAAATATTGCTATTTATGGCAACGCCGAGGCCACGTAGACTCAAAACGATATCGTACTAAAGGTACGATCTGATTCGTGCACGGATACAGTGTCGGGACAGTACCGCAGTTTGGCTGAGCCAGTATTACTAACACAGAAACGTCTTTTAACGCCACAGCGACGAAATGAGTTACTCTCCGTAAGGAGCACGACCCATCCGGGTTTGTAACTTGCGTGGAAGGTAACTTGGAAAGTTCTACACTGCCAAGCTGATAAGTTTTAGTTACTAGGAAGTTTCTGACAGGCTAATAAGCTTTAAGGAATCGTCTCATAAACTGTTCTTCGCTATCGTCACCCGTCTACAGCAATATACGAGCAAATAATACGGTATTTTCCCAGTCGAGGTTTTTTCTGTCTTAATAATTATGACTTTGTACATAAATGTTTATACACATTTCGAACCGGTAGTGTAACTAAGGAAGGAGTCAAGGGATGAATCTCTCCCCTAAAGGTATTAAAAATGTCATCAAATTCAATAATCACTTAACGTGGACCCAGTTGCGTCTGTTAATATAAGGCTTGTAACCAACTGTAGAAATAACAGAAATTACAAATTAGTAAATTAATTAAATAAAATTAAGAGTTTTATTAATAATAACAATCACTCAACACTTGGCTAATAACGTAGGCCTACTGTATGTATTTGTAGCAATTATTATTATAAAAAGCAATTGCGCACGCGCAAGAAAACAAAGGAAGAGGCTGTTAATTTACCTATACGTTTTCAGCCCAGATACCTTCCCATTGTTCGAGGAACGTAGTGGTGTGGCAAAAGAAGGAAGAAGGTGTGGGTGACCAAGAAACTGTCTACGGAAAGGAAGAAATTGCAAACCCACCGACCTCTGGGTTGTGGAGAAGAAAAGAAGATACAACCTCGTTACAGGGTTTTCTATATGTCATGACTCTTCTAATATAATATCCCTATAGTTTGAACCGTCGTCTTTCACAGGTAAACTAGCTGTTTCTTGAATTTAATTAGGAGAAACGAGAGAAGATTTTGTTGTTCATCTTGTTACTTGAATTAGCAGTCTCTGAAATCCCAACTTTGTCGTGCTTATTTGCTGAACTGCTACCTGTTACGCTCCGAACGAGGACTTTCAGTGTCTCCACCATTATCAAGTCCTAAATAATGATATTAGGTCGTGGTTCAGGACTTGATAATGGTGGAGACACTGAAAGTCCTCGTCCGGAGCGTAACAGGTAGCAGTTCAGCAAATAAGCACGACAAAATTGGAAGATTTTGTTGCTTGGACTTTACACAAAAAATAACGTACTTAACACAAACAATACGTTGCTTAAAACATTCTTAAGGCAAAATTCTTAAATTAAACTGGGAAGGAGCAATAAGACTGGGATTTTTAAAATGTCTTCGGAAAAATTCATTTTCCCAAGGTGTGTTAAGAATAGAAATTTAGAATTAAAGTGACTCCTAATGACATGAGACTTATTACCTTTAATTATAGTAACAGTTAAGTAAGATGGAATATTTTAAACCTGCGCCTTTCCATATTAAAGTGACTCCTAATGACATGAGACTTATTACCTTTAATTATAGTAACAGTTAAGTAAGATGGAATATTTGAAACCTGCGCCTTTCCATATTTATTTCAACCGTTATAGGCCTACTTGACGTTGGTTGACTCAAAAATTTTCAGACGCAAAAGAATTACAAATTATATTTATAAAATCATATGCGAAGAATCCTGAATGTCTCATTTGATTTGTCCTGAGAATAATGACAAGTCCACCTTCAAGTTAGTCTCATCCTCTGCAGAAGCCAGTCTCATCCCCCCCCCCCCGGGAGCAGCTCTACTTATGCCATTGATCCGAACATAGACTGACTGGACTGATATGGAATTTTTTCTGCCGTGGCTTGAACGCTTGTTTCAAACTGGATTTCCCAGTATTAATTAAAAGTATAGTAATCAAAAGAGCCAATGCTTTTCTGTAGTATTTCGAAGCCAGGCTCCCATATCAGAAAATATTAGGTCTAATTACATCAAGCTGTCATTAATGTAGTTCATCATCATCATCAGCTTCTAGACAGTTTTAGGTTTTAGCGGCTTGTTCCTATTCCACAGTCCACTTTTTCTTAGGTTTACCAACTTTTCTTCTGCCTCTAGGGTTGTAATCTTTCACCATCTTCGGTATTCTACTTTCTTCCATTATATTGATGTGTTGAATCTATTTACTTATGTATTTTTTAATCCTTTCATTAACTGCAAAAATACCTAAGTTACTTCTTATCTTTTCATTTCTAATATGATCTCGTCCATTACATCGTTTAACTGATCTCAAAAAATTCATTTCTCTTGTTTGTCTCTTCTGTTTTTTTTTTTCTTTATGACCCAAGTTTCAGAACCATGCAGTAGTGTAGGCATTGCCATTGTTTTATAAAATTTTCTTTGGGTTTCTTTTCTACATTTATTTCTCAACGTTCTCCAAATCGTTCCACACGCTCTTGTGAAATTTGTCATTTTATTTTCTATATCTCTATCTTGATCATAAGTAATGTCACGTACAGGATAGTTGAAATGTCTTACTTGTTCTATGCGTGTGTTGTCTACGCATATTTTGGTCCGAACCGATTAATCTCCTATAAAGGCCACTACTTACGTCTTTAATTCAGATATGTTACAGTTATATTCTTTTCCTATTGTGTGCAAGACGTATATTTCTCGCTGGAGATCGTCTTCTGAAGTGACGAATAATAACTTGGTCATCCGCGAAGAGAATGGTTTTCAAGCTTTTATTTCGGTGGATTTTAATACCGTCAGGGGATTGTTGTTCCCACTTTTTGAAGAGACCATCTAGATAGAGGTTAAAAAGTAATGGTGACAAACAACAACCTTGTCTTACGCCTTGGTTTGTTTCAATCGGGATAGATTCTTCTCCGTCGTCTATGATTATCGAGGTGTGTCTGTATGAACTCTACAAGTAGTTTATAGCCTAGATGATGTAGTTTCGTGTGTCATTATAATCTAAATACGTGTACGTTTGGGCGTGATGGACTCTTTGACAGTACGGTCTGTCGCTTTCTACGTGTGAGAAAGAGGGTTGGAGACTTTTTGCCGTCCCGTGGTTGCGGGAGGGGGAAGCGTCGACAATCGGGCTAATATTTTGCCAAACTAGCTAAAGCCGGCAGCGGCAGCATTAATATTTATAGCAATTCACCCTTGGACTGCTTTATTTAGTAATAAATTATAATTTATTGCCGCGTGGCAGCGGCGCGTTTATGTGAGCCGCAATAAAACAACTGCGTCGCGCAAATCTAATAAGCATTGGATATACATTTACACTAGACGCAGACGTGACTGAAATAACCTCGTTATGAGAACATACTGTGACGTCTGCGGCAGGGAAATATTGTTTTCAACCCATAAACAATCGTAAGAAACCTCGTGGCACATTTACACCGGATTTTGTGAACTGTAAATGGTAACGTTCACTGGTTTTAGTAGACGTGGTGTTTGTCCGCTAACCCAGAGGTCTCGCCTTGGATTCCCGACCAGCAACGTAAAATAAAGATGCGATTTTCGGACCCAGATCCATTCAACTGTGAAGCTAGTTCCTGTGCTAACACTTGGGACTGTAACAGGCGGCTCAAGCATAGTGTTGGGCACCCTGCCTTCTTTGTATGTCGTGCTGCTCATACAGGGAGCCTACCCTGGCGCATCCGCATTTGAAGGCGGTCAAACATTTGAAAGAGTTGTTCACAAATTTTGGCAATTTATTTTAAATGTCAAGAGTATTTTATTTTTATACAATTGTTCATAATTTGATGGCCCACATGGAGTTTTACAATTTTCAAATTCATGGAAACCTAGACCCTTAATAGGTCAGCAATGGAGCTGCTGAACAGATTTTATACAAAATTGGTCAGGAGAATTGTAGACCCAACGTGTAAAAATGGGTTATGGCGGCGGAGGAACAATATAGAATTGTATGACGATCTCAGCATTACCTCCATAATAAAGATACAAAGACTGAAGTGGCTAGGACATGTCCTGAGAATGGAAGACAGCAGCCCAGTCAAAACCTGTTCCTGGTGAACTGTGACCTCGAGAACGGCCTAGGATTCTGTGGAGAGAAAGTGTCCTAGCTCAGGACGGATACGGATGGACGACAATGGATGAGCAGGTCTAGAGCAGCAGAAGTAATGGGTCAGTACGAGTTGATGGTCAGGTATTTGTAAGTATTTGCTACTGAGGACTCTGAGACTGTATTGGAAGCTCTGAGAAACAATGGATTCCAATCACGGTGTCCCCAGATTCACGAGCGCAACCACAGGACTACAGAGGGTTGCGCTGACAACAGGACCAATGAAAGTGTCACCATTAGTGGATGTAGTGGTATGACAAGAGAGGGTTGCAGAGACAAACGTTTGTGTGGAGGAACACAAATATTTACTCAGCCTAATGTATGTCAACTTTACCATTAAATATTTTGCACAAATTACATTAAAAAGAAAAAAAAAGCGTTTTCTATCTTTTCACCAAACTGTCCATTTCAAATATTCTGAACAGTTCAGAATAAGATGCATATAACGTAAGTAGATTCAATTCATTCAAATTTCATGTAATACAAAAAAAAAAACGAAGACAAAGTTTTTGTAGTTTTTCTACTAAATGATTGTAGAACCATTATTTCGGGCTGCAAAATACACTAAATTGGTTTTAATATTAATGTATAAATATTAAAATATAAACAATACTATTTTGTGTTCTTTTACTTTCACATTTACATGCCAACAAGTGACGTGTTATCTAAAAGCCATGATACTCTGAAGTATCGTGATAAGACCCCCTTCCAATGATTAGAACTTCATTAACAGACGATGGTAGACCTAACTCTTCAGTGTTGTTGCATTAGGCTGTTCCAATAGCGGCTTCAGTGGGGTGTTAGTGTGGTTTCCCATTCTCTTATGATATTTTTTTTGTCGTTCCTCGATGACGTGTCTGACAAGAGGCACACGTAGACTACGTCTTGCTTTAGAGTTTTGTATCACAAACCAAGATCGTTAATCGATATATACTGTTACGTAATGCGTAAAAAGTGTTACGTAATACGGAATCGATTATTCCAGCTGTAAGGTGTGTGTGCGTACATAATGCTGTTACTTTGTGGTGAAAAACGATTATATACGCGTCAACTATCAAGTCCATACCAGTCCGTACCGGTCAGCGCAGTGTGTTCAAGGACACTGTTTCTACTGGATTCTCGAGAGCGCCTGATTGTTTAACAAGTCATCCAAAGAGACAGATCATTCTGGAAACCAGCGGGGTATAAATACAGCCATTCAGCGACGGTCAAGTCAGTTATTGTCGGGTGATTACACAGTGAGTTTGAGTGCCGATTTACACAGTACGGTTCGTAGTATTGTAGCGAAGTATTATATGCTTTATAATTGTGCGGGGCAATTGTAATACAATTGTGTTTTATATTAGTTGACATTTTATTTACGTGAGAACAATTTTTATTTGATTTGTTGTAAGAGACTATCTTGTTGATTACAAACTGATCAATTGTGATAATTAAAACTGGCGATTAGTGACTTAATTGGTGTCTGTGTCTTGTATTTTGTTTTCCACTCTACCAATCAGTAGACCATCGTAACAATACGTAATCTTTTACGGCTGGTATCTCGTGAGAATCTTATATTTGATTTGCTGGAAATCCTCTCAGTCACATTCTGTACGTCCTGATGGGTTTTAACATGATAATGTTTTTAGGCTGGGGGTCATTCCACAAAAATCGTCATCGAAAAACGTAACCCTTCCACACTTTCGATTCCCCACAGTCTAGAAATTTCATATGTAAACGCATCAAGACAGAAATAATCGCTGCTGACATTGAGTTTAGCAAACGTTTTAGTGAGAATAAATTTGGTTTTACATGCTCTGTTTGTGATCGTCTGTGGTTTGGAAATGATTTACGTAATCCACATTATACGTTTCAAAAGCCTAAAAACATTATCATGCTTCGATGTTTCGTTTTCGTCGAAATTCTTTGAATGCTTAGGTGCATAAATAGAGAGAGAGAGAGAGAGAGAGAGAGAGAGAGAGAGAGAGAGAGAGAGAGAGAGAGAGAGAGAGAGAGAGAGAGAGAGATTTTAAATTGTTTTTTATGACACAGTTAACTTTCGTTTTTTAGACACAAACTGAACTTCCTTTATTAACTAATATATATGATTTATGTATCAGCCAGTTTTTGTTTCCTGTCTACGTACTCAATCCATGTAGGCCTTCGAGTGATGTAAATATCAAATACCAGTATACTTATTACTGGAAGCCTGAGTTATACGTGTTCTTTATCGGCGGACCCTGTTCTCAACCGAAGGTAAAAATTAATTGTCTGATTTAATTATTTGATTTCACTGAATTTTCCTACAATTTTTTTTTTGTTTTCAGGTGACCTTACACGATGCTGCTGGAGTCTCTTTGCATCTCGAATTTCCAATTTGGGTGTAAAAATGGGGGTTTTGTCTGCGAATTTTCTTGATTCTCGGTAGGGCAGTCACGTAAAGTACATGAGTGTCGACCTCAACAAGCCACCGAAAGAGCTTGACGCCCGCGGCAACTGCTTCCTAACGCCCATGTCTGTACGAGGATAAAACTTTCGTGGATCAACTCCAGGGAAACCACGGAAAACTGCCTCGAACGTAGAGGCTCGGGGCAACTGACCGGTACCGCTCACTCACACGACTTCCCCGACTTTCACGCTAATAGTATAGTGAAGACCCGCACCCCACCTTCCTATTGCTTACTCATACATAGTCTTCAGAACAAGAAGAAACCGATACTTTTCGTGCCGTGAGCAAACAGACACTCCGTGTACCTTCAGTCAGTCATATAGGCCTAAAATTATTGGTTTCGTGACGGAACTGCATTTTTTTTTGAAAATTTATGATACCTCTCCGTTTACTCTTTTCTAACACAAAAATTCAACGCAAAATAGACTTCATAAGACTATAGTAGGTTAGTCGAGAAACTCTATTTTTGCGGAAAACGCCCCTCCTGTTTGATAACATTGCCTCACGTTTCGTATATACTGCGACGTCCCATCCTCAGTGGCTAGATTGTGACTGACAGCTATGTCTGCGTCGCAACCGTACAAGCGACTGGGCATTGTAATATGATTCACTTAAAATTACTGTTGTCTTCAAGATATAAAATCATGACACGTCTATGAACAACATTAAACAACAATATTTAGCAAATATCAGAAGCTACTTTAGAAACTAACACACGTACAAATGAAACAGTAAGACATGAAACGGTTCGGAATTGAGGCAGGGAAGGAAGTGCACTAAGTGAGGCGTGAGGTGACCACCGACCATGACACACAACCATGTGACACACCAACCATGCAGCTCTTCTGAACGCAACATGATTGAGCGAAAATAACCGTCAAAGTAACTGTACTTATTTGTGCAGTCCAAATTTTGTTTTCATATTTTCTGGATGTTGAAATTCCTGTTTCGTTAACCTTTTATTTTCCATTTATAATAAGTCTTCATAAAAATGTTAATCTTCTCTTCCACTTTTCTATAAAAAGGTTAAGAGAAAACTTTGTAAATTTTTGTATTTGATATTAATATAAGTTTAAAGTTTTTCATGTTTTGGGCTATAACAGTTTTTTAATATTCTTCATTTTACTTTCAATATTTTATCCAGGGGAAAGACTCTCATGCATTCACATGCATGCAAGGCTTCAAAGAACATTAAAATAAGTTCATTTTTTATTTTGATTGAAAATCGTCTGTATTGTCTCCAGCAAATGGGTTTTGCCGGATTCTTTCCGAAGACTATATGAACCCACCGTTAGTTTAAAGGCTAGAACAACGGGTGTCCTACTTGCTTTCGCAACAATCAGATCACTAATTACGAGCTTATGTCATGCTGAAAGCTTGTCAATAATAGTTATTTCCAGTTAATAACCACACAGGTGTAAACTATTTCCGTTATCTAGGGAAAAGCTAATAAGGCACTGGAGCAGTTATCTGAAACATGACATGTCGACGGTAATTGGCTGAGTTACCGTAAATTGCTTAGCGCATTTCTAATTAGCAATTAAATTTAATTACAGCGAGGAAATCCACGTGTGGCGTAATAATACGTAGGCCTACATATACCTTATTGTTTATGAACGAGTGTTAGCTGAGATTTTGAATCACTGAACAGTTTAGAAACCATGGGTTCGGCAGCCATGGCGTACCATAGTTCTTGTATCCTTAGAAGAATGTTTGACGTACCAGGTGCACTGAAATGAAGGGGACCAGGGACAAGGCCTCTTTAAAACCTTACCACGTGAAACGTTATCTGCTAAGCATTGATATATGAAGACTCCCTTTCTGTTACCCCTACAAAGGGAATTCCAGACTTACAAACAGACACTCGGATTAATATCGAGTTTTTGTTCGATAACACTCATAATTTCAAACAAAAGGAATGCAAAGGGGAAGTTAAGGCGACAGGAAAACTGCATAATCAAACGGGCCAATATCTGGAAATATCGCCTGAAAAACAGAATCTAGCGAAACTAGAATGTGGTCTTTGGGAAGCGGGGGTCTGGCCGAGTCGGCTTTATACAAAATACAAAACAAGTTAAGACTAATCAATGTTACAGTATTTAAAGTGGCTGAAAAACAAGCGTAATAACATACTAAAATAAATCCCATTAAAGTAATAACACAATAAAAATAAGTGCATTGAAACATTGTTTATAAGATCCTTATTGACTTAATTGAATTTCCTATATCTCATATTTCAAACATACACGCACATGTTGTGTAATAAACTTGTTCGTAGACCTATATTTAAAAAAGGGTTGCTACTGTATTAGCATACACTGCCGAGGCATTAATAAACCAGCTTATGAATTCGGAGATTAATAAAATTTCTTGTTAACTTTCGACCCTCTGGTGAGGGCCCCCCCCGTAAATACGCCCCAGCTGAAAACTGAATATAAACACAAATGTTAATTTCATGTTAATACTCTTGATGATTGCAACTTCTGGTCAACATGTGAACAGACGTGTAGTTTTACTTTCTTAGCTAAATGCATGACAGTCTCAGACAAAAGCTGTTGATGTAATAATTAACTCCTAAACTGGCTGAGGTTGACAAGGAGCTCGATAAAAAGTCCGCTGGAATAATTTTTAATGTAATTATCAGCGAAACAAAACATGCTAATTTCTACATCAGAAAGAAAAAGGAATCTCTATAATCTATGCACACAGGGTACTTTATCCGATGCGGTCAATACGTTTATACTGTCTGTCTGTTTGGGGTAGCCTATGTCTCACGATAACTCTTGAACTCATCAACCGGTTTCCGTAAAACTTGACATGCGTGACCACTATGACCCCATAGAACTCTATTGTTTTGAGTCGATCTCTCTAAAAATAGGGGAAGAGGCAAAAACGTGGGAGGTAAAAATTACGAAAAAAATCGCAAAAACCCATGTGGGGTGTCAAAGGGAATTTAAACCACCTCGTAGTCCTCAGTCTTTTGACTGGTTTGTACCCTCCCCGCATATACCCGTGGTGCGTGTGGTACTGAGTCTCTCACAGATATATGGGACCTACAGTTTAACGCCGGATCCGAACGGCATAGTTGGGAAAGGTTTATACTAAGCAGGATACCTCTCGCTGGTTTGCCATTGCCTTGCGAGGGGGAACGGTCGTATCAAAATAAGATGGCCCCCGGCGGGAATTGAACCCGCGCCGACAGCGTAGCAGCGCCACACGCTAGCCACTACGCCACGACCGCTCCATTTAAACCACTATCTAAATATAATGTTCATTTTTCAAAATTTCAAACAATCTATGGATGTCAGGGCCCGAAAAGGAGATCAAAAATATTTAAAAATTTGTGAAAGTCCAAGAGGGCGTCAGACTTCTTCTTCTTCTTCTTCTTCTTCTTCTTCTTCTTCTTCTTCTTCTTCTTCTTCTTCTTCTTCTTCTTCTTCTTCTTCTTCTTCTTCTTCTTCTTCTTCTTCACTTCAAGGATTCGGCTTGCAGCCTGTTCTGTCTTCACAGCCACCGTTTTCTTGGTCTGTCTCTATCTCGTTCTCCAAGAGGCTTATACTGGATTATCTTTTTTGGTATTCTCGAGTCACCCATTCTATTAATGTGTTGTATCCATTTATCTTTATTTTGTTTAATTTTATCGTTTATCGAGCATATATTCCGCTCTTGCCTTATGTCTGCCTTTCTTAGGTGATCTCTTAGGGTGCATCCTTTGACTCTCCTTAAGAAGTGCATTTCAGCAGCTTCAATTCGTTTTCTCTGATTCTGGGTGAGTGTCCACGATTCATTCCCGTACATCAATACTGATGACGCCATTACTTTTAATTTTAATTTTAATTTTAATTTTAATAAAATTTTAATTCTGTATCTTTTAGCACTTTCTTTCCTAGAGAAAAGAAAAACCGCCAAAACTAAAACTAAGCAAGTAATCTCATTTACTAAAAGTAATTTTAACCTAAATTCACATGTTTCAAATTTTTAGCGTTTATTGTTATGATTGTGTGTTGTACAATTGTTTTATTACTAAAGAGATAGTAGCGTGATGGGGATTTTTATATTTTTCCCATTATTGTAGACATGAATTTTTCCCATTATTCGATATGAATCTCATCGAAATTTATGTAATAATAAATGTATTTCGTCCACAATAGTGATCGAGTTCTGCAGATCGGGAAGCGTAGGTCTACTGGTATGTTATAGTAACTCCATTCTTCCAAAGTAATCATCCGTGCTATTCTTGTAGCAGTATTTAATAATTGACTGCATCAACGTAACCGAATTTTCGAGGAATTGAAGGTCCAAAAAAATCTGTGGTTAACAAACATGACGCTGTTATATAATTTGATAAGATTCAACCTCCTGCCGATAACTCTGAAACGTGCATCGTTCCAAACAGCGGTTACGAAACTACTTCACTGGATGCGGCCTAATCGGGTAACAAAGATGATTACGCACAATTAATAATGTAATGTGTCTTAATAATTTCTTCATCCGTTGCCAAAAGCGTAACTGTGTTATCAGATTCGTCTGCGGCTTCTATAAATACTGTTCTGTTATCAAACAAAGAACAGATCACAGTAAAAGGTTTGGGGTTAATTATTCGTATTGCATCTCGCAGAAAGTTGAACTACGTTGTTGCCCTGATATCGACTTGTTGCTCTTCATTAACAAAAATCAGTAAACAATTATCTGTTTTCTCACGCGCGCACTTGACAAAAAAAATTAATTAAGGAAAATTTAATATGCAATAATTAAATACGTGTTTATCAACGACGTACGTAAATAATAATAATTAGTGTGAGCGGAGAGAAGATTTTCAACTCGACAAAAAGAAAACTGGTACGTCAAACGGTAAGTCGAGTTAGAGTAAACCAAATTTTATGTAATTTTTATGATAAGTGGAGCTTACTTTAAGCGGAACTTCTGTAGCCTATAGTTTTGAATAAAATCTATGTGTAAATTAATTGTATGTTTAATTAAGAATGTAAGATGGCGAGCTAACACCAGGGGCGTATTTATCGGGGGGGGGCGAACGGCACCGGACCCCCCTCAGAGTGTCGAAAATTGACGAGAAATTTTGTCAATTTCATTTTTGGCTGTTTCGTTAATTTCTCATCTGCGAACCTAATACAGTAGTAATTCTTTTTTAAGTACAGGTCTACAAACAAGTTTATTACACAGTATTTGCGTGTACGTTCCAAATGTGAAATGAAGTATCTTATAAACAATGTGTGAATAGCGTTTATTTTTACTGTGTTATTACTTTAATGGGTATGATTTCAGTATGTTATTACACATTTTTCAGCTACTTTAAAGTAGTAATATTGATTAGCCTTAACTTGTCTTTTCTTTTGTATGAAGCCGACCCCACCGGATCCCCCCCTAAAGACCAGATTATAGATACGCTACTGGTTAACGCCTACTTTACTCCTGTAATGCTGAAGATGTTGTTTTAATCTGAATAGCAAAGTGTGCATCGAAATCAGAAAAGCCTTTAGATTAATATTCTGATTTACTGAAGAATCTATCGGCTGTAGCGTCGTCGGAACTATGGTCTGTACCTCTAATTACTTATTTGTTTAGTTTGGTCTACACACGCATCCCACTTATTTCGTTGTTTTCCGAGTGCCATTATCCAGCTCAAGGAATATGCCTACCTCTACTGGAACGGCCTTTCTATAAAGCTTCATGGACTTATGCTAGTGTCAATATAAAAAGCGACTGGGTTCCTCTTAACCTCAATCGTGACACATCTTACTGAACAATTCTTTAGCACTACTCAAAACCAAAAGAAGTTGAAAATATTTCTCTACGCCAGTTTGCCCGGTGTCATACAGTCGAATGTGGCCGATGTATAAAAATAAAAATGAAGCTGTTGATCGGATCATTCATCGTGAAAATTTTATTTCACATGATGAAGCAAATAAAGTATACATTACAAGTCGCATTGAACTATCCAAGGCAAAGTGACATAAATCAAGTTAAGCGAGGTCATAATAACACTACACGGAGAGAAATATTCACGCTATTGTTGATAGTGATGCTAATATCGGTGGTTTTCCGGAAGACAACGATCCATCTGTGTTTAACTACGGGAAGAAATGCATAGAAATCCAGAGTACACTGCATCAAGAATCGAACCAATTGTTGAGACAATTTCACAGCTAGGGTGGCGCTTATCTGAACGGTGGCGAATCCAGAATTGGTCGGGGGGGGGGTGAGTTCCGTTCGAGTCGGCTTCGTATAAAAGAAAAAAAAGTTAAGACTAATCAACATTACTATCTTTAAAGTGGCTGAAAATAAACGGTAATAACACAATAACAATCCGCGTTATTGAAACATTGTTTAGAAGACACTGACTGTATTGATTTTCCTATACTTCATATTTTAAACGTACGCTATACGCTATGTATAATAAACCTATTTTAGGCCTATAGTTAAAAAAGTGTTACTACTATATTAGCTTACTGAAAAAACAATGTAACACCCTAAAAATTAAGAGATTAATGAAATTCGTCTACTTTTTCGACCCTAGGGGGGGGGTCCGGTTCCCTCCCTCCCCGTAAATACGTCCCTGCTCTCGAAAGGAACACATCTGACAAATTTCAAATGACAAACAGAAATAAATTTTAACTTTTGTTCGTTATCGCAAAATAACATTTCTGCATCACAGACGCCAATACGTCTAGACCAAAACAGTATTCTTCAAGAATACGCCTGACGTTTAAGCAATCCTGGATATGTTAAAAGGCGATTTTGTTACAAGGTAAAGCAACAACGGGGAAAAGTCCAGTCATAACAGAATTAGCTAATAGAACTGACGATCATTCAAGAATTACATGAAGTCCTCCTCGAGATTTTGCAAAAGTCGTCCAAGTACTAATGCCTAGCAGTGCTGTCGCCTATATTCCATATGGAAAACCACACACAGCTTTTTAAAAAAAGTCGATATGGAGAACCATACATGACTTCCATGTTGTAAGATTTATATTTAAAATCATTTTCGAAAATGAAATATTTCCATAGAAACTACTTCTTTCTATTCTTGCTTCAGCCTTAACCACAGTACTGTGATCACTAATGTATACCACCTCACGTTAGCGTACTCGATTTTCACTGATGATGGCAGTCGATAGCACTGCCGAAACGTCTGGTTTTGCAGAAACATTGGACTACGGCCAAACAGCCCTGGAAGGAATTTTAACAGCAAACTACTTCCTTGTTGCCGGTAACGTAGTACACATATAAAAAAATTATCCCCTCCCCATTCAACTATCATTTTCATTTATAGAAAACTACCCCCACCTATTCAACTACCCTTTTTATTTATAGATATTTCATCTACCTTTCTATAGTGGATTATTATGACCTTCTTTTCAGAATAATTTATTTATCAAAATTAAGTACCGTACTTTACTCTTGTTAAAACACAAAACGTTGCAGGTAAACTACCCCTTCCCCTTAACCGATCTTTACCAAAATCAATAGACCTTGAGCACTCTACAACTCAGGTAAATATGCAAAATATTGTTTGATTCTATTTGAATTTGCGGCAGATATCGTTCGCCATAGGAAACATTACTCTTGTTAAACCATAAAACGTTGGAGGTAAACTACCCCTTCCCCTTAACCGATCTTTACCAAAATCAATAGACCTTGAGCACTCTACAACTCAGGTAAATATGCAAAATATTGTTTGATTCTATTTGAATTTGCGGCAGATATCGTTCGCCATAGGAAACATTACTCTTGTTAAAACATAAAACGTTGGAGGTAAACTACCCCTTCCCCTTAACCGATCTTCACCAGAACCAAAAGGCCTTGAGTCCTCTCTAATTCAAGCATGTATGAAAAACATTATTTGATTCTGTTTGAATTTGCAGCAGTTATCCTTCGCCATAGAAAAAATTCGACACAGACACTTTTCGAAAAATGACTTTTCCTCATGTTTTAAGGGTAGTACAATCAGAATCAGCCCTTATCTCGAACACGATTTTTTCGCCGTAACCATACTTCCATTTGCTTATGGAACATGGGAAGTAATACTGCCAGATGCCAAATGCAATCATTTACTCTTCTTTTAATTTAGTTAGCATTTAGTCAGTAACGGGGTCAACATAAGTTGTACTTCAAGAGAGTATTAAAAAATATTTTTAGCATAACATATCTTTGTAAACTTTATTTTTGTTTAATAAATATCCTTATTTATTAGTACACATTGTAAATTTATTTTTACTCACACACATCACTCAGAATTCAAACCTTCTACGTTCATCACGTTTTATCCAATGGGTAAAGTTCAGAGAGCAGCATGTACGGGTCATTGTGGAAAATATCATGTTTCTTGATTAAAACACTTATGATTAATCCAAATGCATAGCTAGTAAGTAGTTGAATAAATATTATATACCCCTTGTTTCGTTACTAGTAACACATAATAATGAAGTCCACGTGAGGCTGTAATTTCTTTTACAGGCAAGGGTGGAAACTTGACCGCAAGAGACGGTGTCAGGTGTCAGGTGTACAATTTGCTATAATAATAATAATAAAATTAATTTTTTGACTAAGGCAAACGAGAAGGGATAAAATTAAGTGCCACGGGAGTGGCAATACTTTACTAGTAACATTGTAGTTACAGTGAAAGAAACATCAATCTATATATATATATATATTTTGTGATGTTTTCAATTTGTTTCTTCTGCAAGTAGATAATATTGTATATTCTTTTTAACACCTGACGCACGTTTCACTGAAAAATATCAGTATCATCAGAGGTTTCTAAGTGAATTAATAACAATCGAAATAATTCTATTAATATAAAAGTAACGAATAATCGAATTTGTATCGATTTTAATGTAAAATAAAATAACTGATAATCGATTTAGGTCGATTAGTTAACGATTGTTTTAATGTTTATTTCTTCAGCAGCTGTTTTCTCGGTTATATTTGAAATTTTGTATATATATAAATATATATATATATATATATATATATATATAACTCAAAGTCTGAAGCTTTATGGGCACTGAATACAAAACCACACCGTTACACCAATTGCCACCAAATTTTGGACAGGTAACCTTTGACACAAGGCGAAAAATACTGCCTAACTTGGAATTTGATATTTTGCCCCGTTGCACGATTTAGGCCCTTTTAATTATGCCTTTTCGTTGACGCGTATAAAGATGTTAACACCATGCAGACCAGAATTAATTACCATAGTAACAAGTAAATAAACAAATGATATTTATCTGCATCGGAACTGTATCTTTATCCGTTCCTGCAGTTTTTAACATGCGATTGTATCGATATATTTGAAATTTTTTTATACAGATACGTCTATATATTTTGTAATTGTCTTAAACAATTATAAAATTTATGTTTATACGTATTTCTGATGATGCAATGAATAAGTAATGAAATATATTAAATACTACTACTAAAGATGTCAACAACACCATGCAGACCCAGAATTAATTGCCATAGTAACAAGTAAATAAACAAAACCTAATAAGCGGCAACGGAACTGTACATTACATTTTCGATGTTTTATATAATATGCGATTGTATCGAAATATTACGATGTGGAAAGAATAAGATAAGTGTACTAATTAATAATTGTAAGTTGTCCTATTACTTAATGCTTGTTGTTTTCATTTGTGAGGTTAGGTGACAACGGTTTTTGGTTTTTAGTTTACTGATGAAATAAAATAAAGCCATGGTTGAGGAAAACATAACGTTTAATGTGTTATACAATGCTTCTAACACAGTAACACTTAAAATACAGAATTTAGCATTTTTGATTTAACAGATACTTTATAAATATCTCCAAAGACTTTATAAACGGGTACTTTTAAATCTCCAAAGGCGGTTGCACCAACATAATAATTTAGTACAAGTTAAAATTATCAAGTGTTGAAAACAGCTTTGGAGAGAATTTGACTGAGTACAAAATTGTTATATGAGCTGACAGAACGCCATATAGAGATAGAAAATAAAAATTATATTAAAATACTTATTAAAAGTCAAATATTCGCTTGCGAAGCCGCGGGTAATAGTTAGTAACTTATAATTTTCCATTAGCACTAGGTTTGTTAAATGCCATTAGTGTGGAGTAACTACGGGGGAGTCAGTGGGATCAATTCCCCCACAGAGCTATTAAAAATGTCAACAAAATTCCACAATAATTAACGTAAGCCTGTTGCTAAAATAATATGAGCACGTGTTAAAATAAGGCTCATAAATAATAATTGTAGAAATATAAGGAATTGTCAGATTTGTAAAGTAATAAACAAACTTACGGACTCTGAAACAGATTGCAGATGGGTATACATTTGTTAAATGGAATCTGCAAAGACTCTGGATTGCAGATATCCACAATTAAAACCAAAGTGATGGGCTTTTTGTGGAACTCGTATGGGCAAAAATTGTTATAGATGGTACTGGCCTGGAACAAGTTAGCAGTTTTGAATACCTGGGCTACAGTGTGTCTTATAATGCAAGCAACGACGTGGTGAATAAGTTGCATAAGTTTAACCTTACGTGCGGGACCATTAGCCGAACCCTTAAGTCAGCAAGTGAAGAAACACGCCTAAAATTCTACAAGGTGATGGCTCTTTCCACACTTCTTTATGGGTCTGAGAATTGGACTATAACGAACGGCCAGCCCAGTCGCATCCAAGCGGCTGAAATGAGATTTCTCAAGCACGTGACAGGGTATACTCTCCATGATCATAGAAGAAACACAGATATATATGGCAGGAACGGAATATTATGAGTATAATCGACAGGATTGTCCAGTAACGGCTGAATTGGTGGGAAGATCTTTGCCGAATGGATGACTGCCGCATCCCCAAACAACTATGGAACTATAAGCCGAGGGGACGGAAAGGTGTGGGACGTCCGAGGAAGCGCTGGAGTGACCAGCTGTAATATTTGCCTAGTTGAGATCTGAACAAACCATTCTTGGTTTAAACCTTGAGGATGATGATGATGATGATGACTAAATAAACTTATAGTTCTCCTAATAATGACAACGACTGAACATTTGGTAATTAACGTATGTATTTTCAGCTTTAAAAAATAATAATGTAATAATTACGCAGGCGAAGAGAGAGCTTATTAGTCTAACTTTATCTTTTTCACACAGACACACTTCCCCTTACATGTCATGACTTCTCAAGTCTAATTACAACCCGTGGCGTCTTACTGGCAGTTGCTTGACTTTAATTCAAAAACGTGATAGATTTTACATAAAAAATAACTCACTTTAACTGGAATACAAGTTACTTAAATCGTTCTGGAGACAACAACACCCCAAGAATTAAAGTTAGAAGGGGTAATAATACAGGGTTTAAAAAATGTCTTCAGAAAAATTGATTTTCACAAGATTGTTACGGATACAAATTTAGAATTAAAGTGATTCCTAATGAGATTCAGATTTATTACATTTAATTTGAATAACAATTAGAACCAAGATGGAATATTTTCAAATCAGCCCTTTTCCATATACTTTACAGCCCTTATACTTCACGTTGCTTCACTCAAACACTCAGACGTAAAGAATTTATGAATGTATTTGTATGTGATGAATCCTCAGTCTCTCATTTGTCCTGAATAAAACTGGGAGTTCAACCTTCAAGCTAGTCTCATCCCCTTCCCCAGACGCTAGTCTCATGACCCCCCCCCCCAGGAGACGCTCCTAGTTACTTCACTGGACACCAGTGAATATAACTGTATACTAAAGGGATAGTAGATGCTTAATTTATCATATAAATTTTAGATTAGATCATTAAGTAAAGCAAGAGTAATGCGTATCGATATTCCTATAAACGTTGTCACATAAGTCGTGCTGATAGATATCGACTTCCAATGTAATACGACTGCAGGTAAGTGACTTACTTATTGCTCTGTGAACAAACTGTAAATAGTTAATAATCTGAATAACAAAAAGAAATATTGGTATGGAAAACCATACATGACTTCCATGTTCAAAGATTTATATTTAAAATCATTTCCGAAATGAAATATTTCCATAGAAACTACTTTTTTCTACTTGTTTCTTCAGTCTTAACCACAGTACTGTGGTCACTAACGTATACCACCTCACATTAGCGCATTCGATTTTCAATGATGATGGCAGTCGATGGCACAGCCGGAACGTCTGGTTTTCCAAAAAACATTGGGCCACGGCCAAACACCCCGAGAAGGAAGTTTAACAACAAACTACTTCTTTGTTGCCGATAACGTAGTACACATGACATATAAATAAAAATTATCCCCTCCCCCTTCAGCTATCATTTTACTTTATAGAAAATTACCCCTACCCGCTCAAACTAGCCTCTTCATTTATAGATATTTCATCTACGTTTCTACAGTGGATTATTATGACCTTTTCAGGATACTTTATTTATCAAAATTAAGTACTTTATTCTTGTTAAAACATAAAATGTTGCAGGTAAACTACCCTTTCCCCTTAACCGATCTTCACCAAAATCAGTAAACCTTGAGTTCTCTACAACTCAGGGACGTATGCAAAACATTATTTGATTCTGTTTGAATTTACGGCAGTTATCGTTCGTCATTGAAAAAATTACTCTTGTTAAAACATAAAACGTTGAAGATAGACTACCCCTTTCCCTTAACCGAACTTCACCAAAATCAATAAGCATTGAGTCCTCTACAATTAAGGGATGTATGGAAAACATTATTTGATTCTTTTCGAATTTACGGTAGTTATCGTTCGCCATAGAAAAAATTCTACTCACAGACACATAGACACACAGACAGATACTTTTCGAAAAATGACTTTTCTTCATGTTTTGAGGGTAGTACAATCAGAATCAGCCCTTATCTCGAACACGATTTTCTCGCCATCACTATACTTCCATTTCCTTATGGAACATGGAAGTAAAAACAGTGCATCTTCATGTCGTGTATTGAGCAATTATGTTATAATTAACAACCTGTAAAACAATGGTGTATTTACTTTGACTTTCTCTATAGGTTTTACCATATGATTATAGAGCAGAATTAAAAAAATTTAGTTTTTCTGTTGACAAAGCATACACAAAATTTGTATTACGCAATGTTTCAATTTCTTCCTAAAAGCAAAATGTATTCCTAAATTCAAAGTGTATACCGCATGGTTTTTCAAGTTTCGTGGCTATCTGGGACTGGGTAATGACAGTAAACTGTAATTTTAATTAAAAGTATAATACAAACGAATTTACAGACATTTTACGTGTTCTGGCAAGTCTTAATACTTGTCTTCGTTACAGAAACACAAAGAACTTAGTTTCATGTATACCCAAAAACTTATAATATAATACTTATTTTATAATATGTAGACATGGTATAATATTTAGCGACTTTATAGAATCGCCACGTAGGCTATATCGGACGCACACAAAATGTTAGTAAAGACTATCAGTAAATTTACCTTACAAATGTTCAGCGAGCTGCGTTAACCGTTTCAAACTCTGTAATGAAATGTAGACACCTGATGTTATATCTGTCTAACTCATAATGACACGTCTTATGTAAAACAGTTCTATCTCATAATGAATAGAAAGTCTGATGCTACTATTGGTTTTATTTTTTTGTCACGTCGCCAGGTCGTGTATCACTCCCTAAATAAGCTGTCGGGAATCAGGTATAAAAACTGTAAAATATTTGTCTTCTTCATCTCAGGGTTTAGGCTTACAGCCTTTTTGTCTTCAGTCCTGCCATTTGCTTCTGGGCCTACCTACATGCATTCTTCCTTGGGGTCTATGCTTTCTCACCTGTTTTGTTAGACAGTCATCGCTCATCCTCCTTATATATGTTGTTTCCATTGCAACGAGCGCTGTCTAATCCTATCGTTCATACTGTATGTCCCCGATTCGACGCTTATATCTTCATTGCTAATTTGATCGCGGAAGGATCAACCTTTCTTCACTCGCCTCAAGAACTTCATTTTAGCGGCTTGCATACCTTAAGTATCTTGTTTTCACAACGCCTACGTTTCACACTCGTGGTTAGCACACGGGTACGGCCATTACACCTTTGTCTTTCTTATGTTTTGTTAAGTAGCGCACGGTGTACGGTGCCGCACATCAGTTTGAATTTTTAAAGTTTATTGATGATGTCAGTCTCCGTCTCATAACTGTGACCAACACCGTACAAAGTTAAAATGTGACACCTGCTCTATAGGTTGCTAATTTACCACGATCTTCGAACGCACTGGGCACTTTGCTTTGAAAGCCATGATCTTCTTTTTTTGAGATATTTTTAAAATGAATGAGAGGGGGAGATACTTCACATACAAAAATCAGAGTAAGCACATAACGGAGTGGAAGGGGAGGGGAAGAGAGAGATAGAGAGAGATAATAGTAACTCTATGACGTAAACAAACAAAAGATGTAACCAACAATACTGCACAGATGGAGGTTAACAATATTGTTTTAACAGAGTTCATTATTTTAACGCACCTACAGTGAGTAGTCAACATGTAAATTACACCAACTAGATTTAAAAGAGGGTTTCTTGAGTCTAGAAGAGGCCGCGACGAATTTAGGTCTAAAAGTAAACACTGAAAAGACCACATACATGTTAACAGTAAAATACAAGAGAGAAGAGCGCCCCCTGGTACTTGAAGGACACAAATTTCAAAAGGTTGAAAATGTAAATACCTGGGCTCACTAGTTACTTAGGACAACTTTATGGCCGAAGAAATAAAAAAAAAAAAGAATATCTGATGGAAACAGATGTTACTTCTCCCTACAAGGAATATTTAAGTGTAAATACATAAGCAGAGTGACCAAGATTCATCTCTATAAAACAGTTCTTAAGCCAGTGGTCATGTACGGGTCCGAAACTTGGACAATGACAGTGACAGAGGAAGAGTGGCTGCGCAGGTGGGAAAGAACAGTCCTCAGGAGGATATCTGGTTGCAGTGAACGTCCAATGAGCATGGAGAATAAGGACGAATGCAGAAATCCAGCAAATCTATAGAGAACCAGATATCGTCACTGACGTATTAATAAAAGTAGAATCCGGTCGGCAGGGCATGTCCAGAGAATGTTAGAGACATCCAAGTTGAAGAAAATTTTTACGGGGAGACCTGGTGGAAGAAGAAAGAGGGGTGGGCTCAGAAAACGATGGGTGGATGATCTTGAGGACGCCCTCCGGCGCAGGCTCGATGTGAGGAGATGGATACTGAGGGCAGAGGATCGAGACAACTGAAGGCGGGTAGTCCAGGAGGCGGGTAGTCCAAGAGCTGTAGCGCCAATTACTAAAAAAGTTAATGAATTACAGGGGGAGATATTTCACTAAAAGAAATCAGAATAATCACAAACCGAAGGTGATTGGGGGAGAGGGAGGGAGGAGAGAGAGAGAGAGAGAGAGAGAGAGAGAGAGAGAGAGGAGAGAGAGAGAGAGAGAGAGAGAGAGAGAGAGAGAGAGAGAAACCTAACAGTAACTGAATGACGTAAACAAACAAAAGATAACAGACAACACTACACAGAGGTAGGTCAAACAATATTGTTTTAACAGAGTTAATTATTTTAACGTTATTTTTAACGCACCTACAGTAAGCAGTCAACATGTAAATTACACCATAGCCAATTAAGTCAGGTCATTCATAGCTTTATCTTGTTGCACCAGATTTATTACACAAGCAATTTATTTTTTTCTTTGTTTTTTAGCTAATTGCTTGTTAAAGAATAGTTGAAGGCGCTAGCTTATCAGCAGCGCGCTGCACAAGCTGCGGGCCACTCCCAAGGTCATATTACAAGCTTTTCTTTTTTTTGCTTCGTCACCGATAACAACAATAACTAACTTCATTACTAAAACACTTCGCAATTAATTTGGTATGTGCGTACGTTTCGGAATGTATAAACGTCAGTAGTTACACGTGTGTGTGTGGGGGGGGGGAATATGAGAGAAAAGTGTAGGGATTCCACTGAAAGGAAATACATTCATTAAACTTTTCATGAGATAAAAAGAAGATTAATGAAGTCACCTAACAAAATACGGTGTGTTAACGTAAATAAATCCAAAAGAAATCCTACAGGTGAATATAAAGAAAATTTTCGTATAAATATAAGTCTGGAAGTACTCTGCTTCTCATAACCAGGGCGTGTTAACGGAGAGGGACACAAACGGGACTGCCCCCCTCCATAGACTGTCAAAAAAAGTTGACGAATTTTGTTAATCTCTTAATTTTTAGGCTGTTTTATTATGTTAGTAGCTGTGTTCGCTAATATTGTAGTAACTCTTTCTTTATAAATATACAAACAGGTTTATCGCACAGTATTTGTGTATACGTTTGACATATGAAATATAGGAAAATCAATTCAGTCAATAAGTATCTTGTAAACAATGTTTCAATAACGCGTAATTTTATTGTCTTTTGCCGTTTACTTTAATGGAATTGATTTCAGGATGTTATCACACGTTTTTCAGCTACTTTAAAGACAGACCTAGTAATGTTGGTTGGTCTTAACTTGTTTTTTCTTTTGTATGAAGCCTACTCGACCGCCCCCCCCCACCCACAACACCAAATTCTAGATACGCCACTGCACGTGACGACTTTAAAGAATTAGTCCAATTTTCAACGTTAAACAGTGACTTGGGATTTAAATGTTGCAAGTCTGTAGGTCTACTAATTTTATAGAAACCGATGAGTTTAGACTTTGAAAACAGCAAGAACACAGTTAAGACGTCTCGAAACTTGGAATCAAATTATATTTTATAAAAATGCATTATTTTGAAAACAAATGACTTTAAAAAATAAAACTTGTGTAGGCTTTCACGTACCAATTAATGTTGGTAGGCATGTATTTGCGATTTTCGAACAAAATTTAAAGTCGTTTTTCGGACCCTAGCTTCCAAGCTTTATGATCTTCCCTTCGTAGGCTTACACGGCCGAAGTCAATGTTGTTAAACTTCATTCCCGGGCTGTTTGGCCGCGGTCCATTGTTTTCACAAAAAACAGACGTTTCGGCAGTGGCATCGACTTCCATCATGACTGTAAAATTAGAAGTTTCGTTAACGTAAGGTGGTAGACGTCAGTAACCACAGTACTGTGGTTAAAGCTGGAGAAGTCCCGTGAACACCACTCCTATTTACAAATTCTCTAAGTTCCACGATACAGTCATAAATAAACCAGTCTAAATCAATCAGAAAGACGAACGTATATTAGAGGCTCGCAACACACGTTGCCACAGAGTACTTAATGACAGGCTTTCACCCCGCCGATTCATAGCGATCGCACCATGTTTCTGGATCCATGAATATGGAGTCCGTCCAGATCCATTATTATTATTATTATTGTATTATTATTATTATTATTATTATTATTATTGCTTGTGATTAAAACAATAATAAAAAGTAAATAATATTATTTTTTTATATAGAGGGGGAACATTTTTTATGCACCGTCAGAGGAGGCCGTGCTTCCTCTGGAGTGTGGGACTCTCACCCACTAAAAAATCCACCTCTAATTCAGGCATTCATATCTATCCTGGAACCACTTAGCGTATTACCTCAGGACGGAGCCCATTGCGCCCTTATCGGACTCATTCTAGTTGTTCCTCGTCTTCTACTGCCCGTTGGGCGCAAGTTGGGCCTGTCTTTTTTTTCTAGTAGGATCCACTGAATCAATGCATTGATGCGGTCCCATTCCGCCTTACCACGAAGCATAAGCGCAACTATGCTCTCGGGCGTGAACTCCCCGAGCTCCATTTTCAGTACCGTCCTCTGTCTTGTGAATCTGCAGCACTTGAAAAACGTCTTCGAGGCGTCTTCATGGGGAGAGTCTCCGTATTGGCATGCTGGGCTCTGCACCTTTCCCATTCTATGGAGGTAGGCATTAAAATTGCCGTTGCCACTGAGCAACTGGGTCAGATGGTAATTGACCTCACCGTGTTGGCGGTCGATCCATTCCTTCACGTTTGGTATGAGCCTTGCGGTCCATCTTTCTCTATCCTTTCTATCCCAACGATCTTGCCAGTGCCGGAGAATGAGTTCCCTGGCTTCGTACTTTGCGGCACCGCTTCCAATTTACTCTCTTCTTTCGAATAAATGCTTCCGCTCTAGAGCCAACAGGTCTATGGGAATCACTCCCGCTATCACCAGGATTATTGGCTCTGGCATTGTCCGGTAAGAGGTAGCTACTCTGAGGGCTCCTCTTCTCTGCACCGATGGCACACGTTTTCTGTACTTCTCCGTCTTTAGTGCATCGACTCAGATGATTAATAATAATAATAATAATAATAATAATAATAATAATAATAATAAAATTATTAACATTAATAATTTTAATCACTGATCACGGCCAATAATTTGGAAATTGAACACATTGTTTAACAATAAATAGCTAAAAAAAACCCATAAAGCCCATAAAATGCGGATTAATCTCCGACTAAGCAATTAAAAATGTTACTTTTCCGTCGGGTTTTAACTTGAACTTAAAAAAAAATACAAAAACTTCAACTCTTTTTGCGAGATCTATGTCAATAAATTACACAAGCATTGTGTATCAATTTTTTTTTTTACATTTTGTATGTTACAAATTATAGCCCTAAACAATACTTGTGCAGTTATGTATTGTTTTTTCAATTTGTTTACAAAAATAGACGGAAAATGTATCTTTCTCTTCTCTCTATTAGTGGAATAGAATTCTTTATTTTACGGGTATCGAATGTAATTGAATATTCGTAAAACGTTTTTCTTAAATGATTTTCATGGGAAAGTTCTAAAACTAAAAAACCATTAGTTCTGACGTAAAATTAGAATCCCAAGTTATGTGCAACTTTTAGAACTATCAGTGTGCAAAACCTGAATCCTAAGATACGCTTCTGCGTTAAATTTGGGCTGTCGTTTAGAGGCGGTAACTTGGAAAATAAGCACTTCCTGATCTATGTGTATGTGAAGTAGGCCTACTGGTTGGCTGTATTGCTCACTATA
Source organism: Magicicada septendecula (assembly GCA_034769895.1). Lineage (NCBI taxonomy): Eukaryota > Metazoa > Arthropoda > Insecta > Hemiptera > Cicadidae > Magicicada > Magicicada septendecula. Next base: position 425,805,363 of record CM068373.1, on the reverse strand, counting down.
GAACAAATACAAAAATTATTTTCGTTATTCGTTAGACGTTTGTGTATACGAGTATTTTATCATTTTTTATTAAGTTATTGCCTATCAAATATTAATTATATTATTTCACACATTATTGTAATATTATACATATCTTGTTGATTCATCCTCTTCGTTCACTTTTTTTAATATTATTATATATAAAAAACTTTCACAAATGAACTTAATTTTGTATTTACTCACACTGAGGAAGAGGCACATCACCTTGAAACGTTTGTGAAAGTGATAACAAAAGTAAGTTCATTTGTGAAAGTTTTTTATATATAATAATATGTAATATTATACTGAGTTATTATGTTATATTTTTTTGATTTATTAATCTATACTTTTATTTTATAATATCATAAAGTTTTCTTTTTGTTATTTTACTTCTTCAGTTGAATGAGCAAAGGGAGGTCTCGGTTTAACTCGACTGTTTGGCATTCTTGGCGTGAGTGTCCACACTTTTACGTTACAGAATCATATTCCTTTTTAGGTTCATCTCCCAAAAAATAGAGGGATGGAAGACAAAAGTGAGAGGGCGTTAAAATTGTGAAAAAAATCGCTAAAACCCATTTGGTTTAAAATCAAATTAAACAGTCTTTTAACAAAAATCGGAATTAGTGTTTATTTTTAAATATTTGAAAATTTTCGAACGTCATGGCCCAGAATGTTAGAAGAATATTAATAAAATCGCAAAAATTCATGTGGGCCTATATATGGGGGGGGGGGGGACGGAGCGGACCCTCCACGGTGTCGAAAATATTCACAAATTTCGTTTTATTTCTTAATTTTTAGGCTGTTTTATTATTTTTTTCAGCTGTGTTTCCTAGTATAGTAGTAACTCTTCTTTAAATATACTGACAGGTTTGCTACACAGCATTAGCGTATAGGATTACGTTTGAAATATGTAATTTAGGAAAATCAGTTCAGTCAGTAAATATCCTGTAAACAAGGTTTCAGTAACGCGTATTTTTATTTATTACGTTTACCTAAATGGGACTAATTTCACCCACTTTAAAGACAGTAATGTTAAGTAGTCTTAACTTGTTTGATCTGTTATATGAAGCTGACCCGATCCCGGATACCTCCCCCCCAGGCGAAATTCTGGATACGCCACTGATGTTGGGTATCAAATTGAAGAGTACTGTCACTAACATATGAATGTAGACATCTGTACGTAACATCTGTACGTTTTTGGAAATGTAGAAAATTTTGGATTCCAGTACCTAAAAAAGACAACAGAGTTGAAAAACGTGACATTAAAACGCTGTTACACCAAGAGGCATTATAACAAAAATCCGAATGTTTCAAATTTTTACTGGTTTTTGTACGATTTTGTGCTCTACAATTGTTCCCATTCTAAGAAGTAAAGAAGTAATTTGTTCGCGTCCTAAATGAAGGGATTTCAGTAATTTTCCCTAATTGAAAAATTATCTAATATCGAAGTCTATGTAAATAATACAGTAAAACACCATTTATCCGGACTAATTGGTCCCAGACGTAATTCGGATACGCAGAAATTCGGATAATTGGGACAAACATAAGAAAAACGTTATGTTGTGAAAGAAAAAGCGAAAATTGCTCAAAAATCACTTTTGATTATTTTTATTACACGATAAAATAAATTTTAAGTATGTAAACTATGATGCATAGCTAACACAGTCTTATATGCATTTCATTTGATTACTGTTTTTTTGTTAGTACGGCAACTGCAATTTGAGTAAACTTTTATTTTATAAATTGCATTTTTTTAAATTTCCTGATTACGATTCGGATATTTGGCGATTCAGATAACTGGAGTTCGGATAAATGGAGTTTTACTGTAATTAATTGTACTTTGGTCAAAATAGTGAGCGAGTTCTCTAGCTCAGGGAGCGTACTAGTGTATAATAACTCATTCCAAAACAAAATAAGTTTCTGTTTCTAACATTTTTTTAAAACAACACACACAATATCTGTAATCGTATACTTTCCACTTGGTAGGCCTATTAGAAAAGGAAACGACCGCACGAAAAATCGCCGCTCGTATTATTGGAACACTACTGGGTAAACAAGTAAACATTTAGATTTTGTTTGCAACACACGAAGGAGAAGACAGAGGAGAAGAAGAAGAAGAAGAAGAAAGCGGCGGATCACCTGTGTGTATGAGTTAATCCTAGGTCAACATTTCGATACCCCACCCACTTGTAAGTAGTCGGTTCCATTTGTGTCGTACTGCAGATGGCGCCACTACGTTTGAGCAAACACAGCGTTATTGTCAAACACGACGACGATGATGGCTTTTTAAAATGTTTTGACTAGCATTAAGTGCCTGTTGCGGGCAGGTGCCTTGTCGCTCGCCCGACCGCTTAAGGGTTAAACGCCAACAACGCACCGCCCGTTATCAAACGCTATTAAATGGTAACGATATTTCATCCCTTAACGGTATGTATCTATTCTCTACCCTAGTCTCTTCCTGCGCGGACGATTTCATTGTGTCACATGTTCACGCACACACTTCCAAATTATTAGTCATTTCCTCCGTTCTAAATTAAAAACAAATACCTTAGTGCTAAGTGGAGTCAAAAGCTTGCTGGAGGAAACATTAATAGTGTCCACAGATTTTAGCTCAGTTGTTGCAGCTGATCGCTCACTTACTTAATCCACAGGGTTTGTAAAGTTAAGTGGCGGTTGTTTTTCAGCATTCCTTCTACTTCCCCCCTCCCGTATTGTGTTTTTTCTCAATTTTGCTCAAGTGCTATTTGTATTTTGTCCAATTGTGGTTTTAAAGGCATGCCTATGTTTTCTTCTTTTATTGATATCGTTTCTTACAGTCGTCAAGTTATCTGTTACCAGTTGATTTCTTTTTTTTTTACGTTTTGGTCAGCTATTGACCGCGTTAATTCAACTAGGTTTTAGTGAGTGCTCCCGCATTTGTTTGCGGTACGCTTCCTTTCTTTCTTCAGTCCACGTTTTGCCTGTTCTCGACCTGGATGTTTCCCAGAAACCCTGTGCGCTCCAAGTTTCCTCTTAAAAGGGTCGCGTTCCTGGACGCCTTCACGTGTGATCCCCAATTTTTGCGGTTGGCTTTTGCCTCGGTGAACCAGGTCCCCTTGGCTTTCTTACTTAGAAAGTTGGCAAAGGTCCAGCTGATCAGTCTCTCTAGGTTCATTCGTGGCATGAGGCTATAGAAGGCAATCCTACTTTTCTGTGTTGTGTCTGTTCGCTTTCCCACACGTGTGTACAGTTTGTGGTCATGCCGTTTTCTGTAGTCGTTATTTTCTTTGACATCTGTACTCAAGAACTTTCCTTCTTTGACTTTTCTATTCATCCCGAGACATTCTGCTATGTACAATGCCTTCGGCCGAGTAAATGTGCAATAGTGTCTGAGCTTGGCATTGAAGAGCACAGATCGTTTATTTTAGACACTTCTATCTTGTTGGTCCTTGATGCGAGCTTATCTTTCTCAGACATGCTGAGTTCTGTCTAGACACTTGTCTAGATATTTAAATTATTCTACCCTCTTGATTTTTCCATGTTCCACATATAGGTCTCTAGGCGCCGGCTTTGTCGGTTTCTGAGGCAGACCTTTCTATTCATCGCCAAGCATTCTGCTGTGTAGAGTGCCTCTTGTCAAATGACTGTGCAACAGTGCTGACCGTGGCATTGATGGAGACAGACCGTTTGTTGTAGGTGGACCAAGATCGTTTCCATCTTGTTGGTATTTGATACGAGGGCTTTCTTCTCAAAGATGTTAGGTTCTATCCACTCGCCTAGTTTTTCTGCCGGCTTTATTTTCCCTGTTCCACCTCTAGCTTCCTAGGTGCCGGCTTCACATTCCTTATGAACTCCGTTTTCTGAAAGTAGATCTTGAGGCTCACCTTTGCCGTTTGCGTCGTGAGTTGGCTCAATTCCGCAAACATCATGTATTTTCTGTTATTTACACATTTATTCCCGTAGCCACTCATAATTTCCACTCTCTAACTATGTCCTCACTATAGATATTAAATAGTGTTGGAGACAAGCTACAGCCTTGACGCACTTCCTGATTAATGTAAATCTTTTCTGTCAAAGCCTTTCCTGTAGGCAATCCTATACTTGTACAACAGTATAAGATCTTTATAACGTCTAAAAGATGTTTAGTATAACACCTCTTACACATAGTGGATCTGTTAACTCTATCAAATGCTTTCTCCTAGTTAAACGAAGGCAAGATGTGTCTCCAAATCAAATTCCCTTTTTCTCAGTTAACATTTTCAAAGAGAATATGTTATAAACGCAAGACCGGCCCTAACGAAATCCTGCGTGTACGTGAAGAAGTAAAATACCCCGCATAGAACGAAGTCTTTCATTAATAATTTTCCTATATAATTTGAAAGTTGTATTTACCAAGCGTATACCTCTATAATTTGATAGCACAGTTCTATCGCCTTTCTTAAAAACAGAAATAACTTTGGCTGCCCTCCATTCATCCGAGAACCATCATCTCGTCCAGCACATATTCTGCAAATGTAGCAGTCTACATTTCACAAACGAACAGGTATTCATCATCATTATCAGCCGTGGGTCTTGGCCTGCTCCAAGAGTCGATTCCATTCCTCCCTATTGCATGCCTTGGCTTTCCAGTTTCTTATGTTCAGCTTTCCGAGGTCCTCCTCTATCTGGTCTTTGAATCTACTTTGGGGTCTTCCCCTTTTTCTACTACCCATTGGTTTCTGGTAGAAAATATGTTTCGTAGGCTGTCCTTCCTCCATGCACTCTATGTGTCCAACCCACCTTAGCCTGTGTATTTTGGTTAGCCTGACAATGTCCGGCTCTTTGTAAAGATGGTATAGTTTATAATTATAGCGCCTGCGTTGCATTCCATTTCCTTGTACTCCTCTAAATATTGTTCTTAGAATCCGTCTTTCACAGCAACCTAGAAGTCTCTCGCTATTTGTTGTAACTGTCAAGGTTTCTGAAGCATATGTCAGCACTGGCCCGATAAGTGTTTTTGTAGATTTTGCATTTCGTGCTTCTTGAGATGAAACTAGATGTCAGGTGCTTTGTTAATCCACAGTATGTGTTATTTGCGAGATACATTTTTCTTCTTATTTCAGTTTTGTTGTCGGTAGTGCTGTTAATCTGGGATACAGGTATTCATACGAAATATAAATCTTGTAACAGACGAAAAAATTTAGTTCCACAGCAAAGCTGTAGATGTCGCTCTGCGAACTTTCCAGCTGACCCTTGTAATTTCAATGAGACTTATTGGCATGCCACTTTGTCTTTGTGTACAGGATAGTCTGAGTATGAATGAAGAGACTCTACGCTACGTGAAGGGAACCAGCAGTACGTCCGACCGGAGTCACCGCCCGCCTACCAATAACCACAATAAACGATAAATCAAACACAAAATATTCGCTGTCAAATATAAATTAAAAATGGCTAATGGAGTTTCATTCATTCATTCTCACACCGGGCTCTGTTTCCGGTGCCGCATGGTGTCTACCAATTTACATGCATTACTTCGTGTTTACAAAATTTGTTATTATAATTTTTCTCTCTCGAAATTCGAGTTTCACACAAGTGTTTCTTATACTTACGATGTAAAAAGACAAAAATGGTAAACGGCAAGATAACGTTTATATTTACATTTATGTAGATATAAACATAAACAAACACACGCGCGCGTGTGGAATAAATGTTGTGTAAGTTATAACATTAGAATATAATCATGCGAAGAATAATAAACGACGGAGAAAGAGATATAATTAATGGTGAATGATGGCTTTCAAGCCTATTAAAAAACGATAGGATTGTGACAACTACTTCTTTTCATGAAGTGGCAACAATTGTTATTGTTACGACGGTCTAACTGATCGTCACATGGTACAGTGGAAAACAAAATACAAGACACTAATTAAGTCACTAATCACCAGCTTTAATTATCACAATTAAACAGTTTGTAATCAGCAAGATAGTCTCTTATAACAAATCAAATAAAAATTGTTCGCACGCAATAAAAATGGCAACTAATATAAAACACAATTGTATTACAATTGTCCCGCACAATTATAAAACACATAACATTTCGCCACTGTGTAAATCGTCCGACAATAACACTGAACTCTAAGCGGCAGGTATGGGCTATTTATAGTCTGCAGGGTTCCGTAATATGCGTCTTTAACAAACACGTGAAAATTCTAGAGAATACTTCAGCGCGGCCATGGCAGAAACACACACTGTTGGGCCAGTCAAGAAGCTTCTAGAACGACACCATCGAACGCACGAGACGTTCCGCATTACGTAATACTGCCTCACATGTCAAGCGTCACGTACGCATTACAGCTGCGGGAATAGCCGAGAAAAGAGTAGAACAACGTTCTCCAATGTACCAAAACATTCCGTAATAACGTAACACTTTTTCCGCATTACGTAACATTATTATAATATTATTAATAGTAATAGTGACAACAACAACAATAATTAAATTAATATTATCACATAGTACAAATTATTTTCTTTATTTTTATTCATCGTCATCATCATCATCATCATCATCATCTTCGTCGTAGTCGTCGTCGTCGTCGTCGTCGTCATCATCATCATCAACATAATCATCATCATCATCATCGTCTTCTTCTTCTTCTTCTTCTTCTTCTTCTTCTTCTTCTTCTTCTTCTTCTTCTTCTTCTTCTTCTTCTTCTTCTTCTTCTTCTTCTTCTTCTTCTTCAGCACTACTGCCCAACGTGAGCCCTGGCTTCCAACACCAATCTTCTCCAATGTATCCTATCCATTGCCATCTCATTGTAACAACCCCCTACATCCATCTTCTTAGATCATCCAGCACATCATCCAACCATCTTATCCTAGGTCGTCGCCTCTCTCTGCTTTTACATACCTGCGCACTCAGGAATTCCTTTGGCCTACGCAGATCAACTAACCAACCTTTCCCAACCGCCCTAGGTGACTTAGCCATTGTATTCGTCGAGGCTTTACGAAACTTACAATATCCTCATGCTTCAATAGCTCGCCTATCTCCTGGTTACAGTAGCGAACTAAAGAGGGCGAGAGACCGGGCAACCCCGGGCTCCACTTAGTAGGAGGCCTGCAAATTTGGAAAATTATGTTTTTTGGTAACTTTGTAAATGTTCTATTGTCACGTCGTGAAACGTAACACAACACTAGAAGTCCAGGATTTAATCGATCGATTCCAAAGATTTTTCATATTGTTTTGAAATCTACCTTACAACCCTACCTCATAAAATGTTTACAGATATTTAAAAAAAATTATAAAGGTAAGTTTATTATTATAAATATATTCATACTAAAAAATAGCGTCAGTTATACCTGGCATCAATGCCTCACCGTGCAGTCGGAAGTCGCAAATTGAATCCCAAATACCACGGACGGCAACGGCAGTGGCAGCGACTCAAGAAGGCCGTGCCTCGGTACGAAAATGTAAACGGCGGAGTGAAATCCGGGTGATAACATACAGGCCTACACCTATGAATAATATTTAATATTTCGGAACACCAACAATCTCTTATCAGAATTTTTACCAAACAGTGGATATTTCGGAGTGCGGAAGTCGGGTCAGTTACTAGAACGAACGAAAATTTTCCGAGCCCAGACTAGGAAACGACCATTTTTTTTTTTTTAGAAAATTGCCAAATTTTGTTTGCACCGAAATTTGTTTTGCAGTATATAAGTTTATTGTATATTATAAAGTATTGTAACAAATTTAACGCAGTATACAAATAATACTACTTCTATTATTTCTGAATATTGAATTTATACTATGAAAGTGGATTTTTATATCAAACATTTCTACAGCTTCATATAAAGATTCCTAACTATATGTATCAATACAGCAATTAGACAATAAATATATAACAGAAAAGTGTCTTTGCTATGTATTACTTAAAGATAAATTGGATTATAAACACCCGTCTTACGGGAGGGGGGCTACAGAAAGAAATCCGCTTGGCATTGATACGCCACTGCCTGCTTATATCTTATTATGGCTTTATTCATATTAACGTTAGTACTAGTGTGCACCCTGAACTGCATACCCGCTCACTATTTTGAACAAAATAGGTCTACAAGAATTATAAGACCTCGATAACTCTACGATCTCTTTGTTTGTATATATTTATAAGTTAGTCTACGTTTCTGTATATTCTTATGCCATACCAGAACGTTCTATTTGTTTCCGGCTATCCCAGCAGAACCAGCTGTAATGTTGCGTGCGTACGTCTTAACATGCGTTAACGAGGCTGTTCCAGACTTGACCAGTCCGAGCGCACTGTGTTCAAGGCCGCAAGCAATTACGTTTTAGTGTTTTCCAGTAGTGTTGACGCGTATTATGGATTATTCTGGAATCTCAGTGGGGATTATTCCAGTTTAAGTGGCGATTTATTGCAGTGAGGTTCGAAGTATTGTGGCAGTCTTACGTGTTTTTATCATTGTGCGGGACTCTATTAGTTGGCATTATTATTGCGTGTGAACAATTTTTATTTGAATTGTTGTAAGAGACTATCTTGTTGATTAAAAATTGTTAATGGTGATAATTAAAGCTGGTGATTAGTGACTTAACTGGTCTCTTGCACTTTGTTTTCCACTGCACCATACGACGATCAAGCAGACCGTCGTAACAATATCTTTATAAGAGTGTGAATAGTGTTTTAACTGAAATACGGGGAATTCTATTTATTTTGTTAATTTGTATGAGTCTCGCTGATTGTTTAGGTACATTTTTATCAAATTCCTGAAACATAATATATGAAAAACACGTATAGACCTAATGCAAAAACTACACAAACACACAGACACAACATGCGCGCCCGAGGGAGAAAGAGAGAGAAAGAGAAAGATACAGAGAAAGAGAAAGATAAAGAGAGAGAGAGAGAGAGAGAGAGAGAGAGAGAGAGAGAGAGAGAGAGAGAGAGAGAGAGAGAGAGAGAGAGAGAGAGAGAGAGAGAGAGAGAGAGAGAGAGAGAGAGTAGGGAAAGGAAGAGAAGCTACACATCTCCAACAATTATTTTTTATTTTATTTCCAACAGGCACCAAATTTCTTGCATACCATTGAGTAAAACGTTAGAACAGCAAACGATTATACGTTAAAACATAAAAATAGTATTTGACGAGAAGCGTCCACGCGGGCACGCACGCGCACTCAAGACACAAGGACGCAATTATCTAACATGCCGTCAGCGTTTACTATGTACGTATAATTAGGAAACAAACAAACAAACACACACACTATAATCGGAATTAGTAACTTACACTGTTCGGCTACTGATGTTTATCGTCTACGCAGCGAGCCCAATATAAAGCCGAAACCGAACGACCAGAAATAAAATTACCGAATAAATATCACAACACGGGGATAGATTTAATTGGAAGAGATAAAGATGTCTCAAACGATTCAAAAATTCAAGCAGTTGGGTTTCGGATAGAAATAGTACTGACGCGGACTAATTTGCTTCGGAACTGAAGCAGTAACAAAATGGTCTCTCTCTCTCTCTCTCTCTCTCTCTCTCTCTCTCTCTCTCTCTCTCTCTCTCTCTCTCTCTCTCTATCTCTCTCTCTATCTATCTATCTCTCTCTCTCTCTCTCTCGTCTCTTCTTTTGCTACTCACAACCGTTGTTCCATTTTCCGTTCTTGTGCGACATTCCATCCCTTAAGAGGTTTTAGTAGAAGATCAGTGGATTTAGCGCTTAGCTTCTAACTTAGACGAACCGGGTTTTATGTAAACAGCATCACAAAGGAGCGTTTCTCAGCCCCCAGGTCGACTCAGCATAGAAACAGAGTACCGAGGGTAACAATGGCCGGTTGGAGCTGTACTCAGGTTCGCCGTACGGGTGTGCAAATCACACGGGCGTCACACTCTCATCGACCCTTTACCTTAACTTATAGTATAACTTACTGTTTATATTATTTATTTTCTTCTTCTTCTATCAGGGACTAAGCAAATCACCTGTTCCGGTTCCAAAGCAATATACTGTATACTAGGTCTTCTGGTTCAACCTGCCATCTGGCATCCTAGGTCTTCTAGTTCAACCTGCCATCTGGCATCTTAGGTCTTCTAGTTCAACCTGCCATCTGGCGTCCTAGGTCTTCTAGTTCAACCTGCCATCTGGCATCCTATTCAGATGAGCAATCCATCTCTCTTTGTTCTCTGTTCTCTTTGGATTTTAAAAACGTTCAACTCTTTACGAAAGTCTACATTGTAGAGTCTATGCCTTTGTGTGCAGCCTTTAACTGATCGCGAGAATCTCATCTTCGATGCCTGTATTCTAATCAGATGTTTTTTTTTCGCCGGAACCCGGATGTTTCTTCAGATGTTTTTATTCAGAACCATAAAATATCACCGGCACAGCCATTACCTTATACAATTGCTCCTGCCTTGCCTTGCTCCTGAAACAAACAAATTCAGTACTTGTGACTGTGACCTGTGTTAATTATAAAAACCCCAAAAATCTTTAAGAAGTCTGTGTATCCCCGTGCAATGTCATTGTCAACGCACACAGTGTGACCAAAATTATGAGGCACGGTTTTAACTTTGTAGTAGATTTCAAGTCGAAATTATGTTGAAGTGGTAGATATTCAATATTTTTAAGGCATTTTGAATGATTGTTTGGGTGTTTTCTTTTTTTTCAAGTTGGAATTAATCAGTTATTTTGAAAGTAGGATACCTATATTTTTGCTAAGCGTTTTGAATTAATTATATATGTATTCTGAAAAAAGGTAAAACTTTTTAAGACTGAAGAACGTAAATAATAGCCTATTCATATTTGTCAGACTAAAGACTGTATGCGAAAATAAATATATCTTACAGCTACATTGGTACATTGGCGGCTATTGGTACATTTCTCAAAAATATATCTCACCACCAAGTGCAGTACTCAGTGCTTAATTTCTTTAAAAAGGGAATTCTTCAAATGGTACTGAGATTAAAAAATAAATTTGTCACGTTGGTATTATTGGAAGCCGTCGGAAAATGGGATCCTCTATTACTGCACGACCAGTTAAATTTCATTCTTTAAGTGAACGGTTTTGTTTTAATACGATTTTATTTGACTTTGTGAAAGCGTATCGGGAAAAATATTGGTTAATAAAGGTAAGTACTTGAGTACATTTTCATTTCGCCAAAATTTAATATATTTTGTCCATAAGTGGTAACACTGACAATGCAAGTCTCCATCCATTTCATTTCACTTATAATACACGGAGAATTTTTCCTTAATTTTTAAACTGAATATCTCGGAAAAAATGACGAAGTAAAAGTGAAACCTGAAAAGTAAATCTTGTTCAATATTTTATTTATTACTTTCATTATCGGCATCAGTTGCGTCTGGGGAAACGCAATTTTTTAAATTGAAAATAATAAAACATTTCTTAAGATCGACACGGTTGAGCAAAGTTTAAATGATTTATTCATTCTTGCAAGTGAACATGAAATTTTGGATAATTTAGATACAAGTCAGTTAATAGCAGATTTCGCCGACACGAAAGCAAGAAAAGTGCGTTTAGACTATAAAATTCATATTATGTAATTCATCAATCATAGACTACTAAATAAACGTAATTATTGTTATCTATTTGGTGCTATTTTCATAAACGTTGATTACACAAAACTACTTTTGTCAATCGTTTTCGTGCACCTCTGTAAGCGGTACAAATATGAGGAGAAAAAAAATGAAATTGGGGGGGAGGAGACACGTACGGGGCGGCAAATTCAAGTTTGCACGCAGGCGCATAAACGGGTAGAAACGGATCTGGCTATAGGCCTAATGCGTTTCTTGTATAACGTGCGTCTCAAGCTGGCAGTCCACGATTCCCTGACTCTCTTAAGCTTCTTCAGTAGTACAAAGAACAGAAGCACCCGACCCCCGGCCCACAAGGCGACTTTCTGACCCCTTCTTCTTCATTCCACCGCTTAAAAAATTATCTATTTCGTATGTTTACATTGACAATCTCAATTTCCAACGCTGATGGTTGTTTGCTTAATTTAATACAGGGAATATCACTGTTTCGTAATTAATGAGGGAAGCGAGTTCTAATTCTTAACTAGACAGTTTGGCATTTGTGTATCTCTGTTTGGGATATGTATCACGATAAACTTTTGAAGCTTCAAGCGATCTTGTTACACCTGGCACATATGTCCCACAGACTCCCACTGTTTTTCAGATTGATTTCCCCAAAAATAGGGCGGGAGATAAAAATATGAGACCAAAACGTTTGGAGAATGGCAAAATCCATCCATTAGGGGGTTCCGATAAACGAGAATTTTGACCGGAATCTGAATTAAATATTCAGTTTTTGAAATATCCAACTATTTAAAAAACTACTTTTTGAGACCCAATGCTTTATTCTAAGGTTTGCACTCGCTGTAGTTAAAACAGTTATGATAACGAAGTCATTTGTCATGTAAAATGAAACGTTCGGTCTTAAAATATATTATAAAAAAACCGTATTAAGTTTATATATAATCAGTCAGTACTCGATCCAGCTCAGTCTCACAACTATAATTACAGTAATCAACAGAACTTTGCCTCGAGCCTTTTTGTTCAACGTATCTTCTAATAAATAATATTAAACAATAAAGTAACATTATAGAAGAAGCAATTGAAGGAGAAGTTTTTCGGGTAAAAGTGTTAAAAATGGGGAGAGTCCAGGGTAGGAGAGAGAAAACCCCAGGTTCAAAGTGGACTAAAGACAGGAAGAAGAGACACAGTGAGAAGATGAAAGAGTATTGGAAAAAAGGAAAGAACAAAGAGTAAATAATTGAAATTGGCATGTGGTCCCTAGATGGCCGACAAAAAAAAGTAACTTTATCCTAATTAATTAATTGCACTTTAACTATTGTTCTTCTCCTTCTTCTTCTTCTTCTTCTTCTTCTTCTTCTTCTTCTTCTTCTTCTTCTTCTTCTTCTTCTTCTTCTTCTTCTTCATCTTCTTCTTCTTATTCCCCAACAAGGATTAGGCCTTGGTGACTTATTCAGGCTTCATAGGATGTATTCCCATCTTTTCTTTGGTCTCCCTACGCTCCTTCTTCCAGCTGGTTTATATCTACTTTGATAAAAGTAGAATCTACTTTGGTTTATATCTATCTGGTTTGTATCCGCTTTTGGTAGTCTACGATCATCCATACGCTCCAGATGGTCCTTCCAATTTCTTCTATGCAACTATATTTTCTCATTTAAGTTGTATGTTACCAACACTTCTCTAATCTCTTCTTTTCTAAATCGATCTTGTTTAGAACAACCTTTGACCGATCTTCGAAATTTCATCTCCGCTGCTTGTATGCGGCTTTCATTATTGCACTCATAATTAAATATCATTGTCATTAAGACATACTGTTTCTTTCTAAGGGTTGCACTCGCTGTAAATTAATTATTGCCACCCTGTGTCTCGAGAATACACATAGCGACCCATCTTGCCTATCACGCAAATGACAAAGTCTTTTTTCTTTGTTTGGTTTAGTGTTATAATGTACGCGTATACTGTGTTTAGCTAAAACAATCCTACGCCTCGTTTTCTGCACGAAATGGAAACAGTTTCATGAGGCCAACATATCGATACGTTTGTGTAATGAAAAATGGAACAAATTGTATACAGCGAGCGAATATATGAACTTGATATGCTGTTCTCACGAATGTTTGTTTTATATATATATTTACTTATACAGAATTAGCACGCGCTGTGTGTGTGATATTGCCGCTAATGAGTGAGCGTGTAACTTAATTACCCGCACTGGCAGACTCGCGCATCAGCACCGGCGCCTTTTATTAAAGAACCGCTTCGCACCATTCATGCAGTCAGCTGTGATGAGCGGATCCATTAAACACGCACGCTGAACACGCGCGCGCGCACACACACACATACACACAGCCAATTAGTCCCCTCCCGTCTGGCCACACTTGTCTAACGCATCTCTCAAACATTCCACTAGAAACTTTCTTGATGAATGAGAATCGTATAAATTGTATATCAATAAGCGCAAGTCATATTAAAATGAATTTAATGACGACTTAATTCTCCACACTGTTATTAGTTTCATTTTATGAGACAAGATAAACCGACTTAACAGGAATTTAGAACGTTGATTTATAACAGTAATAATAAATAAAAGATTTTATATCCGGGATGTGATATAAGTTCCTTCATCCGGATATATAAATTTTATATCAGGATATAAATTCTTTTGTAAATGACTCCGCCCGTGATAGCCTACGTAGTAATATTAAATACATTTAATTGTGATATAAGAATTATCATCATCACCACCACTCCAAGGATTAGACTCTAGACCTGTTCCGGAACCCATCTCCTCCTCGGTCTACCGACATATCTCTTCCCAGTAGGGTGATAACCCAAGACAGCCACGGGTAGATGGACATCAGGCATGCAATTCCAGTCTTTACACCATCTCCTTCTTTTGGTGCAACGATATAGGCCTAATGTTAAATTCGCGTCTAATATCCTCGTTCATCTTCCGATCCAGGAGAGAACAACTTTGCGTCCCTCTTAGAAATTTCATTTCAGCTCCCTCAATCCTATACGTTCCTTTTACCAAGTGTCCGTGTCTCACTAGCATACGGGAATGTGGAGGCAGCCAGTTTTGTAAAATTTTATTAGGGTATACTTCCGTGTTTTAATTCCAGGTACCGATGAATCGTTCTGCAGATGCGTCTAAATGTCGTTAGCTTACTATCCCAATGATTTGGATAGTAAATACAAAACCTGCAATATTAAGTTTAGGTTAAAGTTCAGTTCACAAAGACAAAAATATTTTTTTATCTTAACACAAAGTCAGGACTGAAGGTTGTTTTGTTCCTACTACTGAATGGAATGAAATAATGAAACTGAATTAAATACATTTGTATTGTATGTCAGTTTAAATCAGTAAAAATTATCTAACATTTCACAAAAACACATGAAATTTACAAATATTAAATAAAATAAAATGTTATAATGTAGTACGTTAATTATAAAGTATATAAAAATTTATTTTTTAAATAGTAATATTTCTGCATAGATAGGCCTACTTATCGGTTGAGACTCACAACAATTACTGTTAGATATGATATCAATTCTTTCCATTTCTGTTTCTTATTCAGAGCCGGAGTTGTCAATATCAGCGGTGCTGATAATAAATGTGTTAATGAAGTTGTCTCTGTAACTAGTAAGCGCGCCCCGAGCTGCAGAACTCGCTCACTGTTTTGAACGAAGTACATTTATTGTTTCATAATTTTCGGTACTAGACTATTAACAGTTCACTTAACTAGATAATAGATAATAGTTTAGATAAGGAAAACTACAAAACTCCCGATCTCTCTACTATTTCTGTAGTGACGTAACACTTGTAGAGCACACAGTCATACAATAAACACTAAAAATTCGAAACGTTATAATTCTTTCTGGTCCGCCATCCTGCTGGATTCTCAACATTTTTTTAAAATTTTCGATCTATTTTGGGCCATGAAGTCCAAAATTTTTGAAACTTCCATGGCCTTTTAGCGATTTTTTCACTATTCTGACACTCTTTTATTTTTGCCTGCTGTCCCCTATTTTTTGGGCGGCTCAATCTCAAGAACAACACGATTCTGTAAGGTAAAATTATAGACACAAGTGCCAAATTTTTCGAAAATCGGTTGATCCGTTCAAAAGTTACCGTGGGACACATCCCAAGTAGACAGGTAGACAGGAAAATGCCAAATGGTCGATGAGAACTCACATCGCTCGTTCATTAAGTAAATTTAATTTTAAAATAATAAATACGAAACAAATACGAAACGTACAACATTAATTTTAGGTTAAAGTTTTATTCACAAAAAGAAAATTACTCTTTACCCTTATCATAAAGTTAGAACTGAAGAGCGTTTAGAATTCCTAAGGCATTCACGGCCAGGGCCAACATAGTTGGAATCGTTATTTGCCGGGCTGTGTTAGTCCGTGGTCTGTTGTTTGTGTTGTCAGACGTTTCTAGTCTCGACGTCATCACTGGGCTAAATTGGCGGACACCGTGCCAATTGTTCCCGACTCTGAAAATGGCCTACGTTGGTGTGGCCGAAACGTCTGTCTACACAAACAACAGACCGTGGCCTGACAGCGCGGCAAATAATGTTACCAAATATGACGAACGTTTATTCATACCACTGAATAGATGGAAATAATTAAACTGAAATAAATAAACTTTTACTGTATATACTATACATGACTTCCGTGTTCTAAGATTTATATTTAAAATTATTTACGAAACGAAATGTTTCCATAGGAACTACCGATCTTCACCAAAATCAATAGGCCTTGAGTCTTCTTCAACTCAGCCACATATGTAAAAAAGTATTTGATTCTGTTTGAATTTACGGCAGTTATAGTTCGTCATGAAAATATTTCTCTTGTTACAACATAAAATGTTGCAGGTAAACTACCCCTTGCCTTAACCGATCTTCACCAAAACCAACAGGCCTTGAGTACTCTACAGTTTAGGGATGTAAGCAAAAACTTATCTGATTATGTTTGAATTTACAGCAGTTATCGTTCGTCATAAAAATAAAATTACCCTTTTAAAACATAAAATGTTGCAGGTAAACTACGCTTTTCTCGTAACCGATCTTCACCAAAACCAACATACCTTGAATACTCTATAATTCAAGAAGGCGTACAAAAAAATATTTGATTCTGTTTGAATTTACGGCAGTTACCGTTCGTCATAGAAAAAATTACCCTTGTTAAAACATAAAACGTTCCAGGTAAACTCCCCTTTTCCTTAGCCGATCTTCACCAAAATCAATAGACCTTCAGTCCTCTACCATTCAGGGCTGTATACGAAATATTATTTGATTCTGTTTGAAGTTGCGGCTGATATCGTTTTCCATAGAAAAAAAATTACCCTTGTTAAAACATAAAACGTTGCAGGTAAACTATCCCTTTCCCTTAACCGATCTTTACGAAAAACAATAGATCTTGAGTACTCTACAAATAAGAGCGGTATACAAAATATTATTTGATTCTATTTGAATTTGCGGCTGTTATTGTTTGCCAAAAACAAATCTACAGACACACAGACACACATACACACACACACACACACACACACACACACACACACTCTCTCTCTCTCTCTCTCTCTCTCTCTCTCTCTCTCTCTCTCTCTCTCTCTCTCTCTCTCTCTCTCTCTCTTCGAAAAATGACTTTTTTCATGTTTTGAGGGTAGTACAATCAGAATCTGCAATAATCTCGACCACGATTTTTTTCGCCGTCACCATACTTCCATTTCCTTATGGAACATGGAAGTAAAATATAAAATGATGGTTTTTTACAGCACTTAATAAGTATTTTATGGAATAATATGAATAGACCTACGTAAAACCGTCTTCACCTCCTCTTCTCTTTGTCAGTATTGAATGTATGAATGTCTTTGAACCTATTGTACAGAACTTCAATACAAGGAAGCATATTGATTAATGTCTGAAACGAGTGAATGTCAGATATCTGAGAGTAGATAACCGCCTTATATTCTCAGGTTCTCAAGCCCCCTAATTGATTTAGACTTCTCTTGATGGTCCCACACATATGATTGAACTTATGTAGCTTCTTCACCAAGTCAGTGTTTTTAATTTAGAACACATTAGACGAACCCTTAGGTCATCAAGTAAAGGAACACGCCTAAAATTCTACAAGGCGATGGCCCTTCCCACACTTCATTATGGGTCTGAGAATTGGATTTTAACCAAAGCCCAGGGCAGTCTTATCCAAGTGGCTGAAAATGGAAATCCTACACGTACAAAATTAGACACTCTTGAACAACTGGAAATATACAAACACACAAAAACGCATAGGAAGAACATCCTAAACGAACAGACACAAATACTAATCACAGATATCACACATACCATTTGAAAACACATTATACCACACACAAACAACAACAATCTTTTGAACCATGACGCCGTCACCAAAAGCAGGACGGACAGCACACCTAGCGGCAGCCTCTGACGAAGCTCTAACGGAGAGAAAACTAGTTTAGGCTATCAGGTAAAAATTTATAATTTTTATCAATAATAATTTGTGATCCGAGTCGGTAGTGTTATATATATATATATATATATATATATATATATATAGTCGATTATTGTAGTTTCATATGAGAACTATTCAATTAAACGTAATCAATAAAGATAATTATTGTTTTACTATCTCTGATGTCGATTTATTGTTAGCATATAAAGTCGACAACACATGAAAACAACATATATCTTGTACTTTGCGTGTCATTATTACCGGTTTCATTACAGATCATTACGATTATCGATCGGCATCTGGAGGTATGGAGCGAACACACGCGAGCAAGCGTACGCCTTCGAGCGCACCGTGTATCATAAAAAGCAACAAGAAAGTAGAGTGAGTGAAATTTATGTCTCAATATATAAAACGTTATGGCCGCCGCAGGAGTGATCTGTCGGCTGAATAATGTATAGAAATGGTCTCATTAAGGATTGTATATCACAGGCAAATCGCAGTACCGTTTAGGGCCCGGAGTTATGATTTATACAGCGGCTAAGTGCTTCTGCATAAACTGGAATATACGGTATACGGGATGGCTCAGCTTCCTTTGATTTATACCTCGTGGTTCTGGTATACGCGCGGACATTATGGAAAGTTTTAATATCGATTTTTTTGTTCGCCGACAAGAAAGCACATTTATCTAATAAAGAAAACTGTCACAAATTGTGACAACGTAAAAACTACTGCGGGTTATCTCAAGAGTTTGATTTTTGAAGAAAATCCGTCCAGCGTTACATTGAAAAGTCGACTCCACGGCCTGACACACAACGTGCAACAGTTTGTTATATATATATATACACACACACACACACACAAGAGTATTATAATAAACTCACACGCTCACACCCGCGCGCGCGTATTGAGAAGATATTGTTACGTAATGGGGAAACGTGTTACGTAATACGGAACGTACTACAAGTATCTCGAATATTCGAGCTGTAATGTGTGTGTGCGTACATAATTCCACCGCCGGTAGCAGGCCACACCCTAAATCCGGACTATCAGTAGTCCCTACGGCAGGAGCTCTTTCTGAAGCTCGGGACGTAGTACAAAAGCGGGCGACGGGCAAGCCCTTCGTCCCGCAAAGCCATTGAACTTGTGTGCGTACATAATGATGATACGTTGAGGTGAAAAACAATTACGCGTCAATTATCGAGTCTATACCAGTCCGTAACGGTCAGCGCAGTGTGTTCAAGGACACTGTTTCTAGAGGACTGTCGAAAGCGTCTGTTTGTTTAACAAGTCGTCCAAAGCGGCAGATTATTCTGGAAATCAGCGGGGTATAAATACAGCCATCCTGCGACGGTCAAGTCAGTTATTGTTGCGATTTATACCAGTGCGGTTTGAAGTATTGTGGCAAAGTATTACGTGTTTCATAATTGCGCGAGACAATTGTAATACAATTGGGTTTTATATCAGTTAACATTTTTATTGCGTGTGAACAATTTTTATTTGATTTGTTGTAAGAGACTGTCTTGTTAATTATGAACTGTTTAATTCTGATAATTAAAGCTGGTGATTAGTGACGTAATTGGTGTCTTATATTTTGTTTTCCACTATACCATACGATGACCAAGTAGACCGTCGTACAATATAGAGGGGGAGAGAAGAAGAAAGGATGACTACGTCTCTTCCGAAAGGCGCATTACAGCCGGGGTACCTCAACGAAGCGTCTCCTATTTTCAGCCTACGTCAACGACGTACCTAGGGAGCCTGAAGTCCGGGTAGCCTTGTCTGCCGACGACACGGCGGTTTACACCTCCGATCGAAACACTGACAGCGCCAACTCGATGTGTTTGTGGACTGGATTGACAACTGGAAAGTTTCCGTCAACGACACCAAGAGCTCCGTGGTACTATTTTCTCCAAGCGCCGGAGGGAATCACGAGGCCGAGTGAGAATCGGCAGAACGTACCTGCCCTGGTCTACAGAACGTACCTCGATGTCCTCCTTGATCGTCGGCTTACCTGGCGTACCCATCCACAGGTAGTGAAAACTAGGGCGTCAGCTCGTCTGAGCTCTCTGTTTCCAGTACCCGCCAACAAGGCTATGACCCGTAAGCTGAGCTCCCGCTGAGTTGATCCGTATTTGTTGCCGATCGTCACCTACGCTGCCCCGGCCTGGCGATATCTTGCCACCGTGCATAAAAGACAGCGTCCTCTACAGGTAGGTTCGGCTAGCCGCCAAAATGCCCCGGCTGTTTCCCTCTCGCTTGTTGAGAAGTGGACTCGGTATCCGCTCCTTGGGTAACACCCCGCGGCGATCTGCACATAAATTATACGTACGAGTGGCAAGGATCCAAAACAAGCTCCTCCCGCCTTGGTAGGTACCGTGAACAACCAGGTGATCCTTGGAAATGACCTCGGCAAATACTGTATTACTGCGACCTAGTACGAGCGTGAAGTTCTAACCGCCCGGAAAAGTGCAAATATTCCGTCTGTGGACCGGACCATGTGGCAGGAGACCGGACCATCTGGTAGAACGGAACATGTAATCCCGAGGACGTCTCACGACCCTCTTAAGGCCCATAAATATAACACGATCCAAGATTGGCGCCATTTGTCTTGAGACAACTTATTAAAGTACATTGAATTACGCATTTTAACTGAGTGGAAATTTCGGGGACTTCACCACTCCCCCTAGTGTTTCACGTTCTGTAGCTGAATTCGCAGAAAGGAAGAATAAACATTGATGTAACTTTTCAGACGAGAAAAGTAAAAAGCCACAGTTGAAAACTCACAATATAGTAATACTGCCTCAACCAAAACGGTGACAATCGGAAAGTTTAGCACTTCCCGGCACTGTCTCTGCACACATCAGAGTGTACCGTTAATAATATGAGATTACCGTTTTGTGTTCTATGTTGCCATAAGCACAATTAGAATTTACCGACTACAGCTTTTCACTTTTAATAAAGCCGACCGACCGTGTTGTCGTCATTCTGGTGTCGCCGCAGCCGTTGTTTATGAGTGCAGAAAAATATCATCAACGTAACTACATTGATGCGCGATAAAAAACTAATTACCACTGACAACAGTTGTTTTGATGCCGACTTTGTTCCTTTTGGGCGAGGCAGTACGTTTGACACAACAAACTATTACCTTTCTCGGATTAAAGGGGTCGGTAATGCCTATCTTCCCCGTGCTAACCTTTCCCCGTTTTCTCAGTCAACCGTGCTAGGAATGACTTCAAATGTATACCACTTGTTTATCAACTTCACTTGCAGAGATAGATGGATCAGTTTTTAGATATCTTTTTTTTTTGCAATTCTTAAAAACATTTTTCCTAACACCTAATTCGAAATGTCTCAAATTCTGTAAAAATTGTCGAATTCATTTTTGATTCAATGTTTTACAAAATGCTCCGATCAGTAAATATATTTTTACCATACGAAACTCCAGTAAAAATTGGAAACATATATCAAGCAATTCCTGAGAAAATTGGTCTTTTATTAAAAAATTGAGAAAAACGCTATAAAAGATAAATATCGTGTTACTATAAGGTAATTATTTCCTTTCACCCACTATTAGTGGATTCCACTCCCATAAGAGGGACAGTCTCCATCTTGTTAAGCTGCTAAGGCTTTTTACAACTTCCTTTTTTACATCAATAATGTCAAAACTACCAAATTAATTGTTTCAAACAATTTTTTATAATCTGAATGAACGTTTTAAACGTTTGAACGTCCAAACTTTCACTCAAATGCATTACTAACCTTAGTTTCTTTACTTCTGCAGAACTGCTAGGCTGAGGTTCAGTTGTATCAGGCGGACATTATTTCCCCACGTTTTACGCTTTTTAAAAATTTTCTTTAGGTTCAGTCATGACTAATACAAAGGTAATACACAAACAACAGACTATAATAATCCACAAACTGAAAGAAGCACTATTTCACGTATGAAAACAAAATTCAAAATAAAGCAACTAGGACTCATAACCTTTCTAATAATTTATGAAATCACGTGTGAAGAGATAGCGTTATCAGAATCCAAGGAATGACAACACATCTACACATAAAAATATTGAAACATACAATAAATATTCATTGTTATAATTTCCAGTGTAACACCCAATCGCAGTGCAAACAAAAATTGTCATAAAAGTTTTCTAAACATCGAAATTAAATAAAAAAGCAGTTAAAATAAAGCTAAATATCTTCAGAATATCGATAAATTAAAAAATAGGCTTTTGAAACGTATAATGTGGATTACGTAAATCATTTCCAAAGAACAGACGATCACAAACAGAGCATGTAAAACCAAATTTATTCTCACTAAAACGTTTGCTAACCTCAATGTCAGCAGCGATTATTTTCTGTCTTGATGCGTTTACATATCAAATTTCTAGACTGTGGGGAATCGAAAGTGTGGAAGCGTTACACTTTTCGATGACGTTTTTGTGGAATTACCCCCAGCCTAAAAACATTATCATGTTAATTTAATTTTGATTTTTTGACCGAAATTGATTACTCACTCTCCCTCCTCCCATAAGCGGGTGTTGAAATGAATTTAAAGCAATATAGGATTTTAAGAGAAGTAATGGTATCAAGCATCTGGCAGTATGACCACCTACCTGTAGCCACATTAAGGTTTAAAATAAATAAAATATTTAAGCTGTTAAACATTATTACGAATGAGTTTTTTTAAGGATGTGTTTGACGGCGTTTATATCAGTAAGCAATCAACAGATCGACCCGGCAGTATAGAAATATGTCCACTCACGAATCTCCCCATTTATGATACAAGAACAAGACAAAAGACGACGGCAGAAGTCGAGGCTAAAGAAACAACAATGGAGGCGAAAGGAACAACAAAAGGGACTAAAAGGACACTAATGGAGGCTAAAGGCACGAAAATGGTAGCAAAGGAACGAGAATGTCAGCGAGAGGTACAACAATGGATGCTAAAAGAATTACACGGAGGCTAAAGGAACGATAATGAAAGCTAAAGGAACAACAGTGGAGGTTAAAGGAACGACAATGGAAGCTAAAGGAACAACAATGGAGGCTAAAGGAGCAACAATGGTAGCTAAAGGAACGAAAACGTAGGCGAGAGGTACAACAATGGAAGCTAAAGGGTCGACAATGGATGGAAAAGGTACAACAATCGAAGCTAAAGGAACAACAATGGGGGCTAAAGGAAGGACTATAGTAGCTAAAGGAACAACAGTTGATGCTAAAAAACGGCAACAGACGCTAAAGGAACAATAATGAATGCTAAAGGAACAACAATGGAGACAAAATGTACAACAATGGAAGCTAAAAGAACGACAATGGTAGCTAAAGGAACAACAATGGGGACTAAAGAACGATATTGGAGGCTAAAGAACGATAATGGAACCTAAATGAAGACAATGGAGACTGAAGGAATGACAATGGAGACTTTTTAGAGCAAACTCTGAGGCTTACTTGAACACATATACGTATTACATGTACAGTCTGCAGTTAGGAGAAACTCTTAGTCTGTCACCTGGCACGTTCCGTTGTGCAGCGGGTTGCTAAATATAACGAAAATGTAATTGGGTTGGAACATGAACAACATAAAGTGCGCAGAAATTTGCGCAAATTCGATGCGAAATAATCAGTGTTATTTGCAGCTCTCAGACGGAGGCAGTAGAAACTTCATATTATACACCATACGACATGTCACCATTATATAAACGAAAATATTTTGTTTATGAATGCCGATGTGTGTGTGTGTGTGTGTGTGTGTGTGTGTGTGTGTGTGTGTGTGTGTGTGTGTGTGTGTGTGTGTGTGTGTGTGTGTGTGTGTGTGTGTGTGTGTGTGTGTGTGTGTGTGTGTGTGTGTGTGTGTGTGTGTGTGTGTGTGTGTGTGTGTGTGTGTGTGTGTGTGTGTGTGTGTGTGTGTGTGTGTGTGTGAATAATGTTCGCCCGATGTTCAACAGACTAACTAAATATAGCCGGTTGTCATAGATGTAAAATATTGACAGCACTCGGTAGTGGGGTGTGAAAGAGACGGTGATGATGAGCTGCTATTCGGTGTACATTTTATTTTAATATCTAGTATGTTTTTGTTTTTGAGGGGAGGGAATAAAAGCTTTTTAACAGAAAAAATGTTTGTTTTCTAAATAATATTTTTCTGTTGAATGATAATACATATTCTCCGTGTTTTCTATGGCTGTTTTGTTGATTTAGTAGATCAACAAATTGTTAGGTACTATTTTTTGTAACGCAAGTGTTGAAAGTGACTTGACTGCATTACTTTAAACTATTTGAACTGATTGTTACGTGTATGCAAATATATTTTTTCTGTAAATTCATTTAAAAATTTTGAACGACATGTATTTCTATCAAACAGTTATTGCTTTCTTGAAAAATTAATATTATTACGAAGACTGCATGGACGGTGTTTTTACACCAGTATAATTGTATTAAAATCTTCTTCTTCATGTTCTCCACGTCAAGGTATAGGCTTACAGCCTGTTTCGCCATCACTCTTCCTTGATCTCCCTAGGACATCTCGTCTTCCTTGAGGTCTGTCTCCTCATCTTCTCGATACGGTGGCTCCATTTTATTTGCCCTTACCTTATTCTGCTGGCCACGGAATATACATTTAACTCGTTTCTTATATCTTAATTTTGTATTTGATTTTCAAGAGTGCAACTTTTGGTTTTTCTCAAGAACTTCATTTCACTTGTTTGTGTTCTTCGCTCATCATTTCTCGCCATCGTCCAAGTTTCATTTCCTGTTTTAAGTTAAAACAGGTGTTGCCATTACTTTATAGAATTTTATCTTGGTGTCTTTCCTTTTCTTATTTCCAAGTGTTCGGTGTATAGTACCGCACATAATTTGAAACATATTTATTTTTATATCGATCGCGTTGTCATACTCATAAGTTACATCGCACCCTAGAAAACTGAAATGAGATACCTGTTCTATAGACTTATTATTAATAATTATCTTGGAACGATAGATTCCTCTAGAGGTCATAACTTTTGTTTTCTGGGTTGATATTCTAAGATTATATTCTTAGCATATTTGGCTGAAGTGGAAAACTGCTAACTCGAGAAATACAAGAGAAATCGATAATTACAACTAGTGAGCACCCTGAGCTACAAAAAAATTCGCTCACTATTTTGAACGAAGTAGGCCTACATTTATTATTACTTAAATTTTGATTTTTCAGATGTAGTAAAAATGAAAAAATCCCAATTTTACTTCCATGTTCCATAAGGAAATGGAAGTATGGCGATCGCGCATAAAATCGTGTTCTAGGTAAGGGCTGATTCTGATTGTACTACCCTCAAAACATTAATAAGAGTCGTTTTCCGAAAAGTGTCTCTGTGTGTGTCTGTGTGTCTGAGTGTAGAATTTTTTTCTATGGCGAATGATAACTGCCGCAAATTCAAACAGAATCAAATAATGTTTTGCATATGTGCCTGAGTTGTAGAGGACTCAAGGCCTATTGATTTCTGTGAAGATTGGTTAAGGGGAAGGGGTAGTTCACCAGCACGTTTTATGTTTTGACAAGAGAAAATTACTCAGTTTTGATAAATAAAGTATCCTGAAAAGAAGGTCATAATAATTCACTGTAGAAAGGTAGATGAAATATCTATAAATGATAAGGGTTGTCGAATGGGTGGGGGTAATTTTCTAGAAATGAAAATGATAGTTGAAGGGGGAGGGGATAATTTTTTATGTGTACCACGTTATCGGCAACAAAAGTAGTTTCTTGTTAAAATTCCTTCCCGGGCTGTTTGACTGTGGTCCAGTGTTTTCTGCAAAACCAGACGTTTCGGCAGTGCCATCGACTGCCATCATCAGTGAATATCGAGTGCGCTAACGTGAGGTGGTATACGTTAGTGACCAGAGTCCTGTGGTTAAGGCTGAAGAAAGAAGTAGAAAGAAGTAGTTTCTATGGAAATATTAAATTTCGAAAATGATTTTAAATAAAAATCTTAGAAGATGGAAGTCATGTATGGTTCTCCGTACCGATATTAGAACATGGAAGTCACGTATGGTTCTCCGTACCGATATTAGAACATGGAAGTCACGTATGGTTCTCCGTACCGATATTAGAACATGGAAGTCACGTATGGTTCTCCGTACCGATATTAGAACATGGAAGTCACGTATGGTTCTCCGTACCGATATTAGAACATGGAAGTCACGTATGGTTCCCTATACCGATATTAGAACATGGAAGTCATGTATGGTTCTCCATACCGATATTAGAACATGGAAGTCATGTATGGTTCTCCATACCGATATTAGAACATGGAAGTCATGTATGGTTCTCCGTACCGATATTAGAACATGGAAGTCATGTATGGTTCTCCGTACCGATATTAGAATATGGAAGTCATGTATGGTTCTCCATACCGATATTAGAACATGGAAGTCATGTATGGTTCTCCATACCGATATTAGAACATGGAAGTCATGTATGGTTCTCCATACCGATATTAGAACATGGAAGTCATGTATGGTTCTCCGTGCCGATATTAGAACACATGGAAGTCATGTATGGTTCTCCATACCGATATTAGAACATGGAAGTCATGTATGGTTCTCCGTGCCGATATTAGAACACATGGAAGTCATGTATGGTTCTCCGTGCCGATATTAGAACATGGAAGTCATGTATGGTTCTCCGTGCCGATATTAGAACACATGGAAGTCATGTATGGTTATCCATACCGATATTAGAACATGGAAGTCATGTATGGTTCTCCGTGCCGATATTAGAACACATGGAAGTCATGTATGGTTCTCCATACCGATATTTTACAATACTATCCGAGCTGTTAGCCGTGGTCTTCCAAATTCTTCATGCCGATAGATTTTGTTCGGGTGATCAGACGTTTCGGCCTCACCTCTGGAAGTGAAAGGACTTTCAAAAAGCTGACAAGATGTAAGTCATTCAACCACAGTACTGTGGCAAAGGCTTTGTGGCTGTATGTACTGTGGTTGACTGACGTACATCTTGTCATCTTTCTCAAAGTCCTTTCACTGAAGATGACCTCTAGAGGCGTGACCGAAAAGCCTGATCACCCGAATAACATCTACATCCGTGAAGAATTTATTTTGGAATACTAAGGCCTTACACCCCCGGATAGTAATTTAAATAATTATGACACAGGCGGGCCATGAAAGCCTAAGAAACAGATCCCCTTGGTACTCCCTAGAATGTTTTACCTTCTAAAACAATGATTTATAACGATTTGGGTCTTCAGTTTCCATTCCAGATAGAACCAAAACCCTTTGTTTTGACACTGAGATTTCCAATTTATATTTGTGGATCATCATCTCCACAGTACGGCATAGGCAAAAATCCTCCAGCCATCTCTTCCTGGGTCTACCCACACACATGTGTCGTATAGGTTTGTATTTCCAGACTTGTTTGGCCAGACTGGAATCTGACATTCTTTCGAAGTGTTCTTTCCACCGTTGTTTGTAATCTGTTAATCTTTCATTTAAGCTAAATACTTGAAACTATTCTCTTACGGCTCATCCCTTATACGCTCAAGTGTAGAACACCTTTTAACTCCTCTTAAGAACGCCATTTCCGAGGCCTGTATTTTACTGTCTTGTTTATTGATTGCTGTCCATAATTCACATCCGTAGGAGTACAGAGACCGCTATAAGTTTGTAGAACTTTAATTTTGTATCTCAACGTACCTTGTTTCTAAAAATACGGTTGATTGCCCCACAGATCATCCGGAACTTATCCAATTTAACGTCAATATTATAATTCCTATCATAGCCAATATCATTTCGCAGATAATTAAAGTGGCTCGCCTGTTCTAGAATTCGATCACTAATCATTATTTTTGTTCTTATTGGCTCTTTGCCACGAAATGCCATTACCTTTGTTTTTATAGTGAAGATTTTCATATTGTATTGTTTTTAAATCTCCTAATGTTTAAAAACAGATTTTTGCAAATCAGATTATATATTTTGAAGTACAACCAAGTCGTCAGCAAACAACAGCACATTCAAGTATCTGTCTCGTGATAACTTAATACCAGGGTTCACCAGATGTTTCCATTTCCTTACCAGATACTCAATATAAATGTTAAAAAGTGGAGGTGATACACTAACCTTGTCTAACACATTGATTGGCAGATATTTGTTGAGGTATCCTATAATTGTGTTTAACAGCTATTCTTGTTCCGATATATAGGCCTTGTATAGTTCTTATAAGTTGTTGAGGGTATTCCCATTCTTATGTCTGTAGATGTTATTTAAACTATAAAATTCAGTTAAAGGACAGTCTGTACTATATATCAGTCTGTTGTGAAATGCTAAAACCATGTTTTACGGTTATAGTTTCTGATAGTTTGTTCCAAGAGGCGGCTGCGCCCAAGAGTTTATTGTTTTATATATTCATTCATCCGACCAGACACATTTTGTGTACACAATTCGGTTGAATTCATTCGTCTTCAGAGAAGAGAACTGAAGAAATCTTCTCAAAGCGCGCACCGTAAAGGTATTGTCTTTAGTGTTAAATTAACATATAAATGGTTGAAACAGGATTTCCAAGTGTTTTCCATAACTGCCTTTATGTATTTAAATGGCCTCCCGCGGGGAGAATTCACTTCCCGTCACTCGTTTACATAATAAAAGTGAAATAACGATGGCACAAACACACATGCTGGAGAGCGCGCGCGCGCACTCACGACTGTAACACGTTACAAGTGTCATGACAACTGAACGAAAATTATACAGACACACACTCGCGCGCGCGCACACACACGTTACTATACTTGTGAGTGTTGCAATGACAATAATAGCTGAATAACATTATAACTTTCGTTCATACAGCTTAACAAAGTTTTTAAATTATTTAAATGGTATGTAACATCTTTGTCAGCCTCGATTCTCGTAACTTTGGTACCTTACCCATACCACTCTCTCTCTCACTCATTCACTCTCTCTCTCTCTCTCTCTCTCTCTCTCTCTCTCTCTCTCTCTCTCTCTCTCTTGTTGCTTTTCCCTTTATTATTTTGTAAATCAGTCATTGTTTTTCTTCTGTCTCTTTTATCTTCCTCACGCGGTATCTTCCTCATTTTTCTTCTCTCTCAGTACGTCACTTGTCACTCTGAGAGAGTGTCAATATCTGTCCTCTCCCCTCACCACTCATTGCTCATCTTTCTTACTCTCTATTCGTTTCTCTTTTACACGTACAGACAAAAACACACATGCATAGGTATTTACTGCCCTACAAGGTCTACTCTTCGTTATCTGTTGAGGACATCCGCATCGAAACCGCGAGGTTTCCTTCCTTCATGAGGAGACCTGTAGTCGACGACTTCTTTCGGGACTATGTCAGAAGACAAGAAAACACTGTCTACGTTTCGACTGCAGCTGCGGCAATCATCTTCAGTGAGCCTTCCGTTCTGCTTCCCCGGCGACGACCGTGTTGAGGTATGGGTAAAAATAATGAATAATTTGAGTACAGGAGCAAACACACGCTTTATTGAAGAACAGTTTAGTAGCAAGTATACATACAACGGACACACGAAATACACATTACAAAAACAGATTTAAAACTGAACTAACTGGTCGGGTGCATCTCTGTTTATATAGAAAAAAGCTTCCAGATTTTTCCTTTTATTTAAAACTTCCAGAACATTACTTTTGTAGACTTCTCACAGTAAACAAGCATGTGTGTGCGCTGAGGCCCCGCCCAGGTAGCTAGACCTCCCACCGCACAATACAAACTTTCACTCTACAATAACAGGTATACTTACTTAAAATTGAATGCAGAGTTTTCTAGTATATTCTCAACACCCTCCCTAAAACTCTACATTCTCACAATCACATTAATTTAAAAAAATTCATTTTTACTCTTAAGTCCAAGTTTAGATCTTAAATAAACAAATTTTGGTTTTGACAAAGCTTTCGTAAGTATATCAGCAACTTGTTCATCACTTTTAACATAATGCACATCAATTTCTCCATTTTGAAAACAATCACGTACATAATTATATTTCACATCAATATGTTTTGTCCTTTGATGGAATTCAGGATTACTTATAAATTTTAATGCACTCATATTATCTATATATAAATCATATTTATCAGTCTTACAATCGCATTCATTAAATAACTTCTTTAACCACATTATTTCAGTTGTTGCTAATGCTGCACTTAGAAATTCTGACTCGGTTGTTGATAATGATACAGATTGTTGCTTCTTACTTCGCCAAATACATACAATTATTATGGTGCCAGATTGTTGCACCATTTGCATACATACAAGCTACGCCAGAAGTTGATTTACGTGTAACTGTATCGCTAGCATAATCAGCGTCACTATAAGCTTTAAAGTTGCCATCCTTACAATATAGTAATCCAAAAATCAATCGTACCTTTTAGATAACGTAAAATTCGTTTAACAATTGACCAATGAGCTACACTTGGTTTGTCTAAAACTCTAGATACAACATTTACAGCAAAACTTATGTCCGGACGACTTACAATTTGCAAAAACATCAAATTGCCGACAGCTTCACGATAAGGTACATTACTTACAATAGTTTTTGATAAATATTCATCATGATTACAATCAATTGGCGTGGATACAATATTAGCTTCTGACATATTAAACTTTTCAAGATTTTGTTAATATAAGTACTTTGATGAATGAAAACAGACCCATCATTAAATCTACAAATTTCCATTCCAAGATAATTAGTAACTTCTTTAGTACTAGTAATTTTAAATTTTTTTTACTCAAATCATTCAACAATTTATCAATCAAACTTTCATTTGAAGCTGCAATAAGTCCATCATCAACATAAATTGCTAACAAGATCTTATTATTATTATTGTTATATATGTATAAACATGGGTCACCCGTAATTTGACAAAAATCTAAATTTACAAGAAAATTAGTGAAGTGCTCAGTCCAGCATCTTGGTGCTTGTTTTAAGCCGTATAAACTTTTCATTAATTTACATACGCGTGAGCTTCCATCATCAAAACCTTCAGGTTGTTTCATATATATATCTTCTTTTAAGTCACCGTATAAAAAAGCCGTTTTTATATCAAATTTACCGATATGTAAATTTTCACGAGCAGAAATACTAAGTATCAATCTTATTGTATCAAAGCGAACAACCGGACTAAAAGTTTCTTTATAATCTATATCTTTCTGTTGCGAATAACCTTTAATAACCAACCGCGCTTTATAACGTTCTGTACCATCTGGATTGAGCTTCTTCACAAAAACCCAACGATTGTTAATCACCTTTTTATCTTTTGGCTTTTCCACTAATACCCATGTCTTATTTTCATACAAAGAGTTCATTTCGTCCTGCATTGCAGCTTGCCAACTATCTTTTTCTTTACTTGTAATTGCTTCGTTATAATTAGATGGTAACTTTTCAGCAATAAACATGATCGGACATCCATAATATTCTGTAGGTTTTAATTTTGTTCTATCGCGCAATTGTCGTCCAGTTTGATTGTTATCGCTATTTGAAGATTGTAAAGGTTCTCTTTCTTCAAACTCATTTGATTCATTTTTAAGTAAAAGTTCATTATATTTAGGAGTTATAATTTCATTTTCTTCAGTTTCTTTATTATTATTGTTCAAAGAATTCAAAATAATTGAATCAGCTAATACTCTTTCAGGTTTAAAAAGTACATCTCTACTTATAATGACATCTCGCACTTCCGGAACATATACACGATAACCTTTACAATCCTCATGATGTCCGACCAGATAACCTCTCATCGATTTTTTATCAAGTTTCTTACGCTTTTCTTTTGATATATGTACATAACACATCGTTCCAAATATTTTAAATCTATCAACAGTAGCTGTTTTTCCATTCCATAACTCATAAGGAGTTTTATTATTTTGTTTTGTTGGGCCTGTTCTATTAATTACATGTACAGGAGTATTCATTGCTTCTGCCCATAAGAATAGAGGTAAGTCTGAATTTGAATATAACATTGATCGAGCAGCCTCTACAATGATTCGGTTATCGCGCTCTGCAATTGAATTTTGTTCGGGCGTATATGGTACATTAATCGAATATTTTATACCTTTACTATTTAAAAAAGAGATCACTGCTTTAGTATCGTATTCTTTACCACCATCAAAATGAATTTCTTTAATATTTGTTGCAAATTGATTCTCAACCCCGATACTAAATGATTTTAGTTTTTCTATTACTCCAGATTTTTCTCGAATAAAATGAATTTCTCTATAACTTGAAAAATCGTCTTTAAAAGAAACAAAATATAACTTTCTACCGAGAGACTCTACTTCCATAGGACCACAAACGTCAGTATAAATTATTTCGCGAGTTTTAGTGGCACGATAGATCTTTTTGTGAAAAGGCAATCTATGATTTTTGCCATAAGCGCAACCTTCACAAAAGAAATTTTCATCCGTAAATTTTATATTTAGATTTTTCAAAAAATTCTTCACATGTTTTACATTTTGATGGCAAAGTCTTTCGTGCCATAATTGTAAAACATTACCGTTGGAAATGCTCGATCTACTCTTTTGTTCTACCACGTTACATTCTTTTGGAATTAAAGTTTGAATGTCTAATTTTAGCAAACTACCAGGCTCATATTCGGAACCAGTTACAAGAATTTCATTACCATGCTTTAAAGTACATCTCGTACCATTATGTGTTATTTCATAAGCTATACCCCTTTTACCCGCATATTTAACAGAAAACAGATTATACATTGAATCAGGAACATATAATACATTATAGATAGTACCGTACCTTCTACTCGTTCACTATTTTTATAAGTTTCAAAGTCAATATTACCTTTACCATATGCAGACATTGTGATACCGTTGCCCATTCTTACACTGACTGGTGTTGTATATTCTTCGAACGTTGAAAACCATTCTCGATGCTTCGACATATGATCCGTCGCACCCGAATCCACAATCCAGAGATCATCCCGATTGCCACAGCTGCCTTTGTCACCTATTAGTGCTATCCTCGATGTTGATTTCTTCTGTCCAGAAGACGAGTTACTTCTTTCTTGATTATTCGACCATCTTCGCTGTCCATTATTCTTATTCATGAAGCAATTGTTACTTTTATGGCATTTTCTTTTGCACGTATAACACCTGAAGCAGTCCCCTTTTAAATGACCTTGTCTTCCACTTATTATAACACTGCTCTTGTTTCAAATTATTCTTCTCATATTTATAAGAGTCATTCTTCTGTTCTTTATGACCGATTTTCAGATTAGCTAGCAACGCTGTCGTCTCTTCGTGTACTTCCTTTTGCTCTTGTAATCTAAATTCTTCTGCCATCAAGCGCTCAGTCAAATTTTCGAGATTCTTCTTATCGTCAGATACCGAATCCCAAGCACTGTGAAAATGATTAAACTTTTGTGGCAAAGATGTTAAAACACGAGTCATCACCATAGTCTTTTCAATTTTTCCCCCGAGATTTTTCATTTTTCTAGCCAACTGTTCTATTTTTGAAATATTATGCGTAACACTTTCACTCTCTGTCCACTTAAACTCAAAAAATTGTTTTTGAATCATCGACAGATTTTCATCAGATTTTAGATCATATGCTGTATTCAATTTGTCCCACATCTCCTTGGCAGTAGAACAACCCATTATAAGTTCGAGAGGCTTTCTCTCCACTGTTGTAACAATTAACTTTCTGGCAATTTTGTCCGCCTTCTTGAACTTTTCCAACAACGCGTCACGATCTTCTGCACCTGCAGCTGGCTCGGCTAATCTTCCTTCGCAAACATCCAGCACATCATCATCCTCTTCCATCAATGTGCGTACTACGAAGCGCCATTGATGCCAATTATCTTTGTCTCGAAGTTTTTCAATTTT
The DNA here is from genome assembly GCA_034769895.1 of Magicicada septendecula. Taxonomy (NCBI): domain Eukaryota; kingdom Metazoa; phylum Arthropoda; class Insecta; order Hemiptera; family Cicadidae; genus Magicicada; species Magicicada septendecula. The sequence continues at coordinate 425,771,498 of CM068373.1, read as the reverse complement.
TATATTCGGTTCCATTTTTGCACAAATATTTTATACTTGCACTCCAATTACACACTGCACTCCGATTTTAAAATGCCACTGGGCCCATAACCTGTTGAGGTATGGGTAAAAATAATTAATAATTTGAGTACAGGACCAAACACACGCTTTATTGAAGAACAGTTTAGTAGCAAGTATACATACAACGGACACACGAAATACACATTACAAAAACAGATTTAAACTGAACTAACTGGTCGAGTGCATCTCTGTTTATATAGAAAAAAGCTTCCAGATTTTTCCTTTTATTTAAAACTTCCAGAACATTACTTTTGTAGACTTCTCACAGTAAACAAGCATGTGTGTGGGCTGAGGCCCCGCCCAGGTAGCTAGACCTCCCACCGCACAATACAAACTTTCACTCTACAATAACAGGTATACTTACTTAAAATTGAATGCAGAGTTTTCTAGTATATTCTCAACAGACCGGACCTGCAATCGAAACGTCTAGATGTATAACAAGAGGACCACGGCTCAACAGCCCGGAAAATAATTTTACTGAAGTTGACTCCGGCTGTGGCACACGGTACTTCTATCAGTATGTTTAATTACTTTGAGCTGTGTTTGCAAGTTCTTCTACATCAAGTTCAGCTCGTCTATTGTCACAAGCGTTGTAGAATGTCTTGAACTCCCGTGGAATTTCCTCCCGAAGGAAATTCATTTCAGCTTCCTGCATGGCTCCTAAAGCCACTTGTGCCAGCAACTTATCGTACGGCTTTCTGCATATAACACCAACTATGATCTCTTAGACGACGTCTTCCAGAAAAAAACGCGTATGAATGTCTTCAGTCGTTTTACATTCACTGGGGCGATTGTTACTATACGAATGACTGCCGTGCCACGAAACATTAACATCTTGGGTTACACACACTAATACTACGAACAGAAACAATTTCAAAATGTTACGCCAGACAAAGGCAGTAATGGAGAAAATATAAACAAAAAATCGGTATGAAGAACCGTACATGACTTCCATGTTCTAATATTTGTATTTAAAATCATTTACTTGAATTCAGTTCTATAATTTCTAAAAAAATATCCCCCACCCTCAAACTATTTTCACTATTTATAGATATTTTTGTTATTATGGGGTAGTCGTTTAATATAATGTTATTTTCGAGTCACTTCAACTATAAAAATTACGTACTTTATTCTTATAAAGAAACTGAACTACGCAAATTTTCACGCATTAATTACATATTTATATAATTATGTGGGCACGAATTATTTTGTGGCCTGCTAGGCCGTGGTTGCGGATCTTCACGCATAGATGATATAAATTAAAATAAACAAATTATAATTTTATTTCCTGGCAACAAAATTATTTTATTTTTAACAATTACCATTGTTTGAAAAAAATTAAATACACTTTTATTTAATTTCGTTAAACTCATTAAGTTAATACCAAACGTAAAAAAATACCCACTCCCCTTTTAACTACCCTTTTCATTTATAGATATTTCATCTACCTTTCTACAGTGGATTATTATGACCTTCTTTTCAGGATACTTCATTTATCAAAATTAAGTACTTTACTCTTGTTAAAACGTAAAACGTTGCAGGTAAACTACTCCTCTCCCTTAACCGATCTTCACCGAAATCAGTAGACCTTGTCCTCTACAACTCGGGCACATATGCAAAAATTTATTTGATTCTGTTTGAATTTGCGGCAGTTATCGCTCGCCATAGAACAAATTCTACACACACACACACTTTTCGGAAAATGATTTTTCATGTTTTGAGGGTAGTACAATCAGAATCAGCCCTTATCTCGAACACAATTTTTTTCGCTATCACCATTCTTCCATTTCCTTACGGAACATGGAAGTAAAAAAGATACTGAAATTTTAAACCTGAATATACCGAATTTTGCAAAAAATTAGTCCCAATAATTCTTCTTATTTTAGTATCCTGCCTAATTTGCCAACTCCCATTTCAAATGTGTCTTTATAGGCCTATTTGTATCGGCTTTATGCAGAGCGCGACAGTTCTTCTGCAGTTAGGTTTGAACACTGTCGGAATTTACGGAGCCATGATAGTTTTCCGATCAATCCATTTTTAACCTTGTACTTTTCTGTTTAGAACGAGTCTGAGTAAGGCACATCGGGGTCATGTTTGTATATATACTAAGTAGGGCCTATGCAAATCTTCTTCTTTTTATAGTCGCAAGCAGGGCTTGATTTCAGGGGTAACGCGCCGGAACGGAGTTAAAAATAAATTACTGAAAAAAATACATGAAAAGAAAAACCTGATTATTACAAACATTTACTACTACTTTTTAAATTATTCCCTTCATCAGCCCCGCTACAAAACTAAACACTTGTCAAAATCAAACACCAGAACTAATCTTTATCTTAACTACTATCGTTAAAAAAATCTCCCAATAACCTATGGCGAAAATGAATTAAAAATCTTCCTTCAAAATTAAAACTACATGGAAGGCAACTGATTGGGAGATTCCGAGTATATCGGCATTCGAGAATTTTTGGAGAATCTTTCTACCTTGAAATATGCTATTGAATCAATAGCAATATCTTCAAGTTAATGTGAGAGGGCTGATTTCTGGCCATCATACGGCATTGGACGCAAACAGTAAGGAAAGGTCAAGAAACAAACAATATGACGACACAATGATGAAACTATGGAAACTCTTTTAAAATGTCCGAACCACCGAAACCATCAATTAGAATTTGATTGAGGCTCCGGGATGACGTCATCACAAGTGACATGTTTTCGATTGTCGTGCGCCGGTTAACCTAACAATGAAGGTCTTTAGAAATATCAGTAAACTATATTACCTTTTTAGATACAGGTTTATACGTATGTTACATATTTTGTAAGGATTTAAAAATGTAGACCTCCTTTGTAATAACCTGATGTAAACTTATACGCTAATATAAAATATAAGTATATTTGTGTCTGTACAACTTTTGAATCGACGCGTTCCGGCACCTACAGGGAAACGGGAAAATTTGAAGTTGATGTTGGCAGCCCTGTAGATGTAGCAGAAGTGAAACTGTCTGTCTAGCAGTAACGGACATTTAGTTACCATGGAGCAGTGGAGCGGTGCAGAGCGTGCGGTCGCCGTAAGGGCGTTTTACCGACATGGTGACAGTTTAACAGCTGCACAGCGAGAGTTTCGGCGCCACTATCAGATCCCGCCTCGCGACAAGTTCCTTCGTTACACGCAATCGAAACGTGGGTTCGTAATTTTGAAGAGACTGGTTCAGCTTTGAAGATAAAACCTAGTGGGGGTGTACGGTCTGTACGTACCCCAGAAAACATTGATGCCGTGCGAGCTGCCATCTTAAGGAGTCCTCGTCGTTCGGTGCGAAAAATTGCCTTGTCATTGCAGCTCGGACGTCGGAGCGTTCAAAGAATACTCCATGAACTTCAATTTCATCCGTACAAACTTCAGATTATGGAACAACTGAATCCTAATGATTGTGTAATGCGCCTGCAAATTTGTGAACAATTGTTGGCTAAAATCAATGAGGATGCTAACTTCATTCAAAACCTTTGGATGTCCGATGAAGCCCATTTTCACTTAAGTGGATACGTGAATAAGCAGAACTTCCGTTACTGGACTCAAGGAAACCCTGCTCAGCTTCACCAGGGTCCATTACACAGTACCAAAGTTACCGTATGGTGTGCAGTGTCGTGTCATGGGGTGATAGGCCCTTACTTTTTTGAAGGGTGATCGAGGCACAGCTGTCACTGTGACGTCTGAACGTTATGTCAACATGCTAGAGACATTTTTGGCTCCAAGACTCCATACTTTTCCAAATCTTGACATTCAGCATACCTGGTTTCAACAGGATGGAGCCACCTCACACAATGCCAGACAGTCTATAGCAGCAGTGAAACGTTTGTTTGGGGATAGCATAACTTCAAGGAATGCTAACATCGCTTGGCCGCCCCGATCTCCAGATCTTTCAGTCTGTGACTTCTTTTTATGGGGACATCTGAAGATCACGTGTACCAGACTAGACCAAGAACTCTTGCTCAGCTCAAGACACAGATTGAAGAGGAAATCGCCAAAATCCCAGGTGACACATTGCGCCGCACTATGCAAAACCTACAGAAACGACTTACTGAATGTGTACGGCAAAATGGGCAGAATTTAACTGATGTAATTTTTAAATGTGACGCCTAATGTAATTTCCAGTCTTGTAGAACATATTTTGAGCCTCAAATAAAGTTTTGTAACGTTCCTTTATTTTTTTATAATTATTCTAATTTATTTTCCCGTTTCCCTGCGCCACCCTGTACAATTTTAGAATCAACCACTAGTCGCAAGTAATTGGAACTCATGCTCCGTTCTGTTAAATGCAGTGTCATTTCTAGTGTGGCTTGCCCAAGAAATTAAAAGTGTGCAAGTTCATACATTCCGATAATTATAAGTAAACAGTGCAAGAAACTTCATTTATTAAATAAATTTTGACTGTAAATTCTGGGAATGTAGAAACAAATCCCTCAGTCTGTCCTGTAACAGCGAACTGTGAAACTTCAAATCTATGACCACCATAAGTATTCAGCATCAATAATAGTTGCTGCTCACACTTTCTGTCAAGAATGCTTCCTGTGGTTCCCTGTTGTTTGGGACTCGTGAAACTACCGCGATACAGCGCACGAGGGCGCGCGCACACACACACGCAATTACATTATGAACATAATTTACCAGATACATCACCTGCCCTGTCATTTTAGCCGATCGAATGTCTTCATTAACTTTCCATTTACAGAATTACTTATTGACTTATATCAGATCTGGTTTCTCATGCCCGAAGCACTGTTATCGTTGCAAATTGTCCAGGTGAGAGTGGCTTTTTTTTCATTCTTGTTACTCGTAGCACAAATGGGAATTCGCGGATGGGGGAAGGGGCTCTTAAAGTCCATTTCCAATGACCGTTTACCTTCACTTTCACAATCTTGGGAGAAACGTTTTCTACACTAATTAAAAATCGTTTACACTCAAGCAAAAGCCTAGATATTATCGAATATTGGAATCAATACTGATATTTAAAAAAGGGAACAACGCGTGCTGTGAATCTGTTATTATAAAGAAAGAATTCAAGTAAAGATTTGTGTGAAGGACAAACTTTTTTGTAACAGTGGGTACAACAATAATTTAGTCGTCTCAGTTGCGAGATGATTAATATTTCGTACAATTACATCGGCTTTTCACGTTGGAATTCATTTTATCTGTAGCTGATAAGACATTCCACAAAAATTATATTACAATAAACATAATTTTCAATAAAAAAAATTGGACGTGTCGTGGGACACAAGCCACAAGTGAGAACTTCAGTGCCGACTGGCGACTCTACGGTTCAACGTGTAAAACGTAGCTCGTACGTATTTGACGTAAGAGAGATTCTGCTATAAAGAATCGCTAAATACCTCCAGACCAGGGGATTTATTTTTTTCATTCTCCTCAGTGGTTTTTTAACATTCTCGATAGAAACAGGCTACTCTCGAAATCTAAAAAAAAATATTTTTTGATGATAACATCCCTCTTGAAGATACTATCGGACACTCTTCTGCGAGTAAACGTCTTTACTGTTCTATCCATTTTCCTTATCTATTAGATCTAATTCGAACTTTTCCGATGCATGTGTCCTCAAATTTCATGTCGATGTCCGTCTTGGGCCAACCCCTTGATATTGCATTTCAAAAGTAATTTGTCTTGGGTAATTCCTTCGATCCTTTGTTGAAATTTACTTTTGCTAGAGCCCATTTATGAATTCCACAACATTCGTAACTCCTACGTCCCAGCAATAATTAGACTGGCAGTCACCCTTAATTTTGTTTTCCGTACCAAGAGCTACAAAGACCGCATGATAAAAACTATCGCTCACTTTTTAATACGTTTATAACATTATAAAAATAATTAATTTTTGTAATTGTTAGAACGATTCATACACATGTGTATTTAATTGATTGGGATAGTAAGCTAACAAAATTTAGATGCTTCTATGGAACGATTCATAGGTACCTGAAAAAAAAGCACGGAAGGATACCCGAACGAAATTGTATAAAACCGTGGCTGTCCCCACATTCCTGTAAGCTAGTGAGACATGCACTCTTGGTAAAAGGTACGTGCAGAGGATTCAGGCAGCCGAAGTGAAATATCTAAGAGGGACGCAAGGTTGTTCTCTCTTGGATCGGAGAAGGAACGAGGATATTAGACGCGATTTAAACATTGTATCATTGTATCAAAGAATTGAAGACCACAGAAGGAGATGGTGTGAACACTTGAATCGCATATCGCATGCCTGATATCCGTCTACGTGTGGCTGCCTTGGATTATCACCCTACTGAGGAGAGAGATGTCGGTAGACCGAGGAGATGGGTTCCGGAACATGTCTAAGGCCTAGTCCTTGGAATGGTGGTGATGATGATGACGATGTAATTGTTAGAATATAAGCCAGTGTAACTGCATGTAGTTTAGAAGTTACAGTTCAATAATATTCGGTAAAACTACTTTATACGATAAAAAATTCATTTACATGGCGGACTTATGATGAAATTAAAACATTTAATATAGTTTAAAATAACTGAATAATCTGCGTATTTTTAATCACCGATTCAAACGTTAATTACACCATCATCATCATCTTCAAGGATTAAATCAATGCTGGTTTGTTCCGATCCAAATAGGCAAGATTAGAGCCGGTCACTCCAGCGCTTCCCACCAATTCAGCCGATACTGCAAGATCCTGTCGAGTATTCTCAGAATATTCAATTCTTACCGTATATCTGTGTTTATTCTATGATCATGGAGAGTATACCCTGCCACGTGCCTGAAAAATTTCATTTCAGCCGCTTGGATGCGACTGGCCTGGCCTTTCGTTAAAGTCTAATTCTCAGGCCCATAAATAAGTGTGGGAAGAGCCATCACTTTGTAAAATTTTAGGCGTGTTCCTTTACTTGATGACTTAAGGGTTCGCCTAATGGTCCCGGACATAAGGGTGAACTTATACAACTTATGCACAACGCCGTTGCTTGCATTATAAGACACACTGTAGCCCAGGTATTCAAGACTGAAAACTTGTTCCAGGACAGTACCGTCTATAACAATTTTTGCCCGTACGGGATCAGTTCCAAGAAAAGCCGTGAACTTGGTCTTAAGTGTAGATATTTTCAATCCAGAGTCTTTGCAGATTCGATTTAACAAATGTATACACATCTGAAATCTGTTTTCAGAGTCCGACAGAATAGCCTGATCGTCCGCAAACAACAAAGTGTGAATTGTAGAGTGACCAATCATACAATGTTCTGGAAGACACATCTGCCAGTTTTGTGTGACATCGTCAATAATTACACCACATTGTGAAATATTCATCATCATCGCGGTTTCTTCCGACATGTACGCGGGGAATTTTGCGTTAATCCTCAGCATTAGTTCATTCAAACTGAAACTGACTGTTTGAGTCATTGCACAGAGGTGACGTACTATAAAGACGGTGATGTCTGTAATATTTGTCCTCCCTCTTCTTTCCGCCAATAACTTCTGTCCGTTCGTCTCCTATAAATTCTTGCTCCTCATATCCCCCTCCACATCCAGTTACCAAGTTCTTCGAGGCCTTTGTTATGTACTGCGTTTGTACACAATCAGTCAGAACTGGATCCATCAAAGGGCCACAGCTGTAATTACAATAACCAACAGAACTTTTCCTCAAGTCTTTTTGTTCAACATATCTTGTAAAAAATAATAGTAAACAATAAAATGACATTATTCTAATTAATTAATAGCACTTTCATATTTATAATTACTCGCTAAATTTATGAATTTATATTGAATATTATAAGAATAACTTTTCTCTGGAACTTGAAGTCGGTGTTGTCTACAATGTGAGAGAAGATCGAAGAGGCTACTGTTTGGTTAGGGGATACGAGGGAGGCTACAGGGGTCCTGTGGCTGCTCAGAGCGGGAATGACTGACATTTCGCACACTTCTTACTTGATGTGGTTGAGAAGCTGTACAAGTTCAACCATATGGAGAACTTTAAAACGAACGAGTAAAGAAACACGCCTGATGTAAAGAAACAACTTGATGCTCCTCCCCACACTTCTCTATGGGTCTAAGAATTGAACACTATCGAAATCACAGGCCAGTCGAATTGAATCGGCCGACATGAGATTTCACGGACATGTGGCAGGATATACTCTTCGAGATAGTAAAAGAAATGTCGATGTACGCAGGAAATGGATATTATGAATATGCTTTACAGGACTGACCAATATCGGCTAAAATCGTTGCAACATCTTAACAGAATTTTGACACTTCCGCATCCCCAAACAACTATTGAATTATAAGCCGAAAAGGACAGTGAGGTGTGGGGCGCCCGAAGAAGCGTTTCCAGTGATCAGCTCTATTCTAACTCCTTGGGACCGGATCAAACCATTTTTGGCTTAACAATTGCTAAAGATGATAATTTTTTTTAATTCGGGATCAAAACGTCCTACGACGTTGTCCGATGCCCAATCTTTATTGTTGTCTATCGTTGCATTTTCATCGTTTAGTCCTCTATCATTGATCTTCTTATGCCCTCTATCTATGTTTTCTTGGGTCTTCCTTTCTATCTGTGCTCTCTAGGTATCCATCTCATTGTTTTTCTTTGGTATTCGGTCTTGTCCCATCCTTTGTACGTGTCCGTACAGATTAGTTGTTTTTCTTAATAACAGGTAAAAAGTGTCTACAGAAATGGATGCTTTGAGACACAGAACTTCAAGGCTAACGCGAATACGAAATGAAACGATCGAAGAAGAAATGGGCGTGCAAAAGATAATCATCGATTGAATTGAAAAAAAGTAAAGATGATGATAACAGAAATTCGTACGAATTGTTTTAAGTTTTCTTGTGACTGGACATCGTGTTCACTTAATTTGCATGCGTGTAAATATCATTTGAGAATACTAGTCAAAAATGTATTGAAGAAGTGTTCATAGCTGTAGTAGCTGCAGTTCCGAACAAAAACATCAACGGAAAACACAATCACTGTGTTTGTTTATTTGCGTGTTTGCTGAAGATTAAGCCGGGGAAAAGAGAGAGTATAATCAGAACGCGAGGGCTGAGCTGTGAAAGTCAAACACGATATTATCAGATTACAAGAGATTAGTATCACGTTAATATCCCCGGCAAACGTCCATCGTGCTGGGTTATTAAGTATGTTGCCGGCGTTCTGAAACTAGTTTCACAGATGAATAACTAAATAAGCCGATTATTTAGAGGGTTGGTCGTCGAAGCGGGGGACGTGAAAAAAATATAGGAGAAGTGTAAAGAAGATCGTGGGGCGGCGTGCGAGGAGAGGGGAGAGGAAAACAGATTGTTTGTTAGTGAGAGAGAGAGAGAGAGAGAGAGAGAGAGAGAGAGAGAGAGAGAGAGAGAGAGAGAGAGAGAGAGAGAGATGAGAGAGATGGACTGAGTGTTTGTTTGTAGTTCCCAGGCGGCGGCGATTCGACTCATTAATTCCCTCATCCATCATACGCAGACAGCGCGCATTTACATACAATTACATGTATAAATGTATATGATTGTGTGTGTGTGTGTGTGTGTGTGTGTGTGTGTGTGTGTCTTTGTGTCGGCGAGAATCACTACCATTTTTCGCCTGTTGCTTTAACAACTACACTAGTGTAACAGCAGGGTAATCACCGTGCGCGCATTCCCCCCCCCCACACACACACACATATATATATATATACACACACACACATTAAAAGTATGATTATTTGTTAGTTGCTTATTTGCGAAAAATTAAACCATTAGACATAAGACTGCTAGTGATACAGATGCCATGCTTGTGTGTGTGTGTGTGTGCTTGCGCGAGCAGATAAATTGCAAGTCTCAAATAAAAATCTTATTTCCTTTATTAATCCATTAGTCTACTACACGTATTCAGGATATATAAGTTACGGGATTTAATTTTTAATTAATCTAAATATATATATATATATATATTTCATTCACTTTCTGCTACAGTCCGTTTCTTGATGTATATAATACTTTAATATTTATAACTAAATTTACCTCAAGATATACTTTTTTTCCCAATTAGGAACATGTTTCGAGAGTTCCTGTTCTCTCATCTTCAGCCTTCGCCATCTTGTTTCTCAGAAACAAGATGTATATCTTGAGGTAAATTTAGTTATAAATATTAAAGTAATATATATATATATATATATATATATATATATATATATGTTACTCGTATAAGAGCTTCTTCATCGGAATATTGTGATTTATTTCTCTGATTGCCATGATTTCGTGCCACTGAACTAGACAATAAAAATATCGGTATGGAGAACCATACATGACTTCCATATTCTAAGACTTAAATTTAAAATCATTTTCGAAATGAAATATTACCATAGAAACTACTTCTTTCTACTTACTGCTTCAGCCTTAACCACAGTACTGTGGTCACTAACGTATACCACCTCACGTTATCGCACTCGATTTTCACTGATGATGGAAGTCGATGGCATTGCCGAAACGTCTGATTTTGTAGAAAACATTGGACTACGACCAAATATCCCGGGAAGGAATTTTAACAAAAACTACTTCTTTGTTGCCGATAACATTGTACACATATATATAAAAAATATGCATAAAATTAATGGCTTGTATAAGTTAATGATTGATCTCCATTAAGTAGTGCTCAAGTTTCCAAAGTTTTAATATTATGATGTCCGTAATTAAAACATCAGAGCAGGTTTAGTGTGAATGAGGGTACACCGTGGACTAAAAGTTTCAACATTTCCTATTGAGCGTTGCTTAGAGTAAAGCTGCGAATCTACAGTGTATGTTTCACAGAACAAACACGCGAAAAAGAAGGAGCGCTCCGAAGTCACTCATGGACCCTCAGCATCTTGCAGAGGGTTCATTCCCTAAAGACGAAAAGTCTATCTATGAATCGTTCCTCTGTAAACACGTGCAGTTACACTGCCCAGCGATCCACAGGAAGCAAATTGATGTCCATTTTTTCCGCTTGCACGCGTTATATTGGTGTGGGTTTCGGCACTTTCCATTTAAAAAGCGTGCAAATGTAAGAAAATAAACATGAGTGAGGCCAGAAATAACGCGAATTTTGTGTGTGTGTGTTTCCTGCCTTTTTATTGCTGTAGTCATAATAATAAAATGGAAACGTAAACATTACATAACTGAGATATGCTTACCTGCCACGAACGATATATTATTTTATACATGTACGAGGTGTGTTCAAAAAAAGACCGAACTATTTGTGTACCACGTCAACTAGCGCATAGAGCGAGCTGCAGAATTAAGTGCTGCTAGCGACAGGTTTTGACGCCTGAATGCCGTTTTCTCTGTTCCGTCACGATCTTCAGTCTTCGAGCTACTCGCGCTGTAGTGGGCACGGGCACACACCGTGCGGCGGATTTATAACGAAGTGAGAATGAAGATCTTAACACAACGTGTGTGTATAAAATTTTGCTGCTGACTTCGTAAAATCTTTACAGAGCTATTTCCATTGTCTTCCAAAGTTTTCATTACCATTTGCATTTGTACGCAGTTGTTGACCGATTTCATAACGGGTCTCTTTCTGATCGTCGTCAACAAACACAGTAAGAATTTTTCAGTAATACGATACACTTAAATTTTTCTATCAAAATTTAATTTTACGATCTTAAATGGATTCTGTCAGAAAGTATCGGCATTTAAACGATGATTTACAATTACCACATCACGAGCTCTCTTCCCATGATCTTCGATATCGCTTTGATCTACATTGACCATTGTTTTTCCCTCTTTAAAAATTCTTAAACTAATCGTTCGCCTCACGCAGGCTTCCGCGTATACTTAATTGAAAACCAGAATGTCACTGAAAAGTTTTAACCTAGTTTTGCTGCAAAATTTCATACGCACACGTTGTTCTCGCGGTCTTTCTTAATCGCTTTGTCACTAATCCGCCGGCCAGCGTGTGCACGTCCCCACTCAATGTGATATACCTCAAAGACTACTGCTAATAGCGGAACACAATAAGTGGAAGTTTGTTGTCAAAAACTATCGCTAGGTGCGCGCAAAGTCGCGGCGCGTCGTTTGTGCGGATTGATGTGTTACTCAAAAAGTTTGGTCTTTTTATGAATACACCTCGTATATTAACTCATACATAATTTACATTAAAATGAAAAAATTATAATTTTATTGCCTGGCAACAAATATATTTTATTTTTAAATTTACCATTGTTTGAAAAAGTTTAAATGCATTTTCAAGTACTTTACTGTTGTTAAAACGTAAAAGGTTGCAGGTAAACTACCCCTTCCCCTTAACCGATCTTCATCAAAAACAATAGGTCTTGAGAACTCTACAATTTAGGGCGGTATGCAAATAATCTTTTGATTCTGTTTGAATTTGCGGCTGTTATCGTTTGCCATAGAAAATACCCTTGTTAAAACATAAAACGTTGCAGGTAAACTACCCCTTTCCCTTAACCGATCTTCACCAAAACAATAGATCTTGAGAACTCTACAATTTAGGGCGGTAAGCAAATAATCTTTTGATTCTGTTTGAATTTGCGGTGTTATCGTTTGCCAAAAAAAAAAATTTCCCTTGATAAAAAAAACCGTTGCAGGTAAACTACCCCTTTCCCTCAACCGATCTTCACCAAAAACAATAGGTCGTGAGTACTCTACAAATCAGGGCTGTATGCAAAAATTATTTGATTCTGTTTGAATTTGCGGCTGTTATCGTTTGCCATAGAAACAAAATCTACACACAGACAGACACACAGACACACACACAGACACTTTTCGAAAAACGACTTTTTTTATGTTTTGAGTGTAGTACAATCAGAATCTGCAATAATCTCGAACACGATTTTTTTTGCCATCACCATACTTCCATTTCCTTAAGGAATATGGAAGTAAAAAATGTTAACATGTCCTTTCCTGGACAGTAAGAACCAATAAAATGTTACTTGTTAAGTACGAAACGTAAAACTAGAAGACTATGGCAGGCTGTTGTTTTTCTTCTTCTTCTTCTTCTTCTTCTTCTTCTTCTTCTTCTTCTTCTTCTTCTTCTTCTTCTTCTTCTTCTTCTTCTTCTTCTTCTTCTTATTATTATTATTATTATTATTATTATTATTACTATTATTATTATTATTATTATTATTATTATTATTATTGTCGCCTAAAGTACTGGAGAGGATGAGTAATGCCTTATGGTCTCATTCATTGATGAAAGGAAATGTCCAGCCGCACCTCCAAGTGGTGGGGGACGGGGAACACCTACAGGTGACTAACGCGGCTCACGAGACCGAGTGACAGCCGGTATAAGCTGTCCCTCCTCTACTTGTCATTGTCAAGTAGAGGTTAGAGCACCCTCTTACCATTAGGGTGAGAAATTGGCCCTAAAGACAGATGACCTTCCATTGGTCAACGACGTAGGATGCAAGGAGGCAAGGAGAAACCACCACATTAAATATCCTTATGGATAACTCAACAGGGAAAACTGGTCTCTTTAGTCTGGTAAGACAGTCAGTTTATGGGAGAACACCCAGACAGAAAATCGGGCTGGACGTTAAGCCTGAAGGTGGCAGCCCCACCATACATCTTACCCTGCGATATGCTAGTAACATCAGGGGACATATTCACTACTAAATTGCCTCAAATAAGGACTAGCCGGACGGATCAGAAGTTGCTGACCACAGCTGTGACCTTGGTTTAATCTGTGAAGATGATGATGATGATGATGATGATTATTATTATTATTATTATTATTATTACCATTACATAGGCCTACTATAAGGTTGCGAACATTGGCCATCATTTCAGAAAAAATTCCAAACACAACGTTTCGACCTCTGAACAGGTGTAAAAATAATTTTACATAATTTCTATCAACACTAAATAGATATCGTCACAGTATAACAAAAAGATTATTAAGAAACAGAAACAAAACAAAAAAATACTTATCAAGAAGGCTGTGTTACTGCGTACGAGGGATTTCACCACCGGTCACAAATGAACAGAATACGACAAAGGTAACTAGGATAAGCGTCTCCTACTTTATACACATCCAAGTCTTACTTGTATGGTTTATGCTCTTGTACTTACTGTATGTAAGATTTATGCTCGTCCTTTTACGTGCGCATATACTTGTACTTATTTATGAAAATTAAACATGTATAGCCGAAGTATTTAGTGCGGAATAACAAGGGACGGAAGAATGAACGGAAACTGTAGAAGATCTTGAAGAAAAGAACGAAATAAATGAGCAGGCGATGAAAGGGTTGGTATTGGGACAACACACACGAGTGGAACGGTAGCTATGAAAATCCGCACTAAACATTACAAACGGCATAACAATAGTCTATGTGTTTCTCTGTAGAAGCTAATGATTTGGGATTGAATGTTATTCAGCGACATGCAGTTAGTGATAAGTAGGCTTGTGTAACTTTTATTTTATATTTCATTTTGTGTTTGGCTTAAACGAAATTTTTGTATACGCATATATAAACGTAACTTATAATTACATTCATATAAATATTTTTGTGTGTAGACAAACTAGTCTTTTTCAATCCGCTTTGTGACTTCTTTTTACTTCCATGTTCCATAAGGAAATGGAAGTATGGTGATGGCTAAAAAAATTGTGTTCGAGATAAGGGCTGATTCTGATTGTACTACCCACAAAACATAAATAAAAGTCATTTTTCGAAAAGTGTATGTGTGTGTGTGTCTGTGTGTAGAATTTTTTCTATGGCGAACGATAACTCAAGCAAATTCAAACAGAATCAAATAATTATTTTCATACATACCTCAATGGTAGAGGACTCAAGGTTTATTGATTTTGGTGAAGATCGATTAAGGGAAAAGGGTAGTTTACCTGCAACATTTTATGTTTTAACAAGAGTAATTTTTATATGACGAACGATAATTGCCGTAAATTCAAACAGAATCAAATAATTTTTACATATGTGCCTGAGTTGTAGAGGACTCAATGCCTATTGATTTTGGTGAAGATCGGTTACGGGGAAAAGGTAGTTTACCTGCAACAGTTTATGTTTTAACAATAGTAAAGTACTTACTTGGATTTCGTTGTCCATGAGGTGTCCGTTTCTTTATTTATATATTTGGTAAAGTACTTAATTTTGAAAAATAAAGTATCCTGAAAAGAAGGTCATAATAATCCACTGTAGAAAAGTAGATGAAATATCTATAAATGAAAAGGGTGGAAATAGGGGGGGGTAATTTTATACAAATGAAAATGATAGTTGAAGGGTGAAGGGATAATTTTTACTTCCATGTTCCATAAGGAAATGGAAGTATGGTCATGGCGAAAAAAAATCGTGTTCGAGACAATTGCAGATTCTGATTGTACTACCCTCAAAACATGAAAAAAAATCATTTTTCGAAAAGTGTGTGTGTGTGTGTGTGTGTGTGTGTGTGTCGATGTGTCTGTGTCTATAGATTTTTTTCTTATGGCAAACGATAACAGCCGCAAATTCAAACAGAATCAAATAATGTTTCGCATACAGCCCTGAATTGTAGAGTTCTCAAGACTTGTTGTTTTTGGTGAAGATCGGTTAAGGGAAAGAGGTAGTTTACCTACAACGTTTTATGTTTTAACAAGGGTAATTTTTTTCTATGGCAAACGATAACACCCGCAACTTCAAACAGAATCAAATAATGTTTCGCATACACCTCTCAATTGTAGAGTCCTAAAGACCTATTGTTTTTGGTGAAGATCGGTTTAGGGAAAGGGGTAGTTTACCAGCAACGTTTTATGTTTTAACAAGGGTAATTTTTTCTATGACGAACTATAACTGCCGTAAATTCAAAGAGAATCAAATACTTTTTGCATAAGTTTCTGAATTATAACGAATTGATGACCTATTGATTTTGGTGAAGATCGGTTAAGGGAAAGGGGTAGTTTACCTGCTACCTTTAATGTTTAACAAAAGTAATTGGTTTATATGACGAACGCTAACTGCCGCACATTCAAACAGAATCAAATAATGTTTTGCATGCATCCCTGAATTGTAGAGGACTCAAGGCCTGTTGATTTTGGTGAAGATCAGTTAAGGTAAAGGGGTAGTTTACCAGCAAAATTTTATGTTGTAACATGAGAAATTTTTCCATGACGAACGATACCTGCCGCAAATTCGAACAGAATCAAATAATTATTTCCACATATTCCTGAATTATAGAGAACTCAAAGTGTTTTGATTTTGGTGAAGATCGGTTAAGAGAAAGGGGTAGTTTACCAGCAACATTTTATGTTTTAACAAGGGTAATTTTTCTTATGACGAATGATACCTGCCGCACATTCAAAGAGAATCAAATAATTTTTTGCATACAGCCGTGAATTATAGAGTTCTCAAGACTTATTGTTTTTGGTGAAGATCGGTTAAGGGAAAGAGCTAGTTTACCTGCAAAGTTTTATGTTTTAACAAGGGTAATTTTTTTCTATGGCAAACGATAACAGCCGCAACTTCAAACAGAATCAAATAATGTTTCGCATACAGCCCTCAATTGTAGAGTTCTAAAGACCTATTGTTTTTGGTGAAGATCGGTTAAGGGAAAGGGGTAGTTTACCCGCAACACTTTATGTTTTACAACGGTAATTTTTTCTATGACGAACGATAACATCCGCAAATTCAAACAGAATCGAATAGTTTTTGTATACCAACCTGAATTGCAGAGTATTCAAGACCTGTTGTTTCTGTTGAAGATCGGTTAAGGGAAAGGGGTAGTTTACCTGCAATATTTTATGTTTTAACAAGGGTAATTTTTCTTATGACTAATGAAAACTGCCGCACATTCAAACAGAATGAAATATTTTTTTGCATACGTCCTGAATTATTAAGTACTCAAGATCTGTTCATTTCGGTGAAGATCAGTTAAGGGAAAGGGGTAGTTTACCACCAACACTTTATGTTTTAACAACGGTAATTGTTTCTATGACGAACGATAACTGCCGCACGTTCAAACAGAATCAAATATTTTTTTTGTACGTTCCTGAATTGTAAAAAACTCAAGGCCTGTTGATTTTGGTGAAGATCGGTTACGGGGAAAGGGTAATTTACCTGCAACATTTTATGTTTTAGCAAGAGTAAAGTACTTAATTTTGATAAACAAAGTATCCTGATAAGAAGGTCATAATAATCCACTGTAGAAACGTCGATGGAATATCTATAAATGAAGAGGCTAATTGAAGGGGGTGGAGTAATTTTCTATAAATGAAAATGATAGTTGAAGTGGGAGGGGATAATTTTTTTTATATGTCATGTGTACTACGTTATCCACAACAAAGAAGTAGTTTGTTGTTAAAATTCCTTCCCGGGCTGTTTGGCCGTGGTCCAATGTTTTGTACAAAACAAGACGTTTCGGCAGTGCTATCGACTGCCATCATCAGTGAAAATCGAGTCCGCTAACGTGAGGTGGTATACGTTAGTGACTACAGTACTGTGGTTAAACCTGAAGAAAGAAGTAGTTTCTATCGAAATATTTCATTTTGAAAATGGTTTTAAATATAAATCTTAGAACATGGAAGTCATGTATGGTTCTCCATACCGATATTTATATGTGTACTACGTTATCAGCAACAAGGAAGTAGTTTGTTGTTAAAATTCCTTCCCGGACTGTTTGGCAGTGGTCAAATATATTCTGCAAAACCAGACTTTTCGACATTGTAATCGACAGCCATTATCAGTGAAAATCGAGTGCGCTAACTTGAGGTAGTATACGTTAGTGACCACAGTACTGTGGTTACGTCTGAAGAAAGAAGTATTTTCTGTGCAAATGTTTCATTTAGAAAATGATTTTAAATATAAATCTTAGAACATGGAAATCATGAATGGTTCTCTATACCGATATTTTATACTGACGATGCGTTTCGAAGCATATGCTTCATCATCAGATCTAAAAACATGCTTCGTAAAAGGTCGTCATTGGTTAATATTCCAATGCGTTTGCACTGTGCCCAGTATGAATAGGTATACAATTCAAATGCTATTGGAATATTAACCAATGATGACTTTTTACGAGTGATGTTTTAAGATCTGAGGATAAAACTTATGCTTCGAAACTTGTCATCGATATAAAAAGAAGTCACAAAGCGGGCTGAAGAGGGTTAGTTTGTCTATTCGTACAAGTGACTTTGATACCATTGAAAACATCCATGGTACTTTTGTGAGTGCTTTTGGTAGACGACTCCCGATATTGGTAGTCGAAACAATGTACTTGAACGAGTAATGGGCATTCTCAATGTTAAGTCGACCGTTTGGTATTTGTGTGTCTGTCGATCGATTAGTATTTAGTATATTGTATATATTTAGTATATTAGTATTTAGTGTTTAGTATTATGTCTCACGATAACGTCGGAATGCATCGACCAATTTTCGTAAGACCTGACATGCTTGACTGTACGCCTACATTTACTCCCACCCTCACAAACCCGTATTGATTTTGAGATTAATCCCCCTCATCGAAAGTACAGAGTAGGAAACAGAAACAGAAGAGGTCAAAATTTTGAAAAAAAAATCACAAAGTTGATGTATGATATCAAATTAAAGATAATGTAAACAAAAACTGACTATAATGTCAGTTTTGGAAATTTTAATTTTTGATAGGCGTACATACAGCGGATCAAAGTTTAAAAAAAAAAATAATAATCTATGTGGGTTATAAAATTACAGGTAATTTTAACCAAAATCTAAATATAGTGCTCAGTTTTGGAAATTTAAAAATTTCCGGGCACCGGGGAGCAAAAGGTCGATTAAAACTTTGATAAAATTAGAAAAATTCATGGTGGCGTCTAATTACAGAGTACTTTAGCCAATAATGTTCTGTTTTAGGAGTTCCAAATTTAGTACGCTAGTGCCAAAAAGAAATGATCAAAAGTTTCAAAAAATAATAAAAATACGTGACAAGTATCAGACTAAAAGTAATTTTAACCCAAATTAAAAATTTAACCCATCCCTACATTCCGTAGGGAATGTACTGTTTACTTTGAAAATGCTTAACGATAACGGCATTACGGGCCAAAAATAGAAGTCAAAATTGTTGGAAGGAAACCGACTAAAACTCCAGGCTATTGGGCCGTGGTCCACTCCTATTGTTACTAACAGAAGTTTCGGCCTCTCCTCAGGAGGCCATATTCTTTTTCCACAGTACTGTGGTTAACTGACGAAGGCCTTGTCGGTTAGCGAAACGTTTTGCACATTGAAGATGGCCCAGTAGCCCGGTGTTTAGTCAGTTTGTTTCCAACACTGCTGATGCCGACCGTGAAAGCCTTGGGTAAAGAAAAAGTAAAAATTTTAAGAAAATTGTATTAGTCAATGTGGGGCATCAAGTTACGAGAAATTTTATTCAAATACAAACTAAGCAACTGTTACAGTTTGACAAAATTAATATCTGTCAGAAACACATGCAAATTTTGAACCTCCTTCAAAAAGTTTTTAAGTTATGTTTTTGCAAGTTATGAAAAGTATTTTATATACGAGTAGGCCTATAGATGTCAGTAGAAACAGGCATAAACCTGAAAGCTAGGACTAATTTATTATTCATTTAAGCGCTATTTGAATACAAAAAAGATTAAATAGTAGAGTAATAAGAATTTTCGTACGTTTTCTGTTAATTGAAAAATTTCCTAATGTTTAAATTTATGTAATTATAAACGTATTTCGTACAAAATAGTTCTCAGGGAGCTTAATAGTTATATCAATTGTTTGGCCATATGGAAGGCAGGATTTTCTAACTAGTAACTCTAACAAATCACCAAATTTAGGTTTAAACATCACAGTAGGCCTAATACAATACATATCAGGGGTGTAATTGCGGAGGCGACGAACAGGACTGTACCCCCACCCCGCAGAGTGTCGAAAAAAGTTGACAACTTTTTTTTAATCTCTTAGTTTTTATGCTATTTTATTATTTTTCAGCTGTGTAACCTAGTGGTAACTATTTTTGAATATATAAACAAGTTTATTACACAGCATTTGCGTATAGCCTATTTTTACTTCCATGTTCCTTAAGGAA
Source organism: Magicicada septendecula (assembly GCA_034769895.1). Lineage (NCBI taxonomy): Eukaryota > Metazoa > Arthropoda > Insecta > Hemiptera > Cicadidae > Magicicada > Magicicada septendecula. The sequence continues at coordinate 425,751,454 of CM068373.1, read as the reverse complement.
ATGGAAGTATGGTGATGGCAAAAAAAATCGTGTTCGAGATTATTGCAGATTCTGATTGTACTACACACAAAACATGAAAAAAGTCGTTTTTCGAAATGTGTGTGTGTGTGTGTGTGTGTGTGTGTGTGTGTGTGTGTGTGTGTGTGTGTGTGTGTGTGTGTGTGTGTGTGTGTGTGTGTGTGTGTGTGTGTGTGTGTGTGTGTCTGCGTGTCTGTGTGTCTGTCTGTCTATCTGTCTATAGATTATTTTCTATGGCAAACGATAACAGCCGCAAATTCAAACAGAATCAAATAATTTTTTGCATACAGCCCTGATTTGTAGAGTACTCAAGACCTATTGTTCTTGGTGAAGATCGGTTAAGGGAAAAGGGTAGTTTACCTGCAACGTTTTTTTTTAATCAAGGGTAATTTGTTTCTATGGCAAACAATAACAGCCGCAAATTTAAACACAATCAAATAATATTTTGCATACACCCCTGAATTGTAGAGTTCTCAAGATCTACTGATTTTAGTAAAGATCGTTTAAGGGGAAAGGGTAGTTTACCTGCAACATTTTATGTTTTAACAAGGGTATTTTTTATGGCAAACGATAACAGCCGTAAATTCAAACATAATCAAATAATTTTTTGCATACTGCCCTGAATTATAGAGTTCTCAAGACCTATTGTTTTCGGTGAAGATCGGTTAAGGGGAAGGGGTAGTTTACCGGCAACGTTTTATGTTTGAAAAGGGTATTTTCTATGGCAAACGATAAAAGCCGCAAATTCAAACACAATCAAATAAGTTTTTACATACAGCCCTGATATTTGTAGAGTACTCAAGACCTATTATTTTTGGTGAAGATCTGTTAAGGGAAAGGGGTAGTTTACCTGCCACGTTTTTTGTTTTAACAAGGGTATTTTTTATGGCAAACGATAAAAGCCGAAAATTCAAACATAATCAAATAATATTTTGCATACAGCCCTGAATTGTAGAGTTCTCATGACCTCTTGGTTTTGGTGAAGATCGGTTAAGGGAACAGGGTAGTTTACCTGCAACATTTTATGTTTTAACAAGGGTAAATTTTTTTATGACGAACGATAACTGCCGTAAATTCAAACCGAATCAACTACTCTTTTGCATACCTTTTTGAGTTATACAGTACTCAAGGTCTGTTGATTTTGTTGAAGATCGGTTAAGGGAAAGGGGTAGTTTACCTGCAACGTTTTATATTTTAACAAGGGTATTTACTATGGCAAACGATAACAGCCGCAAATTCAAACAAAATCAAATAATGTTTTGCATACAGCCCTAAATTGTAGATGACTGAAGGCCTATTGATTTTGGTAAAGATCGGTTTATAGAAAGGGGTAGTTTACCTGCAACGTTTTATGTTTTAACAAGGGTAATTTTTTCTATGACGAACGATAACTGCCGTAAATTCAAAGAAAATCAAATAATTTTTTGCATACGTTCCTAAATTGTAGAGAACTCAAGGCCTGTTGATTTTGGTGAAGATCGGTAAAGGGAAAGGGGTAGTTTAGCAACATTTTATGTTTTAAGAAGAGTAAAGTACTTAATTTTGATAAATAAAGTATCTTGATAAGAAGCTCATAATAATCCACTGTAGAAATGTAGATGAAATATCTATAAATGAAGAGGTTAGGTGAACGGGGTGGGGGTAATTTTCTATAAATGAAAATTATAATTGAAGGGGGAGGGGAGAATTTTTTATGTGTACTACGTTATCGGCAACAAAGAAGTAGTTCTTTGTTAAAATTCCTTCCCGGGCTGTTTAGCCGTAGTCCAATGTTTTCTGCAAAACCAGACTTTTCGGCAGTGCCATCGACTTCCATCTCAGTGAAAACCGAGTGCGAAAACGTGAGGTGGTATACGTTAGTGACCACAGTACTGTGGTTTAAGGCTGAAGCAATAAGTAGAAAGAAGTAGTTTCTATGGAAATATTTCATTTCGAATATGATTTTAAATATTAATCTTAGAACATGGAAGTCATGTATGGTTCTCCATACCGATATTTGACATACAAAATGCTGTATAGAAAAACCAATTCAGTCAATAAGTATCTTGTAAACACTGTTTCAATAACGTGTATTTTTATTGTGTTATTGCTGTTCTCTTTAATAGGATTGATTTCAGTATATTATCACACGTTTCGTTTTTCAACCAGTTTAAAGATAGTAGCCTAATGTTGATTAGTCTTAACTTGTTTCTTCTTTTGTATGAAGCTGACTTGACCGGACACCCCCCGTACCAAATTCTATATACGCCACTGATACATTATGAAAATATATCATATTATAGTTTTCTAAGATTACAAAAGTTTTATCAGACATTGCAAAAGGGTTGATTAATGGTAACTGAATGCATATATAGAATGTTACATGACCGCATCGACTCAAGTCTCCACGCACACACACCCGCGGTTACTCATAACTGTAAATTGAGAACAGCAACAACAATAACGACATTATTATTAATAACGAAAACGATTTATAAAAACACGTTTAATCCGTCGGCACGTCGAGGGTGAGATGGTGAGGGGTGAGGGGATGGCGTCGACGCCTGTGCGTTAGTTACATAATAATCGTTTAATCCACCCCTTACCGTCGCCGCCACTGCACTCCCTACTGACTTGTGGCATATTGTTTATTGGATACATTACACACACGCGTCTTAAAACACACACACACACACACTCGGCGTTTTAATATCATAGCACCCTAACCTTCCCCTAACCGGCCGGGTTATTGTTATCATGTTAATAATAATAATAGTAATAATAATATCACCCTACGGTACGCGACAGTTGAGGATGGATAGCCTATATTGTTTTATACATAGGACCCGACCTTACGCTGCCATGTGACAGTCGACTTAAATACTTATATACCACTCGGGATAGATTTAATAATGAGACAAAGTAGAATTATATTTTTTAATTTTTCATTTATTTAGTTAACAGAAAACAAAAGTGCACTATAAGCTAGGGACTGGAGAGCCAGTAGCATGATGAGGTGAGGTGCCACCCCCCACCACCACAACGAGGAGAACTCTTTAACAATGTCACAGATGTTCTGGCACTTTTTTCAAGATAAAAGTTGGTGTAGACGAGTTTGTAGTAAAGGAGTTGTGCGCAATTACAATTTCTCGCGGTATTTAATACTGTTTTGCCACAAACTTGAAATATCTACGTCGTTAACAAACCACGAGATATTAACAAATCCTCTTAATGTATTTTGTTATTTCTGTTTGCAGAAACTTCAGAATGCACTTCACCAAATGAACAAGATCCTACAAGAAAAATGCGACATGATGATAAATCATGACTAAAGCCAAGAAAAATTCCAGAACTGGAAAGCAGAGGGCTGAGATATTTCTTGACGTTAGGAAGCTAGAACAAATTGATTTCTTTAAACATGTTGGGAGGTGCATTACATCAGATGGAAGGATGTTGTTTGGATGCATTTTGGAAAGGAGAAGTAATACAGTTGGTAACCTGCTACTCCGTGTAAGCTGGCTCGGCGCCCTGATCGGGGGAATGATTGTGGGGCGTAGTGGGACGGGAAGGCCCAGGGAGGAGTGTACATTGATGCTCTAGAAGAAGGAAGGAGGTCTGTGGTATCAACAAGCTGTCTACGGAAAGGAAAAAATTACAGGGCCACCAACCTTTGGGTTGAGGAGAAGAAGAATAAAGAAAGAAGAAAAGGCCTTTACATCCTGCTAGCAAGATCGTATATATATCCACATGAAAGAGCAGAAGTGCTGAATTAGTGCATATAATTTAGAGTTGGTACGACTCCTCCGTTTAGTAGTGACGAACACGATATGAAAGGATGATGGCATCTTTATTTTTGGGACATATTGTGACGCTCCTAATATACTTACTCAATGCATGGACTCGTGTGCATTATGAAAGTGATTATGAGACACGTAAGCGTTTCATTATTTTGTGTAATAAACTGTTTTAAAAAAAAATCCAAGACGAAACGTCCTTTCTAATGCTCAACATACTACGCTTTAAGTCGTCAAGTACTGCCAAAGAATTGCGTCTTTGCGGAAGGACAGTTTCTAAATTTTGTCATAAGGGAGTCACATTTTGTCATGGAGTTTACAGACGACTCCCTGTACGATCTATCATTAAGGTTATTGCAGACAGTGATTCCGTTTTACGTTGGTCAAAGGGAATTCCTCTGACAGGGGTGACAGATAACGATATTTGTCAACAGCTTTCTCTGTTAATCACAGTTTATAATTGAAGATGAGCCACAGTATTTTCAAGGTCAAGTTTTATTTACTTTGGTTCCGTTATTATCAAAAAATGTCTTAACTATGACAAAAAGAGATAGTACAACCCTGCATACACGTTTTGTAAATAGTGGGAATTGCAAGTGTAATGGTAACACTTACGGAATACACCAGTCCTTAGTAACAGTCAAAAGGAGGGACGACAGGGCCATCTATCCACAAAGTTTCACTTCATCTCCGTTTCATACCCTCTAAGTGGAGATTTTTGCTCGTTTTCAACCCTGAGAATGCGGTCTCTAAGAATCTAAATTCTCGATGGAAGCCTTTGATAATGATTTAGAATCGGCCACAGAAAAGCTCAAACTTGTTTATGGTTGCTTTGAGAAAGAACGAATGACAAGTTTCGGCGTTACGTTTCTTGCTTCATTCGAAGGAAGATTCTCAAAGCTTAAATTGAGTCAGTGAGTGGAAAAGAGTATAATTAAAGTTTTGGAAAAACTGAACGGAAATAGTTATTTTGTTCGTCAATGATAGGCGCAAAGGATAGGCCAAAAAAGTGGCTGGAAGTTTTACTAACTTTCCAGTCAGTCAAAACTTCCTGTTTGCTCAGCGTTGCGTGGAAAAATGGAATAACTGCCGCAGTAGGCCCCTTTTCCATTAACACTGTGCCAATGGCTGGCTCAACTAAGCCTCAGCAGGTAATCTCGCTATTGTGTACAGAGCTTTATTTCACTAGTTGTGGTTAATGAGTAAACTGTAACATATCCGTGTTTATGTATACATCTTTAGTGTGATCAATCTGTTTAATATTATCCATTAGTGCTGTTCGATAATAACACACTTTAAGTAAAACTTTCTTTTTTATTATGTGAATGAGAATATCTTTCAGTGGATATTGCATGTACTTAAATTTAATGTAAATGATTATTACTTTTCGTCTGATATGCTCTATGACAGATCAGTGTGTATCAGTAATAAAAATGTTAATAATGATATGAAGATAATGAAATGTTTTCCTAGAGGAGTAGGGATAGTGAACTGTACAACAGTATTTTCTCTTGGAAAACTGAGGCTGGAAAAGAAGATGCTGGCCACATAGATGATTGAGATGATTAATCGAAAGTAAATTATTTTTTGAGAGGTTCGCCATTGTATGTACAGAAACCATTGTAACCTAGCTAGAATAATAAATTATGTTTTTTTGTTAAAATTAATCTGAGACGTGTTATAAACTTATTTCAGTTGTGATAAACATTTTAAAAATGGTGAATAGGGAAAAGTTTGGGAAGCAAATAAAACAAAAGTTATGAGTGGAAAAAGAGAATACTTTTTAAAAATAAAAGAAATCATACACAGCGTACAATAGGGTATGAAGCAAAGTTTGGTAACAAATTATATTATATAAGCAATGGAAAGCATTTTCTCTGTTGGCAACACTTGAAACGACCCAATAGGGAAATGTGTAGAATGTTTTCCTGCTTCCTGAAAAGTAGTGTTCCACGTAGTTATTACCTTTTTCCCCTCACTGATTCAATTAATAAAATATTGTGTTAGATTAACGATACAATATACAGTAAAATATTTAAGTTCATATTAGTTACAAACTATAAAATGATAATAGCTATACAATAAAAAACCGTAACTGGGTCCTCGAAATGAAAGGTAACCCGGGCGTTGGTTAGCCTTTGTCCATCATTGTCTGTCCCACAGCCAGAAATTGCTGTCATGCTTTTTGAACACTATTATCGGTATGTATCAAATTGTCAGACGATTATCTAAGATGACTGTAAGTATCCAGAAAGTCAGCAAGATCATAAAGAGTAACCAATGTTGTACATATTAAGGGTAATTTTAAAAGATCCCGTTCTATGTAAACTGGAAATTAGAAGGAACGTTATAGAGTAGGTCACGGACTTTCAATATGTATGGGCAGGTGTCTCTAGTGACCGGAAGAAAACAACGAAAGAAACTCGTATTTCTACATATTTGACGGACGCGTGTGTTTTACGGAGCTGACGCGCGGTTTGACACTATTTGAACAAAACGACTGTTAAGGACGATAGGAATGAGTACACTCAGGACGACTGTAGGAAAAACTAGACGTGACAGAACACGAAATAGTGACATAAGGCCAGCCACACACAGCATCGAACACGTGTCTTAAGCGAAAACGTCTCAAGACAGAACGTTTTGATTTGTCGGATGTGATGTGGAGGCGCTCACGACACGACGCGGCGAGACTCCTTCATTGTGCCGCTCATGTTCAATGTTCAGTTTAAACATACACACGGTCAGTTTGAGTGTTTACCTAGTTTCAGTGTTAACTATATATTTCGAAGTAAAGATGAGAGGCTATGGGTGGTGAGGAAGAAGAGACTGTTATCCTATTGTGGAATTTCCTACAATTACTAGACTACGGTAAAGGCAGAAAACCGTGGGTTCACCCTGTCAACCAAAATAGGGATATAATTGGGTTTATTCCCGATTTGAGAGCTGGCCCAGCTAAATTTTATAATTATTATAGAATGAGTATAGCAACCTTTTATTATATCCTGGAGTTAATAGCTCCAGCAAGTCCAGCTGACAAACACGTCAACCCGCCGCGCATTCGCAGATCGAGTTGTTCGATAATGTTTTGTCGCGAGACGAAACTTTTGGTACATTCGCCAGATAAGGAAAAAACGCCTCAAGGCGTCTGATGACGTCGTGTTCGATGCGGTGTGTGGCCGGCTTAAGACGGATGTTTCGAATATTATAGACCGCTGGGTAAACGGAATTCTACCGACCACAGAAGAGATGGCCGGATGAATGGGAATCGACCTCTAGCGGATCCCGTTGATGAATGTTTAAAAAACAGGCAAGTAAGCTTAGTAAGCTTACATAAAAGGAGAAGAAGTGTATAATGAGGAAAGTTCGTAGTTAGTATGTGTGCTGTGATACCATCGGCCGGAAACGTAGACAATCAACACGAACATGTTGGAAAAGTACTGCGAACTACACAGAGAAAAATGGAAAGGGTTATGATAGTAATACTAAGTCTAGGCAAGGAATTGATATACAAGCAAACGACAAACAAGACTAGACGACTTAGCGTGGCGTCCATGTACTGGACGACTTAGCCGGCGGCAACAGTACTGGAAATAAGAGAAAATAATATTAATTATATCACAGAATGAATACTCTGGTTATTGAATAATTTGAAATCCGAACAATATTAGTAGGGAAACTTGACGAAAATCATAGCATTGCTTTAGAACTGCTGGGCACTTGCACCGTCTTGTGTTGCCGGCTCGGACATCGGCAATGCTTTATGCGTAAGGTCATTGACCTCGTAGCAGTCGTCACTGTACTGATTCGTCCACCCAATGTGTTGCCGCTGTATAAACCGGCAAAACGCTTAGTCAGCAGCTACGCGTATGTTCGTTTTCGGAACCGACGTGCAGCAGTTTACTACGTACCTATTTGTGTTTTGTTCGTTTAGTCATATGTTTCTGTTTGTCTTTATTATTTTTAATTTGATTATTTGTGTCCTGGTTTACTCTATGTAAGTATAATGGAGTCAGATCCCGTTGAACCGGGACCAGCGAATTGTAGAAAATACTCTGAAAATAATATTTTGGCTCTAAAAAGAACACTTGGTACTAGAAAAAATTCGAATTAATTTTTAGGCTAAGTTTTAGGCCTATCACAACCGGCAACAGCTGTTATGTACCCACGCCACGCCACGCCACTGCTAGACGATATCACTTAGATAATTAAGTAGTTGTGAGTAGGACATTACCACAGACGAGAAGGTAGCAAGTAACCTCGTAAGCGGTTCTTGTTTATAACAACACTGTTTATCGGTTTAACACACGCCGTTTTACTTCTGTTGAAACCAGACGTTTCGTCCATAATACAATGAGGTATTGTCAGTGGCTTAACTGAGACAGAGATCAAAGTCTTGACTCATGTCTACTTATACAACAAGCCCTTGCACATTGTTATAAACAAATTAATAATTAACAAAAAACCATTCCCCATACAATAATAAAAAAAATTACAATGAATTTTTTTTTGGAAATATATATATATATATATATATATATATATATATATATATAACTCAAAGTCTGAGGATTTATGGGTACTGAATACAAATCCATACCGTTACACCGATTGCCACCGATTTTGCACAAGTAACCTTTGACACACGGCGCAAAATACTGTCTAACTTGGAATTTGATATTTTGCCCCGTTCGCACGATTTAGGCCCTTTTAATTATGTCTTTTCGTTGATGCGTATAAAGATATCAAAAACACCATGGAGACCAGAATTAATTACCACAGTAACAAGTAAATAAACAAATGATATTTAGCGCCATCGGAACTGTACCTTTATCCGTTCCTGCAGTTTTTAATGTGTTTTTAATATGCGATTGTATCTATATATTTTGTAATTTTGTATACAAATAGGTCTATATATTTTGTAACAATTGTCTTAAACGATTATAAAATTTATGTTTATACGAATTTCTGATGATGCAATAAATAAGTAATGAAATATATTAAACACTACTAAAGATGTCAACAACACCATGAAGACCAGAATTAATTACCATAGTAACAAATAAATAAACAAAAGCTATTTAGCGGCATCGGAAGTGTATATTTATCCATTCCTGCAGTACATTTTCGTTGTTTTATATAATATGCGATTGTCTCGATATATTACGATGTGGAAAGTGTACTAATTTTAAATTGTCTTATTACTTAATGCAAAATGAAAATACATGTTCTTTTCATTTGTGAGGTTAGGTGACAACGGTTTTTCGTTGTTAGTTTACTGCTGAAATAAATAAAAGCCACGGTTGAGGAAAACATAACGTTTAATGTGTTATACAATGCTTCTGATACAGTGACACAAAAATAAAGAATTTAGCGTTTTTGATTTAACAGGTACTTTATAAATATCTCCAAAGGATTTATAAACGGGTACTTTTAAATCTCCAAAGGCTGTTGCACCAACATAATAATTTAGTACAAGTGTTTAAAACAGCTTTGGAGAGAATTTGACTGAGTACAAAATTGTTATACGAGCTGACAGAACGCCATATAGACATAGACAATAAAAATTATATTAAAATACTTATTAAAAGTCAAATATTAGCGTACGAAGCCGCAGGTAACAGCTAGTGTAATATAATACACAAAAAATTAAGCACAATAACATTTTACCATTATTACAACACAATTATTTTATTTTATTAGCGATCCTGTCACCTTACTTAAAAACAGATTTCCAGACTTTCAGCAAGTTACTGCTGTCGTCTTTTTAAAGTTGTTCTTGTTTTTGAAAACTTTTATCGGATCACCCGCGAAAAATGGTTATGAATCTTCTCTATGATCGCCGTTTCTTGAAATAAAATGTGAAGCTTACTTTCACAGCTGTGCTCCGCTGTTGCTGTTTTCTCTGTGCCTATTTTCGTCGAGTGCCTAAAGAGAAGTGAAGAACAACTAGTTAAAGTGAGCAGGAAGTCAGTAAACCAAAAGATTTACGTTACTGAAAGTGTGTAACTGAAAACAAATACAGTGGAACTTGCTTATTGCGAGATTCAAGGGTCCGGACAAATGTTAAAACCGGGAGCTCGCTACATCCGAGTTGTCGACTCGCAAGCCTAAATTTTTATACCGTGATTATCGAACACAGCACAACAAAAAAAGTCTACTATAAAAGAGGCTTTGCACAATAAAATTTTAACGTGTTTTACATTCTACGCTTAAAAGTGGAATTTAGACTTTAAACATTTTTAGACGTTAACATTCTTCCCTGAATATTAGCGTTTAGTGCAGTTGCGAAATACAGGAAAAATAACTGTAGTAAAAACTTAACAAAACTCAGCCTGCTATCTAGCAAAAAACGCAAAACTTTCCGTACCACATGTACAATATTTATTTTTAAATTACAAGAAAATTAACTCAAATTTATTCTTCATTCTAAATGAAATCGTTAAAATTATATTTCGCACACAAAACTTAATTAACGTTAAAAAAGTCATCTACTTTTGTTTGTTTAGTAATTTTGTATCTGTAGTTATCAAAACAGTTTTGTAATTTATTTAAATATTCCACGAATTCATCACTTACATTATTAGTTTCACTGAGTTGTCGTAATGATTTTAAACGAACGTTTAAAATGCTGTACTGTAACGAACTTCTTTAGACTTTAAGCCATGAACAAGCCTGCGATAAAATGGTCGTTATAACCGAGTCTCTAAAGTGTTCCTATTACTGTAGTTAAAAGCGAGTTTAATTAACATTACTAAGATACAAAACCAAACAAATCTCGTACTTTTGCTCGTTACATCCGAGTTCTCCTTATAAGCGAGTTCCACTGTATGTTGGTTTAGTAAGTGTTAACGAATGGGAATGGGAACGTCATATTGGAGTAGGCTACATCGCATTGCAACGGAACTCTGGTTACCACCCGTCTCGGTGTTTGGCGTCTGATGTTGTGTACGTGTACGAAACGTGGGGGCCGATGAGGATGCCTCATCGTACTACAGGCAAAACGTTTGGTTTCAAGAGGAATAAAACGATGCGAGTTAAACATTCGGACTGTGTTGTTGAGGCAGCAGGTGACCGACAAAGTGTGATAGGCCTACAGAGGCCAAATGCTGTAAAGATATAACGATGAGAGCCTTTGCAGTTTGGAGAAATGTGCAAGGTTTTAATACTATGGCTCACTGGACTGCAGAATATTTTATCAGGATAAAATGGAAAGGCATTCGCTCAACGATCGACAAACAAGCTCTAACGACGATCCACATCACATGCGGCGTCAACATAAAATCTTTAAATTACGGCGTAGACGCTAATATTCGCCCCAGCAGCAGCAGCAGTGTCCCGCGTTAATATTTCTCGCCGAGACAAGACTTGGGTGTTAATCATTCTCACCTAATTGGGGCGCTAATTGCCGGGCTGGGGGCACCGACAGGTGTGGTGACGTTGCGTTACACCTGACGCAGCCTCGGACTTACGCAACACACACTTGCGTAACCGAATGAAACCACCACATTTGACGCTGCTCGCTTACTAGGTAGTGGTTTGCATATGACTCTGTGAACACGGAGAAAATTTGATTACAATTTAGTTGGAGCCAAAATTAATAAACAATAAGACACAGGGTATCCAGGAATAACACTGGATACATCCTCGCCACTATTACACAAAGAATTCGAGTCTAAGGCAATTATCGTAATATAGATATGTTCAACACTATCTATTGACGCCGATCACGTCGTAAGGATAACGCATGCCAAACGGGAGAAGTTTGAAATTTCATGGGACTAGATACAGACATCCAAATACATGCTCCAGTGAAATTACAAAAAATTGTAAAAAATTGGATTCAGCAATGTTGGGTTAAGGGACAGAAGGCGCTCTCTCTCTCTCTCTCTCTCTCTCTCTCCTATAGCACTACAGCCCTTGTTGGGCCCTGGCCTCCTTCAATTTTCCCCCATTCTCTTCAGGAACGCAGTTTCAGTATTTCTTTCGCATCCTCATCACCGCCTCCTCCCATCTTCTCCTCGGTCTTCCCACTGGTCTTTTTCCGTGCATTCTGGTATTCAATACCTAGTGTTCGTGGTATTCTGTCTTCCCCCATCCTGCTACATGACCAGTCCACCTTAGACGCTGTAGTTTTATGTATTGTGTTAGTGGTGGTTCTTTATACATTTGATACAATTCAAAGATATAGTTGTCTTGTTTGTTCATCATCTTTTTTCACAGCACTACACTTTATATAATAATTAAACTTTCTCTTGTGAAACTTACTTGTCTTTTTCCGTAGAACGCTTTTCGGCGTCGTGTTCGCCTTCTTCAGCTTAGAAACAGACTGCCAGTACTTTGTAACGGTTATTGCTTGGAAGGTATAGTGGGGGGTGGTGTGTAGAGGAAGGGGATTGGCGCGGAGATCCAAATTATTGTTTGTTTGTTGTATAATTGTGTCGAAAAGTTTATGTGATTTATATTGTAATTGGTCGTTAAGTATGTTGTTTGGTTGTGTTGTGTGGTGTTTGTATATTTCATACACGACGCCGAAACGCGTTCTACGGAAAAAGACAAGTAAGTTTCACAAGAGAAAGTTTCATTATTATATAAAGTCAAAGATATATCTTATTCTCCATCCGTGTACGTCATTAATTGGTCCCAGGATTCTTCGTAATATTTTTGTTTCAAAGATATCGAGGGTGTTTGCTGCTTTAGAGTTCAGGATACACGTTTCGCAGCCGTAGGTTAGGATAGGTCTTATTATCGATTTATATACCCTTAGTTTCGTGTTTCAAGGGACAGAAGGCAAGGAGGATTATATCCGGCAGTAAACTTATTAAGCTCATGTTAATGATGATAACGACGACGACGACGACGATAGCTACCATAATGCTGAGTGGCTGACGCAGTATGACGCACCAGACATCTTTTAAGATTTTTGACCGTTGATTTTTTAAAATTAAGTATTGAATTATAACGTACAAAAAAAATTAGAGCGGACCGAAGAACGGTGTAGACTTCTACAATGCTCACGTCTGCTTGAGATTTCAATAAAAAGGCAATGGGCTGTTTAACACAGAAATGTTTAAGTTGATTTTGAATGAATTACTACATAATCCATGCCGTAAATCGAATTGGATACACTGCAGGGTGAATAAACATTCAAAGGTACCTCTTTCCTACTCGTTAATAAGGCATAACCTCAAAAACTAGGATAAAAATTCCAACCATCCCGCAACCGCCAGACAACTATAGTAATGTTTCCACTAAGTGATGTCGAAATCACAAGACGCCCAAAGAGTACAGGAATTAAAAATCATCGTACTCGCGTAACTAATTAGGGGAATTATTTAAATCGCCTTACATAACTAGCAGCATATTTTTTTTAGCAGCATCTTGTTAAAAAGAAAATTACATTTCTTTTTTTCATTATCCTTCTTGGGAGAGATTTAACCCCCCAAAACACCATTCACTGTGCCAGTGATGACACGTATTCCTGAACAGATTCTCAGCTGCAAACCAGGTTTCCTGTATGGTAGAACACTTTGGAAAAGATGGTCCCATATTCGCGAAGTCGGAAAGAAGTGAACTGTAGCAATTTATAAAGCAAATAACAAGGAAGAGATGCTCGATGAATGCACTATTCTGTATTTTTGAATGTGCATTTACTAATACTACTTAACAACCAAGAATCTTCTTCTTCTTCTTCTTCTTCTTCTTCTTCTTCTTCTTCTTCTTCTTCTTCTTCTTCTTCTTCTTCTTCTTCTGCTTCTGCTTCTGCTTCTGCTTCTCCTTCTCCTCCTCCTCCTCCTCCTCCTCCTCCTCCTCCTCCTCCTCCTCCTCCTCCTCCTCCTCCTCCTCCTTCTTGTTGTCGTTGTCGTTGTTGTTGTTGTAGTAGTAGTAGTAGTAGTAGTAGTAGTAGTAGTAGTAGTTGTTGTTGTTGTTGTTGTTGTTGTTGTTGTTCTTCTTCTTCTTCTTCTTCTTCTTCTTCTTCTTCTTCTTCTTCTTCTTCATTCCAGGATTTGTCAACATCACCTGTTCCGGTCTCTATTTTCAAACCACCTTTTGCGTAGCGTTCCCACATCTCTTTTTCCTTTAGGCTCATACTGTAAAACTTTGTGATGTAGCCTCTTCGCTTCCATTCTACCTACATGTTCAATCCATTTCAGCTTACGTTCCTCGATTCTTGCATTTCTGGAGAATACATCCGATTCATGTCTTATCACATCGTTTATAACTCTATCCTTTCGTGTAAATCCTTTTACGTATCGCAAGAAATTCATCTCAGCAGCTTCTATACGACTTGTATCTTTTTTAGACAATACCCATGTGTCGGAACCGTATAACAGAGTGGGGACTGCCATAACCTTAAAAAGAACTTCATTTTGACTTTCCTTTCTTATTTTCCTCCCTAAAAGTTCTATTAATAGTGCCACAAATCGCCTGAAATCTGTTTATTTTTCTCTCGATTCCTCGTCAAATTGATATGTAATATAACATCCTAGGTACTGAAAGTGAGATATTTGCTCCAGCACTTTATCAATGATCATAATTTTTGATCTTATAGGATGTTTGCCTTTGAAAGCCATTACTTTTGTTTTGTTAATAGATAACTTCAAATTATATTGAGCAATGTGATGGTTCAGTTTGTGAATGACTCTGCGTAAATTATAACCAAGTTCATAACTTCAACTTTCAAACGAGACACTCCGTCCGCTCAGTAAAAACCGAGCCGCTGAGGATTTATCATCGTAAAATGTGCGAAACGTTCGATGTTGACAAAAATAAAACGTAGACTACGTCAAACCGTCAAAACAGCGTCTCAGTAATGAAAATTACGAAAGTTTACGATCGAAAAATATATTGCCACCAAGTTCTGACCATTGGTCATAATGATTACGTTGCCATTATCCATAAAGTTAGCCGAGCTTCAGTTGTTAAGACGACACGGGAACGGTAACAAGCCGCTCCGCGTGGCAGTGCGTGTGTGTGTGTGTGTGTGTGTGTGTTGTCTTATGTACACTGCGGTCGGAGAACAGTTTGTAAAAAAAAATTGTTGCGACAATATAGGCTAGGGGCGCGAGCAGGAGACGTGACGTGAACATAAAGCGCTGCAAACTGGACGCCAGCGGTGTGCGGTTGGCATGGAAACCACCAACCATTCACTCGGCTAATGCTGCGCTTAATCCATGTTTTATTCATTATATCAATCTGTGCCTTTATCTCCTCCCCTTCTCCCACTTAATCACGGGAGGCACGATGTGTTTATTTACCCCCTCACTCAGATAAAGAGGGTGGTTAGAGAGAAGAACTTAGCTCAATCCATATGTGGTGCATTATGTTGCCGACAAAACCGCTAAATGCTGCGGCGGCTATTAGGGGTTACAAAGTGTTTACCTGGCCCGACTGTACCCGCTTTCGTAGTAAACTGTTCCGATTAGCCTACCCAACCAGACAAGTATTAAGTTACGTATATTAATTGGAAAAGTAACAATAATTGTTAAATCACAATAAATCATTCCTTCCTGAATACATTATAGCCTACATCAAATTTGGACGAGATTTGTCCATCTGTTGCGAAAACAAGAGTCGTATCAATAACTTTCAGATTTTCCAGAAGGAAGTTTTCAGAAATTTTGTGCAGCACCGTTCTATTCCGAAAACATCATCATCAACCTCAATCCTGAACCTGTTCCGGGACCCGCTTCGCTCTCACTCTGCCCCATGTGTAACGTAACATCCCAGGTTATTGAAAGGCTGGACTTGTTCCATAATCTTTCCATCTATAACTATCTTAGTTCTTACCGGTTGCTTCCCTCTGAATGTCGTTGTTTTAGTCTTGTCCGCTGATATTTGAAAGCAATATTCAACTGCTATTCAATTGAATATGTAGGCTACATTGATTTTTGTAGTTTATCCTCGCTGTCCTGAATTATCACCATATCATCTGTGTACAAAATGGAGTTTAAAAATATTCCTTTCAGAAAAACCCCAGGGTCAACATAAGATTTCCATGTTTTAAACATGTCGTCTATAGCCTATATACTGAAAATCATCGGCGATATGCTATAGGCTAATAGCAGTGTTGTCTTACCACCTTATTAGGCTAGTAGAAATTTTCTCAGTCATCCTTTCTACTATAACCAGTCGTAGGCTACACTGGTTTCTACATAAAGGCTCTTTATAGTTTCTACAAGATGTATAGGGTAACCTCTTCTGTCAAGGAGTCGCCTTAATAATGTCTTTTTAACATTGTCAAAAAGCTTTTGTGTAGGCCTAATCTACAGAAGCCAAGTGTGTGTCACAATTAAACTCCCGTCCCGTCATCAATTATCCTTTTCAATGTGAAAATGAAATCCACACATCACACATGACCTTCCCTCCCTAAAACCAATTTTCTCATATGACAGTAAAGAATCTGCTACCACCTTTAACCTCTTATTCAGTATCCTTGTGTATACCTATATATTGTATGCTCTGTCTAATAGACTTACCTCTCTATAGTTACTTGGGGTCGCTCTATCACCGCTCATATGACAGTAAAGAATCTGCTACCACCTTTAAACCCTTATTCAGTATCCGTGTGTATACTATACATTGTATGCTCTGTCTAATAGACTTAACTCTCTATAGTTACTTGGGTTCGCTCTATCACCGCTCATATGACAGTAAAGAATCTGCTACCACTTTAACCTCTTATTCAGTATCCTTGTGTATACCTATATATTGTATGCTCTGTCTAATAGACTTAACTCTCTATAGTTACTTGGGTTCGCTCTATCACCGCTCATATGACAGTAAAGTATCTGCTACCACTTTAACCTCTTATTCAGTATCCTTGTGTATACCTATATATTGTACGCTCTGTCTAATAGACTTAACTCTCTATAGTTACTTGGGTTCGCTCTATCACCGCTCATATGACAGTAAAGTATCTGCTACCACCTTTAATCACTTATTCAGTATCCTTGTGTATACCTATACATTGTATGCTCTGTCTAATAGACTTACCTCTTTATAGTTACTTGGGGTCGCTCTATCACCGCTCATATGACAGTAAAGAATCTGCTACCACCTTTAATCACTTATTCAGTATCCTTGTGTATACCTATACATTGTATGCTCTGTCTAATAGACTTACCTCTTTATAGTTACTTGGGGTCGCTCTATCACCGCTCATATGACAGTAAAGAATCTGCTACCACCTTTAATCACTTACTCAGTATCCTTGTGTATACCTATACATTGTATGCTCTGTCTAATAGACTTAACTCTCTATAGTTACTTGGGTTCGCTCTATCACCGCTCATATGACAGTAAAGTATCTGCTACCACCTTTAATCACTTATTCAGTATCCTTGTGTATACCTATACATTGTATGCTCTGTCTAATAGACTTACCTCTTTATAGTTACTTGGGGTCGCTCTATCACCGCTCATATGACAGTAAAGAATCTGCTTCCACCTTTAACCTCTTATTCAGTATCCTTGTGTATACCTATACATTGTATGCTCTGTCTAATAGACTTAACTCTCTATAGTTACTTGGGGTCGCTCTATCACCGCTCATATGACAGTAAAGAATCTGCTTCCACCTTTAACCTCTTATTCAGTATCCTTGTGTATACCTATACATTGTATGCTCTGTCTAATAGACTTACCTCTTTATAGTTACTTGGGTTCGCTCTATCACCGCTCATATGACAGTAAAGAATTTGCTATCACCTTTAACCTCTTATTCAGTATCCTTGTGTATACCTTGTATTATTACGGTTTTACGGGGTGCTAACTGACCGTTTATTTTGTTTTAAAATTCAATAACTTTTAGTTTACTTTATGATTTTTATTGATTTATTTATTTCAATTCAATCTAGCATTGAATCCAACGTAAATAAATCCGATGAATGCACTGGAAGTTAGTTAGCGAAGTCGTTTTTAACCCACTAGTCTGTTCCTTAGCATATAGCATTGGATAATAGTAATTACACCTGGTGTCACATGACAGGTGTGCTTAATTATTCTTATTATACATTATGTTCTTGCTGATATACTCTTATGCTATTACAATAGTGGTATTATATCTTACTTATGACATAGGTATTCGTCTGTTATTTTTATTTAGCATTACAATGTTGTTTTGTTTATGTTTCACCTAGTGAATCTCATTTTGGCTGGTTTTGTTCACTTTCTTTACTTAAATTCTTATATAAAAATTGCTCTTGGTATCTTATATTGGTATTGCTAGAAAGGTTATTACTTCTACTTGATTTAAGGTACAAAATATTTTAGTTTAGGTATGTTTTACCTACTATTAAATATCAAATTAGGTGAAAAGTACCTGTATCTTAGGTTATGTGGTTTTTATATTTGTAGCAACAAATATTAGGTTGATACAAATTTACATCTTTTAACCTTATTTTTTCATGTCTAGTTTTATTAATGACAACTGGTAATTCATTATTTATTTCCTTTTTTATCTTACATGATTGTTTGATTATTTGACTAACAATTATTATTATTATGAGACAATTTTAATCCTCCTTTACATTACATTGATGCTGTGCCTAACATGTCATTGTGCTTTTATTTACAGCTTCTTTTATATTAACAGTATTGTTACTTTCATTCTTTTTATAATATAGGATGTCCTACTCATTTACAATATTATTAGTTGTATACTGTATGGGTCATCTCATTTAGTCAGTTATTGTCTATCTTTTCAATCTGTAAGTTCTTCAGTTATTGTTTATACGGGTAAGATGTTATTCTATAGTTGACTGGCTCTTGGAATTTATATTTTATGCCATGGTTGTTAGGTGTCTTTCTCGTAGTACCGGTATGTTTCTTCCTTGCTTTCATTTGTTCCTTACTGACCGAAACTATTTGGTTCTTGGTTCCTGTGGTACAATCATTGTTTGCTGGATCTTCTTTCTTCTTATAATTTTGTTATTTTTGTTAGTTACCATTAATTTTATTTACTCTTGTGTTGTGAGCTTGTTCTTCTTGATGAGTTGCTCATGTAGTTTCATTCTTGGCATCTTGGATTAAACACTTGGTGTGTCTTGTTGACTCAATTATTGTGACATGTGTTAATATTTTGGGTTACTGAAATATTGGGTTCATATGTCTTGTTACAACCTATACATTGTATGCTCTGTCTAATAGACTTACCTCTCTATAGTTACTTGGGTTCGCTCTATCACCGCTCATATGACAGTAAAGAATCTGCTACCACCTTTAACCTCTTATTCAGTATCCTTGTGTATACCTATACATTGTATGCTCTGTCTAATAGACTTACCTCTCTATAGTTACTTGAGTTCGCTCTGTCACCGTTCTTGAAAAGAGAAAGTAATTCCAAAAACCATGAGACGAATAACGTAAGCATCCGAGTCATATATTGAGATAATACAAGACGCAGCACAAGGAACATATTTTATAAAACAATTGCAATACCCACGTTGATTTATGCACTGCGGGAATTATCTTGTGCTCGTACTCACTTAAAGACTCCCCCCCCCCCGTGCTATTAAAAATTTAAACGAAATTCCATAATCACTTCACGTAGATTTACTTCTAAACCAGTTGCGTGTGTGTTAATATAACTGTACAAATAACAGGAATTACAACATCTGTAAATTAATATAATACAGTTAAAGTTAATAACCTCAAGTTATTGCAATACCCACGTTGATTTATGCGAGTGAGGCGTGGGTCATGACAAGAAAAGAAAGCGGCAAGATTCAGAGTGATGAAATGCAGTTTCTTCGAAATACTTTAAATTATACATTGCAAGATAGAATAAGGAATGAGGAGATCAGAGCACAACTCGAAGTAGAGGACATAAATGAAAGTAGAGGACATTATTTCAATTTACAGAAGACGATGGTGGGATCATCTGCAAACGATGACAGAGGATCGATTGCCAAAAGTGGCACTGAACTATAAAGTAATTGGTAGAAGAGACGTGGGTCGTCCGAGAATGAGATGGATGCCGGAACAGGTTTATATAACCTAATCCGTGAAGACGAAGAAGAAGAAGAAAGTATGTGCTATGGTATCCTTGCCTTAAACGTTTTGTTACTCCAAAGTATTGGGACACTTTATTCCCAACTGTAACACCATTGATACGCCTCTCATAGAGTTATGTACTGCTTTAATATATGCAACGCTAACACCAGCTTGATGCATGACTGACCAGAGGGCTTTCATATTATGCAACCCTATCATACGCTTTATGAAAATCAATAAAATAAATCAGTAACTTGTGATTATATAAATAAACGTCAATTTAGTGTTTAATTTTAAGACCTAAAAGGACATGCTAGTCTGTAACTAGTGTAAGGCTTTAGTTATAAATTTTAGATTACTCGCTGTGGTGTAGTAAAAATATATTTATTTTTTTTTATTCGGGTTAAAACGTCCTGCGACGTTGTCCGATGCCTAATTGCCAATATCTCCTGTCGTTGCAGTTTTCTTCGGTTAGACCTCGTACACTCATTGATCTCCTTACACCCTGTATCCATGTTACTTTTGGCCTTCCCCTTTTCCTGTTTTCCTGTGTTATCCATTTCATCACTCTCTTTGGCAACCTCTCCTCCCCCATTGTCTGCACGTGCCTATACCAAATTAATTGTTTTTTCTCGATGTGTTCTAAAACAGTTTATTTGACATTCACTTGTTGCTTAATTGTTTCGTTTCTGTTCCGGTCTAATTTTAATGTTCTACATATTTATCTTAAGGCATCCATTCCTTTGGCTTCTATCTTTCTTTGCAGATCGTCTTTCATTCTCCATGTCTCAGACCCATATACTAATGTGCTCTTAATCATTATGTTGTATATTCTCATTTTCCTTTGTTTTCCTATTTCGGTGCTCCACAGTATTCCATTTAGAGACTTAATTATTGTTCTTGCTTTGTTTACTGTACACTTTATTAGTAAAAATATTTAAAAACACAAAAATCGTTAGCTTTTAGTTCAATCCGTGTACCCTTACATAACCAAAAATGTTTTGATAAAAAATCAACTCAATCACCTATAGATATCTGGCACAAGACAGAAGACTGGATAAGGATATAAGGTCAAGAATAACGACAAGATGAAGACAATTGTGTATAATATTAAAACTAGGAAGGAAACACTTTTCTAAACCAACGAGATTTCAAAAATAGAAAGTGGTATTTAGGCCTATAACACTGGAGATGCCTGTCATAGCATAAGAATCCGAGACTTGTGATGTAAAATTGATAAAATACCCAGGTACTCGCGCATTTACGAATTCTCCGTAAAGTGTCGAGCTTTCCATTTTATAAATTTCTTTTTCTATTACTATAAAATGCTGTATGTAAACTACATTAGATAAAATACAAAAATTTTACTACACTAATGAGGTACTGTTTATTGTGAACTTTCAGAGAAAACATTTTGATTGTAGGCACAGATAAGTATCTTTTCGTATCAAACTGTTTTTTGTATCAGAAAAATTTTTAATCACACATGTTATTTACCTGTAATCTGTATAGTTTAAGCAATACTAAAAATTGGAACTCATGCGAGATTAACAGATAAGTGATTTAAACCGTATTTACTTATGCATTAAATTATTTTCGTGTACTGAGATTCACTATACAGTCTCAATTCGCAGTAAGGTACCTTACCTGAACAAAGCAAGAGTAAACAATTGACTGCCACTCTGTAGCAACGCTCCCAGGTTTGAGAACCCAAATTTCACTTTCACGTGTATTCGTGCCTCTATCATATTCCAAATGCACGTTAAGTAAGTAATGATACGTATTTAATAATCTGAAATTGTTGAATATTAGCCAATTAGTTTTATTATTCGTTTGTCAACAACAAAATGGTGTTTACAATGTTTTTACTTATAGGCCTCCACGTTTCAATTTCTAATTATTTACTTATAGGCCTAACTCTTTGCTAAATAAAATATTGTTTTTATTAAATTATGTAAGTACATGGATTATAAATAAACTTTTAACTTAATTTAAACTGAAAAAAAAACACTTTTTCAGTTATAATCTAGCAAATTCTTTTAGAACTAGAATTAATTGAATTGTAAAAAAAAACAAGCTCATTTATATAGCACGGTTGTAGTAAAAATCAATTTTTGCGCCTTAAAACTGTATAATTTTATAAATATCCTCGTAATGGATATTCATCCAACGCATCACAATTAGGTCCTACAGTTTGCACGATTATCACGAAAGTTTTACCTACAAAATAACTGTTAACACGAAAACGTTTTATTGAAAACCATTTTTGCGGGACTTTTAATAACTGCAGAATAAACAGAAAAATGTATATATACACTCCCAAAAACAGTGCGATTTAAAAACTGTGAAAATGATGACGAACTTGACACGGAAAATGGCAGTGAAAATTTATGAGTTCTTACCGCTTTCGTTGCCGAACCATGTTCGTCGATATTTAGAAGCCAACTCGGAAGGTGAATGTTTGACCACACTGATAAATTAGAAGAATTCGTTGAAAGTAAATTAGTGCAGAATTTTGTCCAAAAGAAAATAACGGACTATTTTAAAAAGAGTTGAACACTGTCACTACAGGAACTTAAAGACGTAGGCTTACTACATTTATTGTACAAGATGACCTAAATCGTAAAAGTAAGTTAAGAACAGCTAAAATGTTTGTATGGTAAGTTTTAAGAAAAATTAAGAAGAAATTATCCAGGAGGCTAAAGAAAACGTTTACATGGAAGTACATTATGAATATTCTTTCTTGCTTTATTTTGCTACACTATACAGCAGGGGTTCCCACAACCGGTGGTAAGCTAGAAGACCACCTAGAAGAGTATTTAAGAAGACCACTAGGAGAAAAGTATTTAGGCCTACTTAAAAAATTAAGTATATAAAAATTTATGTTAAAAACAACAATAAATTTTCATCGGACTTGCTTTAAACGATTACCCTTACAAAAAACACAACCTGAAGTCTTTTGAAAAACTTTATACTTTATTTTAGCATAGAGCCAACATGAAATTAATTTTTATAATCAGTTTCCGTTGTATAAAATCTAAGTATTAGATTTAAATAGTTATACATAACTAGGAATAATAAGATATACTACTCATGCTGTATCAAGTTTTTAATTGAGAATACCCCAATAAGGTCCGGTACCCCAACACTTTAGCTCCGGTGGTAGGCTACTCGAAATGAATGAGGAAGGCCAAAGTGGTACGCGGTCCAAAAAGGTTGGCAACCGCTGCTATACAGTAAGTAGACCTAATCTATATACTATTTCTTCATGTGTCTCATTTTGTTTTACTTTTTGTCCGTTCAATACAAATTCTGTTAACACCATTTGATTAACACGAAAAAACAGCTGGTCCCCGTCACTTCGCGTTAAACTTTTAGCCACTGTAGGCTATACAATTTGTGCCCGCGCGCTCGTGTATGTGCTTGTAAATTTCTTTAGCTCGTTGAATTTTCAGAGTCGTCGTATCGTAAAAGCGTTCAGGGGCAGATTAGAAGCGCGTGGTGCCCTATGCTGCCATGAGACTGGTCCCCCCCCACATTCAAAATTCAAACTTTTATCCATTATTTACACTGATAAATGGCATACACGATTTCGAAAGTTAACAGTTACTTTATTAGACTCTCAAATTACAACAAATATTTAGTTAGATAGTTATTACAATGAGCATAGTAGTACTTAAGCTTAGAAAATACTAATCGATCCATTTTTTTCTTAATTTTGCCTTAACAAAGTCTTGTATAATTTCTTCTAAATCGAGCGATTCAAGTATCTCGCTTTCAATATTCAATCTTGCTAACGAAGATAATCTCTCATCTCCCATAGTTGAACTCAATATACTGTATCTTTAATGCGTTTTAATACAGAAAATGATCTTTCAAATTCGCAGTTAGCTATTGGAATCGTCAAAAGCAGACGATAAGCAATACATACACCAATCATTTTGCAATCAATAATCCAGTTTACTACATTGAGCGGACAAACTGTGGTAACATGGAATCTATCATCTTCATTCGAACGATTTGAAAAACATTTTTTTTTTGCAATTTTACTCGTGGTACAAAGTGCTTCAATTCTATTTGAAGAACGTTATTAAAATCGTGCGAGAAAATTTCTATAAGAGCTTTCTCTTGATTATCCAACTTAACACTGTCCATGGTTAATAACTGCGTAAGAAAACCAAAAAATTGCGTAATGTGATCATAAACGTTGCTTTACTTAGTCAATTCAGCTATATTTGTCAATTATTACATAGGTTTTAAGTATAAACTTATCTGATCCCCACAAGTGCTCTGTTTGTGTTCCTGTGTCTGATATCTTTCTCGTCATCTGCCTTTTTCTTTCATCAGAATATTCTTTCTTAATAAATTAATCTAAAGTTTTGGCTTCGATTTCAAATTTTGAAAATTGCTCTCTTAAACTGAAAACGAACGAAACTTCGTAAATATTTTGTTCACATTTTATGTTGTAGGTTTAAGAAACATAACGGCAAACTCGTCGAAAAGTGTGGACGTACATTTTTATGATTTTGGATTGAGGATATATGTATTCAATCTTGCTAACGAAGATTATGTCCCATCTCCCATAGTTGAACTTAATATATCTTTAATGCGTTTTAATACAGAAAATGATCTTTCAAATTCGCAATTACCTATTGGAATCATCAAAAGCAGATCATAAGCGATTGGATTGAGGACATTTATTTTTTTCACATTTATTATTTTCAAAAACGTTTGTGATTTAGGGCTGGATGGTGCCCCCTCTGACAGCTGAGGCCCTGCTGCCCGGTGCTGCAGCATACCCTAGTAACGTTATGGATAATCCGCCACTGTTCGTATTGTATCTGGTGTGTACATTTCAACTCTGATACGGTGTCTACTTTGACTTCACAACGTCGTACACTCCTGGATGAGACACTGGAGAAACGTATGAATGAAGTAAATTAATATGAAGAAGAAAGTATATTAAGAAAGTAGGTAAAATCCGTCATTGTGCTGCATCAGGAAACATAACGTGAAGATTTCTGGACCGTACGTGAACCCTGGCTGGCACTTCTCCTCTCGTGAATTTCCCGTCATCATCTTTGTCATACGTTTAAACCGGACGAGAACGCAAACAAACAATCAGTGTTGTAGAAAATCCGACGCCGTAACTTCACATAATACATAATCGTCGTTATTATTTATGCACGACAGTATGATTGCTATGTGTACACTTTTTAACGTCAGTGTTGAGAATTTATTTAGGCCATTTGTTTGGCGATAACGCGGGACCGGTCCTGTTCACACGCCGAGGGCGCCATCAATCATAATCCTTTACATGACAAATATCGGAAGGGCGAACCGATTAGGGGGCGCGTTCGCATAAGTCAACACCAATATAAAGCCGAGACCTACGCTCCTAATCTGCGCGTAACGTATTTGTGTCTTAATATTGTTTATCAAGTGACTCATAGAACAGCAGGTCTTTCAGTAAACGGTCCGATCCTGTCATTGCTGCCACTGCTACTGCTGCTGCAGCTGCTACTACTACTACTACTACTACTACTATTACTACTACTAGGCCTACTACTAGACTACTTCTACATTTTTTTTGAAGAGGTGAAAATTCTATTCACACTAGAGGTGGGTCGATATACCTATAACAGATATTTTGGAACGATATTTAAATACCTGTTCCGATTCAACGATAACTGAAAACTGAAAAGTCGAAATATCCGTTCCGATTACTCGCGGCCACGCGGTTCCGAGTCGCGGGACCCCCCTATGGAACTAACGAATAAACAAGTAAACGAGTACTACGAGTATTAGGAGTATTACGAGTACACGAGTACAAAGCCACTTTTTGGTGCTGAATACTTCATTCTGCGCATGTACCGATTGCTGTATAAGTACGAAACGAAGCAAAACAGCGAGGTTCAGAATATCTCAATGCCAAAGAGACAAAGCTGTTTTTAATAAATGAAATACTGATGTTACGTTTATCCTCGTGTGTTATGCAGATATATAATACAGATTATAATAACAAATTATATATTATACTAGTCACCAACTTGGTAAATTTTGAAGTTATACTAGTATAACTTGGTAAATTTATATTGTGTAATAACCTTCAGAGTGGCTGATAGGCCATTTAGTACTTTTTGTTAATGTGATTTCGGAGATGATTTTAACTTCACTGCACATCTCACGAAAATTTTTTTGACTTTCTTTGTTGTGCTATTACGTGCACTCTAAATTTCATTGCCTGAGTTTTGCAACTAATTTGTCTAACCAAAATGGAATCAATAATTTAATATTAAATTAAATCCATACCAGTTTGTTTACTCCTAGGGAAAACTTATATTAGTATTCCCAAAGGGAGATAGGCCTATAAGTTCTCTTGTTTTTTTATTTTCTTTTAAAGAGTAACAGCTTAATAAAATTACAGTGTAAACTAACACTGTTAATATTTTTAGTTTCAATTTATTTCTTAGAACAAATTATATAATACAGGTATATGTATAATAGGTATATTATAACAGGTATTTATACCTGTTACTTTTTGTCAATGTTTCGTTCGTACCTGTTATTTTCAAATACTAGTTTAGTACACCTCTAGTTTACACATGTGCCAACAGCACATAGTGTCGGACTCCCTTCTTGGACTACCGACTAAAAACACCTGCTCATACTCCTTGGGTACTAGAACGGGATCGTTTGTCATAGAGGTTCTCAACCTTATTAAGTCCGGGACTCATCCTGAAGGATATTACACTTCATGGGGCCTATAAGTATGGGCGCCGGCAAAAATACTTGTAGGGGTGTGCACCGTCCATTTTATAATTATATTTTTGCTAACATCGAGTATCTTAAGCGTTTATAACGATTAAACGAGTTATACATAATTACTTCTACTTAATACTAAACGTAAGGTTTTAAGACACAGTAAATAAATTCTTTTCAAGCCCGACTTCGCGACCCGCCAAATTCCCTCTCGGCATCCAGCAGTGAGTCGCACCCCATAGTTGACAAACGCTGGTTTATCACATTACTTCAGGTTAGCCCTTGCCTTTCGCTCCTAAAGCTTCCTTCTGACGTATTTTTCTTTTATGTGGCTGGGTCGCGCTACGATCTAAATCGCCCTTCTTCACTCGTAGGATTACCTCTATGCAGTGGCGTACCTAGGCCGCTCGAGGCTCGGGGCGGATATCTTTCTGAGCCCCCCCCCCCACAATACACGGGTGTTTATAATCCAATTTATCTTTAAGTAATACATAGCAGAAACACTTTACTGTTATATATTTATTGTCTAATTACTGTATTGATACATCTCGTTAGGCAACTTTACAAAAAGCTGTAGTAATGTTCGAAATAAAAATTATAATTTCATACTGTAAATACAAAGTTTAAAAAAATATTAGAAGTAGCATTATTTATAGAGTGCATAAAACTTATTACAACACCTTACAATACTATGTTTGCGAGTTCAATTTGCGACTTCCGACTGCATGGTGAGGCATTGACGCCAGGTACTACTGACGTTCCTTTTTTAGTATGAATATATTTCTAATAATAAACTTACCATTATAAGTTTTTTTAATATCTGTAAACACATTATGAGGTAGGGTTGTAAGGTAGATTTCAAAATAATATGAAAAAATCTTTGGAATCGATGGATTAAATCCTGGAACTCTCCTAGAGTTGCGTTTCAGGACGTGACAATAGAACAATTACAAATAAATTTAAAAATTTACCAAAAAAACTTAATTGTCCAAATCTGGAGGCCCATTACTAATTGAGGCCCAGGGCGGTCCTCCCCACCCACCTTTAGACCCCTACTGCCTCTATGTAATGTAACACCCGGTCTCAGGAGCTTTCTCGCCTGAGCGTGATGTCAACTGTGGTCTCCGGTGTTAGATGACTCAAGTCTGCCTCCAGTTCTATCTGTTTTAGATTTTGATCCCACCTACCGCAAATGGTGCGCTACTCCCAATCTGTCGTCAACAATGACTTACAGAAAACTAATTGCTTTAAATGACCTTGGAAATCATCATACGTTTTCTGCCCACGGGCAGGTCTTCCAGTGCATGCATCCTTCATGCTTTCCTATCCTGGGCTAGTCTCTTCACTTCATGATATCGCATCCATATATCCTCTATCATCTGGCCTCTCCTTCATTCTCTATTCCGCTTTCAATTTACTAGCCCCTCTAGTGTCTCTACCATCACATTACCTTGTGTTTGCAGCATACTGTGTCCCAACTAACTTCTCTTTCTGCCATTGATGATATACAACGCTCTTGTATTATCTCCTACTCTTCCAAGCACATATTCTTTCGTCTCTTTATCCTTGCAGTAAACTTAGGAAATAGTGTAGTAAATCTGGCTATTGTAGCCAGATGTACAACCAGTGCCAAATATTATTCATTAAATGTTTTAAAGTATCTACAATAAAAATAATAATAATAATAATAATAAAATAAGGAATGAGCTTTACTTAGAATGATGCCCCCATTAGATAATTTTCTTCATTCAATTTAGAGTTTGTGAATTCATAAATTTTGTAATATACTAAGAAATTTTGTTATTATAACACGTGAGAAAAGTTATTATATTCTTAAATTACCACAAATGTCAAAATTTAATTTCGTTTTAATTTTTGGTTTTCCTTGGAGTTGAGGCCGTACTAGTGTTTGACGTCTTCTCGACTCGAACGTTTATCTTTGGCCATAGTCAACGGAATGGTCAAGAGAATCTGTATACCCGAATCCGTGTCCGGCTGAAGAAGATTCCACCATCGGACACGACATCAATAACAATACGGAAACCCATAACAAATCATAGAATAATTTGATTTTGTTACTTCCATGTACGATAGCATAGAAGACCACAGCAAACACTACTAAGGATACCTCAAAGATCTCTATTGGAGTGGTATCCTATGGTCTTCTACATCTTCATGCCGTTACTCTATGGCTCATCCGCCTTTAGGGACAGTTTCCCATTCCAAGGGCAATAAAGTGCAATGAACCTCTTCCTACTCATCCGCCCTCATGAGCCTCGTTGGCTCTTGGTAGAGGGGGACTCCTTACCCCGGAGTCACTCGGTCCCCACCTAAGTCAGCCGCCATTGGCGTTGCTCGCTCTTCACCGCTTGAAGAAAAGGTTACAGGCCTTCGAGATGTGGACATGGAGAAGAATGGAAAGGATTTCCTGGAAGGATAGAGTGACGAATGAGGAGGTGCTTTGAAGAGTAATACAGGAAAGAAGAGCGTTGGATATCATCAAGGGTAGGAAGAGAAATTGGTTTTAAGACTGTATAGCCTACGGCAAACACGAGGTAATGTGATATTAGAAACACTGGAGTGGGTAGTACCTAAATGAAAAGCGGAATAGAGGATGGGGAGGAGAGACCAGATAATAGACGATACACGGATTCCAACTTTGTCGCCACTTATTGTAAAACTGATAGTCGCTGCGCTCTCGACGAGGCCTTTCATTAATACCTGAAGATGGTGGAAACATCGAAAGGCCTCTTCGAGAGCGAAGCGACTAGCAGTTTCACAATAAGTGGTGACACAGTTGGTGTTAAAATGGCTGCTAATAAAACTAAATAGACTGGAAATACGCGGATAGGATATCAGGTAATACAGAGCCTAGCTCAGGATAGGAAAGCATGGAGGAAGCATGCCCTCTGAGACCTGCCTTTGGGCAGAAAACACATGTCGATAGTTGGTAGCAAATGAGAGTATAGTGATGGCCATAAAAATCTTGTTCAAATAATTGCAGATTCTTAAATATCTGCTCCCTCAAAAACGTAAAGAAAGAAAGCGTTTGATGTGTGTGTGTAATGCTGTAGGCAAATAGAAACTTCGATTAAGTTTAAAGCTTAAACGGATAATCGGATTACACTGATCGAATGGTTGCTCAGCACTTGGTAAAACATTTTCTTCTTCACTTCAAGGATTAGGCTTGCAGCCTGTTCCTGCGAAGATTATGAGTAGGCGTAGTTTCCCTATCAGAGGTAACCAGCCTCCAGCTAGGTAGTTAGGTAATAAGGCTGCCACCTTAAGGCTTCCCAACGTGACTGATTTTCTGTTGGGGTTTTCTTCCTTAGCCTTTGAGGATCCCTCCACGCCACAAGGCAGTGGTTTTATTTTTAATCAAGGTTTCCTTCCTCTAGCCTTTGACAAACCAGCGCCATACTGCAATGCAGCCGCTAAGAAATTACAATGAAAGAGGAAGACACCCTAGCCCTCGAATACTCTAATAGCGTCAGGGTCAGAAAAGAACAAGAGTCAGTCAAGAGAGACTAGACAGAAAAGATGAAAGGAAGGTATCTCACCCAAGACAAGTTGAAGCAAAGTCAAAATCCAGCTACGGTACATCGGGATTACCGAACCCGTATCTACAAGGCGTGGACTCTTGATGATTAAAACAGTTAATTTATTTACTTTATTTATTAAATGTAAATATTAATAAGACATTTTATTAATATTTAAATTTCATAAATAAACACTTGGTATAATTCTGCGGATATTTTTTATTTTCCTGACAATTTTTCACCAGTTACGGGAGCTTCAGAGGTTAGATTTGTTGAGTAGTTCAAATCTAACCTCTGAAGCTGCCATAACTGATGAACAATTGTCAGCAAAATAAAAAGTATCAGTAGAGCTATACCGAGTATTTATTTATTAACCTCAAATAGTCGAATTTTCAGTTTTTATTGTGACATTTGTTCCCATTGAATGTCAACTTTGTCTGTTTTGTAGTGCTAAAGAAAGATCACGTATGACTCGCCAATTTGCTGCCACTAGTAACGTTAGAAAATAAGTACAACTGACTTCCATTTTGTATGAAAAAACGGGTGAAGGTCGCGGACAAATGTTTTCTCATACAAGAAAACTGAATACATGAGATTTAGTTTGTTACTTCTTCTCCCTAATAGTGTTTTGGACCAGGTATCACATTTTAATTATTTGGGACGTGATATCTCATACACGAAGGACAACGATATCGAGAGAAAATTAAATAAATTTAGTTATAGCTGTGGAACCATAGGACGACTATTGAAGAATAAAACGCAGAGGGAGACACAGCTAAAGTTCTATAAGGTCGTGGCTGTGCCGACTTCCATGTATGGGTATTAAACATGGACTCTCCTGCAAAAATATATCAGAAATACAGGCCTCGGAAATGAAATTTTTAAGAGCCGTTAAGGGATGTAGTTTGAAAGATCATCTACAAAACGACGACATAAGGAAATACCTGAAGTTACAGTCGGTTCTGGAGAGAATAAAAGAATACAGGCAGAATTGGAAGGCTTATGTGGAAGGCGCGTATTCATAAAGGGGCGTTAGAATATAGACCAATGGGGACGAGAGATCGTGGAAGCCCTGGAAAAAATGGTCAGAGACTCTGTGAAGTCGGAACGAGCTATAGTCCAAGCCATGTAGTGAAGAAGAAGAAGACTTATTCTCCCGACAAGGATTAGGCGATATCACCTGTGCCGGTCAGCAAAATCAAGCATCGCTTCCTCGGCTTCCGGGAAGTCGCTTCCCATTGGGAATATACAAGAGCAATTCCGTGGACAACCTGTTAGCCGTTGTTCGCTCTGTATGATGTAGCCATTGATTCCGATATTCCCCGATATTTTCACATTTAGTTCCCGACACATATTCTCACTGAGTCTCCTCGTGTGCGTCCCTTTATAGAACGCAGAAAATTGATATCGGAAGCTCTTCGTATCCATTATCCAATTGTCAGATCCATATAACATCGTAGGGTCTACAATCACAGTATAAAAGTAGAGTATAATTGGATCTCCTATTTTGTTTTCCTATCTATAATACTTCGTATTGCACCACATATTGAATTAAACTTGGCCAGTTTAGCGTCTACACCACTCCTGTTGCCGTAGGTGGTGTCACATCGAATTTAGTGGAAGTAGGATACTTGTTCAATTGTTCTATCGTTAAATTCAAATGTAATTATCAGATGTTCATACAAAAAGCCTACATTGCGTTTAGAATAGCATACGTAAAACAGTCAACAAATATTAGCAAACCGTTATAAATAAACGTAACAGACAAAACGACTGATAAAATACAAAACACAGCTGATCCAGAACAAAATGAGACTAATATAAACCTATTTTTACTCTCGGCGCGCTATTATTAAACCGGCCATAATTTCTAATAGGCGGCGACCACGCGGCTTAACATTACGCAGTATAATATCCTATTTAATGCATTGCTGGTAATTAACTTTTATTCTCAGACAGTAGCCGATCGTCCGTTTTAATATCGTTTTTATTGTTTTTGCTTTTCATTACCTGCGTACCTGCTGCTTTCCTGTCTTTCTCCCCTTATCCCTTTCTACCTTATTCCATCAGCTGCAGAGTCGATGCCATTACATCTGTCTCTTTATTTGTACTCCCTCTGCGTTTCAAAAAAAAAAAAAAAGAAATAACAAACTTTAGAAACGCTTGTACGTCTTCAGTTTTTATGAACGGAAGAAATCAAAGTAATAAAATTGTTATTTTATGGAGAAGTAATTTGTGTGTTACTGCGGCTCAGACAACATCTTCACTCGCCTTTTTTCTGACAGCACATTCTGACGCTTTAATTGCAAAGTTCTGAGAGAAATTATTCCACCAGTCGTCGGCCTACAAGTACGATTATGTTATTAACGTTTGTTTTCTTCAGACAACCGCAAGATTCCAGTAAACTACGAGCCAACTGCTGAAATATCGTCAGTAAATTTGAATCGAGTTAAATAGCATCAGAGAAAGAGTAATTTTTCTTCGCCACGAATAAAATCATAAATCGTAACTTAAAAGATTAATTTCCGGGTTGTTGGGTCGTGATCGATTTATCGCGTTTCTTGTCGCAACTAGACGTAACGACCATCCACCAGAGGCCTTCTTCAGTAGTAAAAGTTAAATTTCTGTCGCCTCAGCTAGGGGTACCTTCAGCCTACCATCCCTTTGTCGAACGAATTTTAATTTATAAACGTCTACTTATGACAACACCACCCAGCAATCGGCCACGGCCCAACAGCCCGGAAATTAATCTTTCAAGTAATGACTGCGACTAGTGAAATGAGATTTTTACGATAAGTACTAGGATTATCACGAAGGGACTGGCTAAGAAATAATGATATAAACAACAGCCTTGGAATAGACAATCCAAACGAAAGGATAAAGCAATACAGACAGGATTTTACAGACCATGTTGAAAGGATACATGAGAACAGCATACCAAAACAAATTTTGGTTTATAATCCGAAAGGACGGCGGAATATTGGAAGACCAAAGATCGGACCAAGGAGTGCGCAACGGATTGTAAGATTTAAGGATTGTAAGGTCAGCCTGAAGAAGAAGAAGAAGAAGAAGGAGGAGGAGGAGGAGGAGGAGGAGGAGGAGGAGGAGGAGGAGGAGGAGGAGGAGGAGGAGGAGGAGGAGGAAGAAGAAGAAGAAGAAGAAGAAGAAGAAGAAGAAGAAGAAGAAGAAGAAGAAGAAGAAGAAGAAGAAGAAGAAGAAGAAGAAGAAGAAGAAGAAGAAGAAGAAGAAGAAGAAGAAGAAGAAATGACTGCGGCCGAGAAAGCCTTGGTAATAATATTAAATCGTATTTCTAAGGACAGACTGGCCAGATGATTCTTCTATGGTGATGGAGTATACTAATACGGTACAACCAACAACACAACGCCGGAGGCCGGAATTAATTCATGCCCCTCTAGCTAGTACCAACGAGATCTTAGGGGAGCGGGAAGGGGGGGCCAGGTCGCCTTCTCGCTCTGGGGATGAATAAACGCCCCTAAAAGACTGAAGAGCCGCGTGTCGGCCAACGGCACAGGATGCGGAAGGCAAGAGGAAACCACCGCATTTAAGATCCTCAGGATATACCAAGTCTAATTGGCTAAGGTATTGGAGGGCACCGGGTGTCTCTACTACACGGTCTGAAGAAGCTTGAAGAAGTCGCGAAGATTGAAAGAGCTGCTTGAAACCATTCCACGGAATGAGAACCCCAGAAGAAGAAGAAGAAGAAAAAGAAGAAGAAGAAGAAGAAGACCTCTAATCATAGGATTTGATCAGGCTAGTCACGGCATTACTAGAGAAATTTATATGAGTTATAAATCCGTAAATAAATGAAGGCCGTCAATGAAAAAGCTGTTCTGAAAGAATTCCCACCGATTCGAAAGGTAAGCCTAGTGTTGCCTTAGCTTGCACACAGTACAACCTAATTTATAGCAAAAACGAATAGGATAGATAAATCATCATCATCATGTTCACAACACGGAATAGGCAAGGTGCTGCCTGATCCGCTTTCAACGATCCTCCAGCCATCTCTACCCACACACCTCTGTTCTATAGGTTTGTACTTCCAGACTTGTTTTGAGTATGACATTCTTTCCAAGTGTTCTTTCCACCGTTGTTTGTAATCTTTTATTTTTTCATTAAAGTTAAAACCTGTAACACTTCTCTTGTGGCCTCATTCTTTATACGGTCAAGTTCAGAATTCCTTTTAACTCATCTTAAGAACGCAATTTCCTGTATTTTACTGTCTTTTCCTTTAAGACTACATTTTACTGTCTTGTTTCTTGGTTGTTGTCCATAATTCGCACCTACAGGACACTACAGGGCGTGTCATAACTTTGTACACCTTTAATTTTATATCTCGACGTACCTTCTTTCTAAACATACGGTTGATTATCCCATAGATCGTCTGGAACTTACCTAACTTAACTTCAATCCATAACTTTTAATCATCCGTAAATTGATCTAAATAAAATTGATTAACGTCATCAGTAAAGTGTACACTTAGCAACCATATTTCTCTGCACAAGTATGAACAATAATAACTGAGCCTAAGCAAGACGATAGACTGGAATTTCTAGAACAAAACGTGGAACACACCAAATTATTATAGGACTCGTACGGAACAAGGGTGGATGTACGCCTACACATATCTTGGATTCTATATGGCTTCAAATAGCGTAGCTTAAAGGACGCCTAAACAATACTTCCGGCTAACGGAAACCCAAAGGTGGCACGATAGAATGGACACACTAAGGAACAACTAAGAGACGACATTATGCTTGATCGTTTTGTCTAAGAGACAAAGGAAGTTAGAGAACTACAAGAAAACGGTTAGCATGATCGGCAAAGGATGCGTCATACGGTTTGTGTTGTAGACAGCTCGTGTGTCAGTAGTCGATGTAACGAATCTTAATCTAACTGTCGATTGACTTAACGAAAGTATGATTGCACCCCGTGGAATTCGTCATCTACCTATTAGATAACTAGTCAATTAGTTCATTCCCTGATCTAAAGAACTCGCTCGCTATTTTGGACAAATTACATTTATTATCAAGTAGATAATTAGATAATGTTATCAATATTAGATAATTTTTTAATTGTCATCAAAATTACAAAAACCCCAATTACTGTACTAATTTTTACTTCCATGTTCCATAAGGAAATGGAAGTATGGTGATGGCAAAAAAATCCTGTTAGAGATAACGGCAGATTCTGATTGTTCTACCATCAAAACATGAAAAAAGTCATTTTTCGAAAACTGTCTGTGTGTGTGTGTCTGTGTGTCTGTCTGTCTTGTGTAGATTTTTTTGTATGGCAAACGATAACAGCCACAAATTCAAACAGAATTAAATAATTTTTTGCATACAGCCCTGAATTGTAGAATTCTCAAGACCTATCTTTTCGGTGAAGATCGGTTAAGGAAAAGGGGTAGTTTACCTGCAACATTTTATGCTTTAACAAGGGTAATTTTTCTTATGACGAATGATAACTGCCGCACATTTAAACAGAATCAAATATTTTTTTGCATACGTTCCTGAATTGTTTAGTACTCAAGGTCTGTGTATTTTGGTGAAGATCGGTTAAGGAAAAGGGGTAGTTTACCTACAACATTTTATGTTTTAACAATGGTAATTTTTTCTATGACGAATGATAACTGCCGCACATTCAAACATAATCAAATACTTTTTTGTGTACGTTCCTGAATTGTAAAGTAATTAAGGTCTGTTGATTTTGGTAGGAAACTGATGTTAAGGAAAAGGGGTAGTTTACCCGCCACGTTTTATGTTTTAACAAGAGTAATTGTTTCTATGACGAACGATAACTGCCGTACATTCAAACAGAATCAAATAATATTTTGCATGCAGCCCTGAATTGTAGAGAGCTCAAGGTCTATTGATTTTGGTGAAGATCGGTTAAGGGAAAGGGGTAGTTTACCTGCAACATTTTATGTTGTAACAAGAGAAATGTTTCCTTGACGAACGATAACTTCCGTAAATTCAAACAGAATCAAATAATTTTTTACATATGTGCCTAAGTTGTAGAGGCCTCAAGGCCTATTAATTTTGGTGAAGATTGGTTACGGGAAAAGGGTAGTTTACCTGAAACATTTTTTGTTGTAACAAGAGTAAAGTACTTAATTTTGATAAATAAAGTATCCTGATAAGAAGATCTTAATAATCCACTGTAGAAACGTAGATGAAATATCTATAAATGAAGAGGCTAGTTGAATGGGGTGGGGGTAATTTTCTATAAACGAAAATTATATTTGAAGGGGGGATAATTTTTTTTTTTATATAAGTACTACGTTATCGGCAACAAAGAAGTAGTTTGTTGTTAAAATTCCTTCCCCGCCTGTTTGGCCGTAGATCAATGTTTTCTGCAAAACCAGACGTTTCGGCAGTGACATCGACTTCCATCATCAGTGAAAATCGAGTGCGATAACGTGAGGTGGTATACATTAGTGTGGTTAAGGCTGAAGCAGTAAGTAGAAAGAAGTAGTTTCTATGGAAACATTTCATTTCGAAAATGATTTTAAATATAAATCTTAGAACATAGAAGTCATGTATGGTTCTCCATACCGATTTTTTTTATTAAAATAACAATTGGAAAGCAGACAATCATACAATGAACACTAAAATTACTACATTGATTTTTTAGTTAAAATTTTAACCAAAATGTCTAAATTAAAAATAATTTAGTGGTAGTTTTAAATTTATATATGTTTATATATTTTTCACAAATATACATAACTGGCAAAAATAAATAGGACTTACGTTTTCTATAAACACAGTTTACAAAGTTTCTGAAGGGTATACAAAATTTGTAAGGAACGTTGATAAGTATTAGTTCTGTCAAGTTATTAAACCAACCGAATGCGTATTGTAAATAAAAATCTTCGTAACTTGATTTCCTACATAGATTTTACAGTTTTCTTAAAATTTTCATTCCATTTTTAGCCTGTTGTGCCTATGAAGTTCATAAATTTTCATAGTAAACGTTACATTTTGATTTGGCTTCATTTTAGCAATTAAAAAGTATTGCTCCCTTTTCCAGGCCTTGGTGTCCTAAAATTTTGAAAGTGCCAAAACTGTCCACATACATAGACTTTGGTTGAAATTCTCTTTAATTTAATACCTCATTTTGAAAGTGCCAAAACTGTATTCATACGTAGACTTTGGTTGCACTTCTCTTTAATTTAATACCTCTTGTAGATTTCTGCGATTTTTCTATCAACATTTTGACCCACTTTTTAAAAAACGAAACAAGATATTCCGATTTACGTTAAAATACCCATTAGTTTGATACCCCACATGAATTTACGATTTTTTGCGGTTTCGACCGCTTTGAATTCTTGCTTACTGCTACCATTTTTGGCAAACCAATCTCAAAATATCGGTATTGAGAACCATACATGACTTCCATGTTCTAAGATTTATATTTAAAATCATATTCGAAATGAAATATTTCCATAGAAACTACTTCTTTCTACTTATTGTTTCAGCCTTAACCACAGTATTGTGGTCACTAACGTATACCACCTCACGTTTTCGCACTCGATTTTCATTGATGATGGCAGTCGATGGCACTGCAGAAAAGTCTGGTTTTGCAGAAAACATTGTACTACGGCTAAACAACCCGGGAAGGAATTTTAAAAAAGAACTACTTCTTTGTTGCCGATAACGTAGTACACATAAAAAATTCTCCCCTCCCCTTCAACTATAGTTTTCATTAATAGAAAATTACCCCCACCTCGTTCACCTAACCTCTTCATTTATAGATATTTCATCTACGTTTCTACAGTGGATTATTATGAGCTACTTATCAGGATACTTTATTTATCAAAATTAAGTACTTTACTCTTGTTAAAACATAAAACGTTGCAGGTAAACTACCCCTTTCCCTAAACCGATCTTCACCAAAATCAATAGACCTTCAGTCCTCTACAATGCAGGGACGCATGCCAAAAAATATTTGATTCTCGTTGAATTTACGGCAGTTATCTTTCGTCAAAAAAAATTACCCTTCTTAAAACATAAAATGTTGCTGGTAAACTACCCCTTTCCCTTAACCGATCTTCAACAAAATCAACAGACCTTGAGCTCTCATTAATTCAAAAAGGTATCCAAAAACGTAGTTGATTCTGTTTGAATTTACGGCAGTTATCGTTCGTCATATAAAAAATTACCCTTGTTAAAACATAAAATGTTGCAGGTAAACTACACCTTTCCCTTAACCGATCTTCACCAAAACTAAGAGGTCTTGAGAACCCTACAATTCAAGGCTGTATGCAAAACATTATTTGATTCTGTTTGAATTTGCTGCTGTTATCGTTTGCCATAGAAAAAAATTACCCCTCATAAAAAAAATGTTGCAGGTAAACTATCCCTTTCCCTTAACCGATCTTCACCAAAAACAATAGGTCTTGAGTACTCTACAATTCAGTGATGTATGCAAAAAATTATTTGATTCTGTTTGAATTTGCGGCTCTTATCGTTTGCCTTAGAAAATACCCTTGTTAAAATATAAAACGTTGCAGGTAAACTACCCCTTTCCCTTAACCGAGCTTGAACAAAAACAATAGGTCTTGAGTACTCTACAAATCAGGGCTGTATGCTAAAAATTATTTGATTTGTTTGAATTTGCGGCTGTTATCGTTTGCCATAGAAAAAAATCTACAGACACACACCTATAGACACACAGACACACACAGTCACTTTTCGACAAATGACTTTTTTTCATGTTTTGAGTGTAGTACAATCAGAATCTGCAATAATCTCGAACACGATTTTTTTTTGCCATCACCATACTTCCATTTCCTTAAGGAACATGGAAGTAAAACAATAGGGATCTATAGGATAAAAGGTGAACGCGCATGCTACGTTTTATGGAAATCGGTTGAATTACTCGAAAGTTATCATAAGACATACCCCGAATAGACAGATAAAACACAGACAAATGCCAAACAGTCGAGTTAAAACCGATCCTCGCTTCGCTCGTTCAACAGACACAATTTTTGTTTTTCTAATAATGATATCAAATAGAAATCGTATTAAATATCGACTTGTCTTGAAGTAATATGAGTTTAATTTATACACTTAACGTTATGTGGCATAAGGCACGAGGTTCGACATGTTTCTTTCACCTGTGCTGATAGGAAATTAGAATATGGTGTCAAGGCTCTTGTGTGTACTGTAAGACGTTCTCTTTTAAACAAAGTAAAGGAATGTTTACAGAGAATAAATTTTATCAGGTCGCTCAATGTAAATCACACAACGACAATGGCGTACCTAGGCCACTGGAGGCCCAGGGCGGATTTGTTTCTGAGGTCCCGTCCCATAAGACGGGTGTTTATACATAGCAAAACATTTTACTGTTATATATTTATTGTCTAATTACTGTATTGATACATCTAGTTAGAAGTCTTTATAAGAAGCTGTAGTAATGTTTGAAATAAAAATCCACTTTCATATTATAAATACACAGTTTAAAGAAATAATAGAAGTAACTGACCCGATTTCCGCACTCCGAACTATCCACTTTTCGGTAAAAATTCTGATGAGAAATTTAAAATAAATTGTTGGTGTCCTGAAATGTTAAATATTTTGCACTGGTGATATCTCTTTTAGCGTAGGCCTACATGTTATCGCCTGGTATTTCACTCCGCCGTTTACGTTTTCTTACCGAGGCACGGCCTTCTTAAGTCGCTGCCGCTGTCGTTGCCATCCGTGCTGACTTCCGACTGTGTGGTAAGGCATTGACGCCAGGTACAACTGACGCAAATTTTTTAGTATGAATAATCTTCTAATCATCAACTTACTTTTATAAGTTTTTCTTATATCTGTAAACACTTTATGAGGTAGGGTTGTAAGGTAGATTTCAAAAATAATATGAAAATATCATTGGAATCGATCGATAAAATCTTGCAAATTTGCAAATAAATTTTAAAAATTACCAAAAAACTTAATTTTACAAATTTGGAGGCCCTCTACTAAGTGGGGCCCGGAGCGGTCCGGCCACCACGCCCTCTTTAGTCCGCTACTGCACAACGACGCCAAATAATTCAATCAGGTAAGTGAGTAATCGCAAGAACCGGTTTTGTACGAGGGTAAGTCAAAAAGTAAAGGCAAATTTTTAAAAAGGAACTTTTTATTGTGAAAACAAGATGACAAGTAACATCATTTCTCTACATAATCTCCCTCAACTTCTATGCACTTGGTCCATCTCTTGACAAGCTTCGTAATTCCGTCCTGGAAGAAGATTTGTGGGATCGTGCACAGCCACTCGCGCACCGCCTCCACAACCTCGTCATCCGACGAAAACTTGGATTCACGCAGGTGCTCCTTCATCGGACCAAAAAGGTGAAAATCACTTGGAGCTAGGTCAGGACTGTACGGCGGATGCTCCAGCAGCTCAAAACCAAGATCTTGAATGCACTGGATCGTTTTCCCCGCAGTATGAGGACGGGCATTGTCCTGAAGCAAAAGCACACCTTTTGAAAGTTTTCCTCGCCTCTTTGTTTTGATTTTGGGTTTCAGATCTCGCAGTAGCTCACAGTAGCTGTCACTATTCACTGTTTGACCTTTAGGAGTGTAATGAATTAGAAGTGGACCTTTCATATCCCAAAACACTGTCATCATCAACTTTCCTGCAGAAACTTGTCTTTTGAACTTTTTTGCTGTAGGCGAGGATGGATGTTTCCACACCATACTCTGCCGCTTACTCTGTGGTTCGAAGTGATGGACCCACGTCTCATCAACGGTTACTATGCGACTGACAAACTCTTCTCCTTCCTCTTCTAAACGCCTTAAATGTGATTTCGAAATTTCCAAACGTTTCTGTTTGTGCTGGTCTGTCAGTCGATGTGGTACCCAACGAGCACATACTTTGCGATAATTTAGTGATTCGTGGATGATTGCAACTGCCGAACCGTGGCTAATGTTCAACGCATGCACAATATCATCAATTTTGACACGACGATCATCATGAATCATTCGCTCAACTGTCTCGATGTTCTTGTCCGTCTTCGAAGTGGATGGCCTACCTGAACGCTCTTCATCGCAGATAGATACACGACCATTTTTAAAGCGATTTATCCACTCATAAATTTTTCGTTC
This sequence comes from Magicicada septendecula, assembly GCA_034769895.1. NCBI lineage: Eukaryota > Metazoa > Arthropoda > Insecta > Hemiptera > Cicadidae > Magicicada > Magicicada septendecula. The sequence continues at coordinate 425,710,255 of CM068373.1, read as the reverse complement.
ACTAAGACAGCTCTCACCGTACTGCTGCTGCATTCTGCGAATAATCTCCGCAGGTTTAGTCCCTTCAGAGTGCAGAAAACTTACCACTTCCCTCATTTCTTCCTTGGTGCACACGGACAACGGGGCACTCATAATAAAATGCCCTGAAATCACTACGAATGGAGCTGAGCACTGAAACAACACAGCTAAAGAACAAAAAAACTTTGAGGTTATGATATGTCATTGTTCAGTCAGTGCTGCCATCCATTCCAGCAGGGAAAATAAAATTTGCCTTTACTTTTTGACTTACCCTGTAGAAATTTATTTAACCAAGAATTTTTTTCTAGAAATTCAGTGTATGTATTTCGACTGTGCGTTACTACATAACAGAGGGCAGAACAACGAACGTACACGCCGGTACGGTCGTATCCTTAAGGGAGTATCAAAGCTACAGTTTTAGAATCAAGTGTCACACGAGTGAATATAAATCGTGGATGGACGACCAACACGGCGAAGACCTCAACACTCATAGGGGCAAACACAGAATAAATATGCGACTCCATTCGATAGAAGATGTAGGGAATAATGCATCAACTGATGGTTACAGATAGAGTGATCCAGGACAACTGATAATATTCTCTGATGTTAACTTTGGTGTACGGTAGAGAATCTTCCCTGCCCTGAATAACGGCACGGAAAAAGTATGCAAGAGATAATTCAGATATCGAATTTAAGTCAGGATCGTACACCCAGCCAGTAACCAGGTGAAGCTGTACAGGCCTACATCGTTCTGTTTGTAGAACTCATACTTAAAGCTATTTTAACGCTCTTCAAAATTTTTTTCACAATTATTATATTAATATTAAAGAAAAGCAACTTGTTGGGCTCGCTCAGTTGTTGCAAAGGGAGGTGTTTTTAGTGGGTTAGAGTCCCACACTACCTGGAGCTACGGGGCTCCAGTGTGTCTATAGAGATTTTCACCTGCCCTGCCGGAAAAAAAAAAAAAAAAAAAAAAAAAAAAAAAAATTATTATATTTTTTTGTGCCGCGTTCGTGTAGGCGCCTCCTGAGCTCTTCAGCTAACTCAAAGACACGTGAATTGAAGCGAATGGATTCCACGAATGAGTGCGGTATGTCTTGCGCTTGTCGATGCTGAATAAATGTGAAGCATTTCTTCTTCTTCTTCTTCTTCTTCTTCTTCTTCTTCTTCTTCTTCTTCTTCTTCTTCTTCTTCTTCTTCTCCTCCTTCTTCTTCTTCTTCTTCTACCACTTCTTCTTGTTCTTCTTCTTCTTCTTCTTCTTCTTCTTCTTCTTCTTCTTCTTCTTCTTCTTCTTCTTCTCCTTTCAAGCATTATGTCTTGCGGCCTGTTGCGCAAATGGTCATTGTACAACTCACGTTCCACTACCGCAAGCTATAAATCAGCTGTCTGCTAACCACGTGCAGTGGCGATCTGCACAAAGAAGTTTTGTTGTGTGCGTGCGCGCCCGCGCGCGCGTTCGAGCGTAGTGTAAGCGTATCTTTGTTACTTATCATGGCAAAGAATACAGCTGTGTTATTAGTCCCCAGCGATAGGAGTGGGCAGGTAGACCGAGTCCTGACCTGGAATCGATCCCACGACCACAGCACAGCCGTTGTAACCGTGAGTCGCAAAGGAAACCAAACCACTATGGCGGCCCGCGTCAACGTTTACTTACAGTGAAGATGTAAGCGTCGAACTAAATACGGTTTTATGAATAACAGAATAGAAGAAAGATACCAAAGAAATCACACCACACGCAAGGTCTGTGCGGAGGCTCCTGTGAGAGATGGTCGCAATGAATGAGTAACAGGCTGTAATCTTATACCGTGGAATGACGAGGACGAGTTACCTAGTTACCTACTTGCTTACTGCTTAGCTGTACAAACCAAGTTGGGTCTTTGTACTTTATCAGCCGTTATCGTTCTATATCTTCTAAGTCCCGTCCCACATTAAGTCCCCCCCCCATCACCACACTCCCTCAGTGTAGGATACGTTCAAACTATTTTTCTATTGAAGAAGGCCCCCAAAGGATGATCGAAACGTCCAGTGAATAATGGAAAAATTTCGTCAAAAATAAGCATCGGCCACGGGTCAACAGCCCGAAATGATAAATTTTTAAATAATGACTCTGGTTCTGGTAGGCTGTTAGATCATTGCAATGACAAAGAGTCGGGTCAACATCAGTTTCACTTGGAATTTTTTATTGCTTATACTTCATTTTATTAAAACTAATAAATATAATAAAGTCCGAAAATTTATAAATTTATTAAAATTAACGCAGAAAGAACGAAGACCTCTACAAGAATGAAGGAAACGAAAGGATACGACACGATACTGAACAATACGGAAGGAGGGACGAGTTAGGCTCCTCGGCCACATAATGAGGACTAACAACAGCAGTCTCATAAAATGATTTTTCAACCACGTTGACAAGAATAAGAATGACAACCATTCGGTGCAAGGGATAAAGAAAGACAGGACAGACAAGTGAATCACAGAGGACATAAAACAGGATGCGACGACTTTTAGAGAACTGTCACAAGTTCCGAAGGTTTTCAAAGCAAACACAAGAAGAAAAGAAGGAAAACGCAAAGCGACAGAGTGAAGGGTTGTTGGAGAACAGGAAAATAAAGCAGGAAGCAAAACACTGAAATGAATGGATTGGTTTATTTTATGCGGTTATCAGACGGCCAAAATCGAAAAAAGAAGAAGAAACAAACTGTACATGAAGTTTAATTTTTAAAACTTATTCTTAAATACAAATGTAAAGTTATAAACGTTATTACGTAAAACATTGTCCTTTATATGACTCATTATTACTGGAGTGACAGATTTTTTTTTATACAAGAAAATCTTACAATCTGCTGTATACGGCGTTCCAAGTCGCATGAGGGATTATGAGACCCTTACCAACACACACACACACACACACACACACACACAAACGCAGCTGGGGCGTCCATTATATTTTATAATATGAATTTTTTAACAAACGAGTTTAGCACATTTGTAATTTCAATAAAATTTTAATGAAAATGACACCAAACACGACGTGGATGTGATATATTTTAGACGCACAACTAAGTACTCCAATTCTACGTTTGTTTTAGATATCTCTAAAATACACATATATATCGCAATTATGTGTTGTTTGGACTCATTTTTCTCACAATTTCACTGAGAATAGAAAAAATGTAGTTTAATTTGGATTATGACTGTATGCTTATACCTGAACCGCCCGGGCCGTGCCTGGCCGGGCCGAGCCGGTTGTGAGCGCGCGTGCGAAAGTAAGGGTCTTCTAATCCCTTAGGTGCCATCCGGTATGGAACACCCTATTTCCAAAATGGGAAAAAAAATTTAAGCAATAAGTAAATGGTCTTGTATTACATTTGACAGGAAAATCTATCCGGAGACAGCAGCCCGAATTTTAATTACAAAATACTTTTGTTTAGACGTATTTACACGTTCAGTCTACCTGGTGGCCACGTCTTTGCAGTCTTATTCTGATGAACAGAGGAGCGTGTATTTGTCTAACCTCTTCATATGGATGATCTTCTAGTCGCTCCATGTATCTCATGGAGATTCTTCTGACTTGGTCTTCTTCAAGTTGGTATGCCCGAGTCGACATGAAATGTTCTGTTGATGACAAACAAAAGAGCTACCAAAGATATATTATACATATATATTGTTCCTCTGTAAGTAACTCGTTGAGTTTCCTGCAGGTCTCCTATGTAATATCTTCAAATAAATACACTGCAAGTAGGTTTATTTTCACCAAGGTATATAACCTACTTGCAGTGTATTTATTTGAAGATACTACATATATATCGTTGCGACGGTCTCAATGATCGTCGTATGGTACAGTGGAAAACAAAATACAGACACTAATGAAGTCACTAACCACCTGCTTTAATTAATCACAAATAACAGTTTGTAATCAACTCGTTCAATGATCCAAGTTAAATTTGTCCACACGCGATAATAACGTCAAATAATAGAATTCCACACTAATTGTAACACAATAACAATTCGCTACAATAGTTCGACCTTCACTCGATCCGCAATAAGGAAAATCGCTCAACACAACTGATCTGACAAAACCAGCCTCATATACATAGTGCACGTGTTCTCCTCAGTACTCTGAAACGTACTTGTGTGCGGCCTTGACTGAGGCTACACATGCTAGCGGGGGGACGGGTGGAGGACGATCTCGGCTGTTCGAGACGGTTTTCGTTACAATATTGTTTTTGCGACAGAATGGTGTTTATGTTATTTATATGCTTTACTTTTCAGAATTATTTTAACCTGAAACGGCTATCGTTTCTGTAGTACCTAAGGTTGCTTCAAAATTGTGGCTACAGAGGAGTTCCAAATTTTAACCAGAATGTTCTTTTTTATGTAAGACTTGATTAGGATCAACTGTGTAAATAATACGTTTCGTTTAAATAAAATCACTTCTCTATTATGCCGACTTGGGTTGCAATGCAGGATGTTGTGAGAAATGAATACAATACAAGAATTAATAAAGGGAAAAACTAAGGTAATGGTTTGTGAAATAGAAGGAAACTCTGCAGCGCAGATAATAATGAATGAATACTGATGCTCTGGAGTATGTAGAAGAACTTAAGTACCTATGTAGTAGAACCGCCAAAGATGGAAGATGCAAAAATAGCATTTAACAATAAGAACGTTTGTATTAGACCCCTGACGATAGAAAATGAACACTGGCTTCGAGATGCGCAGTGGAAAAACACCTCGTTTCGAGGCTAACAAAATTTCGCACATGCGCACATCAGTCTTGTGCAGTGTTTCATAGTGTGAACGCCGTCTGCAACAAGGCTGGCTGGATCACTGGAACAAAGCATGCGTGTGACAGACAGAGAATTAGTGAGTAAAGTGAGACAGTGAACTGTTGTCGCGTTGTCTGACCCCTCACTCCTCTCTGGACAACGTAAGTTTGGGCAATTCATTCCCTGGGTCTGCACCGCTCAGCAACCAAGTAACGATGTCACATTTCTATGTAATTTTTTCCCTAGTAAATCGCAGAATTTATCAGCATCAAGTAGATAACAAGGAAGGGTTTACTCAGGGCGTTTTTAGACAGTTGCCTTGTTCGGATGTGAAACCTGAACGATAGGCAAATAAGAGAAGAGGAGATTAATGTCACTTAATCAATGGCGCTATAGAAGGGTGATGATGATTAACTGGAAAGAAAGCGTGAGAAACAAATAAATTTTCGAAGGACATGAGAACATAATGCCTTGTGGAAGGGTATACTATCTAGGAAGAATCAGAATGATCACTGTTGCACACCACTATATAAAAATTATTCCGATTAGCGCTTTCAAGCTTCACAGCTCATCGTCAGATCGGGAATAGACAGGAAATATGTGAAACCCAACCCTTCACCCATCTCCCCCACCCTGCTCACCCACAACAAACTAAAAATTAATGACCCTTCCCCACCCCGTAAACTCTGTCTCACCATCTGTACAGTTACATATTTTTCTAGTAAATTCCTTGTGTTTCAGTGTGTGTGTGTGTGTGCATCCTTTTAAACTACCCTCTTCCTCTCCACACACGTGGGTCATTCACACACCCTTATTTTAAAACAACTAATTAGTACTATGCAATATAATTCTTAATCTTATCTATCTGTCCTCTCTCATTTACTTCTTAATCATGTTATAAAATATTTCTTCATTATCAAATTTATTTTTAATATTAATTAAATTGTCTAACCCTTTTTCTCTTTCTTTCAATATTTCTAACTCCTCTCTAAGCGTCCTTTCAACTGTGTTATTTACTACTTTTACAATTTCGTATTCTACCAAAGGATTAACAAACTTATGGTTGTCTTCTATGAAATGTCTTGCATATAACGAATTGGTTGTTCTATTACCTTCTCCACGTTTGTGGTCAGACAACCTGCATACGAATTTTCGTCCTGCCTCCCCTAGGTACACTTTGTTGCAGTCTTTACATTTTAATTTATAAATTCCGCTTTTCTGTAATACTGGAATTTTTTCTATATTCTTATAAGACACGAGAGTTTACTCATAAATTTACTAAAAGGAACGCCAAACAGAAAGTCGTACAGAAGAAAACTTCGTTGTTAAAGTGAGCATTAGCCGGCAGTTAGGCCTTGGTCTCGTGTCGGTAAAGCGAGACGTTTTGTGCCCTCACCATCGGAGGCCACAAACGTTTGGAAGTTGTTCGGTAAGTACCCCAGTACTCCAGGACATACGTCATCTTACTACGTGCCTCAGTACTGGGGTGTTTGGCAAACAACTGCCAAACGTTTTACCACTGAAAGTACCCTTCGATGGTGAGGCCGAAACGTCTGAACTTACCAACACGAGACCAGGACCTAACAGCATGGCTGGTGCTCATTTTAACAACAGTGACGCCGGCCGTGAACGTCTTAGAGGAAGACTTCGTCAACAGTGTGTCCAGTAACACATGAGAGATGTCGGTTTCTGGAGCTAGGCTTGGACCGAGGACTGCGCTGGGCGTGCAAAGCCCACTATCTGACATCAAACAAAATCATCCGTGAATCCCTGTGTCTCCGTTCACTGGACGCCACTATACGGATACTGTCCCATAAATTCTATCACCGCACAGCCCGCTTCCAGGGCAATCACCTAATTAGCGTCCTCGGTCGCTACGCATCTGTGCCAGGCGAATCTTGGACCCTCAGTTAGATAACTAATTGAAAATCCACGCCCGGTAGCGGGCCACACCTTTAACGTGCAGATTATCTGTGGTCCCTGCGGCAGGAGCTCTATTTGAAGCTCCGGACGCAGCACACGAGCGGGCGGCGGGCGTGCCCTTCGCCACGCGCAGCCTCACTTGTAGTAGGAGCTATGCTGATGTGAAGAAGGGGGCACTAAATCGAGACGACTGGAGGACTGCCTCGGATCAATCTACTGACGGACTACCTAAAGGAGAAGGTAAAGCCACTTCTGTTAGAACTTACAAGAATACGATTCAACGACATTTAACAAAGAAGATTACCGAGGGTAAAACGAATAGAAAATAAGACAGGCAACAGAATTAAGAAGTCCATGTGGACTGAAAATAATCCACATAAACGTGAACTGTTAAAAGGTCAAAAACACGTTCGATTGTTCACGATTCTACAGTGTATGTTTGTAGCAACAGGCCTGATGCTTAATAATCGTGCAGAAGAGGGCACAAGTGAAAAAAAGAGAATCGTAAGAAAAGAGGAAGTACAAGACAAAAAAAGACAATCTTGACGTAAACAAAGTAACAAAATTTTCAAAATTAACAATGTTAATGTATACGGTATTCTTTATTAATGTATACGGTATTCTTTATTCCTCGTTTCGCAGTTAGCAAGAAGAGAAACAAAAATTAAAGAAGAAAAAGGCAGAAGGGGAAATGAACTCCACGTAAACAGAGACAGAAAACGGACAAAATTAACAATTACTGTATGTTGATACGGTAGATACACATCGTAAATACCTTATACAGTAAACACAGTTATCGTTAAAAATAACTTTGCGACAACAACGACGTCGACGATGCCTCCCTGCGTTACCACTTGTTGTCGTCGTCAGGTGGAGGCGGCGAGGAGTAGGAGGGGGAGGAGCAACTGATCTAGAAATAATGAAGGCATCACGTACGAATTATTCAGCAGTTACGGAAAAGAAAAACAAAAGAGATTGAAAAGTATATAATAATATAAATAATAAGAAAAGGGGTGGAGTGTACAGACGGAACGAGAGGGAGCTACTAGAACCCGGTTCATTATTTCTGATTTAAAATGACATGAGTCCAATTGTGTGTGTGTGTGTGTGTGTGTGTGTGTGTGTGTGTGTGTGTGTGTGTGTGTGTGCGTGTGTGTGTGCGCGCGTGTGTGTGTGTGTGTGTGTGTGTGTGTGTGTGTTTAATTAAAGATGGTTGCCGGCCTGGTATATTTATGTCGTCAGGATGTCTGCTAATTGGAGTAGGTTGTACTAATAAGGACATTTCATGTTGTTTCATATATATATACTGGCCTTTGTCAGGGACATCTCAATCTACGCATTGAGGGTGGTCTAACAACCAGGATTTGTTCGGAACGCTGTCCCGCGCGCGCGCTCACATACGAACGCACACGTGCGCGTTTGCAAAGTAAATGTCATCTGATTTTTCGATCGTAGTTGAAAGTATTCCGGTCGTCTATGATTATTATGTACAACAGATTCGAACCCGTTCATCTCCATGAACGTATATTCATTATCATTGTTGTCAATATTTTTCTGGTAATATAGGCCCTACTTTCTCCATTCTAATGTATATACTACAATTTCAGCAGCTATCTCCATTGCTTTCACACCTTTGGATTTCCCTACATATACTTTAGAAAAATCTGTCTTTAAGCTTCATTAGACTTACAAAATATCGGTATGGAGAACCATACATGACTTCCATGTTCTAAGATTTATATTTAAAATCATTTTCGAAATGAAATATTTCGATAGAAACTACTTCTTTCTTCAGCCTTAACCACAGTACTGTGGTCACTATCGTATACCACCACACGTTATCGCACTCGATTTTCACTGATGATGACAGTCGATAGTACTGCCGAAACGTTTGGTTTTGCAGAAAACATTGGACCACACCAAACAACCCGGGAAGGAATTTTAACAACAAACTACTTCTTTGTTGCCGATAACGTAGTACCACATGACATATAAATAAAAATTATCCCCTCCCCCTTCAACAATCAATTTCGTTTATAGAAAATTACCCCCCTTTAATTTATAGAAAATTACCCCCACCTCTTCATTTATAGATATTTCATCTACGTTTCTGCAGTGGATTATTATGATCTGCTTTTCAGGATACTTTATTTATCAAAATTAAGTATTTTACCCTTGTTAAAACATAAAACGTTGCAGGTAAACTACCCCTTTCTCTTAACTGATCTTCACCAAAATCAATAAGCCTTGAGTCATCTACATTTCAGGACAGTATGCAAAACATTATTCGATTCTGTTTGAATTTACGGAAGTTATCGTTCGTCATGGAAAAATTTCTCTTGTTACAATACAAAATGTTGCAGGTAAACTACCCCTTTCCCTTAACCGATCTTCCCAAAATCAACAGGCCTTGAGCTCTACAATTTAGGGATGTGTGCAAAAACTTATTTGATTACGTTTGAATTTATGGCAGTTATCGTTCGTCATAGAAAAAATTAACCTTGTTATCACATAAGATGTTGCAGGTAAACTACCCCTTTCTCTTAAGTGATCTTCACCAAAATCAATAGATCTTGAGTCCTCTACAATTCAGGGATGTATACAAACTATATTTGATTCTGATTGAATTTACGGCAGTTATCATTCGTCATAGAAAAAAGTACCCATGTTAAAACATAAAACGTTGCAGGTAAACTACCCCTTTCCCTAAACCGATCTTCAACAAAAACAATAAGTCTTTGAGAACTCTACAGTTCAGGGCTGTATGCACAACATTGTTTGATTCTGTTTGAATTTGCGGCTGTTATCGTTTGCCATAGAAAATACCCTTGTTAAAACAAAAAACGTTGCAGGTAAACTACCCCTTTCCCTTAACCGATGTTCACCAAAAAAACATTAGGTCTTGAGAACTCTACTATTCAGAGTTGCATGCAAAACGTTATTTGATTATGTTTGAATTTGCGGCTGTTATCGTTTGCCATAGAAAATACCCTTGTTAAAACAAAAAACGTTGCAGGTAAACTACCCCTTTCCCTTAACCGATGTTCACCAAAACATTAGGTCTTGAGAACTCTATACTATTCAGAGTTGCATGCAAAATATTATTTGATTCTGTTTGAATTTGCGGCTGTTATCGTTTGCCATAGAAAAAAAATCTTACAGACACACAGACAGACAGACAGACAGACAGACAGACACTTTTCGAAAAATTACTTTTTTTCATGCTTTGAGCGTAGTACAATCAGAATCTGCAATAATCTCGAAAATGATTTTTTTGCCATCACCATACTTCAATTTCCTTAAGGAACATGGAAATAAAAATTCAATAAGAAAATTTCTACTACAAAAACGAAGGAGCAATGTTTGTATCTTTTGCCTCCTTCGAGGCAAGGAACCAATAGGTACAAAAATAAACGATTGGTGGGCAAATTGTGGAACAGGTTAGCCATTTTAACTATTTGGAGATGATATTGGCTACGACTGAAATTATGATACGGACGTGAAGTTAGGTAAGTTCCAGGCGATCTGATGGAGAATTCCTAACCGTATTTTTAGAAACAAGGTACGTCGAGATATAAAATTAAACTTTTTTAAAGTTGTGGCGGTGCCTCTACTGTCCTATGGGTGTGAGTTACGGAGAACAACCAAGCATGTAAGATATAGGCCTCGGAAATGGCATTTTTTGAGAGGAGTTAAAAGGTTTTGTAAACCTGACCGTGTAAAGAATGAGCCATAAGAAAAAAAAATTACAAGTTGTTAACTTGAAAAATTATAAGATTACAAGTAACGGTGGAATGACTACTTAGAAAGAAGGTCAGATTCTATACTGGCCAAACAAGTCTGGAAATACAAACCTATAGGACACAAGGTGTGTGGATAGACCGAGGAAGAGATGGCTGGAGGATCTTTGAAGGTGGAACAGGCGGCACCTTCCCTATGCCGTGTTGTAAAGATAATGATGATGATGATGAAGTAAATATGCAACAGACACTCGTATCTTACTGTGTCGGGAGAAATGCAAGGCTTTCCCACAAACACTGACCGCTTTACCCTAGTTTTTTGTTACTAATACTTCTGGTACTGTCGTTCCCATCTTTAAAGTTGTCTTTGAAGCGGTACTATCGCGGACTCCTTCAGGCCTTCTTCTGTCTCTTATTGTAATTATAGCGAACCCTACTTTTTTCACAAGTACTTTTTCATATAAGGGGCTTAATAGGCTAGCGGTATACTTTCGATTGGTTATTAACGTAGAGGGCACGGATTCGATTCGCGAGCGCACCACGAGATCAGTCCCCTAGAAAACGAAATCTAGATAACAGGAGGCAGAAGCATAGTGATGACCACAGTATAGTCCTGTTACTTTACAGTGGCCGATACAGTGCTGTGCGAATAGTTGCCGCAGTGGGGAGACTCGTCGTGACGTCTGGGCGCACTGGCGAAAAGCACGACACTGCGCATGCTGCTGTTGTCAAGGTTGCCGCCACATAACATGATTGTACCTTCCGTGTGCGTGTGTGTGATAGGGCTCACAAATGCAGTCTTTCCTACCGCTCCTAAGCCATATTGATGATAAAAAGTAACTTCTGATTAATGGTATTTTAGGCTTTCACGGCCTACTCTGTTAAGATTCTGACTAATTGCCGGGTTACTAGGCCGTGGATTAATACTGTAGATGGAAACAGACGTTTCGGCCCCATCGCTGTAGGCCATCTTCAGTGTTACGATTTTAAAGGTAACTGGCACGTTGTTCACCATTTTCCACAGTACTATGGCAAAATAACAGCGTGTAACAGTACTGTGGAAACTGTTCTGTTCTGTGGAAACTGTTCCAATGATGAGGTCGAAACGTCTGTTTCAATCGACTTTATTAGGCCACGGCCTAATAGCCTGGCAATTGAACAGAATCTTGACAGAGCTTCTCATTATTGTCATATACTTCTAATTGTTTAGCTGTCACTCTCACTCACTCACTCTCTCTCTCTCTCTCTCTCTCTCTCTCTCTCTCTCTCTCTCTCTCTCTCTCCCCCCGTCTCTTTCTCTTTTTCTCTCTCCCTCCCTTCTCCCTATCTTTTTTTTAGTGTACCTTGCTATTGTAGAGTCTACTATATCCTAGTATTGCGTACTACATGTCTCTGTTCAATACCTGTTTTATTGAAGATATCAAACCCATGAAAAACACATCCAAATTCGAGTTTCACTATTGACATACAAAACACACAACCTATGTGCACAGACACCAACACAAACTTACAAATGTTACACATTATGAACAAGAGCAAAAGGTAAAGAACAACAGAACAATTCGAAATCTGCAAACATTACATAAATCGACAACGTCCGTACAATTTCAAAACGTCAAACACACTCATTCCTCGGGCTTTCACGACCGGTGTCAGATGAATTGTTCATGATATCCGGGCTGTTTGGCCGTGGTCCATGATTTATAACAAAACCAAAAGTTTCGGCAGCTCCACTGGCTGCCGTCATCAGTGGTATAAAAATCCTGCACGCCGGGTGTTTACGTACAGGCCCACAGTACTGTGGTATAGGCTAAAGCTGTCCTATTTATAAGTACAGGTAGCTTGGCAGGACAGCTTTAGCCTATACCACAGTACTATGGGCCTGTACGTAAACACCCGGCGTGCAGGATTTTTATACCACTGATGATGGCAGCCAGTGGAGCTGCCGAAACGTTTGGTTTTGTTATAAACCATGGACCACGGCCAAACAGCCCGGATATCATGAACAATTCATCAAACACACTATTTGAGCACTACACAAACAAATTTAATACTGCCTCGGCCAGTCGGAACAGCCGGTAGCCTCGGACACAATAATGTGTTCTTAAAAGCGCAATACTTCCTGACACCAATCAGATTATCCCGTTAGTAAATTGGCGTTACCGGTTTTAGCCGACGTGGACTCGGTGTTGCCATACTTAGTATTCATCAACCGCAGCTTATCACATTCAACGGAGCCGCCCCGTCTTGTGATCGTCATTCTGCTGTCGGTATTTAATGATGTGCAGAAACATGTCATCAACGTAACTGGACTGACGCAAGATATAAAATTATTACGACTGGTAACATTTGCTTTGATTGCCGACAATGAGGGAGTAATACACAACACCATATCCGACACCACGGGCACATCACATATCAGTTTACAGAACAACAGAACATCAGTTACAGTTATCAGTTACAGACAACAGAACCGTTTGAAATATGCGAACATGAAATAAACCAGCACCAGGGGTACATCACATAATCAATACCAGTTTCACAATGACGATGTGTCGATTGTCATGAAAGGCGTTTGTGCTAAGTAAAAAAGAAACGTTTCTACTGGTCAAGGAATTGCAACAGTGACAGTGATAAAAGTAGAAACAAGTTATGGCAACAACAGATAATTTCGTTAATCTGTTTGCGTACAGTTCTACTATATATATCCAGGATCTATTTATTCAACTTGGTATTTCAGATCATCCATTATTTGTTTCTGTCTGGTTTCTTCTTTGTTTCGGCCTTTGTAATATTTACAGTATCGGGTGGGCGTCTGTTTGTATCTCTACAGCGTAATGTAAGATCACATTAGGCGTAGTTACGCAAAGAAGACTGTTGAAAATTATGTGGTAATAATTACAATATTTTATTTACCGAAAAATTAAACTAAACATTAGTTCGTATATATTAAAAAAATTAGTATAGTAACACAAAGTTTGAATATTATGTGTATGAAGGTTATCGCGTTTTCCTGAAAAACTCTGTAAAGAACAGACTTTAAAATATGTATTTGCTTCTTCTCTATAACCATACAAGCACCAACAAGAATGGGGTCAGTGTTTCGCCGACTCCATTTCCAAATTCGCTTATATAAGAGTGTACATTTTAAATTCTGTATTTTCAAACAATTTTAACATCAAACTCGATTCCAATAACGTAACTTAATCAAACTTAAAGTGTGCTTCAAAGTATACTACTCACTTTTACGGTCACTGGCGGCCAGAACTCTTTTATGACATCCAATATTTTTTTAAAACTCCTCTTTGTGATAAGTTATTCGGCGATATATAAATTCACAACTTAAGATTCCTTTAATTCACAAAAAGCAATATTACCTTTAATTACAAGGCCATACTATGTCAAACCGTTTGTTGTGGCACTACCAACATTCTCCTACAGCAGCGTAAACTTCGTGGTTTAGCATGAATGTAAACTTTCCGACTTTTCGTTACTAGAACGACCCCACGTATTCATAATGGAAAACACAAAAAAACGAAACACGACACTACGTTTACAAATATGTATCAAACAAATGGTCGTAATGTAGCAATCAATACGCAACAATATGAATCATATTATAGTCAAAACAAAAACAGACCCATGGCGCTTGTTATCTTAACAACTACGTGTCTTTACCCTTAAATACGTTACGAAATTCATATTTTTAGTTTTGAAATAATTATTTTGTGTGTATTACGTTGTCATCAGTATAAGTAGAAATAAATTTATTTATATATTGATGTAAATTTATATAAAAGGAACACATCGTTTGCAATATCTAGAGTCAGTTATCTAGACAAGCACCTTCTATTCGATTAAGGCCACTTCGGACCGGGTAGGACATTTTGTCCTTTTTTCATTTTCCAGTAGGCTTCCATTCCTATACTTCTGATTTTTCTCTCTTCTTCTGTTACTTCACCTCACCTCCCTTGTCAGTTAATCTTTTCATCCAACTTGGATTTCTCTGGATTTATTCTAGATCTTATTTTTCTGTACTTATTCATGCCCTTGATTGTTTCTTCGTCTATGTTTCGGATCTGTTCTAAATTTTTAGGTACTCCTTTGTGCAAAAAAAAAAATTGTTTTCGTGTTTCTTCTATACGCTAATACCTGTTTCGTTAATCTTTTTGTTTTCCATTCTTAATAAATGTTGATAAAATTTAAATCTTCTCTTCCGCATTTCCATGCAAAGTTTAGAGAAACCCTTGTAAATTTAATTTATTTTCGGCCATAAGTTTTTCTTAATACACTTCTTTGTACATTTAATATTTTTCCGCGGAAAAGACTCATAAGCATTAACATGCACATAAGGCTTCAAGACATATTACCATTTTGTAATTTTCTTAATTTTGTGTTTCTCCTTAAGAATATTTTGCTGTAAACTGTTGCTGTTAGGTGGTATGCGATTTCCATCTTTTTCATACCTTCATTTCATACCTTCCTTTTCTATTTCTGTTGATGTTATAATTTCCTACAGGTAGGTCTATTTAAAATTTTCAACTTTGTTTACTCTTCTACTTTCAAAATCAATCTGCTCTTTACAGTTTTCAATGTTAGAGATACATTATGTTTTTTAAAAGACAATTGTAACCCATTTTTGAATCGCATTTTCACAGTAACCGTACTTAAATTTTTGATTCCTTTAGATTTTGTGCTAAAACAACTAAATCATCTGCAATTGCTAAATAGTAACTAAAAATCTGTTCACTGTTGTATCAAGATAGATTGAGTCCCAAATATTTTCTTCTTTCAGCAGTTTTTCTCATTCTCTTACAACATTTTACAAAGCACAGTTGAAGAGCAACGGCGCGATGCCAACTCCCTGTCTAACACCGGTCCTTATCTCGAAAGGCTCCCATTTATTTATTATTCCGGCTGTACAATGTTTACACACTTTCCGGAAACAAAGATTACAGAATTCTCATCTTCCACTGCTGCTTGTCCATCCAAAAAATTTTTCAATTTCTCTTCAAAATCTTTTCTTCAATTTAGTCTGAATTTCTTCTATCCAGGTGATAGGTGGTATTCCTCTTTTCCTTCTTCCTGTTGGGGTCCATTCCATAACACTTCTTGGAAATCTTTCCTGTGCCATTTTTTCGTGTGTCCGTATCATTGTATTTTTTTTGTTTGGATAAAATCAACAATTAAATTTTTCACATTCATTCTGTCTTTAGTGACTTAAATTCTAATTTTCTCACGTCTGGATACTCTTGCCGAACGTCACAAAAAGTCCATCTTTGCTGTCATTAATTTTGTTCTTGTGTGTTTATTAGTAGTCCAAACTTCTGAGCCGTAAGTCGTGATACTTCTAACAATGGTTTTAAATATTTTGTTTTAGCATCTGTTGTAATTTGCTCATGCCACAGGATTCAATTTAATGTAGATATAGCCATCTTTACCATATTAATTCTAGATTTTATTTCTTTGTCTTGTTTCCCACTGACCGTAATTTTCATCCCTAAATACTTGTATTTCTTTGTATATGAAATCTCCCCATGTCTTTCTTCAATATCAAAGTCTTGATGAAGGTCACCTATTGCCATGTATTTTGTTTTATTTTGAAAGGCGCCGATACTTCTCGTAATAATTTGACCTTGGAGTATGTATCTGTTAGTGTTCCCTTGGACAGTGCTAAACGTTTATACACACCAAAGTGTTCCAAGTGTTACAAAGAGAATTTCTCTGTGCTTGGAATCATAAGTCTTCCTGAAATCAACAAAGAAAGCAACATGCGGTTTACATTTCCGGTTCTACTGAGTATTATAGATTTCAAATTCAGAATTAGTTCAACACACGAATTTAAAATTATACTACAGCTGTCTGAATCCTACTTGACATTTTCCCAGATTTTCTTCTTTTAGATTTTGAATTCTGTTTAAATAACCATCTACTCAAAATTACTAATACCCTTGCGACGCTACTGATAAGTAATAGTACTTTTTTTCAATTTATTGGAGATTTGTGATCTATTCGACTAAGCGAACATTGAACAAATTGCCTGACAACACACATACAGATTTATGAAGAGCTGACCATTGACAGCGCTTCTTGTTTTTGTTAACAGATTAAAGAGATAGACAAATTACATGACTAAATGACAAAAACATGTACACAAATGAACAAAAATCACTTCCACTTGCTGCTGACATGATGCAATAAGTTCAAAATGTTAAACACTGGGCCCATAAGGCACACATACTGGTTGACATTAACACTTAATGTTGACACGAATACAAAACATACAGATATTACAGAACAGATATCACAGACATTACAATACAGATAATGCAGAGGAAACAGTATTAGATTAATAGTATATAGTATTAGTAATAGTAATAGTATTAGATTTTATTATTTATTTGTCTGTTTCGGCACTCTCTGTCCTGTGTAGGCTAGCAGGATTCCTTCGTATAGTGAATATCCTATTTCCTCCTTACATCTACACGTCTTACCTCTACTTCTACGTCTTGTATTTTCTATTTTACAGTTCTTATTTATTGCTAACGTCATAACCAAGTTTCTCGTCTGGTATCCGAGGTCTCTATGATTACTGGGAGTAATTCTAGATGTCCTCTGGGTAGAGAATACCACTCAATCGCAGAGTAAGACCAGCGATGGGACTGTCTGCCTTAGAACATTATGTATTTGCCCAAAGTTTATTTCAGAGACCGGCCTCCTAGGTTCTTACTGCCCTCCTCTGAGACCGTAGACGGTGACGGTTAGGTGTAGCGTTGGCCACCTAATACCACATTCGCCTTTAGGGTAGTTTCCTATCCGAAGAGCAAAGACATAGATTAGGTTTTTGTTGTTATAATTGAAACATAAATGTTTGTTAATAGACCTATAATTTTAGCGTTAATATGATACTTTGTGTTGAAAAATCCAGACATATCCATATTTCCTTGGCGCTCGTTACTACTACTGGTCCCCAACTCATCCGAGACCAGAGGTCGAAGTTGGGTCTGTTATTTATTTTTATTTTATTTTATTTATTTTTTAATAATCGGTGTTCTGAGTTCATAAATATCGAGCTACGCGAATATTGATTTTAAACGCCTTTATTACCCTCAATCGACCAAACTCCGTCAGTGTACAGCCTCAATCCTCTCTCCATCAGTGGATTTTAAAAATTGAAAAGCAAAAATAAAACTGGATTCTCTAAATTGGATTCCTCTAATTGGATTTTTTAATTTACTCCTTCACCATTTAAACCACAGCATCTAGTATTTTAAACAGAAAGAATTTTTACTTAATTATTCGCCCACAATATCTGGCTACTCTCCTTCTCCTCCACCACATGTTCATCCTCCTCTCCTCTTCCTCCTCCTCCTCCTCATTCTCCTTCTCCTCCTACTCCTCCTATTTCTTCTCCTTCTTTTTCTACGTGTCGTGCTCGGTTCCCCGGACGTTGGCGATTGCTTGGCCTTGACGATTTTTTGCTAGGCGAAAGAGCTGTTCGGTACTTCTTGTTCCAGTCTATTATTTGACATTGTCGAAGCAGGACTTTCGTCTTCTCCCACGACTCTGTTGTTCAAGAATTTTGCCCTTCAAAATAAGTTGTAAGACCCTGTATTTCTCGCCACTCAACAAATTTCCCAAACAAGCACTCCCCCTGCATTTAATGATTGCCATTGGATTCCTTTCACTGTTCGCTCTTCTCAATATCTGCTCATTAGCGACGTGTTGGACGAAGGGGACTTTCCACTTTCTTCTGTTTAGCCATATTTCCAGAGCTTCCAGCAATTCCAGAGTATGGCCTGTTTTAGACTCCAAGACTCGATTCCATGTAGAAATGCGGACCATACGTATCTCTTCGCTATATACTGTCTGAGATTTAAATTTAGAACATCGTCATAGAGCAGTGACTTCATTCGCGTGAGAGTGGTTCGTGCTCTTTTAATTCATGTCTGAATTTCCAGATCAGGCTCAAGATTATCTGTAATTAAGTGCTTGTCGGATTGGATTGCTTTGTTAGGTTGCTTATAAAAATTAAAACGCTGAAAAATCAAAAAGTTTCCTTCTGTCATCCGTCGCGACTATTATTAGGCAAAATTTCTGACAATTTTTTTGCTATGAACCAGTTTTTGGAGTTAACTTGGACTGTTCGAAATTATCTAACACAGCCCAACGTAATCTTACGTTACAATGTAAATTTTCGACACTTTATGACATATTAATGTAATTTAATATAAACTATTTAGCAATATAAGGAACGTTTATCCTTGGAAACTGTGAAATGCGTAAAGAAGAGTTAAGAAATGTAGCTGCTTTAAAACATCTGAGTTAAGAATATTGCAGTGGCCGCCCGTGCTTAGGTTGCTCGGTTGTACAACCACCAATAATTCCCGAATTGTACTTTAAATTATAGAATTATGAATAAAACAACAACTAATAGTGTTTTGAAGCTAAATCTTCGTAATTAATCATTTGCCGATTGAAAAGAGCAGAGGAATATTAAAAATCGTACACGCTCTTGCCGCGGTGTATGCACCAACTGAGACGCGCTTTGTATATGGGGAAATACAATGGAGTAGTGGTCTGGGTGGCTAGACTCGGGTGTTCCTGTTGCAACGATATACACTCGCTTGGTGTGATTATGGACTGCAAACCGCACTTGTTCGTCACGGCGCGCGGCGCCACAAGTCTGTTTGTTGGTAAATAACACGTGGTGCGCCACGTTGGAATTTGTAAGTTCGTATTTAGTGTCAGTCCAATTCATCGTCAAATGTAAATAATAGTACATAAAGAATTAAGGTGTCATAGTGTAAGATATTTATTATAGGCCTATTTAACTGGTAGGGCGCAATGAATTCTGTCGAATAACTTAACGAAAGCGGCGTTCAGTATAGGTCCTATTGAGGAAAAAATTGAAATTAAGAGAGGAGGTAGGCCTACACCAGACCTTTCAAATTTTAATAAAAGTGTAAAATCAGGTAACAGAATATTTAATCGTAAATTTAATAAAGATTCATACAATAAATATTCGTGGTTACGTGGGTGTGACATAAAATTACAGTATTTTGCTTTCCTTGTGTATTGTTTGGAGGGGAGGTGACTTGGATATTTTCTACTCAGAGAATAAAACAATTTTATTCCATCCAACCCTTCTGCAACCCCCAAATTTTTCAACCACCAGCCGCCACTGGAATATTGTAGTTCATCGAATAACAAAAAAAACGAAGTAACAGGTATGCGAATCTTAAAAATAATAGACGTTTATACAACAGTCTTGGACAAACAAAAAATGTCACATTTAGGTGAAGTTTAAAAAGCAACAGCATAAAACATGCAACAGAAGAAATTCAACCGAGATATTTCCGTCATATGGTGAGATGGTGAGTACGCTTGAGGAAAGAGGATAAGTCAAAGAGTTTGTGAGACGAGATCGTTGAAGAAAGGAAGCAGAGTCAGGCCTAGACAGGATGAAATGGGACAGACATACGGATTAGGATGGACGAAATGGGTTAAATAACTTTTGGGAATAGGTGACACACGGAGGAATGGAAAAAAGTAAACCCATCTGAACAAACATCTTACGCCTATAACGGTCAACCCTTTTAAGAAGTAAGGATAAATTTAAGAAAATTCAAAAACTCCTTTCAATTTTTTCAATTAAGAAAGTTGTGTTAGTGTTCATAATCACAAACAGAATTTTCACTGTTGCACACCACTATAGAAAAATTATTCCGATTAGCGCTTTCAAGCTTCTCGGCTCATCCTGTTCTCAAGTTTCTCAGATAATTCTGTTTTCAATTTTTTGTAGAAAAAAATATCCTTAATTCGTACGAGGAAGTAAAATTCAAAAAAAAAGAAAGAAAGAAAAGGAGGAAAGGAAAGAGCACTCGGAGAAACAAACGAGCAGAAAGCGGGTCGAAAAAAATTTAATTCTCGGTTCATCCAGTTTTTTTCTACCGCTCATGTTTAGTTGTCGTAATTACAAAAATCCATTACCGAGGCGATATTTGAGTTTCAGGTTTTTAAGTTGCTTTGAATCGATTTTTGTTGAAACAGAAAAAAATCTTAAGAAAAAACACCAATAAATGTCCCTCTACATTCTTTATCTATCTGACACAAGTCCTATGCCGTTTCTCTCTCTCTCTCTCTCTCTCTCTCTCTCTCTCTCTCTCTCTCTCTCTCTCTCTCTCCCTCACACACATACAACTCTCGCTAATACTTCTGTCAACCTCTCTCTTACTCCTTTACAGTTGTCCCTCCACTCTGTTAGCCTATATATGTGTGACAACTCTTTCTTTCTCTCTCACAGTTCCGTGTAAAATTCAGTACATTAAAGGAGTCGTTTCCACGTATTAATTACTTGTTTAAATGTTAATTATGAAGCGAGAGAGTCGGCAACATTCCAACCGCTCTACGTATAAATACTGCCACTACTAATTGGAGCTGTTTTAATTTAATAGATAACGCGTACACGCACGCGCGCGCGCCCCCTTGTGCGTTTCTCACGTTACAATAAATATCTATTGTAATGTTCCACGTGTTCGCATCAATTGGTGGTCTTCGTTATAAAACGCGAGTGTTTAGCGTGAGTAATAATTGTTATTATTGCGCGGGTTCGATTCTTGGCAGCTCACACAGTATCGATGTTCCGCAAACCCTAATAATTCCACATGTATCAATGCGTGCGTGTATTATCATTATTACTCTCAATTAGGCTGTTTGTGTTTATTAATACAAGAACAAATTTTTTATATTTATTTGTTTTTATAATGGTATTTCTACGGTTCTTTGTACTGTCGTCTTCAGGTAGTATAAAAGATAATAATGAAGTAATTAAGTAATAATTTAAAATCAATTGTTTAGCACCATATTATATAAATATAATTTCTTCTGCAAATAGTTGTGATGTATTTGTATTGTTTCAATTCACCTGACCTACGTTTCGCTGAATATAACAGTATTATCAGAGGTATGTAAATGAATTAATAAATAATCGAAATAATTTGATTTCAATATAGAAAATAACGTATAACAGAAAATGTTTTTATTTTAATATAAATAACGAATAATAGAATAATATGTAGAACATACAAACAAGACAAGAAAAAGAATTTTTTGGGAAAACCTTAATATTTGCAAACACTATAAAAATAATTTACGAATTAAAGAACAAACTCAAATAAATCAAAACAAAATGATCTGTTTAATATCATAAAATTATTAAAATAAATAAAATAAAATGTGAAAATTTAATATTTTCTACGTAGGTTTAACCGTCAAAACAGCTGATCAAGTAAATAAACGTTAAAACAATCGATAATATAAATCGAATTAAATCGATTATTCGTTATTTTATATTAAAATCAAAACAAAACAAAATTTTTATTAGTTTTGTATGCTATATAAAAAATATAAAAATATAGCATACAAAACTAATAAAAATAATTTACAAAAACTAAATAGCCCACACAACAAAGGTAATACAACAACTAACGGTATATAGAAAACTGAATGTCAAGATTGCAATAAATGTTACATAGGACAAACAAAAAAACAGCTGAAAAAACGTTATTTTGAACACCTAAACGCATACAAAAAACCAGAAATATATAAATCCAATTTAGCCACACATGCAATAAACACATGACATGAATTCCCAGACATAACCAATGTGCCATTAATAAAACATATACCACACAAAGGCACCATAATGAACAATTGGGAAAATTTACAAATATACAAACATAAAACACAAAACAAACTAATATCTGAACAAATACAAATCAATACAAAACATGACACAATATACCAAAGCACTCAACATCGAAAATACAAAAAATACAAATACATATATCACAATCACACAGAATAATACAACTTTAAAATACCAGAGACCAACAAGAAAACTGAATAGCATCCAGCCAACACACAAATACTTCACCAGACGCAGGATCGCGAAGGCTGAGGATGAGAGCACGGGAGCTCTCGAAACACGTTCCAAATAAGGAAAAATAACATCTTGAGGTAATATAAATATAAATTTTAAATACATAATAAAAATTATATTAAAATACTTATTAAAAGTCAAATATTTGCGTGCGAAGCTGCGTGTAACAGCTAGTATATATTACACAATACTGCAAGAAACTTATCGAGTTACTTGTATAGAAATTATACGAGCGTGCGCGCGCGCGCCCGTGTGTTCAATAGCTGGTTGCGCGCTACAATTTTTCAGTGACCGAAACAGTATTACTACACGTCAGCCCTACTATAAATTTTCATGTTTTGTTCATACCTATTATTTCTCTGTTTGTTATGCTTGATAAGAACAACAATCATAAAGTATAGTGCCGTGCCGTTTCCTAGTGTGTGTGGTTTCACGGTTTTGCTTAATTTCAGTAATAAAAAACCTATTTTCCACAATGTCGCAGTTTGTTTACATACGCGTAATATTTTTGCTTACGCTCTTCTCGAAAATTTTAAAAATTATTTAAATTCTCCGTTCGCCCGAAATGAACATGTCTTTGTTAGTATCGAAGCCGTGACCACAGCTGTTTAGTTACCATGAAGAACACTGCCTTCCTAATACTGTTGGCAACATTTCTACTTACCGTGATTTTGATTCCGTGTACTATGGCTTTCAACTCTGTGTGTTTAGGTGAATATGTAAGGGATACGACTGTTTATTATTTAAAGATCTAAATGTTAAATTATTTTTGTAGTTGTTAAGATAATAATAGGCCTAAGAGGTACGTATTTCTATCCGGTTACTGGCAGTTTGCAAAAGTCAAGATTTTGTGTTTATAAGTGCACTACAGATCTAAATAATGTGTGGCAGCGAAAAGGTTTTTAACCTTACGTTGCAAGAAGAATTGTGTTGTTCGATGTTGTAAATACAGTGTACAATTATGCAAACATTCCTTACATGATAAACCTACATTACATTGTAGCCCTATAACTACTATCTATATTCCCAGTAACCACTAATTTTGATGCTAACCAGTAATTTTATAAATTTAAGTCTATAGCTAGTATGGTTAGTTATACACATTTTCGACTCCCTTTACCAAATAATTATCAGTTAAGAAATTTATGAAAAAGAAAGGTTATGTAAGATCGATACCGTAAGACTGATTGTAAGGTTATGTTGTTAGTTATTCGGGTTTTGTACTCGCTTTTACATAAAATTTGTAGTTTAAACAAAATACTGACTTAAGTAAAATTGGTGTAGCCAATGAAACTTTCCAGTAGTTTTTGAGGAAAACCTGTTATTTAACAAAAACATAATTTTTACGCAGTTCAGAATGCTTAAAATACGAATTTTGTAAAACATGTTTATACGTTTTGTTTATCTGGCGTGTAAACAGGCCTATGACAATTTGTCTGGCGTGTAAAAAGGCCTATGACAATTTATCTGGCTTGTAAACAGGCCTATGACTATTTTCCCAGGTCGTAGTTTACTTATGTCTGTACATCGAAATAACACATCAGGGGTCCATATCTTGTGGATACAGGTTTGGCAACCCCGATGTACCCTAGCTGGACTCTCACTTTGCTTCAACTTGTCTTGGGTGAGATCCCTTCCTTAAATCTTTTCTGTCTACTTTCTCTTGACTGACTCTTGTTCTTTTCTGACCCCGACGCTATTAGAGTACTCGAGGGCTAGGGTGTCTTCCTTTTTCATTCTAATTTCTTAATTTTCGGTGGCCTAGGATCTTAGAGTGCTCACTGATGCCGATAGGTAAACACTGGAAATACTAAGAAACGTTCAGTCTCAGAATAACTGATACAAAGCCACCAAATCCTACCTCAGAAAGAGAAGGGTGAGGGCGAATCTCCTGCGCCCAAAACAGGGGCCTTTCGGCTAAGGTATGGTAACCCCGAAAGAAGAGTCTCTGGTCCTCCTGGGAAAGGGTTGTGCAACAGGCTAGTAACTTGTTCATGTAAAACTTTATAATACTTGTAGTACCAAAAGCAATTATTTCAGCTTACAGAAAACAATGGTGGGATCATCTGCAAAGGATTACAGAGCGTCGGTTGCCAAAAGCGGCACTGAACTATAAAGCCAGTGGTAGAAGAGACGTGAGACATCCGAGGATGAGATGGGTGCCGGAATAGGTTTATATAACCTAATCCTTGAAGACAAGAATAAGAAGACATCGAAATAAAAAACGTTGTTTCTGCAAATTTCGTAGCTTCCCAGGTAAGACCACGTACTATCAGCAGACACCGAGATGGCTTTGGAAGGAAGAACTGCATGCAAGCTAAGAGTCCTGAAAACATAAGAGTTACATTATTAACTATCTAAAATTTAACATACCCATGTAACAATAAAGTCGATCACAATATAACAAACTGCTTCACAATATAAATAAAACTAGTAGGCTATGCTCCCTGAGCTGTAGAGCGCGCTCACTATTTTGAACGAAGTACATTATTATTAGGCCTACATGATTTTCTATAATAGATAATTTTTAAATTATGAAAAAACAAAAAAAAAGATAATTTACTTTTCTGTACTAATGTAACAATTTTGGAGTACACAAAACAATAATGATATTGTAGAGCACAAATATAACAATTTCAATCATATAATAAAGATTAAAAATTTATTAAAATTCGGATTGGGTTACAATTCCTTTTAGTTTCACACGCTGCTAAAGTTTAACAATTTTTTCAAACTTTTTATCTCATTTTGGGCTCTTGTGTCCCAAAATTTGAAATTGCCAAAACATAACACTACACTCAAATGTTAGTTAAAAATCTAAAAATCGTCTTTAATTTGATACCTCACATAAATGTTTGTAAATTTATCAACATTTTCACTCACTTTTTGGGTCCTGGTGTCCAAAAATTTTGAAACTTAAAAATGAACACTATAATAATTATATTGTGCTTAAAATTCCCCTTTATCTGATACTCAATATGTGGTTTTGCGATATTTTTCACAATTCTGACTCCCTCCATATTTATTCGTCCCGCCACCCTATTTTTAGGGAGACCAATTAAAAAAAAAAAAAAACAGTGGGGTTCTGTATGGGAAAAGTATAAACAAGCATGCCAACTTTTACGAAAATCCGTTGATGCGTTCAAAAGTTATCGTGAGTCATACCCCAAACAGACAGACATAATATATACAGATAGATAGGCACATAAATGACAATCGGCAGAGTTAAAACTGAGAACTCTGTTCGCTCGTTCAATAGACGATACCAGAAAACTGGTATATATTTTCTCCCATCTTCTGCAGACTCTGTACCGTTAAATGTTTTGTACGATTTTTTTAAAACTTCGCGTTATTGAGTACGTGTCTGTAAATATTTGTAGCAACCGGAATTAAATCGGTCAACTCCTTTTGGCGCGGTTATGAATAAGAGATTTTCATAAAATCGCCATTACAGACATTTAACAACAGACTTCTGAAAATCGGGAGAAAATACGTGTTTGGCCGTATGTTTCACTGGAGTTGGCATACAAATCAGTTCACTAGAGGCTGTGGAGCCTTTGTAAACCGCGTCCGGTCGTGGGTTCAATTTCGTAACGTAGAATAACGGAGTTTAACTGTTTATTTATTTTCAAAATGGTAACAAAGCGCTAAATAAGATACACGAATAATTATTAAATACGGATCGATAAATCTTGCATAATAATAAGCACATCTGTACAAAATACGAATAGCAAGCAAAAAAATCGGTGTGGAGAACCATGCATGACTTCCATGTTCCAATTAATTATCAAATTATTTTTAATATGTACACAAAAACTCAGAACGAAACCAAATATATCAGTATGCTTTTCGTAAAAACGCTCAGGAAGATAATCAAAATACTAATTGTACATAGTTGTTAATATTTAAAAAAAATTAATTTGATTACATTATCTTTTATTTAAACAACGCGAAAAAAGCGAATACCGCCCAGCGTTTGTTTTCTGTGACTTTCTGAAAACGAAAAATTATTTTGTTTACGTGTCCCTGGTTACATAGCATGGAACGATATCAGTTGTTAATATTTTATTGAAATTTTTAAGTTTAACATCAATACAAAAAATTACCCCCTCTCCCTTCAACAACCATTTTCATTTATACACCTACTTTTCTACAGTGGATTATTATGACCTTTTCAGGATACAGTACTTTATTTATCCAAAATAAGTACTTACTCTTGTCAAAACGTAAGACGTTGCTGGTAAACTACCCCTTCCCCTCAAGCGATCTTTACCAAAATCAATAGGCCTTGAGTCCTCTACAGCTGGGGCACATATGCAAAACATTATTTGATTCTGTTTGAATCTGCGGCAGTTATCGTTCGCCATAGAAAAAATTCTACATACAGACACACACACAGACACTTTTCGAAAAAAGACTTTTCTTCATGTTTTGAGGGTAGTACAATCAGAATCTGCCCTTATCTCGAACACGTTTTTTTCGCGATCACCATACTTCCATTTCCTTACGAAACATGGAATTAAAAAAATGTTTTATTTAAAAATTTTTTAAGTTGCTGTGGAATAAATTACTGCACTGTACGACAGACCTACTATAAACGCGGAATTCGACAGTAACGTATATCGTATAAACATTCGAAAGCTATCTTTTTTTACTGCTCGCTAAGACAACTTAAACTTCAAAACTAATATAAAAATTTGAAGCTTCCCTCATAATCTACAGACAAGTAATAATTTTACGATATATGGCACGATTTTGTACTCCCAAGACGGTTATAGAGTGACGCAATAAAAATGTTCGTACTCGCATAATTAATTTGTATAATTATTTAATATTTACTACTATTTTACGATCAAGATGTATTGTTTCCTTACTTGGAATGTTTCGGGAATTAGATATTTTGCCCATCCACAACCGTCTTAGTTTTTGATTTTGTGGAATAATTGTGTGTCCATGTTGGCTTCCTATTGGCTTTTGGTAGTTTAAAGTGGTATCAGTGATATCACTGTGCGCGAGTGCGATATATATATATATTGTAAGTAGACGCGTATCCGTCTATAGTTTATAATTTAATTATTATTATTGAATAGTAGTCTCAGGGTTCTTTTACTGTTAATGGGTCTTGCTCTCGGCTAATCGTTATTGTTCAATATCAAATTTTATTATTATTTTACCGTTTAGGGACTTATTCCCCTCAATTCAACCTATTGTTGAATCCAGGATTGAATAAGTCGGTACTTACTCTATGTTTTTTCGTCGTATTAGCTGTCTGTTTAAATAGTTTAATTTTATGTATTATATTCACTGTTAGGATGTCCACTTGACGTTCCGTTGACACTTTGTTGATCAGCGGTTGTGAGGAGATCAGTTGTTTCTTCCTATACACTAACATACACAAACATAGGCATGGTACACATAATAACTCATGTATAATATTATTGTATAAGATTGTAAATATATTGATCTGAGCGGTTGTAAACAAAACAAGGAATCATTCAATTTGAATAATTCGCATTCTCAGCATGGTACCAACCGCCTCGTTTTTCTCCTCTAAGCTGTATTTTTACTGATACAATAAAAGTCAACTCTTTCACCGTTAAAAAATAATAATGGTAATTTATTCAAATAACACACAGTGAAATTCAATACAATAAGGCGTTTTGTTCTTCCTTTTGGTTAACAATTAATATTTTAAAAGTGAACATTGACTCTAAAACAAATGATGAGCTCGAGTTGGCATGACTGCCTCTGGTTAGTAATACAATGTGTTTTGACAAACATATAGGTTATATCGGATGGTTCGACTTGAAAATTTAATAATGATTATACTAATAAAAGTAGTAGGTTCTTTTAGACTGCAAAATACACTTCTTTGAAATAATAGCTACGGTTAGAACAAACATATAAAATAAAAATTCAATGATTATTAATGAAAAAAGATAAAATATGAACTACTGTTCATAGTTAGGCACATGCTTTATGTGTGGTGTAGTGCAACCTTATTTGGTTAAAAGTAGTGAATTATTTATTATTAATTAATAGTAATTGTGATAACCCAGTATCAGGTACTACGATCATCTGTGAAATTGGATATTCCTATTTCAGGTAATGGTAATTTATTTATTATAGTTAGCGCACTCCGGCGAAAACTATTAATTGACTTTAGTAACAAAATATTTCATACTCTAGTCTACTGATAGCATAAGAGCACATATACTCTTCATTGATGTTACAATGTCTTTACTTATCCTAGGTATTTATTGTATACAAATAGTTAAAACTGTCATTACTCAGAACGTTCAATTTCAGCATTGTTCATTTGTATTTTGTCAGTTCCCTTCTGTTAAGGATAGGGAATTTAATTGTTTCTATATTTCAATTTTTTATCGCTTTTAGCGTTCAGTTATTATGCTTATAAACTAATCATAACATTATATTTGTGGTTATGAATACTTGCGTCTCTCGTCGTTCGAAGGGTTACACCTTTTTGATTATAAACACTTTTTTAATTAATTAAAATTTATTAATTAATTATTTAACTTTGATCACAACACTGCACACACTCCTATGCGCATAAACTCCGAATAGAGTACACTTGTAAATATACTGCACTGATTCTTCAATGTAGGTAATTTATGTCTCACTTTGAGGTTAATATGGTTGACGCTGTGTTGCTGTCAAATGCACGTTTTTCTGAGGCGTCGGCGAGCGTGCAGTCCGCTTCGTTCTTGTTGAAAGACTGTATGTGGTTCCTCGGTTGGAATGATGAATTTCGGATTTTTTATAGGCTCTGATTGGTCAGTTTTTTCCAATTCGTTTATTTACGGTAGACTTCGTCAAAATAGACGCCATCATAAGCGTCAGTCTTTGGGAACAAGATTAACAAATTCTGGTTCACACGCCCACGCGGAAGGGCTAAGCACAATACAATTATTTTTAAAAGTCTAATATCTTTCTTATAATTGTACTGAGGATGTTGTGCTTACTCTCATTGTTCGTGTTTTTGAAAGACGATTAATTTGAGTCCCCTTATCATATATTTCTGATTAGGGTTAGCTGACTTAGCACTTAGCATTTATGCTTATTGTCCATTAAACCATTAATTATTAATATTTCATGGTTTTTATTTTATTTTCTATTGTAATGTCTCATTCTTAAGCTACTGTACAATTTTCCCTTAAAACTATGTCCTAATATTAATACTATGTCCGTTTTCATAGATTCACACTTAAACTTATTGTCATACATTTTTGTTTTGCTTATTACTCAGTAATAAGAGTATTTAATTAGCTTTTAACATGTTGTAATTAAATATTGATGGGTTAAGTCACTACTGACAGTGTTCTTTTTCCCTACATTATTTGTTTAATGCCTTAACTATCACTTATGAATCAGGCTTGTTATGCCTATATGGCGTTACTTGGTAGTATGCTTAATATCATAGACATTTTAGTTGTATTGTTTTCTAATTGATAACTGAAATAGTCACTAGGACCTTATCGTTATTGTGATGCAGTCCACTCTGCATTTGACCCTGTTATTAGCAAGGTTTGGTTGCTGTAAACTTTACTTGCAGCTACTTGTCATAATGGTTTAGTTATAATTACATTTATATAAACGATTTAAATGGTTATTTTGGTTGCAATTGCTCATATGAATAATATTCTGTCTGACATCAAATCATTAATTGGGTTACTTTCTTTGTACAATGTGTTTATTACATAATTTTGGTTGCATAGTGTCACTTGGCCATTACCAGCATTTGGTCATACTTATATTACATAAATATAGCTTTTATATTCTGTTATACGATTAGCTATCGTGTACAAAACATTCCTTATATGCTCTATTTACTTCCTAGCTCATTACATTTTGGTCTAACATTGTTTTGATTCATTTTTTATCAAGTTTTATTGGAAACTGAATGCCCAGATTAGGTTATGTCATAGGTTCAGTAAACATTAGTGTGTTGTTTATGGCTGTGTATTTCTATCTTAGTCTATTCGACTGGTTTTCGTTTCATGTTTGTACATTGGTTATTGGTTATCAATAGTTCACATTTAGTTTACTCCTGTATTATCTTATTTGTTGTTAATTAGTGAGTTTGTATGTACATCATTCCCACTGTACAATTGGTCATTCACTATTTTGGTTGCATATTCCTCTGTTTATTCTATAACTACACATCATTTAGCTATCATAAACTCATCTTGTCCTCATTCAGGTTGCTTGTGACTCTTTATTTACAATATTTAATCCTTATTTACAATAATTTGTTTCACATAAACAATAAATGTGTTCATTAAATGAGTTGTTGTCAGTGTTGACTTTACTATACAGCTTAGGGATTTATATCACATAATTATTTAACACTTCTTCCTTCTTCTTAATACAATTATTCTTTCAATGTTTATGTTAGTTTGTTATACTTCAATTTTCTTCCCTTATTCTTGTGTTTGGTCTGGTTATCTTCCTTCTTCTTTCTTCTTTCTTCACTGATCTCCTCCTCACTATTGTTCATTTTATACATGATGAGGTTTTCACTTGTCTTCTTCACACTGTTTCTTCCTTCTTCTTTCTTGAAGTTGTCCTTGTTGTATCCTTCTCCCTGACTCTTCTTTCTCTTTTTGTTGTCTTGTGTCCTTCTCACTGATTTTTCTTTTTTCTTTTGTTGTGTTGTGTCCTTCTTACTGATCCATTGGGTATAGTATGTCGGTCGTCTCGTCTTTATTCTTCTTTTCTTCTTTCTTGGTGCATTTACTAGTGAATTCCTTTCAATGATGCTTCACTTATTCAAACTTATGGTACTTTTCTTTAGTATACTTTGTGGTATTCTAGATCTTTTAATGTATCTTTTCTAGTGGTGGCCTTTAAATTAATTTTCAGTACTTAGGTGGATGTGGTGACATATGTACTGTTACAATATTTGTTTATTGAGTGTTTCCAATGTTAAGCATTTTGAAAATTTTGTCGTGTCTTGTGTTGATTTGAATTTTTGTTCAGGTACTAGTTTGTCTTATATTTTATGTTTGTATATTTGTAAATTTTCCCATATATTCATTATTGTGCCTTTGTGTGGTATATATTTTATTAGTGTAATGTTGGTTTTGTCTGGGATTCGTGTTCTGTATTTAATGTATGTGTGGCCAAATTGGATTTAAATATTTCTGTTTTTTTTTTGTATGCGTTTAAGTGTCCAAAATAACGTTTTTACTTCCATGTTCCGTAAGGAAATGTATTGTGATCGCGAAAAAATCGTGTTCGAAATAAGGGCTGATTCTGATTGTACTACCCTCAAAACATGAAGAAAAGTCATTTTCCGAAATGTGTGTGTGTGTGTGTGTGTGTGTGTGTGTGTGTGTGTGTGTGTGTGTGGACGTTTTTCTATTGCGAACGATAACTACCGGAATTTCAAACAGAATCAAATAATTTTGTTTGCATTGCCCGAATTGTAGAGGACTCAAAGCCTACTGATTTTGGTGAAGATCGGTTAAGGGGGAAGAGTAATTTACCTGCAACGTTTTACTTTTTAACACGAGTAAAGTAATTAATTTTGCTAAATAAAGTATACTGAAAAAAAGGTTATAATAATCCACTGTAGAAAGATAGACGAAATATGTATAAATGAAAAAGGTAGTCGAAGGGAGAGGGGGTAATTTTTTGTATTGATGTTATAAATTTATTCGACCGAAAACTTAAAAATTTCAATACAATATTAACAACTGATATCGTTCCATGCTATATGTAACCACGTATACGTAGAGAAAATAATTTTTAGTTTTCATAAATTCACAGATAACAAACGCTGGACGGTACTCGTTTTCTTTCGCGTAATAAAATATAATTTAATAAAATGAATTCCTTATTTTTTAAAATTTTAACAACTAGGTACAATTCGTATTTTGATTATCTTTCTCAGAGTTTTTACCAAAAGCATGCTGATATATTTGGTTTCGTTCTGAGTGTACATATTAAAAATAATTTTATAATTAGTTAGAACGCGGAAGTCATGTATGATTCTCCATACCGATTTTTTCAAGTGTTTTATTTAATTAAACTTATGTGAATTTATTTTTACCGCCACAGGTTTTTTATTTTTTCTTTATCCCCTGAGGGGCTTTAGCCCGCAGACCGCCTCACTCCGCGTTCTTTAAGCTCAAGTGAAACAGAAGTGTGGCGGACATGTTGTACATTGCCTCCCTATTTTGTATACTTTTGTACGGGCGGACAACAACTTTACGATACTTAGTATCCTCCAAGGCGGAAGTTACACAGACAGAGTATGTACAAACATACACAGTTGTGGTTTCGTATGGGATGACCAGTTGAATGTTAAACCCAATACGCTATACTATACCGCCTTGAACCTGCGTTATCAGATAGAGGCGAACAACCACTCAGTGCTCGACCAAACGTGAATATGTGCGCACCTGCTGACGCATACGGTGTAGCTGCAACTGGTATTTTAACCAGTGACGACCTCGTATGAGGGTCTTTTTAATATTTGTTGATAAAGCATATGCTTTGAAACGCGTCATTAATTGTAAACAAAAAGTCACAAGGTTGACTGCAAAGGTTAGTTTATCTATTCATAGAAGTGATTTGGATACCATAGAAAACGTGCGTGCATCGTAATACCTATACGGATCTATGGAATTGGCAAGAAGTGGCAAGAGAGTACTCGCTGACAATTTCAGTAAGAAATACCGAAACCATGGCGTTTAAAGGTAAATATCTAAGTGAACCGTTTTAAATATCTCTGGTGTGCAGTAAGCTATGAATCTAAATACTACATAAGAGAGAAGTTAAATAAATTTAGGAATATTTGTGTTACGATTCATAGAAATCTTCGAAATAAAACAAGACACAGCACAAGGATTAAATTTTATAAGACAATTGCAATACCCACATTGGTTTATGCGAGCGCGCGTGGGTCATGACAAAAAAGGAAAGCGGCAAGATTCAGTGTGCTGAAATGCAGTTTCTTCGAAATAATTTAAATTATACATTGCGAGGTAGAATAAGGAATGAAGATACCAGACCAGAACTCGAAGTAAAGGACATAAATGAAATTATTTCAATTTACAGAAGACAACTGTGGGATCATCTGCAAAGGGTGACAGAGGATCGATTGCCGAAAGCGGCACTGAACTATAAAGCCATTGGTAGAAGAGATGTGGTTCGTCCGAGGAGGAGATGGGTGCCGGAACAGGTTTATGTAACCTAAACCTTGAAGAGGAGAAGAAGAAGAAGAATCTACGGAATTGAACAGTGGGGCTGCGTCAGCAAAATCAGCACAGTTATTATGCGAAGATGTCAACCCAAAATATTAAGGAAGACACCGACAGGAAGACGGTTTGTCGCAAATAAGACGCTCCACAATCACTTTGGAGTACGTTATGCACATCATTCGCTATCAAGGCAGAAGACATTACGCTAAACTCAAAACCTAGAAGATAGTCCGCTGACAGGACCGCGACTCGACAGACAAGATGATTGGTGAGTCAGAAGAAGAGAGCCAGCTGATCTGATGTAATGGATCAATGACCAGTCACTTCATGTATATGGGATTTTATCAGATTAAATCATTACAGACTTACCAATCCTGACGGCTAATTCAATAAAGAGAAAAAAATTCTTACCTTTTCATCATTCGGTACTTTTGATCATGCTACAATAGACATTTTGTCATACTAATCTCTGTATTATACTGACGATTCTCCGTGAATTCCATGTCTATGCATGCTAATGCCTCTTGTAATAATCTCGTGCGTTTGCTAGGAATCCAGTATTCTCCGCAAAAATGGCCATGCCTTTCCGTTCCCCGGTTGACAACTTTCTTGTACTCGTTTCCTTGCATTCATTTGTTACTTGTTCAATACATACGTTAAATAGGGATTAGTATTAGTCTGCATCCACGTCTCACTCTATTTTAGGATTTTAGTTTCCGTTTCTTCGTAGTTAATCTGCGCTAGGATTAAAGGACGTCCCCCTTTAATGGCATAGACGTACGCCACTAGCTCTTTAACCGGATGAGTGTGACAGGGACGTCCGCCTTTAATGGCATCGACGTACGCCACTAGCTCTTTAACCGGATGAGTGTGACAGGGACGTCCCCCTTTAATGGCATAGACGTACGCCACTAGCTCTTTAACCGGATGAGTGTGACAGGGACGTCCCCCCATTAATGGCATCGACGTACGCCACTAGCTCTTTAACCGGATGAGTGTGACAGGGACGTCCGCCTTTAATGGCATCGACGTACGCCACTAGCTCTTTAACCGGATGAGTGTGCCAGGGACGTCCCCCTTTAATGGTATAGGCGTACGCCACTAGCTCTTTAAACGGATGAGTGTGACAGGGACGTCCGCCTTTAATGGCATCGACGTACGCCATTAGCTCTTTAACCGGATGAGTCTACAAGGACGTCCGCCTTTAATGGCATCGACGTACGCCACTAGCGCTTTAACCGGATGAGTGTGACAGGGACGTCCAGCTTTAATGGCATCGACGTACGCCATTAGCTCTTTAACCGGATGAGGGCGAAGGGACATCCGCCTTTTATGGCATCGACGTACGCCACTAGCTCTTTAACCGGATGAGTGTGACAGGGGCGTTCGCCTTTAATGGCATCGACGTACGCCACTAGCTCTTTAACCGGATGAGGGCGAAGGGACGTCCGCCTTTAATGGCATCGACGTACGCCACTAGCGCTTTAACCGGATGAGTGTGACAGGGACGTCCGCCTTTAATGACATCGACGTACGCCACTAGCTCTTTAACCGAATAAGTGTGACAGGGACGTCCCCCTTTAATGGCATCGACGTACGCCACTAGCTCTTTAACCGAATGAGTGTGACAGGGACGTCCCCCTTTAATGGCATAGACGTACGCCACTAGCTCATTAACCGGATGAGTGTGCCAGGGACGTCCCCCTTTAATGGCATAGACGTACGCCACTAGCGCTTTAACCGGATGAGTGTGACAGGGACGTCCACCTTTAATTGCATCGACGTACGCCACTAGCTCTTTAACCGGATGAGGGCGAAGGGACGTCCGACTTTAATGGCATCGACGTACGCCACTAGCGCTTTAACCGGATGAGTGTGACAGGGACGTCCGCCTTTAATGACATCGACGTACGCCACTAGCTCTTTAACCGGATGAGTCTACAGGGACATCCGCCTTTAATGGCATAGACGTACGCCACTAGCTCTTTAACCGGATGAGTGTGACAGGAACGTCCGCCTTTAATGGCATCGACTTACGCCACTAGCTCTGTAACCGGATGAGGGCGAAGGGACCTCCTCATATGGCGCTACAGCCCAAGTCGGGCCCTGGCCTCCACCAATCTCCGCCTCCAGTCTACTCTATCCATTGCAGCCCCTCTCAAGTTTCTTATCCCCATATCCCTCGCGTCCTCTGCAACCCCATCCTCCCACCTCTTCCTCGGTCTGCCTCTAGGTCTCGTTCCCTCCCATGTACCCATCAGAGCCCTTTTGGGGTGCCTGCCATCCTCCATTCTCATAACATGTCCGGCCCAACGCAATCTTTGCATTCTTATAAATTTTGAGACTGGCATCTCTTTATATATTTGATACAGTTCATTGTTGTATCTCAGTCTCCGTGAGCCTTTTTCTTGTATTGGGAATATAATGCGTCTGAGGATTTTCCTTTCAAAGGTGTCTACTATGTCGGCTGTTTTCTGTGTGATTGTAGGGTGAAGGGGCGTCCATCTTTATTGGCACCAACGTAAGTCACTAGCTCTTTAACCGGTTGATTGTGATAGAAACGTCCACCTTTAATTTCATCGACGTACTGAGCTCAAGATCTTCTTACTGACGTCGTTTCTCCTCAACGACTGTGGTGCACCAGCTTGAGTGGCGTAACGAAAAGGCAACGAAGCTTTTTCTTCCTGTACTAAACGATTTCCATTTTTGTTAATCACGTAGTACATGTATGTTAATTATTTTTCAACAAATTATTACTTGATGAATACTTGTTCACATATATGCAAGGTACCAATTAACATATGTTTATGTAATGTTTCAGTGTTCGTCAGATGCCGACTGCTGCTGTGGGTGCAGATGTTCCTCGGTGAACTCACAGGTGTGTCAACGGAAAGTAACGTAAACCAAAGCTATCATACAGCAGCAGTTATTTGCAAACAACTTTTATGCACCTCACAGTTGCAACGCGAGACTGATGTTCAACTGTGCTACTAAAAAAACATGTTTTTACTGTAAAACGTTGTAGTCATTTTCATACTCCCATGTTTTAATTAATTTTTCGTATATTTATGTTATCGCATATTTAAAATGCAGTTTAACCAAAGTAATTAGCCATTAAAATTACGACCGAGCCAACGCTACAATCATTACTCGGCAGGAATAGCATTTCCGCAATAGCAGTTTCATGTCTTCTGCCATCGTATGACTGCTGTTCCTAACGATCCTCACTCTCTCTGCTAACAGAATTGTAAGTAATATACAATTTTTATTGTTTAAAAAGTCTAACGTTTATGTGCAATGAGTTTGCAATTACGATTGTGGTCTTTGAACGGCTTGCATTATTAAAGGAACTGACTACTGAAAAAATATTCTAACAGCGTAATTAAACTTATGAAAATAGCAAAGAAATGCACACATGCCTACATGAATCCGTTTCTAAACAGTATCAGATTTACAGGCTAATTATAATACATATAAGATAGATAAGTCAATATGACCTTCAATTAGCTGAAAAACGTGACAGTATTGTAGAGGCCACAGATCACTAACTAAAAAATCCAGTTAAAAAAATCCAGTTGGCACATTAAAAATATACGGTATACGAACTAATGAGAAAATTAAACTGAATAAAAATAAAACACATTTTTCACATATTCTTATGTAACTAACTTCTACACAAAGATACGTATAGATTAGTATAATACACTAAACGATTTTAAACTAAAAACTAAAATAAACATGCCAACATAGAGTCTAACAAAATTTTAACGGCCTCCAAACTAATCCTTATTCTGAATCCAGAATATTTATCAACAACACGGTGGTTAGGCTATTAGATAGATCATCGTTAACTATTTCCACAATATATAAAAACTAAAACTAATAAGATGCTAGACTATGGAAACTAAACTAGACTATGGAGTGAGATATTCTGTGCAGGTAATGAGTAGCATGATCGCAAAAGATGCGAGGTAATTAAAAACAAATCTGAAATTCTTTGTTGAAGAAGAAGTGGAAAGCAAAAGTATGAGATGTGAATCAATCAAATTAAACAAAATAATTGCAGTAGGAGAACATATTTAAAGCACTCTATTAAACTATGCAAAGAACAATTAGAACAATTCAATCAATTTAAATTTTTAGAGTCTGTGACTTCTCTTTGCAAAAAGTTAGTTGAAAAGGTCTAATTTATTAAACAGAATTAAAAATTACTATTTCTTTTATGAAATTGCTAAACTGCTACAATTTTTTTTCCCCGTGAAGAGCGGCAGCGGCAAGAACCATTAGGAGGGGCGATTGACAAAAGGGGAGGGGCCTAAAGTATAAAAGCCTACAACGTACAGGCGACAGACGTTGTTCAAGACCTGATGATGTCAGAGATGACGAAAAGCTTTGTCTGAACAAAAATTGTAGCAGTTTAGCAATTTCATAAAAGAAATAGTAAGGATGGCTGCTAACTCAAATAATATGAAGAATTAAAAATGTCAGGGTTTTTTAGGAATTTAAAAACTAATAATACTTTATAGTAATATTATACAAAATTAGCAGAAAACTGAGTACCATCCGCAACAAAAATGAAAATATAAAGTGGCTGTTCCCAGAACCATGGATTGGAATTATGGATTCCTGAAAGTGGCGTGGATTGAAACCATGGAAACAAGAAAAAAGCAAAAAATGAAAATAGGCAGCATAGAAATGTGGTTAAAAGAGAACTTAAAAGGAAAGGCAATACGTATTTAACAAGGGTAATAAAAGTACAGGTGAGATAGTTCAACTCGGTCACTTAAACCATGTGAATGAAAGTTGATCAAAAAGAATATGAAGCAAGACCAAGAAAAAAAAATGTAAAGGAGAGCCAACAAAGACTGGGACTGAGGAAGTGTGAAAATCAGTAGAGACAGGTATAAAATGGAAATACTTGAAATAGCGCGCATAGCAGAAGGAAAGCGTTGAAAAGCTTACAGTACCCTCAAGAGAAGAGCTGTACTGATCTTCAGCTGCCTTACATCTGAACAACATATATCCAAACATTAATTTTACATAATAAATATAAAAATAACAGTTATTTATTTTCGATTTTCTCCAGATACCATAACCAACTACAATATGCAATATACAGGAAACCAACCAGGACTATACTGATTATACCTAACGATTCAAAACATAACACAAAATGCTATTCCATGCACTATTTGATAAAGTGTGAAAACATATCCCTAAATTCAAATAAAATAAAAGACAGGCATGTTTGTTTATCAAATAACGGAATAAAATGTATATACACTACTCAAAAGGGCGTTATCCGGGTTATTAGGCTGAGTTAAAACCAGATGTTTCGGCCTCACCATCGGAGGCCATCTTCAAAGAAAAATTATTGTGGCAGTTGTTCGCCAAATAACCTCACTGAGTTTGACGGAGTTTGAATAGTGTTGGCGGCGGCCGTGGAATCCGTAGACCAAAATGGATATACTAAAAAACATTTTAAAAGAAAACAGAAAATACTGTAAAACATAAAATGAAACGAACATGTTTAACTCCAACTCATGTACAGATTATGGCTCAGATAATATTAACATGAAGAAATAAGCTCATTCACATTCATAAACAACGATCATCATTATCATCACCAT
This sequence comes from Magicicada septendecula, assembly GCA_034769895.1. Lineage (NCBI taxonomy): Eukaryota > Metazoa > Arthropoda > Insecta > Hemiptera > Cicadidae > Magicicada > Magicicada septendecula. The sequence continues at coordinate 425,670,999 of CM068373.1, read as the reverse complement.
TCCAAGGACTAGGCTTTACACCTGTTCCGGAACGCATCTCCTCCTTGGTCTACCAACATCTCTCTTCCCAGTAGGGTGATAAGCCACAGGTAGACGAATATCAGGCATGCGATTCAAGTCTTCACACCACCTCCTTCTGTGGTCTTCGATCAATGATATCATCCACCTTCTGTGGTTCTCGTGCAATGATACAACGTTTAGATCGCGTCTAATATCCTCGTTCTTCCTCCGATCCAAGAGAGAACAACTTTGCGTCCCTCTTAAAAATTTCATTTCGGCTGCCTGAATCCTCTGTACGTCCCTTTTACAAAGAGTCCATCTCTCACATGATCCAAAATCTGATTATTCACGACTATTTTAGTTCTTTTGGGACGCCTGTCCTGAAATGCCATCGTTTTAGATTTTGTACCAGAGATCTGTAGCCCATAGTCTTGTATGATCCTGTTGAACGTAAATATCACCCGCTGTAACTGGTCTTCTGTTTTCTGTATCATTACCTCGTCATCTGCATAGAGCATGAAAATTTCGCTGAAGTGGTGATATTCCCGAGTCAACTTTGGCTGTCTATCATAAACAATGGTACACATAAAATTATAAACTTATAAGAAAACTTACACATTTAAAAAATAGCATTCAAGACTAATAATAACAACAACAAATAATAAATAATTCATACAATAACAATGACACTGTGAACAATAGCATTTACTAATTTAACTGCAAAAAATTATTCCACTGGCCAGACAGAAAAACAAGCAGCGGTAAACTGAACATTCAACTACATACAAAAACCAAACATAAATCTAAGTTAGCAACATATATAAAACAGGTTAGAGTTTATAAATATTAATAACACGACATTAATGCACTGTAACACTACAGCTGACAATATAACATGACACTCCAACAGATGTAACAAAGGCATTATAATGAACACTAGTAAAAATGTACACAATAGAAGCATTAAATAAAAATGGAACTGTACCTTTATCCGTTCCTGCAGTACATTTTTTGGTGTTTTTTTAATATGCGATTCTATTGATATATCACGATGTGGAAAAGAAGAAGCGTACTAATTGTAAATTATCCTATTTCTTAATGCAAAGCGAAAATACGTGTCGTTTTTATTTGTGAGATTAGGTGACAGTGGCTTTTGGTTTTTACTTTACTGCTGGAATAAATAAAAGCCATGGTTGAGGAAAACATAACGTTTAATGTGTATATAGGCCTACAATGCTTGTAACACGGTAATACTTAACATAAAGAACCTAACGATTTTGAGTTGACAAATTAACAAAATTACAACAGCAAATCTAAACTGAAAAATACAAATATTTATGGTTAATGAAAAACACAAAAAACAATGTATTAAGAAATGACAACATACGCTCTACATATTTTACATAATGGACGTTTCTTTTTTTGGTTAGCCGCAAAACTTGTTGGAAAACGAATATTACCGGAAAAACGAATTCTGCCACAAAAAAGTGACACCCCCCCACCTTACTTTCGAGTTCGGTGGTTTTTCAGTGATCTATTCACAGAACGGGTATTAATGAAAAACGAGTACTACTGGGAAAACGAGTTCTAGGAGAAACCGTGTCCTGCCACAAAAAGGAGACATGTATAGTAATAGGCAACTCGCCTTACTATCGAGTTGGGTTTTTTCATAGTTTCAGCCAAAAAGCCGAGTTTTACATTACACACGTATCGCTTACACGTATTACACGTATGTGTAATTTCAGTTCTCATGTTAACCTAACAACATCAACTTTTGGCGTCACATGTATGCAAGTGCAATATACTACTGCTACAATCATTTTTCATTAAAAAAAAGAATAAGAACACCAACTGCAATCGCCACCCAACTATTTTGCAAAATACGAAATTAAAAGTTGTATAATCCTTTCACTTAAATAACATTGTGTGCGATATTCACTAAAGATCGAAGTCAAACAATCGCATAATCACAAACAGAATTATCACAAACAGAAATTTCCTATCTGACGATGAGCTGAGATGCCTGGAAGCGCTAATCGGAATAATTTTCTATAGTTGTGTACAACAGTGATAATTCTGTTTGTGTTTATAACCACTAACACAACTTTCTTAATTAAAAATCGCATAGTCGAAATATCGAAAATGACTGCAGTAAGGGTTAAAGGTACAGTACCATAAAAATTAATCTTCTTTTTCTTCCCCAACAAGGATTAGGCCTTGGTGACCTGTTCCGGCCTTATAGCATTTATTCCCATCGTTTCTTTGGCCTACTTACGCTTCTTCTTCCAGCTGGTTTGTATCTACTTGCTGCTTTTGGTAGTCTTCGATCATTCATACGCTCCAGAATAAAAATTAATAATTGTACAAATTCAAGTCATTACAAAACACGACGCTATCTTTAAAATACTAAACACTTGAAACGTTCCCAACAAACATAGTACGATTAACATTGTTACGACGGATCGTCGTTTGTACAGTGGAAACAGAATAACTAACACCAATGAAGTCTGATTACAAACTTTAATTGGACACAAACACCAGTTGTAAACCAACAAAGCACTCTTATACAATAATTCAAGTTAAATTTGCCCAACAATAAATATCACCTTATTACAGTTTTACACTAATTAACACATTAATCATTTCTCAATATATTTTAACAATCACTGCGAACTGCACTTCTAAAATCGCCCGGTGTAACTGAACTACTATCCGACCGCTGGCGCTTATACATGCCCCGCAGAGGTTCTAGAATTATCTTCTACTTTCCGCCACTGCGAGCATAATTTGGGAAGTTACATCCCCAAGAACAATCTGGAGGCTAGGTCAAAGTCGGACTAGTCGATAAACGCGTAAAATCCAACCTTGAATTATCAAGAGCGTTAGTAATTGTCTTTCATCTCAACGGACGTAGCATATCAACCAAGGGAAATATTCGGCCAACACACAGATATTTCACTAGACAGAAGCAACGTGGCTGACAATCGATGGGAATACTTCACTTGCTCTCGAAACATATCTCAACAAAGCCTTTGTACAATGTACAGAATGTCCCCAAAGGGTGGTGCCAGACTTTAGGAAATTATTCTAATCATTAAACTAAAGGAAAAATGCTCAATAAACATATGCCGAAAATTCCTCTTTTTCCGTTTGTATATCTGAACGTGTGTGTTTTAAATTAATTTCAGACGAACTGAAATCAATATGAGTGTACAGCTTTGGGGTTGTAGTAAGAAATATGATACGAAAATAATTCAGACTTTTCAAAATAAGGCTCTTTGTTGATACACCATGGTAAGAAATGATGACATCCATCGAGACCTGAAAATACCTACGGTTGCTGACGAGATTAAAAGGGTTGCGGAAAATTTGAAAGAAGACTTCATGAACACGTAAACATTGAAGTGCTACACTGCTTGATATAGTTGGACTCGTTCGGAGATTGCAGAGACAGAAACCATTTGAACTAGTGAACTAAATATGAATAGTAATTCTCATCACATGAACAAAGTGTAACTGTACTGAGGAATGCTCCAGTGGGAGCTTATCCTACACACTGTTAAGTTATGTATTAGAATAAAATTACTACATAGTTTGTAACTAGTTGTAATGAAGTTAAATAAAAAAAAAATTCAGACGAAAATGAGATGTGTAACTGAAATTTGGTATACAGTTCGCTTACCGTTTCTTACAAGTACAAAAGAAACCACTCTTTGGTAACCTGTTGACAAGGAATTATACTTGTTGTCTATGCATTTGACAAGGCTCTTTAATTATGGCAATCAAATTAAATAATTCACCCCAGTCCAAAATCCACATTATTACGAGGCCATGTTACACTAATCACTATTTAACTTATCCATTCAGTAATCAAAGTATTGTACAAGCTGGTAAGCTTCTGGGTGAGATCTACAGAAAAATGAAGCTCTCTCCAGTTAAATTGCTTTTACCACAACTTTTACCAATTACTATTTACCTTTTACTGCTGCCAAGATTATTTTCTATTGTATCATCTTGTACCAAGTAATATGGACTAAGTATTTTGTGGGAACTATTAGCAAATATTTTTAATACGTTAATGATTAAAGGAGAAGAATTACCACAAGATTTTAACATCTATTTGATTAGTTCTATATATAAAAAAGGGAATAAGCAAGATTGTAATAACTACAGGGGGATTAGTGTAACTAGTTCAATAGGAAGACTCTATGGTCGAATCCTAAAAAACTGAATTGAAGGAGAAATTGGTAATGTGGAAGAACAGAGTGGATTTAGAGCGAGATCCCCCTGTATCGACAACACATTTTCGTTGCGAAAAATAATTGAGAAACGAACGGAAAGGAATTTAGAAAGGCATTTGGTATTTATAGACCTCGAAAAGGCTTATGACAATGTCCCACTAGTCAAATTATTTGAAACTTTAGAAAATAGTGGAATTAACCCCACATACGTAGGAAATGTATATAACATCTACAAAAACGTTCTAGCTAGAGTGAAAATAGGACGAGAAGCGTCCGAGTCGTTTAATATTAGTAAGGGACTGAAACAAGGATGTTGTTTGTCTCCCACTTTATTTAAACTATATATACAAGGAGCACTGGAAAGTATATATATGGAAAAACAAGTGCAGCAGAATGGGAATAGAATTAGAAGAGAAGTGTTTATACACTATTTTATTCGCAGATGATCAAATGGTGATAGCCAACGATGAAGAAGATATCACTTATATGATGAGAAAACTAGTAGAAGAATACGATCGATGGGGATTAAACATAAACTTCAAAAAAACAGAGTACTTAGCCACAGGAAGTCGAACATCAGATCTTCAGTTATCAGATAATACTTCCATCAAGAAATGTGAAAAGTATAAATATTTAGGAAGTATAATTAGCGATGATGGAATATGTGATGAAGATATAAGACATCGATTAGTTTTAGGAAAAAGCACCATACGCCAATTAAACTCACTTTTATGGTCCACCAAAATCGGGCTACCGACAAAGATCAATATTTATAAAGGCACTGTTGAACCAATTACCACCTATGGGTCAGAATGTTGGACAATCAACGAAAAGAACCGCAGGAAGATTGAAGCTGTAGAAATGAACTATCTTAGACAAGCTTCCAGAGTTTCTCGTCTGGAACGTGCAAGGAATGACGTAATAAGGGAAAGAACAAATAGAAAAGAAACTGTAATAGAAGATATAAAACGTAAACAGCTTTCCTGGTATGGACACCTAATGAATATGAGTGAAGAAAGAATACTTGTGAGTGTGTTCAAATACAGACCTAGCAACAGAAGAAAAAGAGGCAGACTAGATTAAAATGGATAGAAGGGATCGAAAGGAGTATGGAAGAAAAAAATCTGAAGAATGAAGACACACAGAATAAGTTGATATGGAAACTGAGATGCGGGATGCGGCAGTAGCTGTGGGATCCCCCCGCCAATATATATATATATATATATATATATATAAAATCTTGTAATAAGTGGTTGTGATATTGGATATGAGTGCAGTTAGGTTTTCTTGTGGTCTCTGACATTTTTTATAGAAGCTTCCTTTATACTTTGTATTGCCTGGGTCGTTACGAGTAACTCCATTTGTTACATATCTTTGGGGAATCGACTATTACTTTTAATATTTTCAACTGACTGCTCTATATGACTGTACTGTTCAACTTGCTATCTCAGACTCGTGCTCGATACCATAGGCCGATATGGTTGTAATTATAATTTTTTTTAGTAATCATTTTCTATATGTAACTCAACGTTTCTTGCAGTAATAATATAATATATTCAATGTAGTTCCTTCTGCAACTAGTGTATTGCGTTTTATATTATTAAAACTTGCAGAAGAAACGACATTGAATATATTTTTATTATCAATAATAAATAAAACTTTTCTTCCAAGAATATATTTTTTTAATGAACAATTTTCTATACAGGTAACTCGACGTTTCTTGCAGTAATTATATAATTTGTGATGTTATTCAATTTGTTTCTTCTGCAAGTAGTATAATTTCGTATATTTTTTTAACACCTAAAATATATTCTTTTTAAGGTGTTAAAAAGAATATACGAAATTATACTACTTGCAGAAGAAACAAATTGAATAACATCACAAATTAATGAACAATTGTATATACTTTTTCTTACAATTTTTTTTTTTTTAATGAACAACTGATTTTCAAAATTTATTAATTTGTAATTTTTGATGATGATAGTTTATAACTATCAAACAGTGTAATATTTAAAAAATACAAAAAATATATTCTTGTAAAAAAGTTTTATTTATTATTAATAATAAAAAATATATACAAGAATAATGGGGGCAAATATAAATGTAATTATAATTTAATAAGGTTATTTTTAATAACTTATAGAATTACAGGTTTTTTTTAATGGTGATAGACAAGACTTCCTTCCCCTTAGCCATCTAACATCTAACACCTCAGATACTTTTGGTTATGACGGGTTACACACAGTTTAGTTTAATTATGTAACACAAAATCTAAATTAGATCTAAATCTAAATATTTTACGTTCTAACGTGACAAATTGCTACATCATTGAAGTGGGTATACTGAAACAGTGGTGTACCTAGGCGACTCGAGGCCCCCTCTCATAAGACGGGTGTTTATAATCCAATTTATCTTTTAAGTAATACATAGCAAAAACACTTTACTGTTACATATTTATTGTCTAATTACTGTCTTGATACATCTAGTTAGAAACTTTATAAGGAGCTGTAGTAATGTTTGAAATAAAAATCCACTTTCATATTGTAAATACAAAGTTAAAAAAAAATAAAAGTAGTATTATTTGTAGACACAATATGCGATGCACTTTTTGTGAATTCGTTTGTTCGAGTAAATAACCCGATTTCCGCACTCCGAAGTATCCACTCTTTGGTAAACATTCTGTTGAGAGATTTTAAATAAATTGTTGATGCCCTGAAATATTGCAATGGTGTAACCTCTTTTAGCGTAGGCCTATATGTTATCACCCGTTATTCCACTCTGCCGTTTACATTTTTGTACCGAGGCACGGCCTTCTTGAGTCGCTGCCGCTGCCGTTGCCGTCCGTGCTGTTTGGGGTTCAATTTGCGACTTCCGGCTGCGTGGTGAGGGATTGACGCCACGTGCAACTGACGCTTCCTTTTTAGTATGAATATATTTCTAATATAAACTTACCTTTATAAGTTTTTTTTTTAATACGTGTAAACACTTTATGAGGTAAGATTGTAAGGTATATTTCAAAATAAAATAAAAAATCTTTGGAATCGATCTATTAAATCCTGGACCTCACCTAGTGTTGCGTTTCATAACGTCACAATAGAACATTTGCAAATAAATTAAAAAAATTACCAAAAAACTAAATTTTTCAAATCTGGAAGGCCCCTACTAAGTGGCCTCCCACGGCCCCCTTTAGTCCGCTACTGAACTGAAATGCATTTCTCCCGTGATTAATGTTACAAATCTGGACTTGCAATTTCTTAATTATAATATCCGTCAGTTAAGTAGTTTTAAAATATTATCGCCAACATTTTGATGTGTTCATATGGCAAGCAATGGAACGTGTAGGTTATAATTGTACCGTTACATCTGTGTAGACAATAACATCACGTAAGGATTCATGGTAACAAAAGGACTGAAACAAGGATGCTGACACTCTTACAAACGTTATTTAAAATATATTTTGAATGTGCATTAGTCAAATGAAAGAAGTAAATGTTGAAGTCTGGGTTTACCTCTGAATGAGGATAACTTTCTATACATCTTTAGAAACATGGATAACGTATGTGTTTTGTTGATGATCAAATACTCACATCACAGGATTTCGAAGATATCAAATATGTGACGTGCAAGCTTATAGAAGAATATGCAGAATGGGGAGTTAGAGGTGAATATGAATAAAACAAAATACATGTATATTGGGAGTCACTAACAGGCAGCATAACAACAGTAGCGTGTCTAGAATTTGGTCTTCGGGGGGGAGGGGGGTCCGGTCGAGTCGGCGTCATACAAAAGAAACAACAAGTTCAGACTAACGCAAATGCTGTTTTAAATCTAAATTAAAAAAAAAAAGTTACTACTTATTAGCGTACACAGCTGCGAAATTAATAAAACAGCTTAGAAATTAAGAAATAACAAAATTTCTCGTCAAATTTCGACCCTCTGGGGTGAGGAGTCCGGTCGCGTTCGACTCCCCCGTAAACACGCCCCTGCATATCAAACGCTACACAGACTATAAGTATTTAGGATTACAAGTCGGGCTAAACGGGACGTTGGACAAAGCAATTCGAAGGACAAAATATGCTGCAAAGGAAATCTGTTGCAATGTTAAACAGTATCTTGAGCAACGCACTAGCCAAGAGAGTAAGATGCGGGTATTCTATACTATTGTCAAGATTATAGTCATCTACATCTCGGAAGTATGGCCAATTGAAAATAGAGTGGAAAAATGTTGAAGGTAACGGAAATGGGCTTTTGGAGGAGGGTGGCAAGCAAATAAAGAATGAAAAGAATAACGAATGATAGAATAAGAAAAATTATGGAGATGACACGTACAAAAGTAGATGTTATTAAAGATAAACAATTAATATAGTTCCGACATGTTCTCAGAATGCCAGAAGAAAGACTACCAAAACAGATTTTGCAATGGAAACCGGGAGGAAGAAGGAGCTGGTCAGAGTGGCGTAGATGAAGAGACGACCGAGACGGCGCGAATTGGAAGAGGAAATGTGAACGATAGAGACTGGGTATCGGAAGATGTGGAAGCCGATATAAAGAAGATTTCTGTAAGAACTTATAAACATTATTCCAGCGCGGAACCCAAGTGTTTTAGATAAACATTTAAAAAATTATTAAATTGTTTATAAACCGGGCTGTTAGAGCGCGGTCGGTTGCTGTTTACTAGCAACATCGTCGCCTACGTTTCAATCCTGCCCTCGGGGGGGATCTTCTTCAGGTCGCATAGCGACAGAGTGTTACACGGACAAGTATGGCGGATCTTGGCCGGACGATGCCCGACAACCTTTTCTCCGGGTAAGAACAGCCAAAGTTCCGGAAAAGGTTGTCGGGCATCGTCCGGCATACTTGTCTGTGTAACACTCTGTCGCTATGCGGCCTGAAGAAGATACTCCAGGGTGGGACTGAAACGTAGCCGACGATGTCGCCAGTGAATAGCAACCGACCGCGCTCTAACAGCCCGGTTTATAAACAATTTAATAATATTTTAAACGTTTATCTAAAATACTTGTGTTCCGCATTGGGACAGTGTTTACAGGTTCTTAGTAACTCTAGGAAACATCATGGGCAACAAAATCCAAAAACTCAGCCCTATCTGTATTTCAGTTTCATACGTGTCGCTATTAGATTGAGTACAAAATTATTCTCTTACCGTTAGTATTGAATCGGTTCTCGTTCAACAGCCAAGAGAACTCCAACAGTTTCCAAGAGAACTAGTCGTAAACATAAACAGTTGAGTAGTCTCTGCTAACGATACTGAAAAACAAGCTTTATTTTTCCAACACGAAAGATTATTTGTTTAAAAACTTTTCTTTAAAAATAGAACAAAATTAGGTGTTTCAGGAAACGACAGTTTTAAGAACGGCACAAAAGTTTTAACAAAGAAATAACACAAAATTGTCTTCCATCCTAATGATGTGTCCTGCCCGTTGCAACCTATGCAGTCGGATGGTGGTGGCCAGATCATTGTCTTTCACTGTTCCTGTTTTCATCAATGATCTAACGTTCCCAGTTCCTATTGCATAGTCCAGTTTCTTGTGCCTTAGTCGTTGCCGTTTAACCCCAACCATATTCCGAGGCATGATTATTGGTTCCTGAACACATTGGTTTTACGGGGAGGGGTTGTTGGCCCTTCGCCCAACCCCCAACCTGGAGGGCCTGGTCATTTTTATTCAGGGTTTCCGTCCCCTAGACCAGCTGCTTTCACTTCAGCTTACAGCCTGGTGTACCCTGATTTTGTTTCAGGGTTTACTCCCTTAGCCTTTGGAGATTCCTCTTCATCGCAAGCCAGCGATTCTCACTATTTACACCAGGGAGAATGGGATGCCTCTTCCGCCTTTTGCGGCATACCTAGGAAGGTACTGTTTAGTCAGATCAAGGATAGAAGGCCCAAGACACGCTGGATTGACGCAGTGGCGAGGGACGCTGATAATTTACTTATAATAAAACGATGGACATCGATCGCCAAGGACAGGGAAAAATGGAGGAGGATGATTATGGAGTCTAAGGTTCGACTTTGAATTGTGATGCCATAGAAGAAGAACACAAAATTACAGTTCACACTTCTGCGAACGAGACAAACAAGAAAACGATACGAGATCGTAGCCGACGGGGAAATTTCACTTTGTCCCACCGCGTCACGAAGACAGAACAACAACAAAAAAGAAGAAATATTTGTTATTATAAAATACGACCGTCGGGCTAAATGATTTGTACAGGCTGACAGCTATAAAGTATTTATACGGCATATCTCTCATAATTACACCGGCTACTACCATTTGCGCCTCGGGCCAAACACAATACCTTTATTTCCATTTGGTCTTGTCTTTAAAAAGAGAAAAAAAAATTTTGATTAATAATTTTTTTAATAATATTCAACAACGTTTATTATTATTGTTATTATTATTATTACGTGGTGGTGGTGGTGGTGGTAGACCTGTATTTACTCGGGAATGATGTTTATGTAAATTATTCAATTTCGTACAAGTGGTATACATAATAGCCTGGCCGGACAAGAGCCCGGCTTCTCTCTCTCTCTCTCTCTCTCTCTCTCTCTCTCTCTCTCTCTCTCTCTATCTCTCTCTCTCCGCTGTCAAAAGTATTTAAATTTACGCCAGTTTATTAATTATTAATTCCAGTAGGCAAAGCGGGTCGGCTACTGGTTTCCAACGAGATCCGTTATCAATTTATTATAATCGCGATAGAGACGTTGAAAAACCTTATCGCGCCGCGTTCGGCTTCTCACTCTGGTACTCCCATCTTCTGCCGGCGGGCGCTCGTCACACTTTCACTTCCTGTGGTTCCAATCAATCCTCTCCCCCCCCCCCAAATAAAACACGACTTAACCGTCCGTTAAAAGCGAAGCCGGCTACCGTGCGCTCTTCGCATGCCCAGAAGCGCGGTAAATTGGTAAGAGTAACCACAACCCCGCGGAATGCGTATAATTTATGAAATCGTTTATTACAAAAATTTGTCTTCTCTCCACCTTTTTTTTTAATAAATTACAAATTTACACATAATTTTATGGTGTTTGCTGCTGTCCGTAAAAACGGATTATTTATTGAATATTATTCACGTTTTTTATTCATGTTTTAATCGAGCAAAGTGGAAGACCGGGAGGATTTTCTTTTTTAAAAACGTACATGTTACTTTTTGTACGAGAAACGTGCATAAAATATACAGTAGCTCCTGTATAAATCATGTCCGCCTTACGAGATCAAGAAGAAACGAATAGAGAGTCTCTTCGGAAAACAAAGTTAACTTTAAAGTATTTTACTGCATTACTTCTTGCATACATTGTTTTATTGATCTTCTTCTTCTTCTTCTTCTTCTTCTTCTTCTTCTTCTTCTTCTTCTTCTTCTTCTTAATATTCTTCTCTTCGAGGATTAGGTTATATAAACCTGCTCCGGCACCCATCTCATCCTCGGACGATCCACTTCTCTTCTACAAATGGCTTTATAGTTCAGTGCCGCTTTCGGCAACCGATCCTGTGTCATCCTTTGCAGACGATCCCACCATTGTCTTCTGTAAATTGAAAAAATTTCATTTATGTCCTTTACTTCGAGTTCTGCTCTGATACCGTCATTCCTTATTCTATCTTGCAATGTATAATTTAAAGTACTTCGAAGAAACTGCATTTCAGCACTCTGAATCTTGCCGCTTTCCTCTTTTCTCATGACCCAAACCTCACTCACATATGTCAATGTGGGTATTGCAATTGTCTTATAAAATTTAGTCCTTGTGCTGTGTCTTGTTTTATTCCTAAAATTTCTATGAATCGTATCACAAATATTCCTAAATTTATTTATCTTCTGTTTTATATCATATTCATAGCTTACTGCACAGCCGAGATATTTAAAACGGCTTACTTGTTCTAAAGCGCTATTGTTTATAACTACCGTACCTTAGTCCTCACTGGATATTTATCTTTAAAGGCCATTTTTGTAGTCTTTTTCACTGAAATTGTCAGTTAGTATTCTCTTGCTACTTCTTGTAATTGAAAACACACCTCTTCGTAAATCATCCTCATTTTTTTGAATACGAATTATGCCATTTCCATATAGCAGGGAACTATACAAATGTAATAGTAGTAGTAGTAGTAGTCTTGTTTTATTTGTAATATTTCTATGAATCGTACTACAAATATTCCAAAATTATTATTGCTATTAATAATATAAATTAACAGGATTAATTCAGGAGAGAGGATTCTGGTTCTTCAATTCTTTGGAGTTGTAAATAAGTTACTTAACACTTATTAGTGTACATCTGCGAAGCATAGTTTGTAGCTTGTTTGCTCTCAATTCCATGCGCCGTGGTACATTCGAAATTCTGATCTTGATCGAAACACGAGAGTCTAGAAGGCCGCGGGCGTTTACTTAGAGACTTCATCGTCATCACGTTAGACCCAGAGTAATCAGCTGTCCGACGTCTCAGGTCTGCTCACAAGACTCAACAGAACTGTCCATCGACCGTGTTGCTGTAACTACAAATTCTAATATTTCGTATCGATAAATATATTAAAATAAAAGCAGAAAAGCTTGACTAATTTTTGTAATAATAACTTGTTAATTATTCCAACGCGTTTTTAAATATTAGCTCCTACATACGAGACCCTACGCTACCGCTCTGCACCGTACGGAAGGGACAATAGGGACCTTGCCCCCCCCCCCATTAGTTTACAAAAAAAAGCCAAATTCAGAAAAATTAAAATACGATAAAGTACAGTGAAAAAATTATGTGTTATAAAAAAATACGTGTAAGAGTGATTTCAGTCTAGACAGGGGCGTAGTGGTGACCCCTGCTGCCCCTTTTCTCTCACTTTCTTTCTTTTACAACAATGGGACACTTTCACAGACACGTAATGAAAAAAGGCAAGCTGCTGTGTGCCGTCTAGAATACATATTTATACGTTTACATAAATAATAAATGTATTTATATTTATTCAATATAAATACAGGAAGTATTCAAAAGCAGATAATTGTGTTCTCCATATCACTGCAGTGGAAATATGAAGCTAGAAAAAAGCGGACTGAGGTGATGGGAGAAGACTTGTGGTTCCTTTAAATTTAATTTAAGTAAACAAAAACATTTTAACCTTACATTAGGTAATATGGAAATTATTATAAAAAAGTGTCATTATTTGTTTTTACTTTTAACAGTATTGTTGCGACGGTCTCCTTGGTACAGTGGAAAACAGAATACAAGACACCAATGAAGTCATTAAAAACCGACTTTAATTATCACAATTAACAGTTTGTAATCAACAAGTTATTCAACAATATTACACTCGTACAATAATTCAAATTAAATTTGTCTACAGGCAATAATAATGTCAACTAATAGAGTCCCGCACAATAATCACTTTTCACTAATAGCCACTTGAAACGCACCGAGTAATCGTCCGAAGTAAACTGAAAGCTAAGCGACAGCTGTGGGCTATTTATACTCTGCAGGGTTTCCATAATATGCGTCCTTAACAAGCACTCGGAAATTCTAGAGGATACTTCAGCGCGGCGTTGGCAGAAACGCACACCGGCAGGGCTAGTCGAGGAGCTTGTGGAACGACACCTTCGAACGCACGAGAACGTTCCGCATTACGTAACAGTATTTATAAGCAAATGAAGAAAACGAGTTATTTTAGCAAAGAGACAGCTCCTATGTTCTCCAACGTCGGGAGCCTTATCCAACAGAGTTGTCTACTGTTCCGAGACGATAGTAATGAATGGACGTGACTAAGAGACGAAAGAAGGACAGGTAGACAAACAGACAGACAGAAGTCGCACGAGGCGTCTCAAGCCCTGGTTTGTTTACTTTTTTCGGGTCGAAGCCCGATGAACGCCAGCTTCAAACGAGCACAGCACTGTCGTTTGTTCAACACAAGGAGTTAGGGTGGGGTTCCCCAAATGCACGATTAGCGTGCAGGAGAGGGGTTCGTGAATTGCTCCAGCCTGTCTTCACGCCGGGGACGCGGCTCCATGACTCTCTTGACTCCATGTCTCCATGACGCGGCTATGGCCTGAGTGGAGCGGAGAGTGTAGAGCATTGTGCGTCGTGGAGCGTACAGCGTACATGACAAACCTGTTGTAAAACATTGGTGTGTCATATTGAATAATACTGTTTCAGTCGAGTCCATTTTCCATTCAAATCACAAACGTCTGTATAAGAAACCCGTCTACATTCACTATTGTATATGTTCTCCACCGCTGCACGCTGCGAACCCACTGAGGACACTGATCGGACGCTAGCGTGGCTGCTCATACATACTGTACTTCACTCCCCCCTAAACGCTTCAACTTAAGGATTCACCTGCAGCAGCTTAGAGGCGCGCTGGTGTGGTCAAGAGACTCGACCGTCAGTAAGAGTTGTCGGCCAGAACGATGAGCTGCCACGCCAGGCCGGATGGTTCCCGTAATTAGGCACTTGGGCATCTCGCAATTTCCTTTGCCCGAGAAGACAGCACAGCCGATGCGGCAAAGCAGATGGTGTCTGATAGATTAAAGGGAATTTTTATTTGTTAGATGCACCGGCCTGAATCTGCATCCGAGATACGGCTCCATGATCCCCTTAAGGATTCACCCGCAGGAGCTTAGTGCAGTTCTTGCGTGAGTGGTAGGCGCTACCGCCGGACGGCGTCAGCCGTAGCGGTGAACTGTCGCGCCCAGACTAATGGCTCCCGCAAAGCAGCTGACGGTTCCCGTGTCTTGGGTGACACAGATAAGCCGAGGCGACTCGAGCTGATACTATCTGTGTGACTTCGCCGTTGGCAGACGCTGGATTAACAAACTCAGCGTAGCGAGGCCGCCTGTTTAAGACGTTGCCTGATTTGAGCCAGGCAGGATTCAGGGATGAACAAGATGGTTGTGATTAGCTGCAGAGGGGGTATGTGTGACGCCTACGGGAGATCGTCAAAGTAAAGCCCGAGGGCGACTGACGCGTACTGGAGGCGGAACATTTTCCGTGCAGATTATGACGGATGCCGACAGATATACGGCGAGAAGAATTCCCAGTCTTAACGGACAAATTACCAAAGAAAAAATCCTCCTAGGGAACCTGGCTAATTTCCTGTTACCGTGAATATAAATAATTGCTAGAGTGAAATAATTAATATTAGAACAGTCTAGACAGTAACAATTTTTATTAAGACTATAAAAATTGGGACAACAGACTATATATATCCCATGATATGATTCCATTTAAAGGCCTATATATGGAGTATAGATGGATAGTTGAATATATAGTATATAGTATAGTATTGACAGAAGAAGTAATATCTTTTGTTCCAATTGAAGTAGATGCAGCATCACACCCAGCGCTGGTACAGTGTCGAGAAGGAAGAGGGATAAATAGAAGATGATAATTTCAAAGGACGTGGCATAAATGAAACTGATAATACGACTGATTGAATTCCTGGGCTGTTTAGCCGTGGTCCATTGCTAAAGTCAATAGCAGACGTTTTGGCCGTGCCACCGACGACCATCTTCAGTGCAAAATTTGAGTTTACTCTAACGTAGGGTGTTCACGTTAGCGACCACCGTACTGTGGTAATAGCTGAGCCATTAATGGTGGAGAATTGTAACGTCTGCTATGGATTTTAACAATGGACCACCGCCAAACAGCCTGGGAATTCAATTTAACAGCATTGACTCCGGCCGAGCAAGCCTACGTTGTAATCTCTGATAATACAACTTTAGAAAAATTACTACAAACACTAAGAGACTGAAAAAATTATAAATCACCACATTTGAATGGTGTGAATGCAGAAATTTTGAACTATGAAATACACGTCAATACATTCTGGCGTGTTATGCTGCATTGCCCCTATAACATTTTTTTAATATGTGTTGGAGAAAACACAGTTCCTACAGAATGGTCAAAAACAAAAATAATGTCATGATTCAAAAAAGGAAATTAGATACAAATGGATAATTACAGAGGTAGGCCTATATCCTTTTTGGATACAAAATATAAGCTCTACGCTAGAATAATGAATGGGAGACTGAAGCCATTTGCTGATGAATTAATATCGGAAGCGGTATTAACACTTAATAACATTCTGCAAGGTTATAGGCTAAGGAAAGATCTCAGCTACAGAATTACAATCTATGCCGTTTAAAAGTAAACATCAATTAAAACAAAAATAATTTTAGACAATCAAATTTTAAACCAGAGTGGTCATTTTAATTACTTGGGATATGACATCTCGTACAAAAAGGTGACACTGATTGGGAAGATAAGCTGACAAAGTTCGGAGGCATCTGTGGAATGATAAGTAGATGCTTAAAAAATAAAACTGGGGAAGATTTATTTCATATCCTCATAAACGTTTATGAAACAATAGCTATCGCAATCTTCCTGTATGCCAGCGATACATGGATTGGATCCTTGGTAAAAAGGAAGAAACGAACATTCAAGCGGTTGAAATGAAATTTTTAAGAAGCACACAGGGATATTCTCTCCAGAATAAGAACAGGAATGAAAATATTAGACAAGAACTAAAAATAGAATCTTTGTACGAGATATTAAATACTATAAGAGGCTCCAGGTGGTCTAGTGGCTAACGCGGGCGATTGATGCGCTCGTGGTCCCGGGTTTAATTTCCGGCGGAGGTTCCGTACGGCGTGCACTCAGCGTCGTGAGGCAAACTGAGTAGGCGCTGAGATAACAGCGCCGCTTCCTGGCTGTAAATACCGCAACTAGCGGCTGGTGGCGCGTAGTACTAGCCATATACCGTCACACTAACACAAAAGCCGTGCGGTACGCCTTGGTCCTTAACGGACTGTTGAGCGGAGGTTTAATTTTAATTTTAATAAGAGCCGATCATGGCTTCAGTTAGACCTCATGCAGGTGAATATTTAGGAGGGTCGAACCCCCACCCCAGAAGCTGGAAAAAGTTGACAAATTTTGTTAATCTCGTTATGTTTAGGCTGTTTTTTACTTCCATGTTTTTAAGCTGTGTACGCTAATATAGTACTTTTTTTTTTTAAATATACAAACAAGTTTATTAGACAGCATTAGGGTATACGTTTGAAATATGAAATGTATGAAAATAAATTCAGTCAATAAATATATTTTAACAATGTTTCAGTAACACCTGTTTTTATTGTGTTATGACCGTTTACTTTAATGGGACTGACTTGAGGATGTTATCACCCGTTTTTCAGTCACTTTAAAGAAAGTAATGTTGATTAGTCTTAACTTGTTTTTTCTTTTGTATGAAGCCGACCCGACCCCGGATCCCCCCAAAGCCAAATTCTAGATACGCCACTGGCAGCACTCCCAATAACCGATTACCGGTGTCAGCCTTGAAATATGTACCTAATTGGAAAAGGGTTGTTGGTAGTAGAGGTGGGTCAATGTTTCTATAACAGGTATTTTGGAACGATTATTTTTGTGGAACGGATATAACAGTGATTGAAAAGTTGAAATACCTGTTCCGATTCAACGATAACTGAAAACTGAAAAGTCGAAATACCCGTTCCGAATACTCGCGACCTCGCGGTTCCGAGTCGCGGGATCCCCCTACTCAACTAGCGAATAAACAAGTAGGCTAAACAAGTATTACCAGTATTACGAGTATTACGAGTACACGAGTACAAAGCCACTTTTTGATGTTGGTAATACTTCATGCGCATGTGCCGATTGCAATACAAGTACGAAAGGAAGCAAAACAGCGAGGTTCAGAATATGTCTATGGCAAAGAGACGATGTTGCTCTTTAATAAATGGAAAAGATTCATACCGATGTTACATTTATTCTCATGTGTTATGCAGATATATAATACAGATTATAATAACAAATTATATATTACCCTAGTCATCAACTTGGTAAATTTTTAAAAAGCGAATTATATTTTGTTATAACCTACTGAGTGGCTGATTGGCCATGTAGTACTTTTTGTTAATGTGATGTCGAAAACGATTTTAACTTCACTGCACATCTCATGTAAATTTTATTGACATTTTTGTGCTATTACGTGCACTCTAACTTGCCCCAGTTTTGCAACTGATCCGTCTAACCAAAATGGAATCAATAATTTAATATTAAATCTAAACCAGTTTGTTTACTCCTAGTGAAAATTTAAATTAGTATTGTCAAAGGGAGATAGGCCTATACATTTTCTCGTTTCTTATTTTCTTTTAATTGAAGAAGTTGAAGAAGAAGAAGAAGAAGAAGAAGAAGAAGTTGGCTGCTTAGTTGGCTTCCATTGTTATTTACGCCGGTTACACATATACAGTACGTAAATATGAAACTACAACAGGACAATGAAGTTCTTAGAAAAACCAACTGACAGAATGAAGTGATTACTATTACAGTATAGTTGTTGAGAATTCTCAGAAACCGTTAATTGATTCGTTTCAAACGCGAATTGATATCACTTTGAACCTTTCGCCATTAGGTTAGTTTTTAAGCTGTGCAGAAGCCACAACAGTGTGAATACCAAGTGGACACATTATATTCCTGCTTCTTCAGCCGTATGTTAATGGCAAATATAATGTGAGTCATAACGTGCTTCATTGTCTGAGTGTTCCGACCAAACTCGTAACAACGAACAGAAACAGGTCAGAAAACTGAACACAGAAAATTATTAAAAAAAAAAGATTTTTTTCATCAAATTGTCTTCAGCGAAACTCCGGTTATCGATTCACATAAAAAGGGTTATAGACACGTTTGAAAACCGTTTTGCATTACTGGTTTTGTGAAGAGTGATCAACTTATGAATTATTACTTCGTCGGTGAGTCGCGTTGGTTTCTTTGTGTGTTGACGCGGTCATTTGTACGTTTGTAACTGGTGCCAGTTTGTTTAAGATTTATAGTGTCGCCTCTTGTGGTTTGTTCACATTTATATGGCAATGAATTAATTCTTATTCTTTGTTGTTATTATTATTTCTACTACTACTACTACTACTACTTGATGATCATCCCAATTGACTTCCTATCAGAAGAAAGGCTGCAAACGAGACAGATAGAATAGCCCAGACAAAGCCACGATTAAAAAAGCATCTAAAATATTAACAATGCAGAATGACAAGAATGATAGTCACAGGTAACCAAAGCCAGTTGTACAATAAGAATCGTTAAGAATTTTTACACCAGGATAAATAGAAAACTTTGAATGTTGAAAACATGGGTACTGAATATAAGTTAATACAGTTTCTTACAGGACACGGCAAATTTCAATCGTATCTTGCCAATGTGGGTACCGCTGGACAAAAGTGTCTCCACTGTGGACATGAGAAGGAAGACGATTACATTCTTTGTATGCAAAAATCTGACAGATGAGAGACAGCGGCTAGAAGACACAAAGGGACTCATTATTCCCACAAGCTGGAAAGCTGGACTGAAGTGGCCCTGTACATAGAGAAGGTCCTACGAAAGAAGAAACAAACTGAGACCGCCCGTCGGCGCTTCAACAGTACCTTTCTAAAGAAATGTAAAGCCTAAACAGGTAAGAAAAAACCAACACCGTGTAAACTCATTACCGCGATGATTCTTGCTAGGACAAAGTAGGTAGGATTTTAGTGGGTGCAAGACCACGACGCTTCCTGGTGGTGAGTAGACATTTCCCTCCTCCTTGGAAAGAAAACAATCACTAGACTACTACTTCTACTACTAGTATTAGTGCTGCTGCTGCTGCTTCTTTTTCTACTACTCTTATCATGAGGCCTACATCACTATCGCCACCAACAAACATTTCGTCTTACAGATGAAAAAGAACAAGAAAATATGCTGCTACTTTCAAAAACAACAAAATATGCTCAATGCACGTAGTTTTTATTATTATCTTTTTTTTTACAGCATGAACAAAATAGATTCTCAGTCTCAGGGCAAGCACCACAGAAAATCAAAATAAACGAAAATTTTATTAACAAAATAATTTATCACACTTCTTTTCTTATGATTAAAATAAAATGTTTTAACAATTAATTTAAATCTAAAAGGTTTAAACGAATTATTTTACTAATAATTCTCAGAGAAGCTTTTAAAAGCGAAAACCGGTTCAGGTTATAAGGTAAAACTTTTACGTTTTTACCCATAAAAAACTTTGTGTTCCGAGTCGGTAGTGAAATAATTATATTTAGTTAAGTAACGGACACGTCATGGACAACGAAATCCAAGAATCATTTTAGTTCTTACTTGTATACTTGCTTATTCTTATTATAAACTTGCTTCAGTTATTATCTTCTATATTTCCAAATAATATTAGCATTTTGTTTAAAAATTATTATCATTTGTTTCTTCGTGATGTTTTCTACTTCATTGTTCAGGAAGGATCGAACTTTTTAGTTCTTTACCAATTATTGCATTGTTGAGACTAAGCGTTCTTCTTCTTACTTGGCTTGGGTTTACATTATAATATTCTATACTTTTTAATTTCTTACTTTATAGGCTACAGCTTTTTTACATTTACAAATTAATTTAAATGCATTTAATTCTCAGTGATTTTCATTATTTTTGTATTTTACAGTATTACCAATGGCTTATACCAGTATCGGCTGAATTGGTGGCAACATCTTTGCCGAATGGACGACTGCCGCATCCCCAAACAACTATGGAACTATAAGCCGAGGGGACGGAGAGATGTGGGACGTCCGACGAAGCGCTGGAGTGACCAGCTCTGCCATTCTTGGTTTAATCCTTGAAGATGATGGTGATGATGATCAATGGCTTATAAAATTTATTATAGGCCTAATACCCAGTTTTACATAAACCTTGTGATCACTTGATTAGTTCTATGTTGTTTTAATTCTATGTTTTACCAATTACCTTTAAAAACATTTAATAAATTATAATTTACAGAATTTGGGGTTACAATTTTGCACATATAGTTTGAAGCTATTAATCTACAGTTTTTATACGTATTCGTTACTCTTAAACATTACCAAATCTATTTTTTTAAACAATTTTACTAAATTTCTAACTATATTCCAGTTTGACACCTTTCAAAGTACAATATGGTTGACAGTCTTATTGCTTTCTTAAAAAGAAAAATTTATAATTTTCACAATTTTACTTATTTTGTAATCTCAAGGAAGAAGGAAGATCATCGACGTAGGGTGAGCAGTGGCGCACGAAACTGTGAAGACGCCACAGGTAGTAGATACAGAATTACGCTAATTGATTACGATAGAGAAGCAGAAGAAAGTAGATTATATACGGAGAAACAGTCATGTATTGTGTTCAGTGTCACTGCCTGCCACACAAGTTGCTCGGAATCAGGACTGCGGCAGGTGTAAGAAATTTGGCAGAATTCATTAACGCTAAAATGATTAATAGCTCGTTTTAGTTTATTACTTTTTGTTGGTTGTAAATTGACAAAAAATTATTAAATACTAACGTATAATTTTATTAAACACCGAAAGAAGTAGAATACTAATCACAAAATTGTATTAGTTTGTGTGTGAGTGTGTGTGTGTGTGTGTGTGTGTGTGTGTGTGTGTTTGTGTGAGGGGGGAATTGTTTCAAGGTGGAGTTCCCAACATAAGCAGAACCCCGTTACACAATCCGATTTAATTAAGAATGACATTTTTTGTCGTTCTGCGAAAGGTATAAACTCCTATTCATTCGAAATGACAGTCTCGAACCCGCGTGCTCGCACGCAACCATTTAACCTAATACTTATCGATAGTATCGGTTATTATCGAATTACACTAAACGGTTCTATTAGTGTTTATTAAATAACAATTCTTTATGATTAGTATCTGTGCGCCACGATATATACAGCCTGATAATTTTGTGTGCTATACAAAACGTATTGAATGTTAATTTTCTTATTTCAGTTAGTGTTAATTAAAAACCGTTTACTAATTTAAAAGCGTATAATTATTTTAACAATAACTATTCTCATGGCCATTTTATTTGTAACCTAAAAGAAGTTTTTCTTCTTCTTAAACTGTTTCTTATTACATGTAATTTTTAAGATACATTAGTGCATCATCAGTATCATTGTCATTATTATCACCTAGTCTACGCCTTGTCAATACATCTACTTTGTATGTCATTTCTACTGCTCGTTTCCCTTGGATATAATCCTCACATCTCATTTGTAACTCGAAATTTTCGAAACTCGTTTCTCTGGGTCGTCGAAATCTATTCCTTCCTAAGGCCTTGGCTTCCAGAATATTTGTGACAAAGTCATCATGTCGTAAATGATACGTCCTGGAGGCTTAACCTTCCTACAGTCAGTTGCTCGTAGAATACTTTGTTTTTTTTTCTTACTGGATTATTAAAAGCTAAATAAACTTAAAATATCAACTAAACCATTCACTATTCAATCATGACAGTTACATAATCCCTAACACGCGTTCCATGTGATTATTTAAAGCGTATTTAAAACAATTCCATAAGCATCGGTACTGTTATTTGGGTTTAAACCTTGACCTACCGATTACTGTTAATAAATGATTCAAAAAAATCTCCCTCTCTCCCTCTCTCTATTTATGCACCTAAGCATTCAAAGAATTTCGACGAAACCGAAACATCGAAGCAAGATAATGTTTTTAGGCTTTTGAAACGTATAATGTGGATTACGTTTGGTGGATTATGTAAATCATTTCCAAATCACAGACGATCACAAACAGAGCATGTAAAACCAAATTTATTCTCACTAAAACGTTTGCTAAACTCAATGCCAGAAGCGATTATTTCTGTCTTGATGCGTTTACATATCAAATTTCTAGACTGTGGGGAATCGAAATGTGGAAGCGTTACGTTTTTCGATGACGATTTTTGTGGAATGACCCCCAGCCTAAAAACATTATCATGTTAAAAGTACATATTATTATTCAGATAAAATTTTTAAAAACACGAAAAATACTATTTATCCATGGCACTGATTACTAGCATGTATAATAAACGTGCACACTCATCAAATCAAACCATTGTTCATTCGTCCATTGTTGTACATTTTTGGTTGTCATGGCATCAACGGCTTTCCAGCGAATGAGGAGGTTCTTTGCGTTCGAAGCACCTTTCAGATCTGAAAAATATTTTTACATCAATGAAATACTAATACCTAAAACATTTTGTTTTGGTTCTAGCAATATTTTAATTACTTGTAAACCCACCTTAGTTTATACGATATTAAATTGTATTGGATATTAAATATTCAGTGAAGACGGGAAAACTTTTGTCGGATCTGTCCAAAAATCATTTTACATTAATGGCCTTTTTTACGTTTTTACGATAGGTCGACGATGCCACTAACATAACATATGACAGTGGCCGAATACAAATGCCCACGTCGCGTTATGGGTATTTTGGTCTGTCCACATCGCGTCGTGGACAAAAATTTCGGTCATTGGCCGAATCCGGTGTTTGAGTAGACTATAACATATACACAATGCTTGAAAGATACTAACATTAAAAACAAAGAACTAACCTTTTTTAACAAAGACAACAGAAAATGTAATGTGAATAGTACAATTATTCCTGAATATTATGATTTAAAAAAAATAAAAATAACGTATTAACAAATAAAAACAAGATGTGTTATTTGTTAGGTGGTCAGTATTCTTTTATATTATTCAGTAAAATCTCGAAAACTTCCCTGGAAGCGAATTTTGTGCGAAACACAAAAATGGGAGACATCTATAGCATCTATAGCCTTACTTCGAGTTGGTTGCTTTTCCAGTGATCTGCACAAAATTCGAGTGTTAGTGAAAAAGTAAGCATTAGTGGAAAACGAGTTTTGTCACAAAAAAGGTAGGCACGTATAGTAACAGGCATGGGCCATACTTCGAGTTTTTTTTTTATATGGATTCTACAAAAAGCATATCTATTATGTTAAAGGCTTATTGGTTTCCATGTATAATTTTAGTTTGCATGTTAATCTAACAACGTCAAGGTTTGGCGTCACAGGCACACGTTGAAGTTATATTATTGTTAGAAACATTTTTCGTAAAAAATATGATAATGAAGCACGATTGCAATCATCAACAACTATTTTATATCTTACACAAATAAAGGCTAATGATATCTATTATCTAACTAAAATTATACACGACATTCACTACATATCGATGCTAATAATCGAATAATCGAAATAAAATCGAAAATGAGTCTGAGTACGGTTATTGGGAAAGTACCCAAAATACAGTATATGTACAAGTCTATAGTCCAAGCGTCTACCCGTAAGACTTGCGGTTGCCATGTAAACCAATTAGCAGGCACATCCCAAGTATTTAAATAAAAGAATTAATAGTAATTAACAATTTTTATCGTGAACAACAATTTTATGACCTCTGAAACTCGCGAACAAATCTTCAAACGTGTTCTAATTACAACAAACTCAGAAAAACACGATGTTATTCGTTTCGGACAAATTCTTACCGTCCTCTCTGTCTGTCTGTCTCCCCCTCTCTCTCTCTCTCACCGTGTCTCTCCTCTTTAGGTTAATATTCAGAATTCGAATTGCTTTCTTCAGTAATTAAAATACCTAATTGTTTTTTGTTTTGTCACACAGGTCTGTCTCTTATAATTAGTCTTTCTCCATCTCCTTCTCCATCTCCCCTCCTGCTCCTCCTCCTCCTTCTTCTTTCTTCATGCCGACCCAATGTCACGTATCACGTAATAAGCTCTCCTTGTAAACCATTCTGAATCGTTGGCGTTCTCAAGATTACTGTTGCTTGTGTTTTCTAGTTAGCTACCGGTCAACCTAGATGACGCGGTGGAAAGGTAGTGTAATATTCATCCAAAAATATTATTTTATATTTATGAAACAGCATTTTCCAGTTCCTCGGTTGACAACAGCGTTGTATCGATATTAACATTATTGTTATTATTATTATTCATACCGCTGCAAGTGGGAGCTGAGACAGTATTTACAAAGAAGGCTGTGAAATACCTAGGGGTGAGACTAGACGCAAGGCTCTCCTATTGGGATCAAATAAAGTATGCAGCTGATAAAACGGCTAACGTTACAACGAAGGTCAGTAGACTTATGGCGGTAATTCCTGGTGATAGCGGGAGTGATTACCATAGACCTGTTGGCTCTAGAGCGAAAGTATTTATTCAAAAGAAAAGAGGAAATTGGAAGTGATGCCGCAAAGCATGAATCCAGGGAACTCACTCTCCGGCACTGGCAAGATAGAGAGGAGAGAGGAAGATGGACCGCAAGGCTCATACCAAACTTGAAGGTATGGATCGACCGCCAACACGGTGAGGTCAACTACCATCTGACCCAGTTGCTCAGTGGCCACGGCAATTTTTATGCCTACCTCCATAGAATGGGAAAAGTGCAAAGGCCAGCATGCCAATACGGAGACTCTCCCCATGACGATGCCTCGCACGCGTTTTTCAAGGGCTGCAGATTCGCAAGACAGAGGATGGTACTGGAAATGGAGCTCGGGGAGTTCACGCCTGAGAGCGTAGTTGCACTTATGCTTCGTGGTAAAGGGGAATGGGACCGCATCAATGCATTTGTTCAGTGGGTCCTACTAGAAAATAAAGACAGCCCCAACTTCCACCCAACGGGCAGTAGAAGAGAGGAACATCTAGAAGGAGCCCGATCAGGGCGCAATAAGCTCCATCCTGAAGTAATGCGCTAAGTAGTTCCAGGATGGTTATGAATGCCTGAATTAGAGGTGGGTTTTTTAGTGGGTGAGAGTCCCACACACCAGAGGAAACACAAACCTCCTCTGACGGTGCATAAAGCATTTTCCCCCTCTTAAAAAAAAATTATTATTATTATTACGTTTGCTGCAAGTGGGAACTGAGGCTATACTTACAAAGAATGCAGTGAAATACATAGAGGTGAGGCTAGACTCAAAGCTCTTCTATAAAGTATGCAACAGATAAGGCGGTTCACATCACTACAAAGCTCAGCAGACTTATGGCCAATGTAGGAGGTCCCACTGCAAGCAAGAGGCGACTGTTGATGGCGATCACGGAATCCATCCTTCTGTATGGTTGCGAAATCTGGGCCGAACAGGAAACAGGAAACGTATGGCATCAGTACGGAGAAGAGGAGCCTCACAATAGTATCTTCTTTCCGGACATTGCCTTAGCCAATAGTCCTAGTGATAGCGGGAGATTCCCATGGACCTGTTGGCTCTAGAGCGAAAGCATTTCTTCGAAAGAAGTAACGTAATTGGAAGGGATGCGGCAAAGCATGAAACCATCACTTTCCGGCACTAGCAAGATCGATGAAATAGAGGGAATAGAGGAAGATGGACCGCAAGGCTCATATTGTACTTGTAGGAATGGATCGACCCCCAACACGGTGAGGTTAACTAGCATCTGACCCAGTTGCTCAGTGGCCACGGCAATTTTAATTCCTACCTCCGCAGAATGGGAAAGCTTCAAAGTCCAGCATGCCAATACCGTGACTCTCCCCATGTGGAAACTTCTTATATAGTCCTATAATTAAATTTCATATGTCCTAATTGGTTTAATAGTTTATACATGATGCGCTTACTTTCTAATCACAACTGAGACCGCTCCGCAACAATAAATACTTCTGTCTAGTTATTTTTAGGTTAACTGTTGCCTAAGTATTTTCATAAAAGTTCGACATGCAAGTTTTCTATACATGTAAAGTCCAAAGTATATTACCTTTGATTTGACTGCTACTAGAGGGATTGTTGATTATAATATGTTGGTAAGTTATATTTTAGGAATATAAAAAAATAAATAAAATATAAATACAGAAATTCAATAAAAATATATATACACAATAATGCTTTACTACATGAAAATATAAAATAAGTATCAGTCTGGACATATAATTTAATAACTTGGAATTCTAATAGCGTATTAAAATGTGTCATTTGATATTAGTTTTAGTCTATCTTAACTGTTATCGCTTTTAAATCTTATTTTTATTTATTATATGCACATCAGACTGTAGCAGTTGTAACACCAGCTTAGCGCAACCAATGTAGATTGACTGAGCACGCTGGGAGTGATTCCCATCGCTAAAGGGTATCGATCTCGCGTGCAAAGTGCAGAATCTTTGTGTCCTGCTGTAGTAGTGTTGGGACAGGCACCAAGGTCTTAAATCCAAGACCGGGTGGATGGCATTTCACCACGGAATTATTCAGATATAAAATTGTCGGCAAACGTTTCTTCTTTGTTCGAAAACAAAACACTTTAATGTTGACTCTTGCTGCTTGATCAGATAGTTTTACTGGAAATTTTATCTCGGTCGTCATTTTGGCTCACGGTGAATTTGTCTATGGCAGTGACTTTACTTTGGGAAGGATCAGGGGATCAATCCCCCCCACAGAGCTATTACAAATTTCGTCTAAATTTGATAATCGCTTAATGTAAGCCACTTAGGTGTCTTAAAATAAGCCTTATAAATAATTGTAGAAATAAAAGGATTTACAATATTTGTAAATTAATAAAAAAAATTATAATTTTCTTAAAAATGGCAATCATTCAATATTTAGTAAGTGACGTACGTATTAACAGCATAGTTCACGTCGATTTACTCAAAACCTTTAAGACGCAAAGAATTTATAAAATATATTTATTAAGAATTCATTTAAAAAATGTATTATATAAAAAGAATTTCGAATTTCTCATTTGCTCTGAGGATAATGGGGGGGCTCAAACTTTAAGCTAGTCTCATCCCCCATCCCAGGAACAGCTTGATCCTGGGATCAACGCCACTGACGTTGCCGATCGTAATTGCATCTGTTAACAACAAACGTCAAGTGTACCAACATCTGAATATAATTAAATTTATTAATATATATTAAAATGTTACTGTTCTCGTTTTGTTACAAGGTTCGATCTAATTGTCTTCTGTAACAAAAGAAACTTTTTATAAAATTTAATGAATCACCATTCCATCATTGTTTCGTTTTCTTGTAGTTGACCATAATTTCTACGGCCGTATGTTCAGTAGACGAAGACATAATCGTATTAAAACTAAACTCTTAATGAAAACGTAAAGATTTTCTTTAAGCAGCTAGAATTCTCTTTAACGGTTTTTCTTCCTTAAATCCCCTCCCCCCCCCCCAAGAAAAGAAAGGTATTCAAAACTCCTTAGTTATAGATAAAGATATTTTTCCTGGATAATTAACTTATAAATTAATTTGTGATACAGATATTTTCAGTCAAATTTATTTTTATTGATTTTGTCAAATCACATATTTTTTGAGTCTACATAGTAAAATCTTGATTGCTTCCTGACAAAAAAAAATTTAAGTCACTGAACTCGAATCGTTGCTATTGTTTTATATAATAATATATTTGTAAAATTATAAAACAATGAAGTACAAACAACTGAGAACAAGCAATTGAAAAATAACTCCTGTACATAATAATTTGTTTACTGAAAAGTATAATTTATACACAAATAAATAAGAAAATTCGGTACTATTCTTAAATGCTTTTCCACTCTCTCTCCTTGTCTTCTGATTCTTTTTTATAGTTTTCTAATTCTGTTCTTGTTACTCTTCTTCTTCCTCATCGTCGTCTTCCTCCTCCTCCTCCCCATTCTCCTCCTCTTCTTCTTCTTCTTCTTGATCAGAAATTTGAAAAATTTGTGAAAATCCAGCAGGATATGAAACTAGTTGTCTTTCACGCCCTTCTTTGTTTTTCCTTTCCTAACTGTCTATTTGTTGAGCCCCTCACTCGTCTCCGTAGTCTGTATTCTACTTTCTTGGTTGCTAATCAGTGTCCAAGGACATCGAAGTACAAGGACAAAGGAGTGGTGTAGAGCTTGTATTACCCATCGACACAGTGGACACTCTAAGAAGATTTTCAGCCATACCCCTACAACTAAACAGGAACATAAGGGTTAAAATTATAGGAAGGAGGGGTAAGGATATTAGGTAAATAAGACGGGTCGTTGGGGGACATACGTGGTCTGACTCCTCGGCTGAGACCTGCCCGGCAAGCGAGACACTACAGTAGCGCTGGCGTAGCCTTTATCTGCGTTAGAGCACGCAAACCTCTTCAATATCCTTTCCTGAATAAGAATAGGAGTGAAGATATTAAAGAAGAACTTTAACAAATCGCAATTAGGCAAAATCAAAAATCGAATCTTTGCACAAGAAGATCTAAAGTCAATAAGAGGAGACAGTGCCAACACTTAGACCGTATGTCAAGTAAACGATTAGCAGTGACAGCTTTAAAGTACGCACATAATGGAAAAAGCGGTGTTGGTAGACCGAGGAGAAGATGAGTTCCGGAACAGGTTAACTAGGAAGCTGCTCCGTGGTGGAGTCAAGAACAAGTTCTACAAGCTTATGCCGCCTTATACAGAGACAGTAGCGGTGGTAAGATATGGTGATCGTCAAGATGAGGCTAACATCAGGCAATTATATAGTAAGGGAAGTTACTGCTGACTCTTCCCAGTAGTCTTTAACGTCTACATCCAGAGGGCATTGGACGAGGTGAAGCTGCAGGCGTAAGGGTAGAAGGACAGTATGTCGACATGACATGCTTTAACTAATGATAATGTGATGTATTTATAATATACACACACTTATTGTTTACTATAATCTCAATTTTCTATTAGATTATAGAACTCGGGAAACTTTGGACAACGACGTACGTATCACGTTCATTAATCAATGTCTACGAATTCGTTTTTGTAAATAGTGGCTGTTTTACGATATTGTGAGAGCAAGTGTGGTGTATACGACCTGACGATGGGTCTATGACCGAAATCGATCGTTTTTAAGAATGTGAGTAATAACAATTTTATTCCAAATCGTATGTTAGGTACCTTTAGGCTGTGAACAATAAATACACTACAACAGACAAATTACATGCTTTATTTTGCTGACGACATAGCACTACTGGACGAGAATACTGAGCAACTGGAAGCCACGCTAAGCATCTTACTGAGATGGGCCTCTCTCAGCTCCGACTACAACATGAACCTGAACAGAGGCAAATTGAAAATACTGGGGGTGGGCAGTGGTGGCTGGATGGAGAACGCCTGGAGAGTGTGGAATCCTTCACCTACCTTGGAAGCAAAATAACATCTGTTGGGAGATCGAAGACAGAAATCACTAGCTGCATCCATCAAACAAATACTGCCTTCAGTAAGAAACGGAATCTCTTCGCTTCCAAAATTGAAATGCTCCTCAGAAACACTTTGTAAATACCTTTGTGTGCAGTGCGCTATTTTATATGGTAGTGAGACGTGTACACTCGGGGAATAGGAAAAGATCATAGCAGTGGCGTTTGAGTTTCGCTGTTACCGCCGGATGAAAAATATACCCTGGGTAGACAAAGTGATGAAGAAGGTAGTGTTGAGGAGGATGGAGGAACCAAAGTTGTGCTTGTAGGAAACGTTACGGAAAAGAAGCGGCACCTGTATAGAGCAACTCATGAGCCATAGAAGCTTACTGAAAACCATAAGCGAGGGAACGGTGGAATGTAAAACGCCTAGGCCAGCACAGGGTGGAGTACATAAACCAGATATATCGGAGGATATCGGCTGTCCCAGCTACGCGGCCAAGAAAAGGCACCTGTATAGAGCAACTCATGAGCCATAGAAGCATACTGAAAACGATAAGCGAGGGAACGGTGGAATGAAAAACGCCAAGGCCAGCACAGGGTGGAGTACATGAACCAGATATATCGGAGGACATCGGCTGCCCCAGCTACGCGGCCAAGAAGAGGCTTGCAGAATACCGCGAAGTCCGAAGAGTTGCTTTAGACCATTCCACGAGAACCGTAGAAGAAAGGCAATATCCATCCCTACGTCTATGCTGGCCCTGTAACCTTTTTCCTCTGGCAACTTCTTCAGAATTTATAGACACCTGTTTCCTGTCCAAGAAACTGTTACTCAAGGAAAAGAAGTCTTAATTTCTTGTGCAACCCTTTAGCTGGTTTCCCTGTCTTGTCTTCCCTCATCGTCTACTGTTACCCCTTCGTAATCAACACCATGAGCTTACTCCGTGTTATACCCTCCTCTACTACTACTACTACTACTACTACTACTACTACTACTACTACTACTCCACGGCACTACAGCTCATGAAGAGCTCTGGGTTCCAGAATGACGTGCCTCGACTCCTGTCCTCATACGCCACATCCCGGCATCTAGTACACGTCCACATATTCTTCTCAGAATCTTTCTTTCAGATCTTCTGATCAGATCTTCTGATCACATCTTCTTGGGCTGGGGTCACGGTCCAGGCTTCTGAAGCATACAGTACTAATGGCTGCAATACGGTTTTGTAAATCTGGACCTCGGAGATTCTAGAAATATTTCTGGGCTTTAGGATAAGCAGCAAAGAAAAGTAATGTCTATTTCCCATGACCAGTTTGTCTTGAACTTTCATTCCCATCTGATTTTTTGACGTCTAGAAAGATCCAAGATATACATAGTTATTGTGGTCTCCAAGTTGCACGTATACAATTAAATTGATCAAATTACCTTATGTATCCAGGTTGCTTTCCTTTCAACTTTTTTTTATATTTTATACACAACGCGTTTCGAGACTTATAGTCCCATCATCAGGTGATAAAATATGTTCACTCACATGGAGTACGTCAATTAATAAAAGTCACACACATCCCCTTATTTAAGCGACTCCCAACCTGCGTTATCTCATCGCTACGGATCTCGCGAGTGACTAACGACTCCACATCATCCTGTGCCCTCACTTGCCTATCAAAGTGTTCTTGCACGCGTATAGTTCTTTCCTATAGCCCGTTGGATTTGAAAGACAGTTTTTCATTCAGAAGCTGGCTACCCTGAGTTTTTGAGGCTGAAGAAAATTATGACTACCCAGTTTCTTTTAAAGTGAATAACTGCATTTCAAAAGCTTTAAGACCGAGGTCCAGTATACCAGTAGAAAGCCGTTCGGGGTATATAAAATAGAATGCGAAGACAGGCAGACAATTCTTGGACAAGGACCATCTGCCTAAGGGTGACATTAGAAACATTAAATCGAACTTTGCCTTACATGTCATCAATCATAACCATAATTATTACAGTTTTTAGAACAGTTTCAAACCACTGCATTTCTGAAAAAAGAGCAAACTCATGGACGCACTGGAAAAGTTTGAAATTTACAGAGCCTCCAAAACTCAGGATGATCAGCTTCTGAATGAAAACATTTTTTTTCAAATCTAACGGACTATATGATACAGCTATATGGATGGATACACAAGGTAATTTAAAGGATCTAAGATATCTGTAACTATCTACCCTTTCAAATTCATTGCAATTTACCCTCCTGTCCACACAGTTAATTCTTGCTTTTTCACTTTCACAACCGTTACATACGTTTCACTCTTCCATATTGTCATTTCGTATCTCTCTAAATGTTTTCCCACCCGTATATGCGTGCTTGTAAATCTCTTTCTCCCCTCCCGTTAGTATCACGTCATCTGAAAAGACACATTTTGACTTTTCCACTCTTTGCATATACTGTATTGAAGGAGCAAAGCGAGTTCTCAGTTTCAACTCGACTTTTTTGTCTATCCGTCTATCTGCCTGCCAGTCGATCTGCATGTTTGGGGTTATGTCTCACGATATGTTTTCAACACGTCTACCGATTGTCGTAAAATTTTGCATTCGAGTCCATACTTTTAGCGTCCATACTTTTAGCCAACAGAACAGGACCCAATTCTTTTAGTCAGTTGCAACCGGCGTCGAAATTTGAACCCGGCCAGTTGCGATTAATCGCATTTTCATGTTATTATAATAATACAGAAATCACCATTATAGTTCTATTCATTCCTAACCTAACCTAATCTAACCAAAAAAACCTAACCTGACCTAACCTAACCTAACCTAACTTAACCTGACCTAACTTAACGTAACAAAAATATTGATAGAAAGAGGTTACTCGCACAAACGAAAAGTTGCAGAATTGAAATCTCATCGAAGTTCAGAATAGGAACACTTCTAAGTGACAGATTCGGTCAGTAAGTGAAAGCTGGGGGCGCAGTTGACCGCGTAAGAAAAGGTAAAAACGTTGTTTCGTCGCAACTGACCGAGACGGACAGAAAAAATGTGTCTGTTTGTAAAGTTAGGGTGCCAAAATTATGAATAAATCGTAAAACCCCACGTAGGGTATCAAATTAAAAGGAATTTAACCACTACCTGAATATAATATTTATTCCTGAAAATGACAAAACTCCAAACAGAACGTCAGAACCCAAGTGATTAAAAATTTTGAAATATCACAAAAATTCATGTGGTGTATCAAATTAAAGGGAATTTTATCTATCATCTGAATGTAGTATTAAGTTTTCGACATTTCAAAATTTTGGGACTTTAAAAGTCCAAAAAAGGACCAATTTTTTTTTTATTGTGAAAACCCAGCAAGGCGTCAGACTAACCCAAATGCGAATGTTTCAAGTTTCTAATGTTTATCGTACGATTGTGTGCTCTACAATTGTTATTGTTATTGCTAAAGAAATAAACAGAATTATCACTGTTGCACACCACTATAGAAAAATTATTCCGATTAGCGCTTTCAAGCTTCTCAGCTCATCGTCAGATCGGAAAAACCCGAGCTGACGTGAGCTGAGAACTTTGAAAGCGCTAATCGGAATACTTTTTCTATAGTGCTGTGCAACAGTGATAATTCTGTTTGTGATTATAACCACTAACACAACTTTCTTAATTAAACTGCTAAAGAAATAGTCGAGAAATCCGGATTTTTGTTATTTTTTCCATAACTGAAAAATTATATAATATCGAAGTTTATGTAACAATAAAATTACTTCGTTGAAAATAGTGAGCAAGTTTTGCAGCTTATGAAGCTTACTATAGGCTACATTTTATACGAAATTCTTGAGCTTTTCGATTCATGTTAAAATAATTGTTCACTAACATAAACAGTAGCGAATCTACAATTTGGTCTGAGGAGGGGTCCGGTCGAGTCGGCTTCATACAAAAAAACAAGGTAAGATTAATCAATATTTCAAGATAATCAATCTTTAAACAGGCTGAAAAACGTGTAATAACATATTGAAATCAGTCCCATTAAAGTAAGAACACAATAAAAATAAGCAGTACTGAACCATTTTTTACAAGATACTTATTGACTGAACTGATTTTCTTTACATCATATTTCAAACGTACACGCAAATGCTGTGTAGGCCTATACGTATTTCAAAAAGGGTTACTACTGTATGAGTGTACACAGCTGAGAAATTAATAAAATTTAAGAGATTAACAAAATTTCTCGTCGACTTTCGACCCTCTGGGGGGTGGGTCCGGTCCCTGTAAATATACCCCTAAACACAAATATAACCAGTACCGTCTTGATATTCTTTCTGCAGGTATGGACAAAAGTAATGTTATGTTTTATTTTTGATTTATTGATCTTATCAGTACTAATGTAGACTACACTGATTAATATTAGTTTACAAGTTAATCACGTCTGCTTGCAGGTACCTGAGGTGCCTCCAGCAGGATACATTATTTGCATTATTTTTCCATTCTGTGTATTGCTATTGTACCTGAATCACGTGTTGAGTAAAATAGACTATTAGCGCGTGCCTATGCTTGCGTCTCCTCGCGCTTGTACCGCTCCCGCAAGAGAGAGACAGTGAGAGAGAGAGAGAGAGAGAGAGAGAGAGAGAGAGAGAGAGAGAGAGAGAGAGCGTTCCTCCTCTCAATCTGTGCAGCCCGGTCTCCCCTTTCGCTGTAATTATCTCGCATTTAATAGACGACAATTTCTAAATTACACGTGACATTAAAAAGACCGGGCGCGTTCGGCCATTAAAAAACATATTAAGTTTTTCAAATGAAGCAGCAGCATAGCCATTGCCATCGTTTATGTCTACCGTTTAATTGGAAACATAGTTCTCTCAAGAATCTCTCTCTCTCTCTCTTTCTCTCTATTTCTATCTCTAAACACGCACAAGAGCGCGCGCGCGCGCACACACACACACACACACATTATTATTACTATAATGAATATTCGTCTGACTGTTTGGGTATTTTTATATTATCTCTTCCCCTCTCCCTCTCTCCACTCTCTCTCACTCTTCCTTTCGTTGAATCACTGTCGCTAAATTTATTCAGGCTCTTAGTAATTATGACATTAATAACCAGAAGAGCATCATAGTATTTTAATACGACCCGAGATGTCCCTTGATGTTTCAAGGGATGCGCTGATTCACAATTAATACCGGTATTTATATAACGACTCTTCTCTTTATAAACGTATTGTAACAGCTGACTCGGCCGGCTGTAGGAGTTACGACTTCAAAATCGCTGGAATAATAACAACGCGCTTGGAATGTTAAAATTAATTGCCACTAATTTCTGTTCGTCGTAACGTTTTATGACGTAAACCTTGGATTTGATTCCCCCCCCCCGTGTCGTCAAATTTAATGGACATTTTAAACCGAAAATTCTTTGGCCTCTTGTTGTTACACTTTGAAATGCGCTGGACTTCCGTCGTCGTGTGAAACACTAATTAGAAGCACAACATTTCGGCCGCTCAGAACCAATGGTCGCCTTCAGGTGCACTACAGGCATAGGCATAAAATTATTTTATACACAAACGCACGAACACACACACACACGCGGGCGCGTGTAACATAAAATCAATTTGATAACAAAAAGTTGTTTACAAATAAACATAGAATAAATGTAATTGAACGAACGAAACCCGTTCTAAGTTTATACACGACCATTTGGCATCTACCTATGTGTCTGTTTGACTGTTACGGTATGTCTCACAACAACTTTTGAACACACTAAAAGACTTTTCATAAAACTTGGCATGTATGTTTATACTTTCACCGTACAGATCTCTATTACTTTTGAGATTAATCACTTAAAAAGTAAGAGGATGAGAGGCGAAAATGTAACGGTCAAAAAATAGAAAAAACTCACAAAAATCCATGTGAGTTATCAAATTAAAGAGAACTCAAAATAAAATCTGAAAGTAGTGTTTATATTTGGAGATGCAAACTTTTCAAGACATAAGAGCCCGGAACAAGGGCCAAACGCGTGGAAAATATTGTAAAAATTCTATGCGTTGTATCGAATTGAAGAGAATTTTAACAACAATCTGAACACAATGTTTAGTTTTGGAAATTACAAATTTTTTTGACTTTAGGGCCCGGAAAGAGGGTCAAAATTTTTAAAACTTTGTCAACTTTTTACATGCCGACTAAAGAAAATTTTAACCGAAACTCGAAAGTAGTATTTACTTGGAAAATTGTTTAACTCGGTAGGTTTAACTTTAAGGGCAGACGGGACAAAAAATAGAAGTAAAAACTTTGGAAAGATTGTAAGGGCCTGTTTAGGACATTTATAAGACAAATGCAGTCAATTACAACACCATAACATTTTTGCTTTGTACACAGAATAATTACCGTTGATACTTAACGTACTATATGAAGCCTCCTCTTGTCTATATGTGTACAAAACACACAAAAAGTACAAAAAAATTAAAACTATGTATGAAGAAAGCTGTATTGTCATCTTTTCGTGGTGTTTCTTGGCTGATGCTAAGGACCACACGTACGAGAACATTATTAATACTCACAGTTTTAAACAATTAAAATTTATTAACTTTCTTTAACCTTATAATAAATGCATTTAGTTCAAAATAGCAAACCATTTCGAAAGTGCAGGGACCTTATTAGTATAAAAAAGTAATATATAATTCAACGTCCCCACTGTGGTGGCTGTGAGAGTCTCCGCTTACGAACCACCCAACACGTTCAGCGTCACATCGTAGTTTTAGGTGGAAACTCTCACATACGAACTACACTATGGAGTCGTTGAGTTTATACTGTATTAGGTTATATTTTCACTTTTTCCTATGTTTGTTGTTAACGACATCTTTTTGTGATTTGATTGATTTCTATTGCCTATATAATATTGTCTGTCACATGTGTGTGTGTGTGTGTGTGTGTGTGTGTGTGTGTGTGTGTGTGTGTGTGTGTGTGTGTGTGTGTGTGTGCGTGCCATAAGAGGACCATGTAATCAATTTTTTGTAATTGACATTTTTATTTTTTATTTCTCAATAATTCTCCATATTTTTCTGAACATTTTGATATGTAATGCTTTAAACATGTTTTAAGCTTCTTATACCTAAAACTATATATCCAGGGGTTAAGTTATTGTGAACGTTTTTCAAAAACGACATTTTCATGCATTTCTTCTTTTCTTTTTCTTTTTTGAACAGCTATGTAATAAATAAGAAAACTCTATTAATAATAAAAATTAACCTTGCAAATCAGTTTTATAATTTATCATTGCACTTGAAAACCATTAATTTCAGTTTTCCGTAAGTTCACATGAGTGGACTTGGGTTGACCCGATAGCCCCACGACATACAAGCAACAGGCCCGCGAATTTCATTAAATTTTATTGTTCTTTTTTTTATCACAGTTGTTCTGCTCACAAGTATTTATAACATACTGTTACAAAATTTACCTATCACTTATTAAAATACTTATTATAACACAATTATACATTTCAGTATTAGTGATATGTTTTGCAATTGGCAACATTATAAATTCAGGCTAATAGTTAATCCTACAGCTGACTTACTGTTCTATACAGTAACTGTGAGGACATAAAGTAAGAGGGCATAAACCATGGCATATAATGATAAACCACTGAGTGGCCGTGGAAGGCTGACTGATGCTTTTATAGATAATTTGTGGGTGTACTACGGTAAAGCTACTGGAGAACATTCAAGAGACGTAAATGCAAAATGACCAACATACTTTCATCTGCCTCGCAACAAACGAAAAACTACAATATGTACTATGCCCCCCACATGAGAGAAATCATAGTGCAAGTCTCAAAGGTCTCTAATTTCAGGATAAAGGTACATCCGCAAAAAACTATTCCATATGTTGTAGTGAAACCAATCAAACAAATGTATAAATATTTAGCAAATTTAGACTTATTGTAAAAATGACCCATTATGGCGGAACTGAAAATCCTAATGAGTAGCTCAATTCTGTTACTTACACCAGAATACTAGACCATGTTTCTGAAGGACTTGAAATATTAAAATAGGGAGTACTGGATGCCATTATAACTTTTAATACAGGTGCACTGAGTAAAGTGACACTTTTTCCCACAACATAGGCGGTGAGGCCGGATCAGACTGTGTTATAGGTTTAAAATCGATAGAGAAGACGAGCGTTAAGGAAACTAACAGGACAGTGGAACAAATGGGTAAGATGGTAAAGCAGGTTAAGACAAACTTTAAAAAAAGGAGAGATGAAAAGGAAGAAGAAAGAGATGGCCAATATGGTGCAGAAATGTTTTCATAGACAATATATTTGTTTTTAATAGACCATGAATTTGTTTTTGCTCTCCTGAATAATTTACAGTTTTAAAATTTAGGTAAATCGAGTAATATTTAAGTAAATTTATCAGACTTTTAGACCTAGAAGATTGAATTTTTTCTGGTAATAACCTAACATAACGTCTATAATGTTAAACTGCTTTTTGTGTAAAAAATGTACGTATTAGCTCATTAATAAAAAAATGTTATTTAATTATTTTTTTAATTTATTTAATTAAACGACAAAAACATAATATACAACTTACAGAAGAATTGAATAGCCTAATATCATAATATTATTAATGAAATTTTATATATTTTTTAATATTTTTTGGAAACATTATTTTAGGTGTACGTCAAAGGGGTTAAAATGTAGTTAACATTACAGATAAAGTTCTAAAATATTTATGAAAAAAATTTGAATATTTATGTTACAAACGTTTTTTAGATAATGGTATAAAAAATTATCAGTTTTAAACATGGACGGTGTAGTAGTGACTGCCGATCTGAATGGTCAAAACGTTTAGGTTGTAGCCTAACTGGCGTTTGACTACAGTCGAGATCCGCGGTACTGTAGCTTGTAATTCACGAAGATCCTCGAGAAGTCGTTACGCCGGCTGTTTGGCTATTTGGCCTGTCCAAACCGAACGTATGTTTGCTACAGGGGGCGTTTGATTCCCGCATAGGTTGGAACGAACCTGCGTGTTCACTGGTATCTCCATGGTATACACACCACATCGTGTATTCGTGGACAGTACCCTAAGAGCTTGTGCCGAGCGAACATTCGAGCTGTTCTGTAAGAACCTGGTGTTCATCGGTCTCCGGCCTGGTCAATGCAAACTAACAAGGACGCGAGAGGTCCCGTGCTTCTTCTGTGTGTCTATGTACACTGCTCCAACCGTTCACTGATTTTACTACAAAGGTCTCTTTTGTAGTAAAATCGACAGTCACCGCAACACTTCTTGCCTTTAATTTATTGTTTTATTCAGACAGTTTTCTTATGTCAGCCTTCTTTCCTGAATCCCAGGGTTTTCATGCGAGAGTACATTTTAATAATCTCATCTCTGGACCTTCTTCACATCCTCTTTTCTGGCGTAGATTTTTAGCCGAACACACAGAAGAACTCTGTAGTTATGGCCAATTTATACAACTACTTACGCAATTCTTCAAATACTTTGCTCTTCAGTGTTTTGTAGCCTCTAGGGCATTATTCCACAGTAGGCATTTTGGAGAAAATAATTCATATTTATTTTTGTTTAGTGGCCAAGTTAGTAGGGTGAAGGAGGGTCAGCGTAATCGTTATAACGCTGTACTACAAACGATAAAAACGTACCGTTATAACAGAACACGTTTCGACTAAATTTCAATACATAATACTATATTACATTAATTTGTGGTAATTTATACGTAAGAAGAAAATTTGTAGATCAACAAAGAAGGAAAGTGTTTGAAGACGGAGTTATTAAGTTATTTCAGGAAATGTCCGTAGTTCAAAACATAAGTGATCCGGCCATGTTGAAAGGACGAGCTTGCCCTCTGACTTGTAAGTCGCATCTTCCCGCAGCAATCAGTTTGGCAGAAGAAAAACTACAACACCGAAGATTAGATAATTAGGGTAGATAGATAATTAGGGTAGACTCATTTTAGACAGGTTAGTATTAATATGAAAGATAACAAACTGTCCTCGTCCTTAGAAACAAAAGTTTATAATCAGTCTGTGGTTGTGATTGAAGTTTGTTATCAATGTGTGAATTGACTGCTGAGTATAAAAAAAGCACGATGAGTGAATTCACGATGAGCGTGAAAATGTTTTTGAAGCTACTTTACAGAAAACGTGGAAAGGTCCGTGCTATTCAGGATAACAAGAACGATCAAGTGACTAAACTCCAATTGATGGTATCGTTTACGGCATTAGAAAAATAAAATGGAGGAAATGTTTGGTTAGGGGCAGAAGAAAATGTCAGTCAGTCATGAAGATTGGAGACAAAGAGAGGTAAAGAAACTGTAGTAATCCTTTTGATGTAAGTTATTCTTCTTCTTCTTCTTCTTCTTCTGAAACTTTAACTTCTTCCACTATTCGCTTTCACCGCTTTCTTTTACCACCAGGCCTTTCCATTTCCCAACTCCCAAACTTCCAAAATCTTCCTCCACTTCCTGGAACTAACGTCTTCTCAGTCTTCATCCTATTTCGCCACTCTAGATTCTTTTAGACCCCTGTCTCGACCCACTTGCATACTCACTTGTCCTAACCAATCAATGCTGCTATATAAAACCTATAATAAATCTTGATATATCGTTTTCTTTCGTTGCAGTTTTCATGTCACAGTTATTTCCCATCCTTTAGTTTTCATTTTTTTTACAAACCAAAATTTTTTCATTATTTCCTGTGTTAAATGCCTTTTAAAATAGAACTAGTTCACTTACAAGCTGTTTAAGACCTTTGGGCAAACAGCTGGACAAGAAGTACTCGAGAGACAAGTTAATGGAGAATTACTGTCACATCATTGGCTCAGCAGGCGGATGATAAGCGTCATTGGTAGCGACGATATAAGTGTACAAGATGACTTGATTACCGAAACGTGTTAGCGTCTTTGTAACGTTGCGATGTTGTATTAAAACAAGCGTCGTGAGAACGAGACTCCCAGTAAAGTTGGCGAATTGAGGAACATATTAACGCGGTCGTGCAGTCATTATAATTTGGTAAAACAATAAGGCCACCTAAAACAAGAAAAGAAATTTCCTTTTGATTAATATTTTAATCCCATAGGCCAATATTATACCAGAGTTCTACAAAAATTAATGAAACAAAAACACTGCTACCGTCTTTAAGCCAATTACAACATCTGAGAGACACAAAAAGCTAACTATCTTCTAATTAGCCAGTTATTTTGTTTATTTTTTCCTTTCTGTGTACAAGTTTTTTTGTCAATATTATTAAACCTGCGTTGAAAGTCGGAGCGTTGTTATCCGAGGTAATTCAGAAGGCAGTGTTGTTGCCGTTGTCATTCTAATTAATGCATCGCGCAAAAACACAGAAAGATGGCGTCTTTGCGATGCTGCATAAAAAAGCGGAGACAAAGGAAAAGGGAAAACGGGGAAAAAGCGGCAGCAGAAAAAAAGTGAAATAGAAAAATAAGAAAACGAACAGAATGAATTTTAATTTATTCTAATTAATATAAAATAGCGACGACAACAGCCATATAAATTGCCAGCAACAACAAAATTAATTGGCGTAATCGGATTTGTACAATTACAATTACCACGCTACCGCTCTCTGGTTGTCGTAGCTCTAATTACACTTCTTCTCCTCTCCTCTGCCCGCAGCACGGTGACAATTAGATTCTCTTTCTTTTCTCCTGACAAGTCTTAATACACAATTAATATAGCAGATTTCTGATGTCATATACTAGATGCACTGATATCAAAAAAGCAGGCGGGTTTTTAGAAAAGAATGCTGCCAATTTAACTGAACCAAACAATGGAAAAAAATCATGAGAATTTTATTATTATTAAATTCTGTTATGGTAAATCTCACACCGTAAGATAGTGACCCTGTCCAATGTTGTGCTGTGAAACAATGGTCACTCTCGGACTGAATTACATAGGCTACTCAAAACAACCAAGTATTTCCATTAACAAAAAATATAGACAGTGGTGTCTTCTGTCGTAAATATGTTTTAATTTACAGACCTGTAATGACGACATATGTTAGGATATGGAAATCAGGATGTGATCAGAAATTTAATTTCGATAAATATATTTCTGATTTTGTAATGTATGTTGATAATGAAATTATCATTAGACAAGTAAAGGCTCTGATGAGGTGTTACGGGATTCCTTTCTTAAACATTGTTGCCAACAGCCTTTCCCTATCCTGTCGAAATTGGAAAGCAACTTACAGATGGCTGTACCCTCATTACATCGAATCTACAAAGATTAGGGATTACAGATTTTTACATTGAAAACTGAGGTAGGTAATTGCTTTTCACGAAGCTGATACCAGACGAGCAAAAATTGCTGTAGACAGCAAATTTGAATATCTCGGTTATTAT
This sequence comes from Magicicada septendecula, assembly GCA_034769895.1. Taxonomy (NCBI): domain Eukaryota; kingdom Metazoa; phylum Arthropoda; class Insecta; order Hemiptera; family Cicadidae; genus Magicicada; species Magicicada septendecula. Next base: position 425,628,497 of record CM068373.1, on the reverse strand, counting down.
GTTTCTTATATTACAAACAATGACGTGGTGAATAAGAAACATAAGTTTAACCATATATGCGGACCATCAGGAACTCTAAAATTAACAAGTAAAGGAACCCTTTAGAAGTTCTACAAGGTGATCTCCCGCCCCACAATTCTATATGGATCTGAGAATTAGAATTTGAGAAAAACCTAGTTTTCAAGTGGCCGAAATGAGATTTCTCAGGCACTTGGCAGGGTATACTCTCCAAGCTCGTAGAAGAAATGTAGATATACGCCAGGAACTGAATATTATGAGTATTCGCGACAGGATTTCCCAGTATCGGCTAAAATGGTTGGAACTTCTTAAGGCGAATGGATGACAGACGCAACCCCAAACAACTATTGAATTACGAGGGTCAGTTGAAAAGTTCGCGGAGCGACATCTATATATCAGCGGTAATATTAAAATTTAATGCGTATTGTAAGATTCATGTTTCGTATAAACACCTGTCAGTTTCCAACTCTGTCAGTGAATTTATTAATTACTTACCAGCTGTTCGAAATTTACTTGTCACACGAGTTTCAAAAAGTGGACAAAATCAAGAATTCTTTCTTAATAAACGTCTAGAGTCAATGGAAGTACAGAACGAAATGGCAAATGCGTTAAATGCTGTGTCTTCAGAAACAATGGCTTATTAACGAGCACTCGGTTTTAAACGTGACCGTACGAGCACTCAAGGTGATCCCTGCAGTGGACGCTGAAAAGTACAACTCCAAATGCGGCGCCCACCTTGCACAAAGATTTTTCATACAAAGTTTTTGTTGAAATATTATACACACGCTCACGTGATATACCTATGAACTCAGAAATGTAATTCACTTACCGTTTCCGGGGTTTCAACACCGTGTATGACATTTTTTTATTAATGTCTGGAGTTGTTGCACTTTTTTGGCGTCCACTGAGGGAATCATCATCTTCAATTCCCACACATCTACGTTTAAACTCGAGTGGTAACTTACAGACCATTGTTTTTGAAGGCGTAACATCTCACGACACATTTACCATTCCGTTGTTAATCTTAACTAGCGCTAAAGCTTTTTCAACAAACACTTCGAACACAGCGCTACGTTTGATGTTGTCCAGTTTTCAAAACACGCGTGTGTCACGTAAATTTCGAACAGCTGGTAAACAGTGAAGACATTGACAGGACATATTTAGGGATTAACAGCTGTTTACACGAAATATGAATCTTACAACACACGAAAAAGGCCTACGCCACTGCAACGCCAGCAGTATGCAGACAAGATGAGAATTTACAGTCATCTTATCTGAGTTTCTCAAGAAGTACTTTAGAATGTACACTCTTGTGCCTGGTTCACGCAAGCCTCAATATGACATGCTAAGTTACATTTACTCAGTTGTTCAACGAAAACTGATGAACAAGAGTTACTACTGAGTGTAGTTGAAGCATGTATTACTAAATCAGAGTAAGATACGAAATCATGGGAACTGATTACTGAAACGAAAAAACTCCACAACAAAAATGAATGTAAAAGATTCAACAAAAAGATCCAAAAAAAGAACACAAGAATTCAGGCCAAGATTCTGTGTGGGTATATGATAAAATACTGATAGAGGGAGAGAAGGTTCTGATGAGATGGAAGGAATATTTCGAAGACATATTGTCAGGCAAAACAACAAGTATGAACAGGAACACATACTACACAGCAGAACCTAAAGATATTTCTCCTACGCTGGAAGACGTGTCATATGTAATTATCTCCCTGAAAAATCATACAGTCATTACAAGCAGCACAACGCAATACTAGGACATCTCATTCATAACATTTTTACCGCTCATTGTAACGCTTACATTACAAATGCTTTCCAATTGTACGTTGAATTCATAAGCCTCCGTCTTACTTATAGACGGAGGAAACAAATTAAGCAACCCAACCAACCTAACCTAATATAACTTAAGCTAACAAAAATATTGGATGAAAAAGGTTACTAGCATAAATGAAAAAATAAGACAATTGCAACCTTATCGAAGTTTGGAACAGGAACGTTCCTACGGATTTGATCAGTTGCAACCAAGTGAAAGTTCGGGGCACAATTGGCCGGGAAAATACAGGTAAAAACGTCGTTTTGTTGCAACTGACTGAGACCGCAGAAAAGAGGAAAAAGTAGCAGATGCGGAAACAGGAGAAGAGCAGATCAATCAATCTGTGATGACAAGAATTATTGGAAAATCGAACTGTAACTACTCGTATAATTTAATAGTTTGTCTGTGCTTATTTCTCTTTGAAATTAGATTTAACTGACGCACTTTGCCATCATAGAAAAAAATATAAATGCGACGTTGCGCCCACCCAAAGAGTCGGCAGCTATCTTCAGGCTAATTATATTACTACGATAATTACGTAACGCTATTGACTTTTCGAGAGCGTCATTCTACATGCTTCTAGTCTAGTCGAGCAAGTGCAGCGTCTCGGTCAAGAGCGAGCACTCGCGTATCGAGCACTCACAGACTGTTCTAGCTCTTGTCACTACGCAAAGTATGTCGGCATGCCGCCAGGAATATAGAAAATTATTCTGGAACCCCCGCGGATCTATATAAGCAACAGCGGCCGGATTAGAAGTCAGTTACATCTGGCGATATCGTAGAGTGCGGATCAAATGACTGTTGCGGATTAGTGGGAACTGATTACTGTGTTCTAATTAGTGCGGAACTCTAATAGTTGACATCAGATTTGCGTGTTGACAAATTTAACTAGAATTAAGGCATGAGAGTAACTTGTTGATTTCAAATTTTAATTTGTGACTAATTAAAGCTGGTAATTAGTGACTTCATTGGTGTCCTGTATTTTGTTTCCACTGTACAATACAACCGTCCGTGAGAGCGTCGTAACAATATACCAATAAAAGTAAAGAAGTGAATAATATGGTTACGACGGTCTAACTGATCATCATATGGAACAGTGGAGAACAAAATACAAGACACCAATTAAGTCACTAATCACCAGCTTTAATTATCACAATTAAACATTTTGTAATCAACAAAACAGTCTCTTACAATTGTAGCGTGACAGATAATCCACACAAATACATTACTCAATGATCATGGATAAAGCTTTAATATATGGAATATCCAGATGAGAATCAATTAAAATGCACTATTTACTAATATATTCACAAGAAAGGTTAAATAAAGAAAAATTCTGCAAATAATATAATATAATACAAATTTAAAAACCCAGGAAACTAAAAATGTTAATAACAAAATTACCCAGGTAAGATAGAAGCAGGCAATTAATATACCCCGTCAAAGATATACCACATATATATAATATATATATATATATAATATATAATATATATAATATACCACAGCAATACACACAGAGTTTATTTGATAACAACCAAGAGCAGGAACATTACCAAATCGACGTTTCCCAGAGCGGAACGTCACTACTACACATACACACCATAAAAATTATTCTGGGTAATATTATACCAGAACACTACTACAATTACGATTATATTATGGTTTTATTACAAAAGTGAAGACCAACAGTGAGAGCATAACGAAGACTAGAAGACATTAGCTACACTACTACACACATTATAAATTAAGCTATATTTGTAATAAACACGTTATATTACAAAATAAATCAAATAAAAATTTTTCACAAGCAATAAAATGTCAACTAATATAAAACACAATTCTATTACAATAGTTCCCCACAATTATGAAACACATAACACATTGCCACAATATTACGAACCGCACTGTTTAAATTGCCACTCAAACGTGCTGTGTAATCGCCCGACAATAACTCGAAATTAAGCAGCAGGTATGGGCTATTTATAGTCTGAAGTGTTCCATAATATGCGTTCTTAACAAGCCATCGAAATTCTAGAGGACACTTCAGCGCGAACTTCGCAGAAACACGCACCGCTGGGCTAATTGAGATTCTTCTAGAACGACACCATCGAACGCACGAAACGTGCCGCATTACGTAATACTGCCTCGCGTGTTAAGCGTCACGTACGCATTACAGCTGCGGGAATCGTTCTCCAATGTACCAGTACGTTCCGTAATTGCGTAACACTTTTTCTGCATTACGTAACAATATCTATCAACCACTGATAAAGAGTAAAAAAAAAAATGATAACAGAATTTAAAATAATATACAATCAATAGATAAAATACTTCAAATTAATAGTTACTCTGAAAACACACACAATACTCACAAAACATAAGCACAATGGACAGAAACACTTGGACACCACCAAGGTCAACAGAACTCTTAGACGTTATCTTATATCCTCAGAGTTTTAAAAATTACTGATTTTTTTATTTTTGTGTGACTTACTTCTTTTAATACAATAACAAATTATGAGAAGAATAATTATAATTATAAAAACAAAAGAGTATTACATATAAAAACGTAAAGATTTGTCAATAAGTTTACAAAGCTTTTATGGTAATAAACATATAGTAGCAAACTAATGCATTAAATGTTTGAGTTTTGGAAAAACTCGTCTATATAATTAGTGCATACCCCGCACACACAAACACACCACAGATAAAGACAAATATAATTTCTGTGCTAGACACGCCCGTAATACAGAGGTACCGACGTCTTATTGTGGTGCAGTAATTAGTATTGCTTTAATTAGAAAGTACAGCAGGATATAATTAACATTTTTGCTGGCGCTACCGGCTGCCAGTGTACACGGGCGTAAATTGTCTCTTCCCATCCCCAGGACTTGGACTTGTTTCTCACAGTTTCTTCAACACTGTACCAACTGTGCCAATTTTAATTTTGTTATTCTTCGACTTTCGCGCTTCTGTTTCTTTCTTTCTGTCTCTCCCTCTCTCCATTATCACTCTAGACTTTTCTCTTTTCTTCTTGTCTTTTTACTTAGTATTGCGTCTCTCTCTCTCTCTCTCTCTCTCTCTCTCTCTCTCTCTCTCTCCCTCTCTCTATACGAAGCGCTTTTCATCATCATCATCATCATCATCATCTTCAGCAAGGATTGAAAAAAAAAGACTTGATCCGGTCCCAAGCAGACAGACTATAGCTGCTGCTCACTCCAACGTTCATGAGATTTTTAATGCAAATGGATATTATTCATACATTGATACACATACACTTTCTTATAACTTGCATTTACTTGTCATCATTATCACTATCATCTTCAACAAGGATTAAACCAACGAGAATTCTCGCATTGTTCAACAAATCATCGGAATTGTGTTACCTTGGTTTTCATGTAGTTGGCACAATTATAACAAATATCCCAGATAAATAAAACTGATGACCTTTTCCAGTACCTAGTCTCCTGCTACTATCTAGATTTGTACAAGATGTTTACTTATTAATTTCTACTATTTTCGATCTTTGGCCTGAGATTCTTAGTACAAATACCTATAGGTATTACTGATACAAATACACTTTCTTATAACTTGCCTTTACTTGTCATCATCTTCAACAAGGATTAAACCAAAAATGGGTTGTTCCGGTCCCAAGCAGATAGATTAGAGTTGGCCACTTCAATGCTTCTGCGGCGGCCCACACCTCGCCGTCCTTTCGGCCTATAATTCAACAGTTGTTTGGGGATGCAGCAGTTATCCATTCGGTTAAATATTCGAATCATTTTAGCCGATATTTGTCAATCCTATAGAGTATACTTATAACATTCAGTTCTTGTCACACATCTACGTTTATTTTGCGATCTTAGAGAGTATACCCTGCCACGTACCAGATAAATCTCATTTCGGCCGCTTGAATACGACTTACTTGAGATTCAGTTTCAGACCTATACAGAAGTGTGGGGAGCACAGTCATCTTGTAGAACTTAACTCGTTGGTTTGGCGTTCTCCTGATGGACCCACAAATATATGGTTGAATTGTGCAGTTTCTTCACTACACCATTGTTTGTAATGTAAGCCACGTTACAGCACAGATATTCAGAATTACTGACCTGTCCAGGACAGTATCTTCTACAACAACACTTAGTAGTATGGGATCAGCTCCATGTGACACAATCACCTTGGTCTTCAATGTGGAGATCTGTGATCCGAAATAGTTGCAGATTCGACTCACTGCCTGTATAGAGCACGATATACAGGGTAGACAGGACGAAGCATTTTTGTCCTCTATTACTTACCTCCATTCTCTCCAATTCTCCAGTAGTCATATGCGACTCACTGCGTGTATAGAGCACGATATACAGGGTAGACAGGACGAAGCACTTTTGTCTTTTATTACTTACCTCCATTCTCTCCAATTCTCCAATAGTCATATGCGACTCACTGCGTGTATACAGCACTATATACAGGGTAGATAGGACGAAGCACTTTTGCCCTCTATTACTTACCTCCATTCTCTCCAATTCTCCAATAGTCATATGCGACTCCCATCCTTCACAAATCCGCCTTAACTGTTTGCTGTCGTCACATTCCGTTAATCCAATTACTCTTTCCATTTTTGCATGCAAGAATTCTTTTTGGTTGCTTGCCTCATCCATTCTTTCAACACTGATTCCTTATCACAAAAAACATTGACAATGAAAACGGGCAGTGATAAAAACGTGAATTAAAACGACTCATAAAACGACCAAATGAATTGAACTGAAATAAAACGAAGGAAACTGAATTGACAGTTGCATGACACACTACTACTGCTGCTACTGCTACTACTGCTGCTGCTACTACTACTACTACTACTACTACTACTACTACTACTACTACTGCTACTACTACTGCTGCTACTGCTACTGCTACTGCTACTACTGCTACTGCTACTGCTACTGCTACTACTACTACTACTACTACTACTACTACTACTGCTGCTGCTGCTGCTGCTGCTACTGCTACTACTACTACTACTACTACTACTACTACTACTGCTACTACTACTGCTACTACTACTCCTACTACTACGCTACTACTGCCGCTACTACTACTACTACTACTACTACTACTACTACTACTGCTGCTGCTGCTGCTGCTGCTGCTACTACTACTACTACTACTACTGCTGCTGCTGCTGCTGCTGCTACTACTGCTGCTGCTGCTACTACTACTACTACTACTACTACTACTACTGCTGCTGCTACTACTACTACAACTACTACTACTGCTGCTGCTGCTGCTGCTGCTGCTACAGCATGGATGCCCAACGGTCAGCGGTCTTCAGTCTTCCTCGTGGTGGTCAGTATCTCCCTCGTAATATCGAGGTAACACAGGTAAAGTTCTTTTGTTACTGTTTCATTTGTATAAAAAAGAAAGATAGCAGTCTTAACTATTTGAGCGTATCACGTCCAATCGAACCAAGTGGATGGATTACAGAATCAGATTGCCCGCGGGTAGCTTTTAGACGTTAGGAGTCTGACTGTTGTCTTACGCTCACACGGCCGGTGTCAAGTCAATATACTCAAACTTATTAATAATTACTCGGCAACGTTTCGTATCCCACCCTCGGGGATCTTCTGTGGTCCGCAAAAAGCGACAGAGTGTTAAGCAATAGTGATGGCAGACATCTGGCCGAACTATAGCCGACAACGTTTTCGGGTCGGGTTTTCTTACCCGAAAAAAGTTGTCTGGTATAGTTCGGCCAAGATCCGCCGTAACTTTCTACACACTCTGTCGCTCTTTGCGGTATCGCGAGGGTGGGATACGAAATGTTGCCCCAAGCGATGACGGCCTAACAGCCCGGTATGTATGTCAGAAGTCTGCGTAAAGCCGCTTAGACACTGAGAATCGGAACGGACGAATTCACTAATCGTTGAGTCGAAAACAAAAAGAAGAAAACTCGGCAGAAACAGCGGAGTGTTCATCTTGTTTCGATACAAGGTTAGTGCAAGAATTACTGGGATGCTTGTAATTTATATTGGATTTGTAGAAAAGGTAACAAGGTAATTGTCTAGAATGCCGGCGGAACGTCGGAATGTTAACCACACCGCAACACTAGCACACATTGTTCCCACATTAGCTTTGTCTCACTAATGTTTATTGGTTACGAGTTAAATATCCCCCCGTTGTGTTGTGTTGTGTTAGTCCAAATAATGTCTTATTCACGCCGGCCGCTCGACTGAGTTCCACACAATCGTCTTGCCTATTCAACAACACTGGAAATAATATCACTCTTTATAATTACTTTAAAATATTTTCCCCTAATTCTTCTTATTCAAGTTTCTTTTCTTAATCACTCACCATTGTGCGGTATACCGCCCAAGATTTCAGGCGGATTGGCATTCTGATGACAGGAAGGACTCCTGTGACTTCTCTTCACCGTATCCAAGAGGCATTAAAGGCTCGTTCATATAGAATGCGTTCTGTCGTGGCGGTCGCGGCGGTAAAGTTGTATTGCGTAATATTGCATCATATCCGTCACGTAGAAGGCGTTCTGTCGTGGCGGTCAGCGGCGGGAAGGCGGTAAAGTTGTATTGCGTAATATTGCATCATATCCGTCACATAGAAGGCGATCTGTCGTGGCGGTCAGCGATACTGGATCGCGGCGGGAAGGCGGTAAAGTTGTATTGCGTAATATTGCATCATATCCGTCACACAGAAGGCGTTCTGTCGTGGCGGTCAGCGATAATGGATTGCGGCGGGAAGGCGGTAAAGTTGTACTGCGTAATATTGCATCATATCCGTCACATAGAAGGCGATCTGTCGCGACGGTCTAGTCTAGACTCAGGCGACGAGCGGTACAATTTTACAAAATTACCGAGCGGGCAGGGCGATATGGGCCACGAAAACATAGAAATTGTTATTGAGAAAGTCCGCGAGTATGTTTTTTATATGATACAACGATTACAAAAACCTGGTAAAAAAAATAGCGGAGGTATGGGGTGACCGAAACGGTCATAACCAGTAAGTATTTTTGAAAATACATTTTTGTTATTCGCTTTTCATGACAATTTCAATTACAACTGCATTTGTAAAGACTGCAGGGATTCAAGAAGTTGGTTTTAATAGGTCGTATACTTCCTCGAAGAATTCTCGAGGAACATATGTAAAAAATCTCTCTTCATGTGCCTCCAGTTCTCGGCAAAGGCGGTGGTATTCACCAAGGCGTTCTCTCTTTTTATTGATATTGTGAACTTATATTGTCTCTTATCTTTCTGCTTAGTGAAAACAGAAGAAGTAGTGTCTCCTCATCACTAGACTTGCTACGATAATTTATTATCATGAGAAAACGTATTTGAAGTTCAAGCAGATGGAATGGGGAAGAATCGATCTCTACGCGAGAGAACTTACTGCACTGGCACTAGACCACTTACGTTGTCGTATCCCGTGTGGCATAGCCAGATCGTTGCCCGCCGCGACAGGCCGCGTTCTGTGTGCTCGAGCCTTAAGCCTTGCTGATACGTCTTCATTTGAGCAGTCATCATTCAGCGAAAGATAACGGAAGGTCCATGCGAAGAAATACCGGCTGTGAGTATGTTACTTATGTTTGCAGCAAACATCACATCGCCACTGTTTAGTCCTGAATGTAACTATATTATCCAGATGAAATCTTCGTTAATTTTATACTAGCTGTTACCCGCGGCTTCGCACACAAATATTCGACTTTTATTAAGTATTTTAATATAATTTTTATTGTCTATGTCTATACGGCGTTCTGTCAGCTCGTATAACAATTTTGTACTCATTTTGTTAAATTCTCTCCAAAGCTGTTTTCAACACTTGTACTATTTTAACTTGTACTAAATTATTATGTTGGTGCAACAGACTTTGGAGATTTAAAAGTACCCGTTTATAAAGCCCTTGGAGATATTTATGACCTGTTAAATAAAAAACGCTAAATTCTTTATTTTAAGTGTTACTGTGTTAGAAGCATTGTATAACACATTAAACGTTATGTTTTCCTCAACCATGGCTTTTATTTATTTCAGCAGTAAACTAGAAACCAAAAACCGATGTCACCTAACCTCACAAGTGAAAACAACACGTATTTTCACTTTGCATTAAGTAATAAGACAATTTACAATTAGTACACTTCTTTTCCACATCGTAATAGGCCTATATCGATACAATCGCATATTATATATAACGTCGAAAATGTACAGCAGGAATGGATAAATGTACAGTTCCGATGCCGCCAAACAGCTTTTGTTTATTTACTTGTTACTATGGTAATTAATTCTGGTTTCCATGGTGTTGTTGACATCTTTAGTAGTAGTATTTAATATATTTCATTACTTATTCATTGCATCGTCAGAAATACGTATAAACATAAATTTTATAATCGTTTAAGACAATTACAAAATATACAGACGTATCTGTACACAAAACTACAAAATAGATCGATACAATTGCATATTAAAAACTGCAGGAACGGATAAAGGTACAGTTCCGGTGTCGCTAAATATCATTTGTTTATTTACTTGTTACTATGGTAATTAACTCTCGTATACATAGTGTTGATGACATCTTTATACGCGTCAACGAAAAGGCATAAGTAAAAGGGCCTAAATCGTGTGAACGGGGCAAAATATCAAATTCCAAGTTAGTATTTTTTGCCTTGTGACAAAGGTTACCTGTGCAAAACTTGGTGGGAGTCGGTGTAATGGTGTGGACTTGTATTCAGTACCCATAAAACCTCAGACTTTGAGTTTTATATATATATATAGATCATGCATTACAGACATCGTCACCTGATAATCGTAGGACGCAGAACATAAGATGACATGGTAACATTATGTCGACGGTGACAAAGCTACAGTATTGTCACTTCGGTCGCAAAAGGTGCTAGAGAGGTGTGTATCATTTTTTCTTATTCATTAGGCTTGTCACGGCAAACCATATTTCTGTCATACACTTTAAACGTGTCAGCCCAAATACCATAGACCTGTACATTTGCAGAGTAAAATCAAAATACTGTGTTTAAATTCTAAGACCATAAGGGATAAGTGGAAATAATTTAAAGACCGTAAAGAATTTGGAGGACAGTGATATTGCACTGACATTAGTAGGAGTCGTTATTCGTTAATCAGATCGTTCATACCAAACGGATCAAGCTACTTAGAAATTTCAAAACGGTAGTAACGCCAACTGTAATAAATAGATGGAAGTGTGATGTTGATTGCAAGGGATGGAAGACTCTTGAGAATGTGGATAGCTAAGGTGTTATGGACCCATTCTGCGGCCCCTAACAGTGATTAAGGACCTGTCTTGATGCTGCTCCTTATCTTCTTCTTGCTCTTCTCTTATTGTTTTCTTTTCCATCGCCTTTCATCCTCTCTTTCTTCGTCAGTAACGTTGGCGACTCATGTTATCAGATATCACGCGGCCAATTCAGCGTCTTCGCGACGAGAGGAAGCGTCCGCTGCGACAAAGCGAAGCGTGAACAATCTTACGTTTTGTTCTGACAGTCACGTAAAAACAAAAAGGTCTTCAATCCGTATACCATTATTTTTACCAAGCCGGACAATATTTTTACAACATCCCTGTTATAGGCCTACATATTTTTTATATTACATATTTTTAGTGTATATATCTTTTTATATTGTCTGCAGAATAATATAAGCAACTAATGTTATATACAGTAAGTAAGAGAACAAATCTATGTATGTATGAATGTTATATACATAACTCCTCCAATCACCCAATACTACACAAACTGCCTGCCTTCAGAACCATGATACACAGACTAAACAACATCCCACTAGATAAAAAGGCTACCAAGATGAACACAATCACAATCAAATATCTAGAAGAAGGCAACGGATACAATAAAACAATAATTAATAAACTCCTACACAAAACAAACAACAGACAAAGACAGAAAACAACAAATTCATAACACTAACATCAGTAACCACACTGAAAAAATATCCCACAAATTTAAACAAGCATATTAATTTACAGAATCGCATACAGAACTACAAACAAAACAGAACACACACTGTCAAAAAACAACATACAAACAGCAAAAAAATTTAAACTGCTCAGGATGTAACAAATTCTACATAGGCCAGACAGGACGCAGCTTCAAACAGAGATACGTTGAACGCATAAACGCACTACACTCCACCACCGAATCTACCTTTGCAAACCACCTCACTGAAGCAGACCACACCCATACACAAACATAAACAGCAACATAGAATTCTACACGTACACACCAAAGGGCGAAAAACTAGACACTCTAGAAATATACAAAGACACAAAACCGGATAGAAACGACATCCTAAACGAACAGACACAATTTAAATCACACACTCTATTTAAACATATTACACAACACACACACACACACACACACACACACACACACACACAACGATCTTTTGAAGGAGGGCGCAGTCACCAAAAGCAGGACGGACAGCGCTCCTAGCGCCAACCTACGACGACGCTCTAACGAAGCGAAAATTAGGTTAGGCCATCGGGTAAAAAAAATTATAATTTTTATCAATAATAATTTGTGATCCGAATCGGTAGTGTTACATATAGTTAATTAACTAACGTTCTCGCTTCCGCAACCAAGACGTCTTCCTGAGTGCAAGACTTGCGGATTCGAATGCCGCATGACTGTACAGCACGATCGAGTTGCCAATCTTCTGGGAGGAAATGTAAAAAACTGAGGCTGGAAGCTAAGAGACGAACTTCGTCCCTCTGCACAAACGCCCGTCTGACAAGTCTAGATGTAAAACGGGTCGTACAGTTTTAGTTTAGTTTATAGCCTACAGCAAGAAAGGTGACTGCAGTCTGCGGACAACACAGCCTTATGCGGCGCCGATAAAAAAGAGGCGGTACGCATTTTACAGAATTTTCTAGGTAGAGTCGGGGACATATTTACAAAAAATGCAGAGTAGTGAGTCGGGGTAGAAGAAAAAAGTGGAAAGACCGTTGAAAGCCTCAAATAAGTGGAAAGAAGTTAAAGACTGTGGATAGTTTAAGTAGCGCAATTTCGCGTGTACAATGCGCCCTCGTGTATAACACGCACCCCTATTTTATCATATTTCCCAGAAAAAATGTAATTCGTGTATAAGGCGCATCCGTATTTGTGATGAACAAATTTATTACGACGTAGAAAAATATATATAGTTTGAATATTACACTGTGCAGAAAAGTTTTTTTTTTTATAAAAAAAAAAAATAGAAAAAAGTACTTCCCATGCCTCTTTGTCTGGAAACACGAAACAGAAATATTATTTAAATCATATAAAATGTAAAACAACTTAAAACATCACAAGTCATCGTTTTTGTTTAGTTTGTTATGTTTTCAGTATTTCACTAGCACATAACATTTGCATTTATCAACAGTCATCACCTGTTTCTGAAGGAGGCAGTATTGAATTACTTTCCTCTTCCGATTATTCTCCCCTTTTTATTGTGTCCTTTTGATCTGACTGCACAGATTTCGCACCTTTTTCATTAATATTCGTGGCCACTGACATATCGCGAAAGACAAAACACTGGTCTGCGACGAATCGAAATTGTTCGTATGCGCCGTTTCTACAATAAATCTGTACAATGAAACTCGATAATTTTAGTTTCTATATACAAGTTTTATAAACAGAAGAAAGGATTACCTAAGGGATCTTCATTATCACCTATTCTTGCAGGAATATACATGAACGATTTTGAAAAGCAAGTTGTATATACAGAAAAAAGGATTACCTATGGGATCTTCATTATCCCATATTCTTCCAGAAATATACACGAATAATTTTAGTTTCGTACTCTCGAGGTAAACGTTAAACGAGAGTAGTTCTTTGAACCGAAACGCCCTGTCTGAAACAAACCGTACAGACCAACCGAAACTGGGATGATATTGAGTGTTGTCTACTTCAGGACGGTGAACGGTTTGGTAGCTTGAATCTGTACATTTCAGCAGCAACAGCGAAAGCCCAACTCGACCAGATTCTTTTCTACTTCTGCAAACTTGGCTGTTTTACCACAGAAAGAACGCCGATCATGAGTAGTAAGACATAATTTTTTTTTCCCATTCCTAAACATTATATTTGGCTATAGCATTTACGCGATGCGGCGCGGTTACCACTTTTTGTGAATTTTATTACGGATAATTTAAACTGAGCCGCAAAGTACTGTATACATGTTGCTGCACTCATCATCGATATAGAACCTGTTTCTTTACAACACACGCAATACCGGTAATGAGCAACTTTAAAAAACAACAGACTAATGACAACAAATACGTACAGTAACAGAATGCTACAACAGAGTACCTTTATAATTCTACGTCGTGAACAAATAATTTATGGGAGAGTGAAAATTGCGAACCAAATTACCCGTTAATTTCATTTTATTATTACTAGATTCAAGCCTCCCAGTTTAAGAAGCAACATTGTCAACTATGCACAATATTACCATACATTTGCAGATCTACAATTTACCATGTAAATTATATTATATTTGCATAATGCGCACCCACATTTTTGGGAAGAAAATCTGGAGAAAAAAGTGCGCTTATACACGAGAAAATACGGTATATGGATGAGGTAACCTGAATGAAGGTGTAATTTGGATTTGGAGATACGTGTCTAACAGCGTGAAGGTTCAGGAAAAATTTGGATCAGCGTATCGTACGTTTTCATCATGAACAAATAAGTTTATCGTAAAATTTAAAAAAATATTTCATTATGCGTGGAGAGACCAGCAGCGTTATACACAGTGATAACTTTATGGATAACAAAGAAGTTGGTGATCGCTGAAATGTAATGTTGACAGTCAAAATGGAAAAATTACCAATCTTTTTAAAAAATCTCCCCAAAACCACAAGACAATGCTAAATAAGTAGTTGCACCCGTTTACCATTATCTCCGTCCAGCTGAGTTCTTTGAAAGTTCGGAGAAAATCAATTTCCCCATTATAGGGTACCAACCTATAGATAAGGGAGTCATATGGAGGAGCTGCCCCCTTACCATTACCACGACTTCCGGTAATATTATTCAGCAACTTATAATAACTATACAAGACCTATATAACGGAACAAGAATAGCTGTTAAAAATAAATGTAGGATATCTCAACAAATATGTGCCAATCAAGGTGTTAGACAAAGGTGGAGTATATCACCTACTCTTGTTAACATCTACATTGACGATCTGGTAAGGAAATGGAAACATCTGGTGAACCCTGGTATTAAGTTATCACGAGACAGATATCCGAATGTGCTGTTGTTTGCTGACGACTTGATTGTACTTGAAAATACAGAATCTAATTTACAAAAATATGTTTTTAAGTTTAATCACATTTGCAAACAATAGGCCTACAATATGAAAAACTCCACTACAAAAACAAAGGTATTGCCATTTCGACGCAAGGAACTAATAAGAACAAAAATAATGATTAATGAACAAATTGTAGAACAGTTGTGCCATTTTCGTTATTTGGAAAATGATATGATAGGAATTATGGTATTGATGTTAATTGTGGACAACAACCAAGAAACAAGACGATAAAATGCAGGCGTTAAGAGAAGTTAAAAGGTGTTCTAAATTTGACAGTATAGAGAGTGAGGATATAAGGTAGGAGTTACAAGTTTTTAATTTAAAAGAAACATTAAAATATTACAAACAACGGTAAAAAGAACACTTAGAAAGAATGTCAGATTTCAGACTGGCCAAACAAATGTGGGAATACAAACCTATAGAACACAGGTGTGTGGGCAGACCCAGGAAGAACTGGCTGAAATTTGAAGGCGGAACTTGCAGAACCTTGCCCATGTTGTGTTGTGAAGATGATGATGAGGTAGAAATTTTAGAGAAAGGAGAAAGGCAGGTGATCAGGTATGGACGGCTCTAAGGTAAAGTAGATGTGTGGACTGTGTGCGCAAAAATTTGAAACAGAATGTATAGCGTAAAGGATTTATATCACGTAAGTAAACTTTGTATATCGTACCTTTTGTATTTGCGGTACGATTCATAGAAATATTAGAAGTAAAACAAGACACAGAACAAGCAATAAACTTTATAACATAACTGGAATACCCACATTGACATATGCGAGTGAGGCGTGGGTCATGACAAAAAAGGAATGCGGCAAGAGTCAGAGTGCTGAAATACAGTTTCTTCGAAATACTTTAAATTATACATTGCAAGATAGAATAAGGAATGAGGATATCAGAGCAGAACTCGAAGTAAATGACCTGAATGATATTATTTCAATTTACAGAAGACAATGGTGGGATCATCTGCAAAGGATGACAGAGGATCGATTGCCGAAAGCGGCACTGAACTATGATGCCAGTGGTAGAAAAGACGTGGATCATCCGAGGATGCAGGATATTATTTATATAGCCTAATCCTTGAAGAGAAGAAGAAGAAGAAGAAGAAGAAGAAGAAGAAGAAGAAGAAGAAGAAGAAGAAGAAGAAGAAGAAGAAGAAGAAGAAGAAGAAGAAGAAGAAGAAAACTTTGTCCTGTGACTTCGTTCTTCTTTTTTGCTTTCTTACGCGTTAGAGGCATTGTGTTCAAACATGAGAAACATATTCATGTTATGTCATGTAGATTAAAAAATAAGACGTACTCATACGTATAAATATGACAATACAATACATAATACAGACCATACGTGGAACGTGTTTTTCCAGAACACACGGTAACCATTTACGCTGAAAAATTGAGAAATGATGTTTTGGATCTAAAGTTATGAGAAAATGGTAGCAGAATCGCGTCCATGTAGTACGATTACAAAGAAGTGCAAAAATTTTAATTTGTAACTAGTATGTATCACCTGTTACAAAAATATTACGACATCGTCTGACGCTCAGTCATGTTTCGACGGTGACAAAGGTTTTCTTTTTGGTGGTATAAGCCGCCTGAGGTAGTCAAGTGTTTATCTACCCATAGGCTTATCACGGAAAACCATACTTCTGTACTACACTTGAAACGTATCAGGCTAAATACCAAAGACCTGTAAACGATATTTCCGGGCAGTGGCGTACCTAGGCCAGGGGCGAATTTCTTTCTGAGGCCCCCTCCCATAAGACGGGTGTTTATAATCAAATTTATCTTTAAGTAATATATAGCAGAAACACTTCATTGTTACACATTTACTGTATTGATACATCTAGTTAGCAAACTTTATAAGAAGCTGTAGTAATGTTTGAAATAAAAATCCACTTTCATATTGTAAATACAAAGTTTAAAGAAAAAATAGAAGTAGTATTATTTATAGAATGCTTTAAACTTATTACAGTACTTTATAATATCTGTACAGTTGTACGTGTTGTTGTCTTCGATGTCACTCGAGGTTTTGTTCACTCACATAATATGCAATGCGCTTTTTTATGAATTCGTTCGTTCGAGTAACTGACCCGATTTCCGCACTCCGAATTATCCACTGTTCGGTAAAAATTCTCATGAGAGATTTTAAATAAATTGTTGGTGTCTTGAAATGTTAAATATTTTTCACTGGTGAAATCTCTTTCAGCGTAGGCCTACATCTTATCGCCCGGTATTTCATTCCTCCGTTGAGATTTTCGTACCGAGGCACGGCCTTCTTAAGTCACTGCCGCTGCCGTTGTCGTCCATGCTGTTTGTGGTTCAATTTGCGACTTCCGACTGGGTGGTGAGGCATTGCCGCCAAGTATAAATGACGCTACTTTTTTATTATTTATACTTCTAATAATAAACTTAGCTTTGTAGAGGTAAACACTTTATGAGGTAGAGTTATAAGGTAAACCCTATATTATTTTTCAAAATAATATAAAAATCTTTGGAATCTGTTGATTAAATCCTGGACCTCTCCTAGTGTTGCGTTTCAGGACGTGACAATAGAACATTTGCAGATACATTTAAAAATTACGAAAACAACTTAACTTTCCAAATCTGGAGGCCCCCTAGTAAGTGGGGACCGGGGCGGTCCGTCCCCCTTTAGTCCGCTACTGCTTGCGGGGTCAAAACAAAATACTGTGTTTAAAGTACTGTGCTGCATTAAATACTGTATTACGTTTTTAACACAGTCCGAAGTTTTCTTCAAAAAATAACATTATTGAATGAGCGAAACGAGGTGTCAGTTTTAACTTGCCCTTTTGGCATTTGTCTGTCTATTCATGGTATGTTTCAAAATAACTTTTGAATGCACCAACCGCTTTTCGTGAACTAGGCATGAGCTTTTTCCCCCACAGACTCCTTTGTTTTTTAGGATGATTATCCCAGAGAATGTGCTGAAGCGGGAGACAAAAATGTGAAGGATTAAAATTTTGAACAAAATCTTAAGAATCTATGTGGGATATTATGGTAAGAAAGTATATCTTGAAAACTCATTAACAAAACAACAAAATTATGAAAGGTTCAGCGAGGTTTAGTCAATAAGTATAGACACAATTTTTACTTCCATGTTCCTTAAGGAAATGGAAGTATGGTGATGGCGAAAAAAATCGTGTTCGAGATAAGGGCTGATTCTGATTGTACTACCCTCAAAACATGAAGGAAAGTCATTTTCTGAAAAGTGTCTGTGTGTGTGTCTACTTGTAATTTTTTATGACGAACGATAACTGCCGCAAATTAGAACAGAATCAACCAATTTTTGCATTTGTGCCTAAGTTACAGAGGACTCACGGAGTATTAATTTTGGTGAAGATAGGTCAAGGGGAAGGGGTAGGTTACCAGCAACGTTTTATGTTTTAACAAGAGTAAAGTACTTAATTTTGATAAATAAACTATCCTGAAAGGAAGCTCCTAACAATCCACTGTAGAAAGGTAGATGAAATATCTATAAATGAAAAGGGTAGTTGAAGGGGGAGGGGATAATTTTGTATATGTGTACTACGTTATCGGCAACAAAGAAGTAGTTTGTTGTTAAAATTCCTTCCCGGGCTGTTTGGCTGTGGTCCAATGTTTTCTGCAAAACCAGACGTTTCGGCAGTGCCATCGACTGCCATTGTCTGTGAAAATCGAGTGCGCCAACGTGAGGTGGTATACGTTAGCGACCACAGTACTGTGGTTAAGGCTGAAGAAAGAAGTAGTTTTTATGAAAATATTTCATTTTGAAAATGATTTTAAATATAAATCTTAGAACATGGAAGTCATGTAGTGTTCTCCATACCGATATTTTCATCATTTCATCAGTTGTATCGACTTTTCGACAGTACTTATTGCCACCATCAGAACCTGTGCATGGACAATAGAGAAATAACCAAATATACAAACAGATCAATTAATTATGTGAATTTGTGTGGGGGGGAGACAAAGCTAATGTGAGAATAACGTGTTAGTGCGGTATACTTAACACTTGCTCGTTCCTACTGGCATTCTAGACATTTACCTTGCTGTTACTTAAGCACGCATTCATTAACCTAACTCATCCGTTTATGTATCTAATTATGTCTCTATTGTCCATACATATTCTCTGATGATGGCAAAAATATTGTCGAAACGTCGACACAAATGATGTCAATATTGTGTCTATACTTATCTATCGATCCCCATTAATCTTTATTCATTTATTGATTGACGTTGACTACTTATTTAAGGGCTTTATTATTTTTTTAATTAAAAAACAACAAACATGAGGTGTGAGAAACGATGTATGGTCACCTTGTGGGGTTTCTCGACTGCAACTAAGAATCATACATACACTTCACTCACACCTTCAAAAATTAAAATTCCTCGTTTGATTTTATCTAATAAAAAATGTGTTCGGTACAAAATTAGGAAACAAGGTCTGCAGGTGAGGGAAATAACTACTTTTTTATAGTGTACAGAACTTCCGGGAGCTGGTCGCCGATTGTTTATCGAATTTAAGTACCCCAGGTCACTAGTGATGGAGGGCAGTGATGTTGCATTGAGATTAGTAGTTGTTATTCGTTAACTAGGTCGTTCATATCAAACGGATCAAGCTATTTAGAAACTGCAGAATGATAACAGGGACGTATTTACGGGGTGACGAACGGGATCGGATGCTCCTCCCAGGTAGTCGAAAACGTTCACGAATTTTATTAATAATATGTTATTTTATTAATAATAATGTGTTATCAATATAGAAACTAACGTATAATCGAATGTATTATAATATAAAATAATAAATAAAATAACAAATGAAATAACAAAAATCATTTAATTAGGTTTATATTCTCGATTGTTACAATGATTATTTATTTAATCAGCTGTTTTGACGGTTATATTGGAAATATTAATTGTTTACATTTTATTTAATAATTTTATAATTTTAAATAGATCATCTTGTTTTGTTTTTATTTGGGTTTGTTCTTTAATTAGTAAATAATTGTTATTGTGTTAGTAAATATTAAGATTTTTCAGATATTCAATTTTTGACCATTTGTATGTTTTTAATTAACTTCATATTTTCTGTGTCTGAAAATTCGTAGTTATTATTTAGACAATGTGTAGCTGAATTAGATTTATAAGTATTTGGTTTTAAAAATGCATTGCGGTATCGAAGGCATCTAAAGAGTAGTTTTTTCTTTGTTTGGCCTACGTAAAATTTATTGCAAACTGGATGTTCTATTTTGTATATTATATTTTTATGTTGACTAATTGAACTGACAAATATATATCAGTGTTTTATACATAGATGTACGTATGGATACAGCATGTTTTTGTGTGCGTGTGTGTGTGTGTGTGTGTGTGTGTGTGTTCGTTTCTATTCTTTAAAATTTTTTATTTATTTACTCATTTCTTAAAACAACCGGGGTGTTGGGTAACGTGTTATCACCCCAATTAACTGATAATGACATTGTTATTCGTGTCCGGAGCCGTTGTAATGCTACGCGTACGTACAAAATTAATTGAATCCTAGCCGAGTTCGAATCCATAAAACAAATTGATGTAAAGTGGTGTTTGGTGGTGTTTGTGGTGGCGCGGTGGTGTCGGCATGCCGCAGGAATGTCAGCTAGACGCAGCACACACCACACTGTACGTGCAAATTTTGTTCTTATATGGAAAACGGCGCAACCTAACGATTCCCTTCCCCCGCCCGCCGCCATGTGTCCGACTCCCTAACGATCTTTATCTTACTACAGTAGCCATTACAATAACCGCGCATTCAAACCAGATGTCTCTATATTTTGGTTGACTATTAAACATATACGGTCGCGGTGTTGAGGATGCGTTGCCGAGTCCACTCTCACCTATCTGAGAGAGCCCTTGTTCTTTGTGTTTCAATATGCTAAAACAACGAAGTCAAATCCCTCAAGTCTAATACCCATTAGTGTAATAAGTTTAATCTTATTTCACTTCACATATATTATGTGAAGAGGAGCTATATATTACTGATGATTTAATTGAAGACTATCTCCAGCAAGCGTTAAACAGATATCTCCTGTGTTATAAGCAGTAGCGGATTTAAAGGTATGCGGAGTATGCGCTCGCATATGGCCCCGCTATAAAGGGGGGCCCCTTTATAACTGGATTTTTAAATGAATAAATCTATAAAAAATTGTACGTTACTTTTTTTTATATATGACAAACGTGAAAGAAGAATAAATTATATCGATTCCATGAGGCCATGACAACATGTAACATGTAGGGTAGAGACCACAGTCGTCGCCACCTCTGTAGTTATCGCCACCTGTGGGCAATTTCGTTAATTAAAAAATATCGAATAGTGTTAGAAACTCGAAAGTTTCATAAGTTTGTTCGGTGGCGGTAACTGTGTCATTGAATAGACTAATTAATTAGTTATCGCCATATGTACCTACGACAATAGCAAAAACTTAAAATGTAAATACGTAAAAATTGGTGGCCATAACTGTGTTATCGAATAGACCAATTATTCAGTTCTGGCCATATGTATGACAATAGCAAAAACTTAAAATGTAAATACGTTAGTTAATTATAGTATTTATGTACAGTAAAATGTTTATCATCAACAGAATATGCACTGTTCATCAACCGTTGCGCGTGTGGCAGCACTGATAAAATTTGTGCGCCTGGCAGCAACAGTGAAAACTTCAACATAACCTAGTTGGTGTGAAATATTGAGCGAGTGCATTGTGTAGTAATTGAACTGTTTTATAAATTTTGATTGTTTACTCTACCTAAAACCATAATAATGAAACGGAATTATTGCTCAGGAAGTGAGAAGAGGAAAAGACAAAAAATAAAACACGAATTAGAAATTAAGCAAAAAGACAGTTTGTTTGTGTTTTTAAAACCTAGAAATGACGAGGCAACTGGCAATAATGACAAGGCACCTTCTTCGTCTTTACATCTAGAAACCACCGTAGAGAAAATTACGGTTAGTGAAGAGTGTGAAGATATTTCAGGTAGGCCTAAGCAAGGTTCAGAAAATAACGAAAGTAAAAGTAATGAACATGAACTAATTTACAACATCGACAAAAGTCAATTGAATGATAATTTACCTTGTGTAAAGCCAGTTAGCTTAAATCAAACTAGGCCTACAGAACACAATGCCGCTGATGTGACTGATGGACGATGGTAATGATTTTCTTGTTGCATGCCCTACCTCAGTAGAACATGTGCCAATCCCATACCCGTACCCGCAAGATATAGCTTTGTGGCCACGACATCTAACTCATGGTTGAATATTACCTTATAAACAAACCGAAAAGTGTTGGGAATTTAAAAAATGTAAAAAAACAATACATGGATAAAGGAAAACAATATTATAGAAATTTAAATGAGAGCCATTTTTATCGGGTGAAAAAAAAATGGATCCAAAGAACGAAGAGAATGGTTAATATTCTCTGAAACCTCAAAATGTGCGTATTGTTATGTGTGCAAGTTATTTCCAGACCCAAAAAAAGATAAAAATTCCTTTGTTGACGGTTTTTCAAACTGGGCATGTGCTAGCAGGCTACTGGAAGAACATGAATGTTCCAAAATGCATGCTACTGCAATGTTTACTTTTATTAAGAGAAGTAATTCAAAGAACAGAATTGATACTAACCTGGCGACACAAATTGATAAAGAGTGCATGTATTGGAGACAAATATTGCACAGAGTAGTAGCAACTGTTAAGCTATTAGCAAAGTTAGGCCTTCCGTTTAGAGGGCATAAAGAATCTGAGTTATCAAAAAGACAGGGTAATTTTTTTACGTGCTTAGAATACTTAGCAGAATTTGATGAATTTCTTAAAAATCGCTTAGATAAGTATCAGCACTGTGGTTCAGGCAGAACTAATTACTTACCCCACTAAACTTATGACGAATTTTTAGTTCTTATGGCAAACCAAGTTCAGAACAGCTTTGTTAAAGAAATAAAATACAGTATTTATTTCTCTATTGTAGTAGATTCGACACCAGACGTAAGTCACACAGATCAACTTACAGTAGTTTTAAGATATGTAAACAATAAAGGCGAGATAGTTGATCGTTTTATATGCTTCACACCAATAAAATGTCACAAATCTGAGCATCTAGAACGAACCGTTTTACAGAAAACTGAAGATTTGGGATTAGAAATAAAAAATTGCCGTGGGCAGAGCTTTGATACAACAGCTAACATGGCTGGCCAATACACTGGCTTGCAAGCGAGGATAAAGGAACATAGTTAAGGCTTGCCCTACAGCTCTTTATGTTCCGTGCTCCAGCCATTCGCTAAATTTAGTCGGGAACAGTGCTGCAGAATGTTGTCATGGTGCAATACAGTATTTTGATTTTGTTCAGAAGATCTACACATTTTTTTCAGGATCAACACACAGATGGCAAGTCCTTACGCAGCTTCTAGAAAGTAAAAGTGAGGGTATTAAGAAACGAAAAACAGTTAAAAAAATCTGTGATACTCGATGGTCCGCTCGAGCGGACGCAGTTGTTGCTTTAAAAGAGAGTTACAATGACATAAAGAATGCTCTTCTTAAATTTTCTGAAGATTCGGGTGAAAAACCAGCTACGAGACATGAAGCAAAATCACTAGCTAATCACTTTGAAAAATACGATAATGCAGTTTTAACCATTTTTTGGAATCGCTTGCTGCAACGAATTAATAGAGTAAGCAAATCTCTGCAAGCCGAACATGGAACTGTAGTGTCAGCTATAAACCAATTAAGTGCTCTCACACCATTTATTGTTAAGGTCAGAAACGACTTTAAAAATGTAGAAAAATAGGCTTTACTTTTAACTGACTGAGCAGTCAATGAAGATGAAGAGCAACAAAAAACGAGTCTCAAAAAGAAAATCATTTTTTGATGAAGACACCAGCAATGACACAGTGTTGGAAGGCTCTCAGAAGTTTATTGTTGAAACTTATAACAGTATATGCGACCAGCTTGTTGTCCAACTTCAGAGGAGATCAGAAGCCTTAAAAAACATATTTGATTTATTTAAATGTATCTTACCTGACTCTGATGAATACAGTGATACTGACCCAGCATCTAACGATATTGAGCAACTAATTGAAATGTACTCTGATGATATAGACGCAAACTATTTTGAAGACGAACTTCGTCACTTTTTGTATTTAGTGAAAGAAGATGATAAGTCAAAGTCAAAGTGTGATATGAAGGAAAAGAAACAACAGGAAGAAAAAAACGAAATAAACACCAAGAAAAAGTCCTTATCAAGTGATAGTAAGGAAGAAGAAGAGACTGAAATGAAACCAAAATGGTTTAAATCACCTGTAGATTTATACATAATTATAAATAATGGTTTAAGTGCAACGTTTCCTAATGTCAAAACTATTCTACAGATCTTCATGGCACTTCCGATTTCAAATGCGTCAGGAGAACGTTCCTTCAGTGCTTTGAAAAGAGTAAAAACATTTTTTAGATCATCTTTAAGCCAAGAACACTTAAGTAGCTTAGCAATTTTATATATAGAAAATGAGGCTTTGAAAGAAATAAATTGTGACAAATTGATAGACAATTTTGTAAGAAATAAAGCTAGAAAAAAGTTCATTTAACTTAGGGTAAAAATCAAATAAAACAAACTTGTTTAAAATTGTTAAAGTTTGAGATTTGTGTTTTAGAATAAACAATTTGATAATTCAGTAAACTGTGTGTCTAAAGCCTTGTTTATTATTTGAATCTATTACTTCGATTTAAATTAAGTGCCTTAGATCCTTTTTTTACAATCTTTAATTATTTTTGTGCTTTCTTATATATAGGCCAAGAAAATACTTTTATTTTTCTACAGTTCTTATTTTCACAGACTATAAATAAAACTGAACAATTGTACTGTAAATTTGTTGTGACATATTTAGTTTTTCGTTTTTGACTAGGGGGCCCCCTAAATGCTCAGCGCACAGGGCCCCTCACAATGTAAATCCGCCTCTGGTTATAAGAGAAAATCTCCTACATGTATCAATTCCGTCCGGCTGTTTCCTTTGAAGCCTCTAAGTACATTAATTTCCCCATTATAGGGTACCAACCTGTAGACGGGTAAGGGCTGCCTACTTACGGGCTACGACTTCTGTTAATTTTCATTTAGGGTTACCTTGCCCCTAGCCTATACAAGGGAATTAGGAACAACATAACGTAACAAGAATATTATTATTATTCGGGCTGTACAATGTTTACACATTTTCCAGAACCAAAGATTACAGAAGCGATTGAATTATCATCTTCCACTGCTGCTTGTCCATCTGCAGATCTCCTTCAATTTCTCGTTGCCTCCAATATGTTATGAATTTCTTCTATCCAGGTGATAGATTTTCCTCTTTTCCTTGTTCCTGGTGGGTCCATTCCATAACTCTCTTTGGCAATCTTTCCTGTGCCATTCTTTTCGTGTGTCCATACCCTTGTAATTTTTTGTTTGGATAAAATCAACAATTGAATTTTTCACATTCGTTCTGTTCTTAATTACTTCATTTCTAATTTTCTCACGTGTGGATACTCTTGCCGAAAGTCTCCAAAAGTCAGTCTGCTGTCATTAATTTTGTTCTCGTGTGTATATTAGTAGTCCAAACTTCTGAGCCGTAAGTCATGACACTTCTAACAATGGTTTTAAATATTTTGCTTTCAGTTTATTCTGTAATTTTCTTATCCCATAGGATTCCATTCACTGTAGATACGTAACAATAATAGCTAATAGTTAAAAATAATTGTAGCTTATCTCAACAAATATCTGTCAATCAAGGTGTTAGACAACGGTGCAGTATATCACCTACTCTTTTTAACATTTATATCGACGATCTAGTAATGAAATGTAAACATCTAGTAAACTCTGGTATTAAGATATCACGAGACAGATATTTGAGTGTGCTGTTGTTAGCTGACGACTTGCTTGAAATTGAAAATACAGATTCTGCTTTACAAAAATCTGTTTGTAAGCTTCATCAGATTTGCAAGCAATACAATATGAAAATCTTTATTTACTATAAAAAGAAAAGTAATTGCATTTCGAGGGAAGTAACCAGTAAGAACAAAAATAATAATTAATGATCAACTTGTAGAACACCTGAGCCATTTTAATTATTTAGGAAATGATACTGGCTACTATAAAAATTATGATATTGATGTTAAATTAGATGAGTTTCAAACGCTGTGTGGGACAATCCATCGTATTTTTAGAAACAAGGTACGTCGAGATACAAAATTAAAGTTTTACAATGGCAATCCCTGTACTGTACTATGGGTGTAAATTATGGACAACAACCAAGAAACAAGACAGTAATATACAAGCCTCGGAAGTGGCGTTCGTAAGATGAGCGAAAAGTAGTTCTAAACTTGACCGTATAAGAAATAAGACCATAAGAGAATACTTACAAGTGTTTAACATGAATGAAAGATTAAACGATTATAAACAACGGTGAAAAGAACACTTAGAAAGAGCGTCAGATTCAAGACTGGGAAAACAAGTCTGGAAATATAAACCTATAGGACACAGGTGTGGGTAGACCCAGGAAGAGATGGCTGGAGGATCTATGAAGGCGGAACAGTCAGCACATTACCTATGCCGTGAAGTGAAGATGAAGAAGACGAAGAAGACGAAGACGAAGACGAAGACGAAGACGAAGACGAAGAAGAAGAAGAAGAAGAAGAAGAAGAAGAAGAAGAAGAAGAAGAAGAAGAAGAAGAAGAAGAAGAAGAAGAAGAAGAAGAAGAAGAAGAAGAAGACGACGACGACGACGACGACGACGATGATGTAATAATTCAGAAACGCTAACTTTGCAATCCTGTTTCTGAATCAGAAAAATGTTAGGTATCACGTAGAAACGTGGTTACACCTTAGGTACCGAAAGAGGAAAATTTGCGAAAGCCTTAACTGGAGAAGAAGAAGAAATTATTAAAAGAAAATGATAGGTGCATTTTTATAGTAGACACAAAATAAACATACTTAATAAGTAAACTCGTATTTATTTAAAAGTAGCCATAAAAGTGTAAAAGTAGCCATTGAATACATCTTTAATAAATTATATTAAATACTGTGATGGGGTGTGGGTACCCGTCCACGATCCCGGTGAAGTAGACCTGCATCAGGGTTAGCGACTCTGCCACGCGAGCTCTTGATTTGTCCACCTCATATTTTGAGGAGTGCTCATGTCTCTAGATAACCCAACTATTTTCTGGATGTTCTAACCTCCTTAACTCTTCCTATCCCCGTGATTATTTTCTATACCCTTTCTTACATCCTTGAAGATGGGAAAACTGACCTCGTAAGCTGTAACGAAAGCGATCTGTATAGGGAAGAAAACCTCACATAAAGCCTGTTGGTATGGAAGCAACACGATGACAACCCCTACGTAGGGTTCGTAACACGGCTATGGAAGAATCAGTTTCTGGCATAATGAATGAAATGGGTCGATCAGTGAGTAGTAACGGACTAAACGGTCTAATACTTGTGGGTAAGGAAAGATTAGAAAAAAAGGTATTATATATTTTAATTAAATGATAAACCGATAATGTTTCATTCACACAGCCTTATGAAGATCTTACATACTTACACAGTCTTTGTATATCCTTAAGTAGTGAAAGAAAAAAATTTTGTTTGGTAATTGTATACAAACCTTTTGATTTTCCAGGAAAATAAATTGGAATATTAGAAAAGAATGTTTGGCTTCTAACCTTTCAGAGGAAACAGCTTTCCCTAAGAATTTGATGGGGAAATGTGTAATGCTGGTTAGGATTGTATTGGTCTTAATAGAGGAAAGTAGTATTCAATTAAACCTTGAAGCCTTTGGAATAATTTTATTGTCGGATCTCAAATTATTGGTCTTAACACATACTCTCAGAGTGTCGGTGGTAGAAAGTAAAATGAATGCTTCCATATTACAAGAAGTACAGTTAAAAAAATAGGATAACAGGCTACTAAATCAAAAGAATCAGGTGTACCTGAGCTACTTCAGACATTTTAGTCAGAAAAACAGGAGGGATGGAAATGAAGCTACCAGATCTCGAGGCTGACGTCCAGAGTATTAGAAACGCATATGTGTAAGGAAGTAATACAGACATTCACTATCAACCCCTGAAGGACGGATTTTTAAAAGAGAACAAATAGATACTACATTGTCAATCCTTCGTGATGTTTATATGATAAATGAAGATTGTAAACGATATGATACCACTAAGATTATAAAGGGGGGACTGAAAAACTTCGTTCAGTAACAACAGAGCAATCCAGATGGCAGTGACGTGATCGTACACCTGACACCCGACTGCAGTGAAAGGTGCGTAGCTACTGCCTAACTGGAAAAAGAAAGCTACGTAAACTCTCGTTCTCATGTTATAAATCTTGGTGATTGGTTCAAAGTAACACCTTTTCCGTCTGACTTTATCTCGAATAGGAATGAAACTTTCCGACCGTTATTGGTTGATTAATATTGTTACGTAATGCCGCACGGATTGTCCTGTTTAACAATAATGCAAATTAATAACTGAAAACAGAGAAATCGCTAATGACAACTATAATTGCAGTTTAAATAAACAAATGTAACAATGAAGTGTCGTCTACAACACTGCCTCAAGTTTAGGTTTGTCCAACAAGAGCTAATGTCATCATCATCATCATCACCATCACCGTCTTCAGCAAGGATTGCACCAAAAATGGTTTGTTCTGGTCCCAGTAGACTAGAGCTGGTCACTCCAACGTTTTTTGGGCCCCCAACACCTCTCCGTCCTTTCGAATTATAATTCAATAGTTGTTTTGAGATGCGGCAGTCATCCATTCGGTTAAGATGTTTTACCCGATGTTGTGGACAATCCTATCAAATATACTCATAATATTCAGTTCCTTCCGTACACCGACATTCTTTTGCCATCTTGAAGAGTATTGTTCTGCCACGTGCCTGAGAAATCTTATTTCGATCGATTGAGTACCACTGGCCTGGGATTTCGTTAAAGCCCAATTCTCAGACCAAAGGAGAAGAGTGATGAACGGTATAACTTTGTAGAACGTCGGGCGTGTTGCTTTAGTCGGTGATTTTAGAGTTCTCCTTATGGTCTCGCACATAAACGGTTGAACACGTGCAGTTTGTACTGTCAGACACATTATAGCCCAGATATTCAAAATTACTGAACTGCTCCAGAACGCGCTAACGTAACAACCAATGAATATCGCCCACTCAACACTTTACGCTAAACGCACTCTGACTCGCAGTCTTAAACTGACTGGCTGTCGGTTCTGAATTCTGTATTTATATCCCGCCGCGGTTGTGAGATGAATCTACCGTTTTCTGGACGATGCGTCTACAAAAATATTGTTGTCCGAGGCGCCTAGAAAGATTCCGTACTACGTCATTACCGAGCTTATGAACACCGTCGAAGGGCGAATAACACGCGCCACGCAAGATCTCTGTCTCACTGGAGTGAGTATATATTAGAACCTTAGTAGTCTCACTGCATATTTTTCTTTGACATTTCTTCAGTTGAAGAAAATACTATTTACAGTGTATTTGAACGAGCGAAGCGTGTTCCCAGTTTTAACTCGATCGTTTGCCATTTGTCTGTCTTGTCTCTCGGTCTGTCTGTCTGTCTGTCTATCTACTTGCGGTATGAACCACTATCGTTTTTTAATGCATCAACCGATTTCCGTAAAACGTGGTACACGTGTCCACACTCTTACCGTACAGTTCCCTATCGTTATTGAGATTGCTGATCTCATAAATACGGGAGTGGAGCAAAAAATGTGAGGTATTCAAAATTGTAAAACTATCTCTAAGCCCATGTGGTTATCAAATTCATGATCTTCACACCACAGCATAGGCGAGGTGCTGCCTGTTCCGCCTTTAAATATCCTCCAGCCATCTCTTCTTACTGGGTCTACCCACACACCTGTGTTCTACCTATAGATTTATATTTCTACACCAATCTTGAATCTGACAATCTTTCTAAATATTCTTTCCGCCGTTTTTGTAATATTTCAAACTTACAACACGTTTTAAATCCTCTTAAAAACATTATTTCCGACACCTGTATTTATCTTTCTTGTATCTTGGTTGTCGTCCATAATTCACATCCATAGGCAGGGACAGGGGCAGCCACAACATTTTGAAACTTTAATTTCGACTCTTGACGTATTCCAAATCTGTTGTCATTTCATTTTTTGGTTGTTCTCACTAACTCCGTCCGGTTGTTTCCTTGAAGCTTTTGAGTACGTTAAATCACCACTTACTTACCAGCCTATAGATGGGTAAGTCATGTGACGGACTGCTTCCTTACAAGCCATGACTTTCGGTAATTTTTATTCAGGGTTGTCTTCCCCTAGCCCTTGGTGCCCAACTTCCAGCTGCAAGGAAGCAGCAAAGTATAACAATACTATCCTATAACCGACTAACTCCAATTAGAATCACGCCTGTAATATTCCAAAAATTAGCCGGTCCAGTATCATTTCCCTTATGCCCTAACCAGTGGCGAAGTTACATGGAGGCAATTGAGGCAATGCCTACCCTAAAAAATTCTGTAGAATAAAAATTATAAATACGTATGAACTACATAACGTAAAGATTATACATTGTTACCGCGACTGTCGAATTTATTAGGCTGAAACGTGCTTTACTGAGCGAACGCTAGATGGTGACAGGTGAGACTCGGCATAGCTCGTTTAAACCGAATGAGGCGACCTGAACTTGCCTCAGCGTTTTTTGTATACATCGTATGTAAGCAATGTGCCGGAGTGATAGGGAAGTGAAGGGAGGGGGGATTGTCCCGTGCTGTACACATAGAGCGTTGAGGCATGCCTCACTTCTGTGGTCCAAACATTCAAGTCAAAGCGCGCTGTTGTTTATAAGTGTGTTTATTTTATGCGGTTATTAAAAGTGGCCCTGTTATTCCGCTGAACTAACAGATGATCAAGATTGTTATTTGAATTATTTGTAACATTAAACATATATATAGAAACTAATAAAGTTTAAAAATTTGAAGTTCAATCAGTTGTATTATTGTGTATGACTAATACAAGGATTGTTCAATAGAAACACGTATAGAGCTGTAAAGCATTTTTTATTCAACGATTTTAAAAGAAGTCTCCATTAACATTAAGACATGAGTTCCACTGTTGCACCAACCTGTAGATTCCCTGCTAGTAAAATTCTTACGGCTGTTTGTGGAACCATTCGCTTACAGCAAACTGTACCTCAGCGTCCGATTTGAACCACCATCCTTTTAGTGATTCCTTAAAAAAAAAATTTAAGATAAGATTTTTGCCTACCCATTCATTAACTACTAGCTTCGCCACTGGCCCTAACTTGGTACTGGTGGCTACTGCTGCCCTCCCCCATGGCTATTTATCGACCTTCCGGTCTTGATCTGTACTGTTCTACATCAACAGGGTCATCTCTTGTAGGAAGAGGCGCTTCACCACGCAGTACGGTCTTAGCTGGAAAGAGGCTGAGGGCTCCTTTGGGAACTAACTTCACTTCACCCGACCCTAGGAATTGTGAGGACCAGTCCCCAGTCGACCCGGTACAAAAGTACTGTCTCTTCAAATCTCTCCGTCCCTCGATTATCAAATTAACGGGTATTTTAACCATAATCTAAATATAGTGTTTATTTTTGAAAATTTAAAAATGTGTTTACGTTAGAAGATAAGAGGAATGGGTGAACATTTTGATAAATTCGCAAAAATTCGTGTAAGGTTGAAGAGAATTTTAACTAACATCTGAATTCAGTGTTAAATGTTGGGAATTTTAAAATTTTGGGACCCCAGAGCTCAAAAAAAGATAATTTTTTTTTTTTAATTTCGAAATCCAGCAGGCTGTCAGGCTAAAAGAAATTGTAACTCAAACGCGAATGTTTCATTTTTTTCCCGTGTCTATGCTTTGATTGTGTGCTCTACAATTGTTATATTACTAAAGAAATAGTCGAGAAATCCTAATGTTTGTAATTTTTTCCATAAATGAAAATTTATTTAATATGGAAATTTATGTAATAATAAGTGCACTTCGTTCAGACTAGTGATCGAGTTCTGCAGCTCAAGGAGCTTACTAGTTAAAAATGTAGTGAATATGCTCGGACTATTTTACAATCAATACTGTGAATTATATTATATACAAGTAACTAGTGATTGATACACTTATATGGGACTAATAAAAGGTGCGCGTGAGGAATAAGTTTCAGTAACAGAAACATGGAGACATGGAGGAACATGGGAATGACACGTACAATAACCAGTAGATAGGACAAAAGAAGCTATGAAGCTTCGTAGAAAGTAAAATGTCGACAACATACTAGCGCAAGTACCAAGTATAACTAAACGAATAAGATTACGTCTATCATGAGTATCACATAATGTGCAAGCAATGGATGAGGGTTTTATTAGGCGGGAGACAATGGAAGACGATTGGTTAGATCGATGTTACTGACGGGTGGAGCGGAGAACTATTGCCCTCTAACTGAAAAAGTGGGAATGGGAATTAGTTCTCTTATATAACAATATGAGTGTGACGTTTTTCGGGCAAAAGTGTTAAAAATGGAAGGAGTACAGGGTAGGAGAGAGAAAAACGCAGGTTCAAAGTGAGCTGAACACAGGAAGAAGAGACACAGTGAAAAGATGAAAGAATATTGAAGAAAAAGAAATGAACGAAGAATAAAGAATTGAAATTGGCATATGGTCCTTAGATGGCCGATACAAAAAAAAAAAGAGTTTTAGTTGAAAAGATCGAGGGGCGACATCTGTTCCTTAGGAATAAAACTAAATTTTTCCGTATATTGCAAGATCTGTATTTCTTTGTAAGCATCTGTCAGTTTCTAAATCTATCTGCCAATTTATTTATTGTTTAATAGCTTTTCAAAATTTATATGTTACCTGTGTTTTGAAAAATATACGAAATCAAACATCGTGCTGTGACTAGATTCTTTGTTAAAAAAAGTTTAGAGTGAATAGAAATTTACAATGCAACTCCAACGCGTTACAGGAAAAAGGCGCGAAAGAAAAAGTGCAACAACTCCGGATATAAAAGAAATTTCATACATGGTGTTGGAAGACCGACGATCGGAAGTGGAAGACATTTCATATATTATAGGCATCTCCTACGAGAGTGTGTATTAAATTTTAACTCAAGAACTTGGCGTGAAAAAACGTTGTGAATGTTTTGCACTTAAACATTTGGAGTTGCACTTCTTGGGCGCCCGGTGCGGGGATCTTCTTCAATGCTCGTACGACCACTTTTAAACTCCAGTGACCGCTTACAAACCATTGCTTTTGAAGGCGCAGCAACACATTTACCATTTCGTTGGGAATTTCCATTCACCCCAGACCTTTTTTAACAAAGGGTCCAGTCATTGTTTGGTTTTGTGCTTTCTCAAAACACGCGTGACATGTAAATTTCGAACAGCTGGTAAGCAATGAATAAATTGACAAATATATTTGGAAATTAATAAATTAATGTACCAAGTGAATGAAATTAACAATGCAATATGGATTTTGCAACATACGAAAAATTTTAGCTCTACCGCTAAATTAAAGATGTCGCTCCGCGAAATTTGCAATCCCCATGTCATTATTCGTGTTTCAATATGTTTCCTATATTGTCGTTAATTTTGGAAATGTATGCTTCCAATTGTTCCATAAAGTGCTATCCTGAGTTTTTTAAAGTGCTTCTTTAGTCTTGTTTAATCCCATTAGTGTGACTGCCTCTATTATGCTGCACTCTTTCTGAACAATTCAATTAGTTATATGAGTAGGAATATTTTCAATTGAGGTTGGGCCTATGGCCTCTTAGTGATTTAACATGATTATTCAAGCGAACCTCTGTATTCGATCCGCGGTGTATTCAACTCGCTTTCCGGTATTAATAGTGCAGTAATTTGAAAATTGGAGAGTAACTACCTTGAAGCTTTTGAGGTGGGGTGCTGGAAGAGGGCCTTAAGATTACCGTGGACAGAAAGAGTGTCTAATAATGAGATTCTGAAGTGGAAGAAGGATTATAATTAAAACCACTGAAGAAAGACGTATGTTTGTTCATCTTCTAAGCCATTCAAACCGGTTCACCACCCTAATCGAGGGAATGTTTCAGAGCGTACTGGTAGGAAAAGGAGCAGACAGAATGTGGATGAAATAAAAGGAGAAAGAAGGTATGTGGTGGTTAAGAGACTGTTTTGGAAACGGAAGAAATTGGAATTCCACCAAACTCTGGGTTGTGGAGAAGAAGAAAAAGAACTTATTCCTCAGCAACTCGAAAACTTCATTTATCAAACAGTTTTTTCAAACAGAATTATCACTGTTGCACACCACTATAGAAAAATTATTCCGATTAGCGGTTTCAAGCTTCTCAGCTCATCGTCAGATCGGAAATAACAAGAAGAGAATAAAACCAAACTCTTCACACCTCCACCCGCCCCACTGTTCACACACACCCCCGCAAACAAGCTATAAGTCAAATGTACCTTCCCGACCCCTGTCACACCCTCTGTATAGTTACATATTTTTCTAGCACATTCCTTGTGTTTGTGAGTTGTGTGTGTGTGTGTGTGTGTGTGTGTGTGTGTGTGTGTGTGTGTGTGTGTGTGTGTGTGTGTGTGTGTGTGTGTGTGTGTGTGTGTGTGTGTGTGTGTGTGTGTGTGTGTGTGTGTGTGTGTGTGTGTGTGTGTGTGTGTGTGTGTGTTCTTTTTAAACCCTAACGTTGTACAGCCTATCTCATTCACACTTGTGGGCGTGATCACTCACCCTTATTTCAAAAATATCCATATATGCAATTTAGTTCTTAATGTTATCTATCCGTCCTCTTTCTTTTACTTCTTAATTATATTATAAAATATTTCTTCATTCTTTTCTTCTTGTTATTTCCGATCTGACGATGAGCTGAGAAGATTGAAAGCGCTAATCGGAATAATTTTTCTATAGTGGTGTGCAACAGTGATAATTCTGTTTGTGATTATAACCACTAACACAACTTTCTTAATTAAACAGTTTTTTGTGTGCTATGAAAATCTTACACACTTGTACACTGTTCTTGCCTACTGTTATAGATTGTTTTTGATCCATATTTAATCATTTTTGGTATTTTTAATTGAATACTTTATAACCATTAAATGAAATAACACTCTTAAAAGCAGTCTCTTATTCACATAAGTCTACAACCGGACGCGGAATTCGGAATGCCACTGTTTACAAGCGACCCATAGCCTCTACCAGTGAACTGCTTTGTATGGCAGCTTCAATAAAATCTGCGGCCACACTCATACAGCGCGATTATATAATCTTTGTTATTAGCCTGTAGTGTCCGTTTTATGGAAATATTTTATACATTTCATCGACAAAATCAGTAAATTGATTTAAATTCATTTGCTGCAGACATGAAAAGATCAGTTTTAAAGCTATTACCAAAAGTATTCTTTCTAGTCTGTTCCTTACGTAATTTATGTAAGTCTTCTGATGGTACCACGCGTTTCCTACCCAAGAGGCACCGTATCTGAGACATTACATTATATAAGTCTTCTGATGGTACCACGCGTTTCCTACCCAAGAGGCACCGTATCTGAGACATTATAATTATTATGTAAGTCTTCTGATGGTACCACGCGTTTCCTACCCAAGAGGCACCGTATCTGAGACATTACATTTATGTAAGTCTTCTGATGGTACCACGCGTTTCCTACCCAAGAGGCACCGTATCTGAGACATTACATTATGTAAGTCTCTGATGGTACCACGCGTTTCCTACCCAAGAGGCACCATATCTGAGACATTATATTTATGTAAGTCTTCTGATGATACCACGCGTTTCCTACCCAAGAGGCACCATATCTGAGACATTACATTATGTAAGTATTCTGATGGTACCATGCGTTTCCTACCCAAGAGGCACCATATCTGAGACATTATATTTATGTAAGTCTTCTGATGGTACCACGCGTTTCCTACCCAAGAGGCACCATATCTGAGACATTACATTATGTAAGTATTCTGATGGTACCACGCGTTTCCTACCCAAGAGGCACCATATCTGAGACATTACATTTAGTTTTGTGTATGTCATGGACTGCAGTCCTCACCGTTTGCGTAGACTAAGCAGTTTGCAACAAACCTTCACATGACCACAGATGTCAATGGTGACGCTGTAAAAAAGCAAGTAATAAAAATAACTTTACATAAAATTAAATTAACCAAAACGTATTTTACACAGAGAGAAATCTTATTGTAAAATCAAATAAACGCATATTATTAAAAAATTTAGATACATAATAATTAAATTATAATTTGTATAACGTATAATTGCAAATAAATAATATTAAATAATAATAAAAATTATTTTTGTCAAAAATATAATTGCATCAAAAATGTGTGTAATGTATGTATGCATGTGTGAAGTATTCCCTGTTAAAATTGATGCTAACCGTTTAATACAATGGAAAATTTATAAGATAGGAAGTTCGCCATCCTCTGTACTAGGTGGCTTACATATTGCCTGTTCCATCTTCCAGTGGTTCCCTCCATCGTCTGTTCTGCGGCTTATACTTATAACCAGCTGATAGATCCGTTCTGAAGAATTAAATATACTAAAAGTTGTGAATCAATTTCAATCAATGTATTTCTGATAATAACAGTTTTCGAACACCGAAATACCTATTTGTATCTTTTCTTGCTGCAGACGATCCTATGTGACATTCATTGATATAGAAGTGTTATGTGCAAACATAAATTATTACAATTGGTAAACCATACTATAAAAATCCTAATGCTGTTGACTTCATTAGTTCAATGCAAGGAATGAATACATATTTGTTTGGACGCATTTTGTAATTCTGTATGAGACTGCTGATTAAGTGGTTGGTGTCTTACTAGTAGTAATGGCATTATTCTTCTTTCTATTTAACTACCGTTCTTTCTGAATTTATTCAGTTCCTTATAGAACATTTAAAATTATTTTTATATTTAGTTTTTATTTTCACCAGTACTTTAGTTACTTTTTTCATTAATTCTACGTATGTTTTTAACTTTATCAAATGTTCATTTTGGCATTCAAATACAAAGTATCAAGTATTAAAAAGTAACTAAAATAAAAATAATTATTTTTCTGCGTTCGAACACTTTTTGCGAGTCTACGACTAAATACGAATGAAACAAAATAAAAAACGTATCACTACAAAACCGTTCTCAATTAATTTACTTAACTACATGTAAAACAATGGGTTCCAACATGTTTCCCCTTTTTCCCCATAAATAAAATATCTGTATGGAGAACCATACACGACTTCCATGTTCTAAGATTTATATTTAAAATCATTTACGAAATGAAATGTTTCCATAGAAACTACTTCTTTCCACTTATTGCTTCAGCCTTAACCACAGTACTGTGGTCACTAACGTATACCACCACACGTTATCGCACTCGATTTTCACTGATGATGGCAGTCGACGCCACTGCCGAAACGTCTGGATTTGCAGAAAACATTGGACTACGGCCAAACAGCCCGGGAAAGCATTTTAACAACAAACTACTACTTTGTTGCCGATAACGTAGTACACATATAAAAATTATCCCCTCCCCTTTCAACTATGATTTTCATTTATAGACAATTACCCCCACCCCGTTCAACTAGCCTCTTCATTTCTAGATATTTCATCTACGTTTCTACAGTGGATTATTAAGATCTTCTTATCAGGATACTTTATTTATCATAATTAAGTACTTTACTCTTGTTACAACAAAAAATGTTTCTGGTAAACTACCCTTTCCCCGTAACCGATCTTCACTAAAATCAACAGGCCTTGAGTCTTCTACAACTCAAGGACATATGTAAAAAATTATTTGATTCTGTTTGAATTTACGGCAGTTATCGTTCGTCATGAAAACATTTCTCTTGTTACAACATAAAATGTTGCAGGGAAACTACCCCTTTCCCTTAACCGATTTTCACCAAAATCAACAGACCTTGAGATCTCTAAAATTTAGGTAAGTATACAAAAACTTATTTGATTATGTTTGAATTTACGGCAGTTATCGTTCGTCATACAAGAAATTAACCTTGTTACCACATAAAATGTTCCAGGTAAACTACCCCTTTCTCTTATCTTAACTGATCTTCACCAAAATCAATAGGTCTTGAGTCCTCTATAATTCAGGGACGTATCCAAAATATTATTTGATTCTGTTTGAATGTGCGACAGTTATCGTTCGTCGTAGAAACAATTACTCTTGTTAAAATATTAAAGGTGGCTGGTAAACTACCCCTTTCCCTTAACCGACCTTCACCAAAATAAATAGGCCTTCAATCCTTTATAATTTAAAAATGTATGCAAAACATTATTTGATTCTTTTTTAATTTGCGGCAGTTATCGTTCGTTATAGAAACAATTACCCTTGTAAAAACATGCAACGTTGCAGGTAAACTACGCTTTCCTCTTACCCGATCTTTACCAAAATCAACAGACCTTGTGTACTCTACAATTCAGGAAGGTGTGCAAAAAAGTATTTGATTCTGTTTGAATTTACGGCAGTTATCGTTCGTAATAGAAAAAATTACCTTTGTTAAAACATAAAAAGTTGCAGGTAAACTACCCCTTTCCCTTAACCGATCTTCACAAAAATCAACAGACCTTCAGTCCTCTACAATTCAGGGATGTCTGCAAACATTATTTGATTCTGTTTGAATGTGCGGCAGTTATCGTTCGTCATAGAAAACAATTTCTCTTGTTACAACACAAAATGTTGCAGGTAAACTACCCCTTTCCCTTAACCGATCTTCAACAAAATCAACAGACCTTGAGTTCTGTATAATTCAAGAAGGTATGCAAAAGAGTAGTTGATTCTGTTTGAATTTGCGGCTTTTATCGTTTGCCATAGAAAATACCCTTGTTAAAACATAAAACGTTACTGGTAAACTACCCCTTTCCCTTAACCGATCTTCACCAAAAACAACAGGTCTTGAGTACTCTACAAATCAGGACTGTATGCAAAAAATTATTTAATTCTGTTTGAATTTGCGGCTGTTATCGTTTGCCATAAGAAATACCCTTATTAAAACATAAAATGTTGCAGGTAAACTACCCCTTTCCCTTAACCAATCTTCACCAAGAACAACAGATCTTGAGTACTCTACAAATCAGGGGTGTATGCAAAACATTATTTGATTCTGTTTGAATTTGCGGCCGTTATCGTTTGCCATAGAAAAAAA
This sequence comes from Magicicada septendecula, assembly GCA_034769895.1. Classification (NCBI taxonomy): domain Eukaryota; kingdom Metazoa; phylum Arthropoda; class Insecta; order Hemiptera; family Cicadidae; genus Magicicada; species Magicicada septendecula. The sequence continues at coordinate 425,589,135 of CM068373.1, read as the reverse complement.
TTACCCTTGATTAAAAAAAACCGTTGGACCGATCTTCACCAAAAACAATAGGTCTTGAGTACTCTACATGGAAGCAAAAATTATCTATTACTGAAATTTATATACTTTGTTCAAAACAGTGAACGAACTCTGCAGTTCAGAGAGCATATTAATTTTATGTAGACTGACACGGTCATAGTCAATAAATGCTACAAAGTATATATATATTCGAAAAGATAAAATAGCGGGGATCCCAACAAAAATCAAGATGAGGAAAATCCCCTGCACAGTGGGGATCATATAATGCATAAGTAATGGACACGAGAGATATAATAGAAGACGACTGTGTTGACAAACTATTGTGAAGGGAAATAATGACATACGAGGAACTTCGTACTTCTATAGGAAATTTTACAAACGACAAAGAAGAGGAATAAAATACTTTGAAAATATATTTTTTCTGAAATTATATGAATTATTTCTATCGTGAATTCCAAATACCGTGTTGGCAATTACACCTATTTTCAGGAATAGTAAGTGTGAACCATAGTATTTTATTTTACGACTAATTAATTTTGACACAGGGTTTTGTGGTACTCAATAATCAACTCAACAAGAATCCTATTCAACCAAAGTTCTATGCCTTTGAATGATAAAATTTAATAATAATTAAATTAGTTATGTAACATTAAGTAAATCAGTGTAATTAACTTATGTTTCAAGTTTTCAGAGTTATTAGTTTTATTTTAATGTGATCGTAACGAAAGAAATTTACAAGAATGCAAGCTATTCTGAAGAGTTTCCGGTCACAGTTGGCTTCTCTATTAGAAGCCCAAAAGCAGGAGGTAATTTTTTGTCTAATTCTGACAGGTATTCGTGGATTCCGGTAGGCACCGCCTACCGTCTTTTACCGCCCGCGGTAAACTAATAAAAATAACTCGCTGACTGGTAACTGAAAAAGGTAACATCCTAAGGATAGGATAATATTAACTACAAACATTCGATTCACTAAGACTTAAAAGACAATTAAGATTTTATTGGTAAGTTTCGTTTCATTTTCACGATTCTTGATTAACCTATTCGGTTCTCTTGATTAATTTTCAAAATTTGTAGCTGATACTCGTCTTTTAACGAACAAACTAACAAATTTTGAAAACGACATTGTAGGTACTTATGTTTAACGCGTGGTTGACTTTAACAAACAATTTTGTTTAGTTCCGGATATTTTACAATGAGTCACGTGCAATGGGTAGAGTGGGAATCAAGGCAACTCGATGTCATTCAAGCGACTAACGATGTTTCAACATAGAACAGGCAAAATCTTAATGTCAGTGAACAGTGAAAACAATTTGTGCCGAACTGGCTTCGGCAACGTATTAGATTATTAGTATTTTAAAAACGAGCGCCGCTGACGTCACGCACTGCCACTCTGTTACGATTGTTTGTTGCCGGTCAGTTATACACACAAAAGGTTGTGTCGCTACGCAATACAGCTGGCGCTGCCGGCCAGCTGTGTGTCTGTACGTTCTTGCTTTCGGAGGTTACTTGGCTGGAGCGAAACGTGGATTCGCTCTCATTTCTGCTTCATCCTCCAAGCTGTTCATCTGGTCTCGGCTGGCGGCGAACTTCTAACCAGGACTTCCGTACCTATCACTATGATAGGCTAAATAAAGCGTGCTCCAGGTACGTGCAAGTCTGTGGGTTCTGAAAATATTCTAACCCCAAATATATTTTGCGTTTCAGCTTTCATTATGAGTTATGCCTGTGTGTGTGTGTGCGTATAGAGCAGTTTTTTAATCTGGGCATTAACGCTGTTACAAAATCAAATTAAATTATATTTAATTAAATTATGAATGTGAGAGTCGTGGGTCAAGTTAATTTCAATAGAGAATATGTTAATGTATCTTGCACTCAGCTGTTTTGATGTAATTAATAACAACGATAGACACAGCAAATCAATTTGAATATCTCAATGAAACATTAAGAAAATAATTGCTAGACGAGCTTAGTACTGTTTAATCTGAATTAGTGGCGATGTGTGTATGCGCTGTAGCTGCTTAAAGTTAGTGTTGGTATTTAATGTGGACGGCCTAAGTGGCGTGAATTTCTTTATGACACCCTCTACAAGTATTGTATGTCCAGGTGCTCGACCAAGGACGAGATGGGTGTCAGGGGCGAACGAACATCTGTTCCCCCTAATAGCAGAGACGATCTTTAGCCACAATGCCGTCAGTCGAGGACTTTTCGATGCTAAGCTGAACCAAGAACTTTTCCAACGCTAAGCTGCACCAGGGACGGGTGATATGACTGTGACATCACTGATCCTCGCCTATACGAACTAAGTACACCGGACTATCCAGGTGGGAAAATTCTGTTTATCTATTTCTCTCTCTCTACAACATGTGAATGCACAGAAGCCGCCAGAAGCTCACTCGTGAAGTTCTGAAAATTAGACTCTAGCACAAACTCTCATGTTCAATTATGTGTGATCATCATGTTATTGCATGTGTGAACATTACCACAGTACACCTAATGAAGTATCTTATAACTGTATAATGTGTAAGAAGTTACACACATACACACACATCCGCAGTTTACTGTAAGATCTAACTTTCATCTAATTAAGACCATTAGGGAGTTAATTATCTCGTGCTATCAAGTCATCTGGTCATGGCAGAGTTTAATAACGTAGCTGGGGGTTGTCTGATGCTGTTGATGAGAAACGATTTTCTTTCACACACATACTTAATGCTTAATGATTAAGCTAAGGGTTCGTTTGGCTGTTTGAGTTTCGGGGCGGTAACTTACATTCTCTGGTGTGAACTATGCTTGTGAATATGCTGGCAAATCTATGCTTAGGAGCTGAGATATTCCATTTTACGTTGTTATTTATATTTGTACCTAGCTATACATATTAGGCTTCATTTATTTACTGTAGTGGGAATCGGTTTATGTGGAGGTTAGTGTTGAAATGAGGGATGTTTTGTTATTCATGTCGTATATGTGTTTGTGTGTGTAATTTTACTATATATATATAGATATATTTTTGGGGAATATGTAACTGATTTAAAACAAGAGAATAACCATAAATGTGCTCGCTGAGACAACAGGCTAGCCTAATTGATATTATACAACACTGATGGATTAGTATTGCTTAATGAATGAGATTATTACCAACTTTGACTCATACATGATCAGGCAGAAATTTTGCAATTAGTAATATCAATTCACTTACTTTGTGACATTATGAATTAATGGAAATACATAGATATATATAAGTCTGCCTTTAATGGTGTGCTCACACAATTACGAACTTGTTATGTATGTAAGATCTTACAGGTTGAATAAAGCACACGCTTGTTGGTTAAAAGAGTTTTTCATTTGCAAGTCCTGTCATTCACCTGGGGGGACATGTCTGTAATTGTATTTGGGCCTTGCACACTTTTGCTTCCTCTAGGTTTTTTCTTTACCTAGTTCTAAATATGATGTCTCTCCCCTTTTTACAAAAAAAGAAAAACTTAATAAAAATAAAATTAAATAAAATTCAAAAAAAATTACAAAACTTAGAGAAATAAAAGGGGGGTTTCAAATTGTTGAACTTAAATTTAATATTGTTGTCGTTGTTGTTGTTGCTGCTGCTGCTGTTGTCGTTCTTCTTATCAGTTTACAAGTGACTCAACATTTTGTGAGGTGTAAACAAATTTTTTTATATGCCATTATGTCACTAGACATAAGGTTAATATCCTTTGAGTTTTCTCTGTTTGTAAATGTATTACTTTTAATTTTAAAAATCTGCGAAAAGAAATATTTTTACTTCCATGTTCCGTAACGAAATGGAAGTATAGTGATCGCAGAAAAATTCGTCTTCGAGATAAGTCCTGATTATTAATCTACTATCCTTAAAACATGAAGAAAAGTAATTTTCTGAAAAGTGTCTGTGTGTAGATTTTTTCTATGGCGAACGATAACTGCCGCAAATTCAAACATAATCAAATAATTTTTTGCATATGTGCCCAAATTGTAGAGGACTTAAGGACTTATTGATTTTGGTGAAGATTGTTTAAGGGGGAGGCGTAGTTTTCCTGCGACGTTTTATATTTTAACAAGAAGAAAGTATTTATAATTTCATTTAAACTTTTTCGAACAATGGTATTTGTTAAAAATAAAATAATTTTGTTGCCAGGCAACCAGGTTGTTCGGCTAGGAGGGAAGGGATAGTTTACCTGCATTGTTTTGTGTTTTAACAAGAGTAAAGTACTCAATTTTAATAAGTAAGTGCCCCAAAAATAAAGTCAATCCACTGTAAAATGGTAAATGATATAATTATAAATAGAGCGGATTGTTGAAGGGGGAGGGGGTGATTTTTTGAAAATTGCTGTGCTGAAATCAAGTAAAGTACGAATATTTAATTTTGAAGGATAAGATACCTTAGAAATTACATATGATAAAAATAATAATCTATTCAAGTGTAAATATCATTAATGGTGGGGATCGGTTGAGGAGGAGGATGATTATCTGCGTAGTTCAGTTCCTTTATAAAAATAAAGTACCTAATTTTAATAGATAAAGTGGAAAATAACATTATATTAAGCGACTACCCCATGATAACAAAAATATCCATAAATAAGGAAAATAGTTTGAGGGTGGGAGATATTTCTTTTGCAAATTAACAAAACCGAATTCAAGTAAACGATTTTAAATATAAATCTTAGAACATGGAAGTCATGTATGGTTCTCCAAACCGATATTTTTGTTTTAATATCTCGCCCACTGATCACGACCTCTCGCTATACAACCGCTTGGCTAGAATTTCATGATTCTAGCTGAAGAAAAAACATGCTCCTTTCAAAAATTATTTTAATTTCTATTTTCTGTCCATTTTACATTTTAGGCTAACCAACTGACGACAGGCAACGACTGTTCCTCCATACAGTACTACCATCTGCTTATACTGCAGTTGTCCAGTTGCTGCTGTTATCACAGTAAGTACAGATACCATGTACTGAGACATGATTGATATGCTGGAAACACTACTGTCGGATTTTTTATTATGGATACTCGAGTTTAAGCGTTAATTACAAGTGAACCTGTAGGTCAACTTACAAATTAGTTACATCAAATTTTTGTGCATTTAATTTTGCGTTGATCTGTGTAAGAAACATATTTTTTGAAGGTTGATTTAAATTTTTATTCGCGGTTAGAGTAAAAAAGGTCCATGTTTTTTTGTGTTTTTCAAGAAACCGCTCTCTTTGAAATTATATAAATTAAAAACCCTTGGTCCAATCATAACTAAATTTTTATACGGTATGGGCACAAGTGTTTTCAATACATTACTTAAGTTACAAAATTGTTTTTTGATCCAAAAAAAAGTTGTTATCAGTTTTGTGAAACAACTTTTTCTCGGTACAGGATAGTCGTACAAAGGCAGACTTGGTCTTGTTTTAAAGCTCTTGATAGTGGTTATCAAAATCCACAACTGCTGCAAACATACATTGAGATGCCGATTTTATACAGAGTGATATTCATGCAAGGGTGTGTGTGCGCTGGACCGTGTGTAAGCGGGCCTTCCGGCGTCGAAAGCGGGTGCCGTGTTCAATCACCCCGGCCGCTTCACTGCAGTTGAACAGTTGCTGTTTGGATAATTTTAACACCTTATTAACGTTATAACATTGTTTTCTATTATCCATTTCCCATCACCTTTTCTCATGAGGGCTGTGTGGTAAGCGGGCCATACGGCAGTGAAGGCGGGTGCGGTGTTTCCGCGATGATTCACCCCAGATCCGGACTTTGCCCTGGCTTTTGTGGCCTACCCCCAGACACGTATGATTTGCTCGTTAAAAACGATTCATTTGAACATTGGTCAGTCTGAGTCATCAGTTCTTTAAATCTGCTTCGTCCGCATGCCACTTGTCATTCTGGCTGTGTTGGTCGTTGTGTTTATATCACGTCAAGATGCCTCCGAGACCTCCGCTCTCAGAGGGTGAAGTTGCGATAATTTTAAGTGCTATATGTTTTTTTAAGAGTGAAGGAGAAAAGGTTGGCGACAAGAGGTTTCCTGTATACCAGAAAGTATCACAGTGTCTTGGAGTATCCTTAGCGTCTGTGAAGAGAGTGAGTGCCTCTACCAACGAGAACGAAGAAAATACGTCACCTGAATCAAGAAAGAAGCAGTGTGTCGGGCGAGGATGTCCGAAAATCCAACTTGATGACTTCAGTTTGGGCACAATACGGAGGAGCATACATGATGTTTACATAAACAAGATTTTTCCCACAATCAAAAACCTCCACACGAAACTTGTTGAAAATATGGCAGATTTTCCTGAGATGTTAAGATCTACTCTCTTGAAGATTGTTAAAAGCTTGGGATTTAGATATAAGAAGCTTAATAAGAAGCCAGTCCTGATGGAATCTGTGACAGTTGCTGCGTCCCGGCATACCTTCCTGAGAAAAACGAGAGAGCTACGTTCCCAGGGGTACAAGATATTCTTTACAGACGAGACCTGGTGCGGACAGAACCACAGGATGAGGTACGGGTGGCAAGAAAACGTGCTGGATGCATTAGAAAATAATTTTGACAACTATGATCAATACAGAGGACACATTCAGCAGATTTATGGATGGCGAGGAGGATTCAAGACACCGTCTGGTGATGGGAAATGGATAATAGAAAACATAATGTTATAACATTAATAAGATGTTAAAATTATCCAAACAGCAACTGTTCAACTGCAGTGAAGCGGCCGGGGTGATTGAACGTGGCAACACGGCACCCGCTTTCGACGCCGGAAGGCCCGCTTACACACGGTCCAGCGCACACACACCCTTGCATGAATATCACTCTGTATAAAATCGGCATCTCAATGTATGTTTGCAGCAGTTGTGGATTTTGATAACCACGATCAAGAGCTTTAAAACAAGACCAAGTCTGCCTTTGTACGACTATGCTGTACCGAGAAAAAGTTGTTTCACAAAACTGATAACAACTTTTTTTGGATCAAAAAACAATTTTGTAACTTAAGTAGTGTATTGAAAACACTTGTGCCCATACTGTGTAAAAATTTAGTTATGATTGGACCAAGGGGTTTTAATTTATATAATTTCAAAGAGAGCGGTTTCTTGAAAAACACAAAAAAACATGGACTTTTTTTACTCTAACCGCGAAAAAAAATTTAAATCAACCTTCAAAAAATATTTTTCTTACACAGATCAACGAAAAATTAAATGCGCAAAAATTTGATGTAACTAGTTTATAAGTAGACCTACAGGTTCACTTGTAATTAACGCTTAAACTCGAGTATCCATAATAAAAAATCCGACAGTAATATCGATCAAGTTTCTTAATACTACCAAAATCATTATAAACCGGGCTGTTGGGCCGCCGTCGGTTGCCATTTAGCAGCGACATCGTCGGCAAAGTTTCGAATCCCAACTACGGTGATCTTCTTCAGCCGAAAACGCGACTGAGTGTTGGGAAACAGTTACGGCCGAACGATACCCGAAAACTGTTTCGTATAAGAACGGGGTTCGCCGAGGGTGGAATTCGAAACTTTGCCGGCATGTCGCCGGTACTAGCAACCTACCACGCCCTAACAGCCCGGTTTATAATCATCTTGGTAATACTGACACCGACCGTGTGGGCAAACGACAAAAATCAAGCTTCGTAATGTTTTTTTCTGGATTGTTGATTACCTCCTGCTACTGGTTGATTAAATTTTTTACGTAAGATGTAGGTCCTTACTTTCTTTTTTGTTTCAGGGACACGTGGACTGCGATAGCAAAAACTTCATTCACTTTCCTCGAGTTCTATTCTCCTTCGCCTGTATTCCTTCGTTATCCGGCTTCCTCTTGTTCGGTTTTCTTCCGTTAACACCTTCTGGTGTCCTCGTTTCCGTCTTCGGAAGTTCCTTATCCTTCCGAACGCTTCATTGGTACCTACATCTTCTTCCATGATTCCGCATTTTTTTTTTTTAGATCCAAGAAGGTTTTGTTTGTTATAGCTTCGTTTTTTTTTTTTAATTTCTTATTTGAATACTTATAACGTTTTAAGGAAACAGGTTACTAAAGAGGTTAGATGATGCGACTGCTGTGACAAACTGCTGTCTGTTCTGCGCGTGACGTTTTAGCTTGCGAAACGTGTCTGTGACGTTCCTCATCCATGAATTTGCTTCCCTCTACGACCATCAATCTTATCACCTTTCCGCGGTATTTGTGTATGATACCACATTTCTCATGTCCTAGCTAGACAAACTATTAATATTCAGTCTTAATTTCATATTATTGTAAAGAGACTTCAACGCGTGGTAAGAACGAGCTGTGTAATTTGTGTCTCGTACTTCAAAGAAACCGATTTAATTTTACGTATCATGTAACTGTTTCGTTAAATATCCTGTAAGTGTTTGAAGTATTTCTAAGAAATCAGCCGTTTTTTTAATAAATATAAATTAGTTTATATTTGAAAGTATAAAATATAATCCATTACAAATTTCAAATATTGTTAACAGGTGAGTCAGTCTGTTAACAATACCTCAGTCATTTCCAGTACATTTTTGGAATCAAAAATGAAAACAAAAAATGTCATCTTAGAAAATTCTCCATTTCTCCCTCTTTAAGAAAATATATAATCTTATATACTTTAATGGTCATTTTGATGTTAAAAAATTAATAAATTAAAAGAAATGCACCCTATTTAACGAACGACCCAAAGCAGCAACACAATTTTTGTGCGATGGGAAATGATAGTTGGTGCAAGTCCAATAAAGCAAAAGAAGATAGAGCAAACTACAAACATGAGCACTCCCTACCAGAAGGAGAAATAAAAGCTATTAACCCCATATATAAGGAGCTGTCTAATTAAGATCTCTTAAAACACTGTCTTCACTGGAAAACTCAGAACCAGAACTAACGTTTCAATAGTTCTATCTGGCAAACACTCCCAAAAAACTGTATTTGTGGCCCTGCAAACTCTCAGACTTGGAGTCACAGATGCAACTGTATGCTTTAATTAAGGTTGTACTGGAATGGCAAATGTTCTTCAAAGGCTTCAGATTAATGTTTTAAGGTCTCCAACAGATTAACGTAGAACATGTACGAAAGGCAGACAAGGAGACTCAAGAACAAAATGAAAGACAAAGAGTGAAAAGAAGACTGTTGAAAAGGAAGAGAGGAGAATTTGAAAGTGAAAGTTTAATTGTCCAGTAGGATAATTCCTAGTGGATGTTAGAAACATAAAATTCTTTAAAGTATGTTTTCAATTTTTAATCCTGCTTCTCCGAAAGTTACCATTTTTCAATTTTAGGTAGCCTACATTTTTCTAAAAAACTATAAAACTTACATGCTTGATATTTTGCACACATATTATTTACTATTAAACAAGTTTTTCTTACCAGAATTATTAAAAATTAATTAGCACAACATTTAATTTTAAAAAATGTTCATTTAAAATTTTGTGAATAAACTTTATACAAGTTCAAATTTTTTTCTATCGTAGCCGGCCATGATATTTTAATAAACCTGCTACAACAGGTATGTGTGTGCTTAGTATTTGTTAAAAATTTGTTAGAGATAGGATTAACAGTTTTTGAAATAATGGTACCTAAAACTAGCTAATTTTCCCATTTAAGTAGCATTGGATCGGGAAAGGTAGCGACTCCCTTTTAATTGCACCACAATATTTTCGCGAAATATTTAATTCCGAATTATACTCCAGGAATTAAAATAAATCGCTTATTTTCCACATAACATGGAGGTTTCCTTATTTACTTTCTTTTCTGTTTCAGCCACACGTACGCTGTGATTGCACAACTTCCTCGAGTTGTATTCTCCTTTGCCAGTATTCCTTCATTCTCTGGCTTCTTCTTGTTCGTTCTTCTTGCGATGTACCCTTCTGGTGTCCTTGTTTCCGTCTTCGAAAAGATCCTTATTCTTTGAACACTTCTTTGGTACCTTCATCGTCTTCCATGATTTCACATTTTTATACACCCAAAAAAGTTTTCTTCGTTATAGCTTCGTTTTTTTTTTTTAATTTCATATCTGAATACTTATAACGTTTTAGGAAAACAGTTTACCTAAACAAATGCAAGCGAAATGGACTTTTATGACGTTTTAGAATTGCACGGACGGTCATAACTAGCTATGAAGAGTAAAAACACTTAGATTTTCTACTTACTGTGAAACTAAACTTCAGTAGTAGTTTCACATTACTGTGTTTAATGCAGTTTCCATGGCTTCGATTACATTACATTGGATCGCTCTCTGTAACACAGAAGGCAATAGTTATTGTAGAACGTGATAGCAAAGAGTCTAAAGTATTTATTCAGTTACTGTACACTGTGATCTAACAAATTTACTGACTTACTGTACAAACAACACGTAAATGTATTACAAGAATGTTGTTCTCTGGTAATTATTAATAAATTCCACTATACTAAGATCGAGATCAACGTAACATTATTAATACTAGCATTATGTGAATTGTACTAATTTGTATATGTCTACTGCACAATGTGTTCTTTGTTCACTCTTTGTTTTACGTAATTAAACTAAGTCTTGTTGCGCCTACAGAAGATGCTGACTTGTGGAATCATTATTTATATGGTTAAACTGACTGCTGAACACGTTTTCTAGTTGCGTGTTCAAACATTTAGCTTTTCTTCGAACTACTGTGTCTGTAAATAACCATACTACGAGGGTGATTTGAAAAGTTCGCGGCCTACCATAGAAACGAATGTGTGAGTTTCTGTTTTTTACCGCATCGTGGCGCCATGTTCGCCTCACGAACAGCTGTGAAGCTTCAAGTCCTTACCCCGTCACTTACCCCGTTGAGGAAGTCCGATCCTTCAAGGTCCTCAAAATAACCGTTTACTGCTGCTTTCAACTCGTCATCTGAGGAAAATCGCTTCCCCCCGAAAATTGTTAGAGGTTTGGGAATAGATGAAAGTCAAATGGCGCTAAATGAAGCGAATAAGGCGGATGGTGCAACGGATCGTACTTTAACTCGGCGATTTTTGCCATAGACACAACGCATATGTGAGAGCGTGCATTATCCTAATGGAAAATGATCTTCTTCTGTGCTAAACCTGGTCTTTCTTCTCAAATTTTTACATTTAATTGGCCCAAAAGGTTAACATAATACTCTCCATTTATCGTTTCACCCTTTCCAAGGCAATCTAGTAACAATATCCCCTTAGCATCCCAGAAAAATGGATCCATACACTTTCCAGCCGACAAAATTGATTTTACCGTTTTTGGAGGCGGCGAATCACTATGCATCCATTGTTTCGACTGTTGTTTTGTATCTAGAGTGAAGTAATGGACCCAAGTTTCATCAGTTGTTACAAATAGTGTTATACGAATAAAAGCTTTCGGATTTTTCTTAAAACGGTCCAAATATTCCTGAGAAGCTTGCATTCGCTTGCGTTTTTGGTTACTTGTCAAAAAACGCGGCACCCATCTTGCAGACAGCTTTTTCATACCTAATTCCTCAGTAAGAATGTGATGTACCCTTTCATCTAAGATACCCACAGGCTTAACAATTTCAGACACCTTCAAACGGCGATCTTCCAAAATAATATCGTGCACTTTATAGATGATTTCTGATTTAGTGGAACTTTTCGGACAGGTTTTCTTCCAAACTTACACGACCACGTTTAAATTCAGTAACCCATTTTTTCACTGTAGTAAATGAAGGTCCAGCATAACCCAACACATTCTTCATCTCATTAAAAATTCCTGTTGGCGTTAAACCTTTCTTAACAAAAAATTTGATGTTCAGTTTTCTCCATTTTCAGCGTTACTGTGAGATAACCTTATTTATACAGCTGTTTCTCCGCAACAATGATTTGACCCAACTTGACGCTTCACAGCTGTTCATAGGGCGAACGTGCCGCCACGATTTTCAGTAAAAAACAAAAACCCCACACATTCGTTTATATGGAAGGCTGCGAACTTTTCAAATCACCCTGGTATTCACAAAACCTTAGATCTAATGAATATCTTTAATCCTTATGAAAGTTATATGTTTAGAAGTCAGCTTACGGTAGAAAATCTGTTGCAGTCTTTCTCCTCTACCTCCTCATCCATTTTTCTCTATGCCCCCGTTCTCCGCCATGAAAGATTCTTAATTATCTCGTTCACTTTATCTTTACATTCTCACGAAAATCATCAATTTGTAATTTATCTCTATATGTTTTCGTCTTATTTTTGGTATTGATATCTTTTTTTTTCTTCTGCCCTTCCAGGGTTAGGCTTCAACATCTACTCATCGGTCTTTCCACGCTTCTTCTACCTATCGTGTGATAATTCAATGTCTCCTTTGGAATTCTTTCTTCCTACATTTTGAATACATGTTGTATCCATCTTTCTTCACACATTACTGTGTGTACTGAAACCGATTGAATGTTTAATTCTGTCTAATAATTGCATTTCGTATCCCAGCTCCCCTAACGCGGCCTTTCACTGACCTAAGAAACTTCATCTCCGATGGATGACTCCATATTTCTAGGTCTATTTTCATAGGTGCAGAACATTCTGAAACATACAAGAGTATGAGAATTGCCACCACCTTATAAAATTTTAGCTGGTGTCTTCTAACGGCTTATTCTTAAGCGTTCTTATAACTGTATCACATATCCTTTAAAGAGTATTTATTATCTTCCTGATGTCTCTGTCTTCCGAGTAACAAATGTTATCAGCCTAAGTACTGAAAACGTGAGACCGTTCAAAAATCGTATTGTTGATGACAATTTTTGTTCGTATGGGATAGTTACCAGAAAGCCATGGTTTTAGTTTCTGATAAAGATATTTTCGTGTTGTAAATATGAAAGCGAATAGACAACAACCAATCCCCGTAAAACCAATATGTTCAGATATATTCAACACAAAGAATATCCACCGTCGGTCCAAGGTCACATTATATAAAGTTATGATTAGACCAGTGATAACATATGGCAGCGAGACTTGGACTCTGAACAAACAACCCGCTAACAAAGTCAATACCTTTGAAAAGAGAATTTTGGGGAGAATATACGGACCAATCAAAGTCAATGGGATATGGAGAATGCGTCACAATAAGGAATTACACAAGGTATATAAAACAATGATCTGCCCACAACCATCCAACTGCATAGATTGTAATGGGCAGGACATCATTAGGATGGAAGGCAATCGAATAGCTAGGAAGGTACTGTTTAGTCAAATCGAGAGTAGAAGACCTGTCGGAAGACCCAAGCATCGCTGTATTGAGCAGTGGCAGGGGATGCTGATACTTTACTTAAAATAAAACGATGGACATCGATCGCCAAGGACAAGGAAGAATAGAGGCGGATGATTATGGAGGATAAGGTTCGACTCCGAACCGTGACGCCAAAGAAGAAGAAGAAGAAGAAGAAGAAGAAGAAGAAGAAGAAGAAGAAGAAGAAGTATGAAAGCTAGACCTACCTAAGTAAAAACAAAGAAAACACTCTCAAGCCTCGGGAAAAGGACTTTCTATATTGATATATATGAGACTTATATCAGAGCGGACTCCCTCTTTGCGTGATATTGTGCCTCCATCCTGTGGATTGACTAAACCAACCGGCAATTTTTCCACGGTTTTTCGTCCTTCGTTGACTCACCATTTTCAGTTTCCACGATAGATCGAAACTCTTTGACGACCTTTCCAGTTCTTGATCCGACGTTGTCTGCTGCCAGCTTTGTTTTGTTTGTTACTTTTGGTTCGTCAAGAATATTTCTCTAGACCGATACCACCCACATCTGGGTGGCGTTCATCTATCTCCATGTGAGATAGGACCATTGGGGTATTAGTAATGTAACGCTACACTACAATATACGGGGTACATATACAGTAAATATCTAGCCAGAGGACAAAAAGTATGGCGTTTATGGCCAAATACCTCTTGCGAACTAAGATTGTTTTGGATTGTATTGTATAGAGTATTTGTCACATTCTTGCTATCTTGCCTGTGACGTCACTTATGATGTGGATTATGATGTTCATCACAAGTTGGCTAAGATTCAATCAATATGTGGCACAATTCGTCGAGTGTTGTCGAGGAAAACAAGGAAAGAGACTCGAATAAAATTTTATAAGGTAATGGCTGTACCAGTGTTATTGTATGGTCCTAAAACTTGGGTTACAGATATAAAACCCGTGAGTAGCATACAGGCAGCGGAGATGAGATCTTGCGATGTCTTAAAGGCTGCACAAGAAGAGATGGATTCTACAATGAAGACATTCGTAAAGAGTTGAATGTTTTAATATCCAAAATCGTATTGCAAAATGCAAACAAAGAGAAACAGATTGATCATCTGAACAGGATGCCAGATGGTAGGTTGTCTAAGGAAGTTTGGCAATATAAGCCTGTAGGACAACGAAGCATAGGAAGACCTAGCAAGTATTGGTGAAATGGATTACTCTTTTAGGACCGGAACAGGTGATTCCCTTAGTGTAGAAGAAGAAGAAGAAGAAGAAGAAGAAGAAGAAGAAGAAGAAGAAGAAGAAGAAGAAGAAGAAGAAGAAGAAGAAGAAGAAGAATTAATCGGAGTTTTCGTAAATTTTCTGATAATTTATAGGCCTATATTAACTAGCATTCAGATTTACCTAAAAATAAATGTATTTTATTCTTCGTATTATTTGAATTAGCAGCCATCCTTACTATTTCTTTTATGAAGTTGCTAAACTGCTACAATTTTTGTTCAGACAAAGCTTTTCGTCATCTCTGACATCATCAGGTCTTGAACAACATCATCAGGTTGTTCAAGACCTGATGATGTCAGAGATGACGAAAAGCTTTGTCTGAACAAAAATTGTAGCTGTTTAGCAACTTCATAAAAGAAATAGTAAATGTATTTTGTTCAAAACAGTGAGCGATTTCTGCAGATCAGGGAGGGGACAGTAGTATAGACATTATTTCAGTAATGTGTGTAAGTTCTTAGTTATCACGTTGCGTCTTTGAGTTAAACTCTATTACACAGATTCACCCAAGGAATTGCACGTGTCTGCGCGCATTGTTTTAAAATTAACATGCCGCAGTACAGTGCTGAGACATAAACACGTACATTTGTCCTCACCACCTGCCTGTGTACCCAATTACTGAACACACACACACACACACACACACACACACACACACACACACACACCACCACCACCACCATCATTCTTACCGTCAGGAAAATTCATTAGATTTTTCAAAGTCACGCTGGGAGTAATAAAGCATTTTAGCGGCGACAATAAATATCCCAAGCGGATACGAAAGCGGGGACAGCATTTTAAGAATGTTAATCTTTAATAGACACATCGGTACCACAAGTCATGTGGTGTACCAAGTGCAAGGAGTACTTACAGGGGCGCGCTCTGGCGGTCGCGGCGACGACAATATATCTTGGGATCGAGACCGCATTCAACTGTCAAACAGCGTCATCGCGCCATTATTCTCGGCCCCACGCACCAAAAAAGAAGAAGGAAACGTTCGGACTCCTTCTCTTCTTTCGCTAATTTTATATTTATAAGCCTCCTGGCCTGACAGTACATTTCGGTTATAAACTTCTTCAGCTGAATTCACAATGAATTGATCAATTAAGATTAAAAACCAGAAGGACGTATTCTTCTTTCTCTTTCTCTATTCGGGTCCTCTTCTTCTTTCCCTCTTGATTTCTTCTATTGTGTGTCGAAAGTATTTGATTCTCGATGACTTAGAGGAAAGCTATTGATTCTGTATTTATCTGCTTTATGTAATGAATTTATCTGTTCGTCGCGGAAAAATTTATCTGTTAACCTGTTGGTTGACTACTGCGCCATCTGTATGAGATAAACGAATTTAAATTCATTAGTTTAAATCGTTATGTATTCATACACTTATACCACTAGAGACAGAGAACCACCTGAGACTAGCCAACAACTAAACTACTCCTTGTTATCGACAGGTGCACCTACTTACTGGCACACCGACGCAAATAAAGTGCCGTATTTCTTAGACTTTTTTGTCAATAATGGAATTTCTTCTACACAAATGAATCTACAATCTGTAGATTACAACACTCTTCAAGTTACGATCTGTCATCAAACCATAGCCCAATAATAGTAGCAACAATAAGCACAATCGATATAACCAGAAAATCTAGATTACACAAACAAACTAGACCACTCCTAGATCACACAACTACAGAACAAATTGGGACACTTGCCTCCAGGATTACTAATACAGGACAACACCAATTTATCTGTACGATTACAGGAACCTTAAGGCATAGAAACAGAAACTAACAATATAATTAACCTATTACATAATGCAGTCAAACTAGCCACCCCATACATTGCTTCTCATCGGCCAACTAACAAGCTCCCATACGAAATCAAGAGACTTATAGCAGAGAAAAGATGGGCTGGGTAAACCTAGCAGCGAACACATACAAACGGCAGCAGAACAAATTGCAATCGACTTAGCAACAAGTTAAAATTAAAACTGCGAGAAATTAGAACAACTGTTTCCAACGACATTGTTACGTAGGTCTCACGGATCGTCGTACGGTACAGTGGAAACAAAATACAGACGCCAATGAAACCACTAATAACCAGCATTCATGAGTCACAAATAAAACTGTAACGGTCACTGGTAGGCCGTTACGTAAAATTTAAGAACTAGACCTTTGGCCTAGATGAAGCAAAAATGTGCTGGAGCCCTTAGTGACAGGACTTACAATAAAACACGCATTTAACAATAACAACCTTTTATTAAATTTCCTCAATATCAACAACCTACTCTCAGCATACAATCATCAACAACATATTTCTAGTTAAATTTGTCAACACGCAATAATAAAGTCAACTACAAAGAGTTCGGCACTAATTATAAGACAGTAATCACTTTACACAACAACAACTTGATCCACGGTGAATAAATCGCCCAACGTAACTAACTGACAATGGCAGCCGCTGTCGCTTATATAGGTAGCGGAAGTGTTCCAGGATAACGTCCCGTCCTTTAGGCGTGCCAGATTAATTTTCGTATTTACAAGTGCTCTCGTACAGTCTGGAAAGGGTATTCAAGTGCTACGTGAATGGACGGCCTTGACACAGACGAGGCAGACTGGGCTAGTCGAGAAGCGTGTATATCGACACTCTCGCCTTTTCGATAGCGTTCCGTAATTGCTTAACAATATGTTAGTAAACTGACTAGATGGGACAACTCCATCTGGAACCCATAGAACACAGCAAGAAACCCAGATCGCCGGCATCTCCAATACGTAGATACTCAACTCCTCTATGACCATGGGTCAAAAACGATAAGAACAAAGCCAGTCTCTTTACCTAATATCTTTCAGAAGTCTTTACTCCACAGTCGACCATACAACACAATCTCCAAGTGGAAGAAGGCCGTTCCATACTCATTCAAGTTCATGGCCGTCTAAAGTTAGTTACTACAAAAGAAATAATCGATGAAATCAATAAACTGAACCAAAAAAAAGACACCAGGAATAGACCTTATTACTGATAGGATGTTGAAAGAATTGCCAAAAACAGACTCAAGAAGCTTATGTACATATTCAACGCCATTTTACGTCGATAATATTGGCGTGAAGAATTCGAGTAATTTGTTACTCTGGAAGAGATACCATCACTTCGCAGAGGATAACGTGCCAGAGCTGCTTAAGTCTAGCCATCATGCGTACTATCGCCACATGCAGGGATGTTCCACCCGCTTATCTGTGACGGTTAGAGACTTCGCCCTTGTTACCCTGGGTATGGGACTCCATACCGTCCCTGGAAGTCGGGGATGCCACATTCGCCAGATCCGTCGTCCTAAAGTTCCTCTTCTCCGCCGTCGTTGCCTTCCTCCGTAATCCTGAACAAGGGTAAAGTGATATAACCCTCAGCGGAACTTAGCCACCGACATGTCTGTCGGGCACATCCCCTCGCCGTGAACTGAGACTTACTTAAGTGGAACAGGGACGAGGCTTCTGGCTTCCCTTAGGCTGGGTTAATGCCCACGTCTGATGCCGCAGGCAAAGGTGCTATCACATTCTTGTCTTCAAATATAAATCCAGTCTTCTGATGCTATTTCTTCCACTTCTTACTTCTTCATTTGTGATGCGGTGGTTTCTAATCTTCCGTAACAGTTTCATTTCAGACGCTTCAACGAAGTTACCATAATTTTGCCAAAATTTGTCCTTGTTTCTGAAAAATTTAGAAGAAATATTTTGGAGTAGTATGCCCATAATATGCTTCGGACGGGCACTATCCCAGGAGAACTGTGCAATGTGTGAAAGACGAGTAAAGACAGAAAGAGGAAAAAACAAAATGGATTGAGCATTAGTCGGGGATACAGAGCGCACATGTCGGAGAGGCATAGCGTATGATATTCTTACTCATCTGCCAGTGTGAGAATGCAATTATGGCTGAGGACGCATATACTTGAGCCAGAAAGCAATAGACTCATCTCGGACATCAGCGGCGTGTAAATACAGGATTCAGAAGCGGCCAGCCAGCCAGTTTGGTTTTGTGATTTAGTGTGAGTTATCCGAGTTGTTGCTATTGTCACTTGCAGTTTAGAGTACTGTCATTACTGTTAATAATTGTCTGCGGACAGCTGTTAATAGTGATTCGCGTCCTTTATTGTTGACAACTGTTATCGAGTTTTTCATTCTTTATTTAAATTGTCATTAAGTTGTAATTTAAGTTTTTATGACGTTCAATTGTCTGAATTCCACAATTCGTGTGATAGTAGTAACAATATAAATCGAAGGAAAACTCTAGCAAGACTGAGGAAAAGATGGGAACCATACTGAGGAGCCTACTGTATGATGTCGATGACGATAATGAGTTATATTCATCTGTTAATCGTCAAATACGAGAGAAACTTGTTGACCCAACGTTTCCAAATACTGAGTCATTATTACGTCCAGTCACACTAGCTCGAAGCATTTGTGGCAGACCTTGTGACTATTTAGCGCCCCATGTACCGTCAGGCCGGCCGCACACTGGAGAGACATTTTGTTTTGCGACAGAACCGTTTTGATGCTTCGTGCTGCAAGCAGTGCCGGATGCAGCAGAGTTTGCAGACGATCAGACCGTTAATAAACCCGCAGTACATCAAATTACTTCTGTAGTACATATATTACTTCAAAGTCACAACAGGGGGGGGGGCCGCTCAGAAAACGTGGCCTAGGGCCTCAAAAAGTTTTAATCCGGCACTGGTTGCAAGCAACACTCTTCGTTGGAGAAAGACTTGAGACATTGTCCCATTACAAAACAATTTCTCGTCAGCTGTTTTTGAGCTCTGAAAGTGTGTGGTTCGTGGGTTTGTGTCAGACATTAAAACATAAGTCATAGGCTAGGTAAGTGTAATATAAACTCTCCGCCTAGTGTGGTTAGAATCCAGCGCATGCGCAGTTCAAAGCTGTTGTAAAGCTGTTTTGTTGAGAGACATAATTTGAAGGGGCTTCGTCTTTGGTCGCGAGGGGTCTCGCGACGTCTCTAGACGATGTCGCAACCAGTGTATATTATATAGATCCTGATGGCAATAGTCGTCTGCGACGCTTTCTTTAAGACGCGATGTGCCAAAACGGTTCTGTCGCGAAACAGAATGTCGCTCCAGTGTGTGGCCGGCCTTAAGAAACCCAAAACTATAAAAATATTTCGTTGATGTGAGATAAACTCTCGTTGGAGAAGTAACTAGCTAAGTGAGGAAAAGTATTTGAAACAAGAGACTGCCTTCGGAAAGGAAGAAATTGCAAGTCAAAAACCTCTGGGTTAAGAAGAAGAAGAAGAAGAAGAAGAAGAAGAAGAAGAAGAAGAAGAAGAAGAAGAAGAAGAAGAAGAAGAAGAAGAAGAAGAAGAAGAAGAAGAAGAAGAAGAAGAAGAAGAAGAAGATAATGATTTCGTGTTTCCTTAATTGACGTTTAATTCCATCGTAAAAGATTATTATTTGCATTCAAGTGGTTATTACGTCTTTTGTAATAAACCAATACGCTATAAAACTACAAACTTCTAGGCCTAAATTGTCATTGTCTTGTAAATAAACGTTGTCTTTCGTGGGTCGCGGGGAAACTTTCAAACCTATCGGGGGGTTGCGGTCCCATGTCATTAAGCCGGATCCGGAAAACACAGAAGTTCGGAAGCCCGAGGCTCTTGGGTCTGCTACCAGACGTTACTGCGAGCGTTTCAGCGCTCTGAGCGTTGACATTCAGTGGCATTATAAACGCACCACCCGAACGTGTAACTAAATAAATCGTACGGAAAGAATCGCCGCAAGTACGTCGTAACGAGTATGTTAATGTCGCCGACCGTTGTCTCTCCCTGCCTTATTGATTATGATACACTGTGTGTGTGTGTGTGTGTGTGTGTTTGAATACAGGTAAATAATGTGCGATGAAGGGTGGGATGTAGTGAGAGAGGGGTTGTTGAAGGAGTGGCTTAGCGGCCACCTCGGAGACGCCAACTATGACGTCACCACTAACAAATATATAGCGTTGTACATACATTTAAATAGCGATCGAGAGAGAGAGTGAGAGAGTGAGAGGACACAGAAAGCACAATGCTCTTTGTTCTATGACAAGTGTAACGTGCATGCGTGCCCAGTCAGTGCATAATGCATGTGTACACCGCTGCTGCCTCTTCTCCTTCTCCTTCTTATTCTTCTTCTTTGTAGTTAAGGGTGGCATTTCAATTACGGCGTAGAAACGAGCACGTAATGTGTATTAAAAAGTTATGAAAATTACATAAGCGGAAACCGAACGAGAACAATCTGCGCAGATGATGATTTTTTTTTTTTTTTTTTGGTATGGTAATTCAGTGAAGCGAGGAACAATGTCGCACGGTGTATGTAGTGAAGCTCTGTCGATAGAGTCGCCGCGACGAATATGGAAAGTACTTATTTTTCCACTCGTAGTAGACTCGCGTCGGGCGGAATTTTAACAACAGCACTTGTTTCGGTTGAACCAGAGACGTATAATGTAACTTCATATATATTATGCCTCTATGGGTTGAACTACGCGTGCACACGTTCGGTTGACTCTTTGACTCAGCGAAAGTGCTGAGACCGTGAACAGAGATTTATGGACTGGCTTGATATTTAGCCTTCTCTGTTTCTAACCGATCACATTCATGTAATCCGTTTTTATTAGACCACAAGGGAAAACCGGGTAAGTCTATTTGGTAAATTTTCCAGGAGAGCAAATTTTAAAGCAATTATGAAATTATAAATACAATAGGATAAGCACGATCAGCCACAAGACAATTAAATAGTATTCTGTAGAATAAGAAATTTTGCAGAAAACAAGATAAATAGAGTGTTAGAAAAAATGTTAAAGCCACTCCTACAACACAACTACATTGTCTCCTTATCTTAAAATTGTTTCTATATTAGCTAACTAAAGTGTTTACAATAATCTATGTTGAAAATAAAAGATTTTGGTCAAAACAAAATTCCTGAGGCTCAACTGGTTCTATGGCTGTTTTTAAGATTTAGACTTACATAGTAATATCGCACACGTTTTTAAAATACATAATTGTAGGTCAAAAATGTCTGCATGCAGAGCTATGATTTTTGTTTTCCACTGACAATTTATGTATCTTATTCAATTAAGTGGAATGAAAATTTTTTTAAAATACTGAAACCTTTTTGAAATTATGACAAAAATCCGAAAAGAGGACTTTGTTTTATAGATGTTTAAAATTTCCCGCCTTCTTCATGTGGTCGCAATATTTTAGTTTACATGTCTATGGAAGTTGGTTGGCACACCTGACATTCGTTTCCTTCCAATCAGCTAATTTTAATGTAATTGTTAATACTCATTTTGTGGTTGCCGGTGCATGCATTTTGTGTTAGAGACAATACGGGGAAAAATCGGTATCAGATAGTATTAAGTAGCAAATAAACGGTGTAATGATGGCTGGGATAAATATCCAGTGACGACTAAGATAGTTGTAAACAACAGCGCTTTAGAACAAGTGAGCCGTTTCAAATATCTCGACTGTGCAGTAAGCTATGAACCTGAATATGATATAAGAGAGACGATAAATAAATTTAGGACTATTTGTGGTACGATTCATAGAAATCTTAGAAACAAAACCAGACACAGCATATGGATTAAATTTTATATGACAATTGCAATACCCACATTGATTTATGCGATTGAGGCGTGAGACATGACAAAAAAGGAATGCGGCAAGATTCAAAGTGCTGAAATGCAGTGTTTTCGAAATACATTAAATTATACATTGCAAGATATAATAAGGAATGAGGATATCAGAGCAGAACTAGGAGTAAAGGTAGAAATGAAATTATTTCAATTTACAGAAGACAATGGTGGGATCATCTGCAAAGGATGACAGAGGATCGATTGCTGAAAGCGACACTAAACTATAAATCCATTGGTAGGAAATACGTGGGTCGTACGAGGATGAGATGTGTGCAAGAACAGGTTTATATAACCTAATCCTTGAAGAGGATAGAAATTAGAGGAAATAAAGGCTGGCAAATTATAAAGACAAATAGTCAATATTCTAGCAGTGTCTAAAACATGTGTTATACAAACTATCAAGAGCTGTAATGAATTTGGAACAGTCACCGACGGGCCTGGGGCAGGCTGTCCAAAAACATCTCCAACATCAGACCGTAAGTTACTTCAGTTTTCTAAAAACGACAGAAATGTTAGGTTAGATCATTTAAGCGAACTGAAGGCCTCTTCTGATAATACTAATGTAACTGAACTCATCGTGTGGAACAGATTGAATGAGGCAGGTCTAGGCTCCAATTTTGCAATCCGCAAATCTCTACTAAATAATAATCACAAAAAGCAGAGACTTCAGTTTTACAAAGAATGTTTATGGTGGTCCAAAAGCCTGAGAGAACGTAATTTTCTCAGCTGAACGTCATTTTGAGCTACTTCCTCGACGTGAGGTTAGAGCTCGCAGGACGAAATCAAACATTTTGCCAATCTGTGTCCAACAAAGTGGCGATGCTGTAGTGATCTGGGGTTGCATCACACCTGAGAGGCCTGGAGAGTGGTGCAATGAACAGTGACAAATAGTGTGAAACTATGGAGGAAGTGTTGATTCCTTCTGGTCAGACGCTCCTCGGGGAAATTTACATCAACCAGCAGGAAACATCTGCCACAGATACAAGGCAAAGGAAATGGTTCGCTGCCCACGACATCGAGCTGCTTTCCTGGCCACCACGAAATCCAGACTTCAACTCATCTGATTATCTTTGGAACATAACGCCTTATCGATTGGCAAAGCAAAGGCCCAGGAACGGAGTGAAATTGAGACTAGCAGTCTGTAGGCCTACCTTATGGTAAGAAGACACCCGTGAAGAGTGTAGTAAGCTGATCCACTCAATGCCTGACAGTATTAAAGCATGTTACAAGGCCATTAGACACGATAATTTACCGTAATGAAAGTTTCGTATAACTTTCTAATTAAATAAAAATATTTAAATTAAAAACGTGTATTTTCAATGTATGCTTTTAAACTTACGAAGGTCAGTTGAAAAGTTCGCGGAGGGACATCTATAGCTCAGTGGTAGAACTAAAATCTTTCGAGTGCTGCAAGACGTATATTCCGCGTGAACACCTGTTAATTTCCAGATATATCTGTTAATTTATTCACTTTCTACTAGCTGTTTGAAATTTTCCTGTCACGCGTGTTTTTAAAATGCACAAAATCAAACATCGTGTTGTGACTAATTCTCTGTTAAAAACGCTTTAGCGCCAACGGAAAATCAAAACGAAATTGTAAATGTGTTAGGAGATGCTGCGCCTTCAGAACCAACGAAGTGGGCCACACTCGAGTTTAAACGTGATCGTACAAGCACTATCCCAGCAGTGGATGTCCAAAAAGTGCAACAAAAAATGGCATTATTGAAAAAATTTCATAGGGTATTGGAAGACCGCAGATTGAGGAGTGGATGACGTTGCTAAAATCATAGGCATCTCATATGAGCGTGTGCATCGTACTTTAACTCAAGAGCTTGCTGTGAAAAAGCGTTGTGCAAGATGGCTGCCGCATCTGGAGTTGTTCCATTTTTTGGGCGTCCAATGCGACCAAACTTTCTTCTCC
This sequence comes from Magicicada septendecula, assembly GCA_034769895.1. Classification (NCBI taxonomy): domain Eukaryota; kingdom Metazoa; phylum Arthropoda; class Insecta; order Hemiptera; family Cicadidae; genus Magicicada; species Magicicada septendecula. The sequence continues at coordinate 425,565,098 of CM068373.1, read as the reverse complement.
AGAACGTTGCAGCATTATAAACTATCACATATCGGCACCACAATGGAAGTCCAAATTGGACTTACCTCACTTTTTTCCCTGCACTCTTCATTACTCATCTGACAAAATGTAGGCCTATTATATATTGGCTAAGTTAACAGCTAAACTTTCCCGCTCTTAAAACCCATAACAAGCTCTTAAATTGTAAAGCCAGAATGCGGAGGAATGAGAATTCACCTGAACAACACGATTCTTCTCTGACTAGCAATAAAGTAGTAACCTTCTTTGATACCCAGACAGTGCTAACCCAGGCCTATGACGATCTGAAATATCATCACCATTATCATCAACTTCACATCACGCCATAGGCAAGGTGCTGCCTGACCGTCTTCAGAGATCCTCCAGTCATCTCTTCCTGGGTCTACTACCCACAGGTTTATATTTTCACACTAGTTTGGTCAGTCTTGAAGCTGACATTTGTTTATAATCTTTTAATCTTTCATTCAAGTTAAAAACTTGTAATTCTCTTATGGTCTCATTCTTTATACGATCAAGTTTAGACCATCTTTTAACTCCTCTTAAGAACGCCACAAGGCCTGTATTCTACTCTCTTGGTTCTTGGTTATTGTCCATAATTCACAACCATAGGATAGTACACGGACTGCCATAACTTTGTAGAACTTTATTTTGTATCTCGACGTATACCTTGTTTCTAAAAACACGATTGATTGACCCACAGATCATAGCCGATATCATTTTCAAAATGATATTATTATATTAATACAGGGAGTAATGAAAATAATAATAATAATAATTTTTTTTTATAGAGGGGGAAAATGCTTTATGCACCGTCAGAGGAGGCCGTGCGTCTCCTGGTGTGTGAGACTCTCGCCCATTAAGAAAATCACCTCTAATTCAGGCAGTCACATCCATCCTGGAACAACTTCAGTATTACTTCAGGATGGAGCCTATTGGGTCCTTATTGAGCTCCTTCTAGTTGTTCCTCATCTTCTATTGCCCGTTGGGTCCAATTTTGGCCTGTGTTAATAATAACTATTATAATAATAACAATAACAATAATAATAATAATAATAATAGAATAGAGAATTAAAATTGGCATGTGGTCCTTAGATAGCCGATAGAAAATAATAATAATAATAATAGACCCTGTTTGTGTACCACATAGAAATGGTTTGGGAAAGGAAGAGGCTGTCCACTGATCATCATATAAGTTTGGTAGCGAGATCAGCAATACGCTTCAGCCATCTACAATTAATATACCCAAAGCGATCACTTTCACCTTGGGGGCTGGAAAACACTGGGCGCGACGATTACGTGGCACGCCCAGAAACCGACCCAGGGACCTCTAGGTTAGTAGCCAATTGCCCACCGTTAGTACTAACTACAGATTTTAATGACCATATCATTGTCATCGTCATCTACTGTTATATGTGACACGAAGCGTAAACGTTTGATCAGCATCTGCTACACTTCATATATACTTATAGGGTCCGCCAACAGATCCGCCAACAGATCTGACTATTTCCAAAGGCTCGCAAAGGGATGTTGGAAAACAACATGGAAATAAAGTAAAAAAAATAAATAAATAAATAAGTAAATAAAATATAAAATAAATTTAAACAAAATAATTAATAGTTTCCATTTATTTCTCATACCTCAGTTTTTAACATTTCATCTTGTATGTGTTCACCACGGCTCTTTCTAATTTCTTGTTATCTTCGACGAAAATTCTCCACGACCCTCTTCAGTATTTCAGGATGGCGGTTTAAATAAGGTATCTTATTCCGTATTTTGTCCTTCGGTTCTTGAATTGTTTGTAGCCTGTTTCTGTAAAATTTGTATTTAAGGTAGCTCCAGAGAACCAAGTCTAGAGATCTCGCAGGCAAATGTAACTGACCAAACCTAGAGATCAGCTTTCCCTTAAAGACTGTCCGCAACCACTCCAATGCCGTATGGGTCGGCGCATGGTCGGAACATTAAACGTGGCAACACTGAAACCAGCTGATATTTGAGGCCGAGTAGACGATCTCTTAATTTTGTATTTCAATAACATATCGCGTCATTTTTTAATTGCTGGTTAACAGCAGTTTTATAATTCTTCACTTTTGCAAATTAAAAGTTTATTATGTAAAATACTGTTATATTATTTAAGAAATATACTAATTAACTCATTCATATAATACAAATTCAACAATTCAGACAAAATTAATTCATTAGGCCTAATTCACTAATTTCTTCAACCTAAGCGTACAGTACTAAGTGCGCACACACCTATAATTTAAGTTTAGCTATAAATAGGCCTAACAACTTTAGTAATGCTATGAAATTAAATCAAAAGGTAACATGTTCACTTTAGCTATTTTAATACACTATGCTTATAGGCATCAGACGCAACGTTGCCACGTTTAATATTCCGGCCTTCTACTAGAGCCGGCCATGGTCGACGGCATTAAAAGAATTCATCCACGACAGAACAGAATTACGAGAAGGAACGGATTGAGCCTTCCAAGTCCATAACTTACGCGGAACCTTCGTTGACTTAAGAAATAGATTTAGTTTCGATAAACGTAGCGACAGCAAACGTCTGTGAAATCCCAACATGAATTTGTATCATTGTTTTTTATAAAGATATCATGTCAGCTTTTTTACAGTTTTGAGAAACGACATTCTGCTTTCAGAGCATACTAAAGAGGTGGAATAACCTGAAAGGCGTATTTCAAACGTTCGTATTGCTCATACTTCTGTTACTATTATTCAGGCTGTACAATGTTTACACACTTTCCGGAAACAAAGATTACAGAAGTGATTGAATTCTCATCTTCCAGTGCTGCTTGTCCATCCAAAGATCTTCTTCAATTTCTCGTTCCCTCAATATAGTCTGAATTTCTTCTATCCAGGTGGTAGGTGGTCTTCCTCTTTTCCTTCTTCCTGGTGGGGTCCATTCCACAACTCTCCTTGGCAATCTTTCCTGTGCCATTCTTTTCGTGTGTCCATACTATGTAATTTTTTTGTTTGAATAAACTCAACAATTGAATACTTTTCACATTCATTCTGTCCTTAATGAATTTTGCTCATACTTCTGCCTTTCATTTATTTAATGTAGAGAAAGGTTTGGTTAGTTTTCACGTGTTAAATCGTGTAGGTTACTTCCTTTCTGGACAATGCTTGCTCACCTTCATTTACGTTGTCCTTCTTCATACCACATCATTTTATCTTATCTAGACATGTTAAATCGGTTTCAAATGAAATTGATTTTTTCCTATAAGTAAAAACTTTTAGAAGCGAACTACGCTTTTGTAAACAAAAACGCGATGTCTGTCAGCGTAGATTAACAGGTTCACTGATCAGTACCAAGGATGATAGACTTAAGGAAGCAGCAACAGAACAATCGTCCGAAGCAATGAAGACAGCTTATGATAGAGAATTCTGCAAAAAACAAACTGTAGTAACACATAATTCAGGCTGAAGAAGTTCCGTTTTGTGTTTATTACTTACGTTATTTTATGTTTCTTACTTTCGTATATGGAAGCCTCTGGTCAGGACACAAGACATAAGGAGTATTTTCAAACTTGTCCAGAAGTACCAGCATAAATACCTTTTCATTGTGATCCCCCCGAATTGCACCATCGTAAAAACATAATCGCAATCGATCACTCGCTTACAACACTTAATCGGTAGTCGCTTTAGTCAGGAGGATGGTGTTCGTAATGATGCATAAACCAAGTATCTTTTGTAGGTACCTATTGCAACATTATGTAAGTATAGACGACACGTTTAGGGATCACACTCCCATTTTCAGGTTAATATGTTCATTGTCTTCAGCAAGGATTAAACCAAAAATGATTTCTTCCGGCCCCCATCTTTCTTGCAACAATTTTAGTAGCTAATACGGCCCCTGAATACGTTACCATCATATCGCAGGGTAAGACTGTGGCGAGGCTGCCACGTTCGAGTTTAACGTGCTGCCCGATTTTCTGTCTGGGTTGTATTCCATAAACTGGCTGCCTTACCGGACTAAGGGGACCAGTTTCCTCTGTACGCAGTTTACAGCCGACTAAATTCAACTAGACTCACCTCCTGTAATATTACAAAAATAAGCCAAGTTTAGGATCATTTCCCTTACTCGTTAACTTGGTACTTGTGACCACTGCTGCCCTCTACCAGAAATATTTATCGACCTTCCGGCACCCGTACTGTTCTGCACCAAAGGATGCGGCACTTCACCGCGCAGTAAGGTCTAGGCTGGAGAGAGGCTGAGGACTCCTCTGGAAGCTAACATCACTTCATCCAACCCTGGGAATTTGTGAATACCGGTGACCAGTCAACTTGGTACAAAGGTGCGACCTCTCCAAATTCCCCCGACCCCAGAACAAAACGTGTTCTTAAGATAATTAAAACACAAAACATTAAAAACTCGGCAAAAAATATTTCACAGAACAAGCAATAAATGTCGCCAATAGACTTAGCAACGATAAAGTTTTGAAGATGCACCGTGAAAAAAATTGTGAAATACCGTCACCAAAATGAAATAACGATCAGTGAGTCCTACATTAGGTAGAAACTTACATGTCTATCAAATTAACTGAAAACATTAATGGAGGAGTACTTGACAAAAATATACAAAAATACAACAATGTTTGATGTTATTTGTTTCTTCTATGCTTTATGTACATTTTTCCTCACTACGTGTTGTAAGTCTTAATAATGTTGACGACTTTTTAGCCTAAAGATAGGATTTTGTATAAACTACAACTAGATAGAGGTAGGCTTACATATTTACTCGAATAAATTATTATCGTCAACATGCAAGACCATACACAATGAATTTACCAAGGGTTTAGCGTAGTGCGTAAAACGTCAGTCCACATAAAACCTTAGGCTATTTGCCAGCCTATGACTCCTTTAATATGCCTTTACTTGATCTTATTTTATTTTTATAGTACAACAATCTCAGCTAATGTAAAAGTTCCAGTTATCCTTTCAATAATACCACGCCACTGAATCTTAAAAATAACTTCTTCTTCTTCTTCTTCTTCTTCTTCTTCTTCTTCTTCTTCTTCTTCTTCTTCTTCTTCTTCTTCTTCTTCTTCTTCTTCTTATTCTTCTCCTCCTCTTCAAGGATTAGGTTATGTAAACCTGTTCCGACACCCATCTCAACCTTGGACAACCCACGTCTCTCCTACCAATGGCTTTATAGTTCAGTGTCGCTTTCGGCAATCGATCCTTTGCCATCCTTTACAGATGATCCCACCATTGTCTTCTATAAATTGAAATATTTCACGTATGTCCTCTACTTCCAGTTCTGCTCTGATATCCTCATTACTTATTCTATCTTGCAATGTTTGATTTAAAGTATTTCGAAGAAACTGCATTTAAGTACTCTGAATTTTCCCGCATTCCTTTTTTGTCATGACCCACGCCTCAATCGCATAAATCAATGTGAGTATTGAAATTAAAAAAAAAAACAACAGTACCATTTAAAATCGTATGATCAAAACCGTGTCACAGTGACTGCATCTAGAAGGAGGCTCGTTCGTGAAGATGTGCCTGTGACTTAGCAGCGTGTGGCCGATACGGAGTCTTGTTATGACCAGTTGTTCTTCTGGAGTCTGTAGCAAGTGAGGGTCGTTCCTAAATATTTTTTCCTCACTCGGAATATCTTGGCGGGTGGTGACTTAAGCCACTCATCACTCCAGTGTTCCAGAAGTTTTAAATGAAGATATTTTTTAAGGTCATTGTGATATAGTTTGTGAGGATGATATTGACTCGACGTAGCAGTTTTTACAGCTTTATCAGCCATCTCGTTATCCTTAATTCCGATGTGTGATGGTATCCAACTGAAAATAATTTCCTTGCACTGTCTAGTTGAGATATCAAGAGTTTGTTATTTATGACTTGAATATATTATTCAAAACACTGCTGCAAACTATCTAAAACACTTCTACAGTCTGAGAAGGAAATATACCTGGAGCCCACGGAACCTTTTATTATTTCCAGTGCTGAACGAATTGCATGTGCTTCGCAGAAAAAAGCCGAGCAGACCTCGTCCAACCTGAATAAATATTCATGTCCAGGTAATATTACTTCACATCCATTGTTTTCTTCTGTGCGAGTACCGTCTGTAAACATTGTGTACTTATCTTTAAATCTGTAAGCCATCTGTACTCTGTGTATTTATCAAGTTTTTCGTAGAACTTATGGCCAGTGTTGTTACAAAATAGTGTCAGTGCTGTATACGTTAAAGCTGTGGATGCTCTGTACACCAACATTACTAGCAGCATGGAGACAGGCTCAAGACTATCTGCTGAATTTCTAGTCACCAAGGGATTGCGACAAGGTTGTGCTATAGCACCCGCTTTATTTATATATTTGAATTCAGCTTTAGAACACTGGAGGCTCGCCTGTCGCAACATGGGGATAGCTCTCAATAACGAAAAGCTCTTCAGTTTGCATTTCGCGGAGATCAGGTAATTATAGTTGAGGATGAGGATGACATATGTTATATGGTTAGAAAGTTAGATGAGGAATAACAGAAATAAAAACAGGCTTAACAACAAAAACAATCTTTGGATATATTGTAATAGTGCAGAGAGTTCGTGTTGTAACGGGGAGTTGTGGAGGGAATACATTCATTTGTACCTTGGTGGCATGATTACAAACGACGGCACAAGTGTAACAGAAATAAAGTCAGACAGGACAAGTGGAACAAGGACGAGACAATTACATTCCACTTTATGGAGCTAAACTAAGGCTCGAACAAAAATCAAAATATTTAAAACAATAGTGGAAAGTATTGTAACAAATGGGGACTGAGGTGTGGGAAACCACAGAACACATGAGAAAATGATTAGAAGCCATGGAAATGGGATACTGGAGAAGGTGCTGTAGGTTTATATTGCAATATAGGATTAAAAATAAAGAATTAAGTGAAGAATGATTATACGTATCAGTATAAATGACACAATAGATGCTAAAAGATTAAGATGGAATGGGCATGTGTGCCGTATGGGCAGTGATAGACAGCCAAAGAGATTACTAGAATGGACCCCTCCTGAAAGAAGAAAAAGACGGAGGTCGCGAAAGACTTGAATGGAAGGCATAAGAGGAATGCAATGGCTCAGAGAAATCTGTAAAAAGACGATCGGAGAAATCAGAAAGTTTGGAAGCTAGGATGCGAAACACGACTTTAAATGTTGTTCGAAAATCGCAAATATATATAATAAATAAACAGAAAAATATTTGACTCTTTATCTTCTATTCATTAATTCTAATTCTGTTCGCACAAAACTCGTAAATTTTTCACAACACGGTGCGTTGTTTCTGCTCTGATCAGAAACCGAACACACACGAGATCGCCCGAAGTTGTTGTCTATAATAATAAATAATGTACTACATACAGATGAAGCACGAACCGTGTGCTCACACCAGACGCCACGGAAACACACACATATTTTATTTACCTATTGTGTCTCTTTGTTTTCATCTCGTATGAAAACATAACACACCGGTCAGCATACAACTTTTACCGAAAACTCTGAAGCTACAGTTTACTACATTAAACATAAACGAACTGAACAAACCGTCAACCTCACCGTTTACACGCATTCCAACATACCAGTCTAACAACTGCACGTGAAGTTCTATGCATTCTGTTGAAGCGAGGATAGAACACCCACTTATCAGATGGAAAAAGGTTTCAAAGTGATTATGGCGTAATCCGCACTTGGTATTTTCTTGGGGCTTTAATATTTTGGCTTTGTAGTAATTAGCATCAGCTGACTTATCTTAATACGCAGTTACTAATGCTTCAGTTTCCCCTTTTATGGCTCCCTCAGTAAGCCACTGGTTTGTAAGTTGTTTCTTCATCATTATCATCGGCATCTTCGCAACACGGCATACGCAATGTACTGCCTGTTCCGCCTTCAAAAATCCTTCAGCCATCTCTTTCTGGGTCTACCCACACACCTGTGTCCTATGTTGTTGTATTTCCAGACTTGTTTGGCCAGTCTGGAATCTGGCATTCTTCCTAAGTGTTCTTTCCACCGTTGTTTGTAATCTTTTAATTTTAATTAACTCTTCTCTTATAGCCTCATTTCTTATACGGTCAAGTTTTGAACACCTTTTAACTCCTCTTAACAATGCCATTTCCGAGGCCTGTATTTTTACTGTCTTGTTTTTTGGTTGTTGTCCATAATTGACACCCATAGGACAGTACAGGGACTGCCATAACTTTTTAAAACTTCAATTTTGTATCTCAAAGTACCTTGTTTCCAAAAATACGGTTGATTGTCCCACAGACCGTATGGAACTTACCTAACTTAACGTCAATATCATATGTCCTATCAGAGCCAATAACATTTCCCAAATAATTAAAGTGTCTCACCTGTTCTAGAATTCGGTCACTAATCATTATTTTTGTTTTTATCGGCTCCTTCCCTCGAAATGCCATTACCTTCGTTTTTATAGTGGAGATTTTTATATTACATTGTTTGCAAATCAGATGAAGCTTAAAAACAGATTTTTGAAAATCACATTCTGTATTTTTAAGTACAAGCAAGTCGTCAGCAAACAACAGCACATTAAAATATCTGTCTCGTGATACCAGGGTTACTAGATGTTTGCACTTCCTTACCAGATCGTCAATATAAATGTTAAAAAGAATAGTATAGACATACTGCACCCTTGTCTAATATCTTTATTGACATATCCTACAATTATTGTTATAATTTATTATTTCTTTTATGAATTTGCTAACTGCTATAATTTTTTATTGTTCGACTAAGCTTTTCGTCATTACTGACATCTTCAGGTCTTAAACAACCACCTGACATCTTCAGGTCGTTGGTTAAGACCTGAAGATGTCAGTAATGACGAAAAGCTTAGTCGAACAATAAAAAATTATAGCAGTTAGCAAATTCATAAAAGAAATAGTAAGGATGGCTGCTAATTTAAACAATACGAAGAATAAAACATGCGAATTGCAAGCAGATAATTATTGTTATAGCTATTCTTGTTTCGTTATGCAGGCCTTGTATAGTTTTTATAAGTTCTTGAGGATATCTCCGTTCTTCTAATATTTGCCACAACAAATTTCTATCTCCCCTATCAAAGGCCTTCTCAAAATCAACGAAAGCTATTTGTGTTTTCTTATTGAACTCGCGATGCTTTTCAATGGTAATAAAAGTGTGATAATAAAAGCATTCTCTGTACAAGATCTGCTCTTCCTAAAGCCGTTTTGTTCTTCCAAAATAAGAAGCTCGGAAATAGTGATTAATGATCCTTGCGTACATTTTGTATCCGTTATCAACCAAACATATTCCCCTATCGTTATGACCTAAATATGTTTTCTTCAAATGTTGTTTCTATATCTCCTTTAATTGTAGTCCGCGCAGTGGTTTTCCTATCCAATCACTTATCCCTTTGTTTTGTAGTTTCTTTTTAGCTTATTCTCTTATCTCCTTTCCATCTATTGTTGCTTCTAAACTCTTTGTACGCTCTATACCTACAACTCTTTCACCCCTCGGTAATGATTTCTGAAGACCTCTTTTCTGATCATACTTTATTATTATAATACATTTTTTTTTTGTGAGGGGTTTGTGAGGATCGGTCAAAAAGTATAGCACAGATTTTAAATAATAAATAATTACACACTGATGATGTCACTAATGATGACAATAAAATATTTTCGAAACGTCGACACAAATAATTTAAAATTTGTGTTATACTTTTTGACCGATCCTCATAAACCCTTCACCGGAAAAATTCATTGATTGATGGTCACAACGAATTAAAGGATTTATTATTATTATTATTATCATCATTATTAATATTATTATTAATATTATTATTATTATCGAATGTAGAAATCTAATTTAACAAGTGGTTGATTCTGTATAGATATGTATTTGAATGGTCAATAAATAAATTGGAATAAAGTAGCTTATTCTTCTGACACAAGAAATAATATTATTTCTGCTACTGTAAAAAAATTAATAAATGTTATTAGTTATAATAACAAATCAAGTTGCATCCTACTGCTAAATCTGTCACTCTCTTAATAAGAAATATGCTTTTATTTTAGGATATTTTCTTGTCCTCGTAACGAAAATTAGGACTTATAAAACATTCAGGTAAAAATATTTTTTTTAATAAAGTGGTCCGAAAGGAATGAAGCAATTTTCGTGTTCTATAACGAAAAGCATTAAAACGACCAATTTATTAAAAAAAAAAAGAAAAGTAATGAAAGAAACGGTGTCTAAAATTATCAGAACAAAAAAGTTTTATTAGTCAAAATTATCCTTCTCAACTGAAAATAAATTTAAAAAAAAAAACAACAACAAAGCGAAAACAACTCAAATTTACGTTTATTGTTTTTTGAACGTGTTTAAATAATTGTGTTCAGGTAAGAAGAAGAGGAGAAGAAGAAGAAGAAGAACATTTTGGTCTACATCGTTTGTTAAGAAGAAGAAGAAAAACGTCAGTGTCTTTGCTTTGGAACTCACCGACCGCGTGTCGTATTTTACAAGAATTCAGACATTTACTGTGTGGGTCACAAGGCACACGTTTAATTGCTTCTCAACAAATTGTAATAGTCGCCGACAGGGGCGCTATACCGACTGCAGAAAGGAACAAAAAAGCAGCAGAACAAGAAGATAAGCAGGCTGTGAGAATCACTTACACAACAACGGCAAAAGAAAATCTTGTTAAAATATATACACACTATAACATTAGTTTTAATGGATTATTTTCAGACATAATAACTACTCCCGACATAAATAAATAGACTACTTGCATATACATATATATATATATATATGTATATACGCGCGCGCAGCTTTAAATATTGTTTCCATTATTACAATCCGTTTTCACGTTATGGACCGTGGAACCCATATTTCTTGAATAAACCTTTTCTCGGAAATTGCGGTGTTCCTTTAATAATATAATATGACTACGCTAAGCCTAAATTATTAACGTAAAGAAACTTAATAAAATCTATTTAAAATTTTACTGTGTCCCTTTTATGAAAGCGAATAATTAAAATTTTAATGGCAAACGTATTGAATTGGATTTTTATGAGCCAAGTATGATACACGTTATGTCAAATGAATTCTTTTTAAAAAATCGGTCGCTTTTCTGTCAACTGTAGTTTTTTTGTTTCGTTTTGTTTTTCTAAAACCCTAGACATATTTCGCACACGATGTGGCACAGTGATTGTACGTATTGTGAATGTCTACTGGTATGCGCGATCGTCACTTTTGGATTAGTTTTTGAAAATGCTGCAGACATAATAGCTCAAGCAACAAATTTCAAGCACTAAGTCTGTCTTAATCTTCACAGTAACAGTTGTATTCTTCGTACCGTCCTGTGCTATATATCGTTCTTCTTCTTGGCATAATCGTGTATTGGTGAACTGCTTCCTAAGACCTTGTGGCGAGCAAACGACCGCGCTGCACAGTATGGAACTGGCATTCATCGGGTTCCGACCTGTACAACGCACACAAACTGTGACGATTTCATTAATAAAAATATGTTAATTAATTAAGTTGATAATATATAGGCGGAGAAATTTTAAATTCTTAATAAAATCTCACATTGTAAACTAAATCTTATGGCAATCATTTAATAATAATAATATTTAATATAAGTCTAATAATAAAATTAAAAGGGAATGGAATTGTACAGAAAGGGTAAAGCTTATTAATTTATTCCTGCATAAACAAGTACTGACCAGAATTAACTTGTTTTCTGACCCCTAAATAAACTAAGTATTATTGTAAATTTGTTATTATTTAAATAATTAATTAAGACCATTGTTACGTACTTTGATAACTTCTGCAACTAAGAATATCATGATTTAATTATTTAATCAACCGTAGTCCTTTAATTAAAATTAGAAAAACGGAACTACTTTTATGTAGCCTAGTAATTGTCTTGAGATTACTACGCTCCCCTTAACTATTTTCTGCCACTTGTACCCGCTCACGCCGTAAGCAGCGTAAAGCGTTGTATCGCTACGTGTATATATAAAAATGTGAAAGGGTTGATACAATGACTATTTAAATAAGTAATTTGTGTGGTGATGACATCTCTCTATATTATAAACTAACGGACTATGTAAATAATACAGTATTACAACCTAGAAGGTGATAGTCAACTAATCTATCATCATGTGAAGTGTATAACAGTGAAACAAACTTTCTATCTATGTATTCTAACTACAAGAATTACTAAGAATAACTACAGTCGCCGGAGATGAATGTACCACACCAGGAATGATTTCACATACTTCTAGAACTTCACCATCACAGTATGATAAGGTAACGACTGAACTTCAAGAAACATCAGGAGGACCGAAGGACGAATTCTGCAGCAACTTCAGGAAACACACAGGTGACATGGAGGCTTGTCTTCCATGGTTAAGAGTTACAAAATTATAAACCCAAAAAGACAATTTAAATTCTCATATTAAAGACTTGAAAACTTATGTAATAATAACATTAATAACATTTAATGTAAATGTAATAACATTAAAGACTTTAGAAACCTGACATTTTAGGTAACATGTAGTATAAAATCTAATAACGCTAGTTATAGCAAAAAGGTAAAGTTTAAACTAAAAGTTTTGTTGTTTTAGAAGATTAGTAAAAACAAAAAACCATTCTTCAAATGGTTAGAGTTTCAATATTGTACATGGCAAGGTGACCATAATTCATTTAATATATTTAATCCCGGATCCGTGGAATTAATCAATAAGATGTACATCATATTTTGAGGCCCCTTTGTAAAGTAGTAATTTATATATTTAATCATATAGTAAACTATATTATTTGAGAACTTTCAATAGAGAACATAATCACCAAATGTAATAAAGAGATGTCATCTAAGTACCGAGTAAAATGAGTGCATAAATCAACAGTCTTCCCTTCCTAATATCCTGCTATATAAATTGTTTATTTGTTGTGATTATTTTCAGTGCTTCACAACGAAGGCAGCCGGTATAATTGGCACTTCCAATTATTACTGGTTCCCTAGGTTATAACTCAAGAGAAGAGGTTATAAAACCCCCCCGTAAATCTTCTGTCTGTCTGTCTATCTGTACATATCGTGCTTAAGGAGAAGAGGACGACGCAGAGTGATGTCAGAAGACAGTTTTAAAGAAAAGAGAGCAGCAGTGTCGACTTGGGCTGGGATAGGACAAGATGGCGTATTCCCTGCAGAATCTCGACACCTAATGAGTAGAAGAGGAGGAGTAAGTAAGTCAATAAGTAAATGGAAAATGGAACTGTTGGTATCTGATCTGAACGGTAAAAAGAGACCTACAGAACGTTTCTGAACTAATGCATCTCATTATACCGACCTTTGTTACGCTTCCTGAATATGTACTGAAAAGGAATTCCTGGGGAACTGTGAAAATCAAAAGTAAATTCACTAGTTGACGAAAAAGGGAACTCGGACAAAACCAGACAATTACAGACGAATTCTCATTGAACACAACAATACATATACAGTGATCATCATCATCATCTTCTCCTACTTCTTCTTAACGGTTTTAGGCTTTAGTGGCTTGTTCCTATTCCACAGTCCACCTTTTCTTTGGCCTACCAACTTTTCTTCTGCCTCTAGGGTTGTAATCATTAGCCACCTTCGGTATTCTACTTTCTTCCATTCTATTGATGTGTTGAATCCATTTTCTTCTGTATTCTTTAATCCTTTCATTAACTGCAAAAATATCTAAATCACTTCTTATCTCCTAATTCCTTATATGATCTCGTCTATTGCACCTTTTAATTGATATCAGAAATTTCATTTCTGCTGTTTGTATCTTCTGTTCATCTTCTTTTCTTTATGACCCAAGTTTCAGAACCATACAGTGTAGGTATTACCATCGTTTTATAAAATTTTGTTTTGGCTTCTTTTCTACTTTTATTTCCCAAAATTCTCCAAATCGTTCCACACACTCTTGCGAAATTCGTCACTTTTATTTTCTATATCTCTGTCTTGATCATAAGTAATGTCACGTCCAAGATAGTTAAAATGTCTTGCTTGTTATATGCATGTGTTTTCTATGCATATTTTGGTCCGAACCGGTTCATAAGGCCATTACTTTTGCCTTTTTTTTTGATTCAGATATTTTATAGTTATATTCTTTTCCTATTTTATGTAAGATATATAGGCTATTGCTTGCTGGAGATCGTCTTCTGAAGTGGCGAATATAGCTTAGTCATCCGTGAAGAAAATGGTTTTCATTGTTGTTTCCATTGGAAACAATGGAAACGAGTAAAGACAACGTTAAAATTATAAATGGAAGATAAAGGCAATATTAGTGTTAGCAGCGAGAAGAACTAAAAAGACTACAGAAAGAAAGATCACATAGACGCGATACTTATACTTAAATTAACAATTGAATAAAAGAAGAAATTTCAACCTATAAATATATTTACCACTCATTGATGTAACTTAAAAACTTACAATGGTTAAATGTTCTCTGTTTTTTTAGCATAATGGAATGAAGCGGTTTTCCTTCTCGATTAATTAACTTTCTTCCGTGTGAATTCCTAACTCAAACGTTAAAGCAGCAGAACAGAAGGTAGAGAACCAGTTACAAAAAACACCATTTTTACAAGGCCCTCAAGTTGTAGGCTGAAAATCACTGCTACAATATAAAATATCGGTATGGAGAACTGTACATGACTTCCATATTTTAAGATTTATATTTAAAATCATTTTCGAAATGTAATATTTCCATACAAACTACTTCTTTCTTCAGCCTTAACCACAGTACTGTGGTCACTAACGTATACCATCTCACGTTAGCGCACTCGATTTTCACTGATGATGCCAGTCGATGGCACTGGCGAAAGTCTGGTTTTGCAGAAAACATTGGACTACGGCCAAACAGCCCGGGAAGGAATTTTAACAACAAACTACTTCTTTGTTGCCGATAACGTAGTACACATATAAAAAATTATCCCCTCCCCCTTCCAACTATCATTTTCATTTATAGAAAATTATCCCCTCCCCTTCAAGTACCCTTTTCATTTATAGATATTTCGTCTACCTTTCTACAGTGGATTATTATGACCTTCTTTTCAGGATACTTTATTTATAAAAACTTACTTTACTCTTCTTAAAACATAAAATTTTGCAGGTAAACTACCTCTTCCCCTTAACCGATCTTCACCAAATTAATAGGCCTTGAATCCTCTACAACTCAGGCACATGTCCAAAAAAGTATTTGATTCTGTTTGAATTTGCGGCAATTATCGTTCGCCATAGGAAATATTCTATACACAGACACAAAGACAATTTTCGGAAAATTACTTTTCTTCATGTTTTGAGGGTAGTACAATCAGAATCAGCCCTTATCTGGAACACGATTTTTTCGCGAACACCATATTTCCATTTTCTTACGGAATATGGAAGTACAAATTAAGCACTTAAAAGGTATACATTCGATAGAAGGAAAATATTAATTTAAAATCAAATGTAAAATAAATTCCTAATATTAATTATTCTGAAATGTAACATCTCGTACAATAATTACATTAACTGGGATAATGACTTTTAAAAACCAGCAGAAGCGTCTTTGAAAACGATCCATAGATCTTCAAAAACAAAACTAGGAAGTACGGCCTCATGAAAAAGTAACTATCCCAAAACTACTGTGTATATTACTGTAACCGTTGGTTACATAAAGGAAGAAATTCCAGCTGTTGAAACAAAAATTATAAGAAACACCCGACAATAATTAGTTTTAGGTTGGAAAGTAAACTGAGAACATTAGAGAAGAACTGAAAATCAAATATTCAACTGTGAAGATTAAAGAAAATTAGTGTGAATGTTGTGGCGCTTATAGGCTACATGCTAAACGACAGATTTACCAGACCCACGCTGAATGAGAGATGTTGGTAGATCAAGGATGAATATTGAATGCAATGAATTTATCCGGTGAAGGGTTTGTGAGGATCGGTTGAAAAGTATAACACAAATTTCAAATTATTTGCATCGACGGTTCGACAATATTTATTGTCATCATCAGGACCTCTGTATGAATATAAAAGAAAATGTCAAACACAACAGGTAAATTATTTGAGTGAACGTGTTTGTGTATGTGTGTGTGCGCGCGCGTGCGCGTTCGTATGTGTGTATCCTTGTATATGTGAAGGAGTTGAAACAGTTTGTTTTACATCATCAAATGTTTTCCTTAAATACAACGAGAAAATTATATCATCCCAGAACATAATTTATACAATATTACAATTTAAATTACTCATAATGTAATGGTATTTTTACCATAAGTAAAATACCATAAGTACAAATATCATTACGAGTAATTTAAATTGTAATATTGTATAAATTATGTTCTGGGTTATTATAATTGTCTCGTTGTATTTAATGAAAACATTAGATGATGAAAAACAAACTGTTTCAACTCCTTCACATATACAAGGATACACAATACGCAAGAACGCGCGCGCACGCACACACGCAAACACTCACATACACAAACACGTTCACTCAAATAATTGATCTGTTGTGTTTGACATTTTCTTTTATATTCATGCACAGGTCCTGATGATGACAATAAATATTGTCGAAACGTAGACACAAATAATTTAAAATTTTTGTTATACTTTTTGACAGATCCTCACAAACCATTCACCGGAAAAATTCATTGATTGACCGTCACTACGAATTTAAGGATTGAATTCTATGTTTTAACGAATAATGTTCACACACACACACGCACACACACACACCACATTATATTTATAATTTGTGTGTATGTGTTTGTCTGTAACAGAAAATCCTTCTCCGTTTGTTTTTATGAGACCCATAAGTGCTCGAAATAAACCATATGGTGAATAAGGGAACATATGAAAAATCGTGTAAGGAAATTGTACTTTGTAAGGAAATTTGTTATTTAGACTTGGTTATAAATAAATTATTGTAAGTGCAGATATAGTGCGACATATGAAAATGCGCGCAATAATTTGAGGTTCGGGGTTCGATAGTCGAGTGCACGTGTGCCTGCGTCACGTGGATGCTAATAATTAGAAAACTCATTATAGCGTCGTTCGAGATATAACTGAGATTTCGAGACGGCTCATACTTGCAAAGCAATAAAAATAAACAACATAAAAGTTTAGAGAATTTTGGTGCACGTTTAGAACAGAATAAGCCAAACTTTACACAATCGAATTATAATTCCCGCACTTAAATTAAATATATTGACCAATCAGAGTATTAGAATTTTAGCCAAGATTTCCTATCAATCGTACCAGACCAGTTCATATTGGTTATTCGAACGGCATAGCCTACACGTTTTTACAAACTACGTGCCTTTTTCTACAAACGATAAGTTCACAAAAGTTACAGGATTGAAACCTCATGGAAGGTTGGAACAGAAAAGTTTCTACCAGTTAGCACGGATTCGGTCAGCTGCGACAAAATGAAAGTGCTGGGCGCAATTGACTGGGTGAACACGTCGTTTCGTCGTCGCAACTTACCAACGCTGTGCGTAACTATAGTATACATGTTTGAAACGTGAAATATAGGAAAATCAATTGGTTGACAGAGAAGTTGTTGATGAAATGGCCAGAAATCAAGGCGAATTGACATTAAACTCTAAAACATTTGTAAACAATGCAGAACAGTGGTTCCTAAAGTGGGGCCCGCAACAATGTTTCAGGGGGTCCGCGGACACGTTTAAGAAAAAATAGAATATACCGTAATTTTCTCCAATTTTTTTATAGTCTGAAATCTAAATTTTAGAATCTTAAACCAACTAGTAGATGATCCCAGTTCTTTTTTTTTGGCTAATTGTAATCATAATAGTAATTTTCAAACTAATGGGTTTAATAATGTCTTTAAATCATGTCGTGTAGCAGATCTGTTTGTCAGCCGAAGTGACTAGAGCGCCGCATCAATGCAAAACCGAATGCGCTGTGTTAGTCCACGTATAAGTACTGTATCTAAGCAGGACATTATTCCGTGTAGCTGGTTTTACGCCCAAGTAGCTGGATTTCAACACGTGTGGCTGGAAAGATAGAGACGAGGTTGGCAAAGTCAAGAAATAAACTAGATGTCGAGAGTGACTTAATATTGAAGTTATCAGACATTAACCTAATATTGCAGAGCTAATTGTTCAAAAGCAGCTTCATTGTTCACATTAAACTATGTTTTATATTATTAATATTATAATTTTGCAAGTTAAGAGAATTTTGATTTTAATCCATTTTATTTAAAATATAAGAGTTTGTATCATATTTACTGTTTGTTTTATTTTTGTAACTCAGACGGGGTCCGTGAAATTTTAAATTTTTGAGGGGGATCCGCGGAGTGAAAAGTTTGGGAACCATTGATGTAGAATGTATCTTTTTTGATGTACAAAATTTAATTGGTTTACCTTTTCTTTTGTTATTAAAACTGTAGTTGTCATTTTTAAATATAAAATGTAAATAAATATCTTGTAAACAATGCTTCAAAAACACATACATTATTATTTTTATTGAATTATTACCGATTACTTTAACAGTATTGATGTCAAGGCATTATCACACGTTTTTCAGCCACTCCGAAGATTGTACTATTAATTAGCCTTAACTTGTTTTTTCTTTTGTTTGAACCCAACACGACCGGACCCCCCCCCCCAGGCCAAATTCTAGATATGTTACTGAGGCCCTGGCAAATTTTCAAGGTGGGCTCCCTTCGAGCTCTATAAATCCGAAAGGATCCAAAAGATAAGTTTGGAGGAACGGCCACAAGTCCTCCGCATTGAACGCTGCCAATATCGGCGAGATAATCTAGAATTGTTTAAGCATCATAAACACTACAGGTTAAAACTGAGTGCTTTCCATGGTAGTGGAAGACAGTACTCCGACACTTCAAACGTACGGAAACCGGTGCAAGACCAGTACACCACGAGTTTAATTCGTGAAATTTCGAACTCAATAAAAACGAAAAAGCGACCCTGAGGAACTCTACCCATAGGATTGTCAAAGGTCAACCGTAGATCAGACCATCGGGTCACCGGACTCCAGAGCTACGGACACCGTTCTTCAGACTACAGTCAAGGTATGTCCAGGTTTAATGTTACTTCTCGATCGCAAACTTTAAAAGACATTTTGAATATTAAAAACTGTGTAAAAAAATTGTTAAAAGACAATTAATTTTTGTTAAATTTATATTGGTCAACAGAGCAAATCAAGTAAGTTCGTCAACCTGTAGTAAGAACTTTTAAATTTCCACCATTATTAATTAATTAATAATAAATAATAATGGCTCCCAAGTATACCACCGAAGTACGGCTCCCGAAATAGCGGGAGCCGTACGGAATACAAGGAAGGCAGTGTGGCCAGCACTATGCTTCAGCCGCCCATTATTGTCCCCAGGATGTTATCCCAGGTACTCATTTTCAACAGGCAGCGTCGACCTGGGGGCTGAAAAACGCACCTTGATTTTATGGTGCGGGCCCGGGAATTGAACCCGGGATCTCTAGATTAGTAGCCAAGTGCCATACCCACTGGTCTACTGAGCCGCCGTTAATTAATTAACTTTTAACAAACTATCGTTCCAACTATTTGTCTCGGCAATATTAATTTAGCGTTGCTCATCCGTAACATGGCGCCCCACAGAGAGAGAGAGAGAGAGAGAGAGAGAGAGAGAGAGAGAGGTAGACAAATACACAGAAAGGAAACTGTTAATTATTTTCCCTTGTTTCCTTGCGAATAAGATGTTCAATAATATCTTACTGAAATAATTTTTTATCAAGGATAAAACACATTATTTTTATAAAGGATGTAAGTATAATTATATGCATTTCGACGGTTAACAGGATCATACTCAACAAATAAAAACCTGTGCGCGTGTTATAGTAAACAAATATTTTAAACTCATATAATCATTAATTGATAGGCTACTGTTGAAACACTTTCCGACTAATACTGATCTTACGGTTTCCGATGCGATGCTTACTGTGTTCGGTTACTTCATCGCGTCTACTCAATAAACTGAAACAAACATTTGTAAGTGAGCGTAAAACATTCAGTGAATGGCGGTACGCACAGATGGATCAACGTTCGGTGTGCGGTGGCAAGTCGTATTTTTCTGCAACTTGATTAATGTTGCTCTTTGCCAAGGTCAAAGAGGTTGTGTCGGCTCAACTAATAAAGTTCTTGATGACAAATCGTCAGCCCTACACGCCCAGCGGGGGAGAGGCGGGCCTACGGCGCCAACGACGAGTAAATATTTCCTCCACCTTCTTAAACAAAGAGATACGAAAAAAGTAGCAGCTCGCTCTACAGGTGAGAATTTGAAACAGAAAAAAATCCCGATTTACTGTCGCAGTAAAGCTGCACTTATATTTTCCAGAAGTTTTAAACATTAATTAAAGTAATAATCACACCACTTCTTGCACTTGCACGTTTATACTGTATAATTGTTAATTTTAATTTAATTTTTCCGGTGAAGGGTTTGCGAGGATCGGTCAACAATTATAACACAAATTTTAAATTATTTATGTCGACGTTTCGATAATATTTATTGTCATCAGGACCTATGTATGAAAGTGAATGTGTTTGTGTATGTGAGTGTGTGTGTGCTTTATTACATTAAATTACAATTAGATAAACAATTAAATAATTAAATTACACAATTGTATAAGCGTTTTCTGTACCAATTCTAATTAATTGTTGATTACTGCTTTTATAATTAATTATAAATACCATTACATTATGAGTAATTTAAATTGTAATATTGTATAACTTATGTTCTGGGATATTATAATTTTCTCGTTGTATTTAAGGAAAACAATATCTAATAATGCAATTATTTTGATGATGTAAAACAAACTGTTTCAACTCGTTCACATATACACGGATATACACATACGCACGCACACACACACTCACATACACAAACATATTCACTCAAATAATTGATCTATTGTGTTTGAAATTTTCTTTTGTATTCATACACAGGTCCTGATGATGACAATAAATATTGTCGAAACGTCGACACAAATAATGTAAAATTTGTGTTATAATTTTTGACCGATCCTCACAAACCCTTCATCGGAAAAATTCATTGATTGACGGTCACTACGAATTTAAGGAATTATTTTATTTAATTGTTTCATTATTATTTTATAATAAGTGAATACTTTCGTTTAATTTTTGTAGACCATTATTGTCGTGAAAATTTTTTTTTAATAATAATTTGAAAACTGTCACGGAACGTATGTGAAAACTATAGAGGAATAAGTCTCCTAAATGCGGCATATAACCTGTATAGAATGACCATCAATAATCTACTAAATCCGATAGCTACATTCCTTTTACTGGATGTACTGGATGAACAGGATGGTTTCAAGAAGGACAAATTGACAACATTACGGCAGTAAAATAAATAATTCAGAAGCAAAGGAAATATAATCTAGGAACACACTACACTGATTATGAAAATAAGTGCGATCTGCATAATACGAGGGTCAGTTGAAAAGTTTGCGGAGACATCTATAGCTCAGCGACAGAAATAAATTTTTTGTGTCTTGTAATATTTATGTTTCATGTAAACACCTGTTAATTTCCAAATATATCAGTCATTTTATTCACTGTGTACCAGCTGTTACAAATTTAGAAGTCATAAGTGTTTTTGAAAATTAACAAAATCACGAATAGTTTGTTAAAAATGATCAAGCGCCAATGGAAATTCACAACGAAATGGTAAAAGCGTTATAAGATTCTGCACGTTCAAAAGCAACTGGACACATGAGTTTAACCGTGGTCATAAGAGAATTTGGAGATGATGTCAGCAGTGGACTCGCAAAAAACGCAACGACTCCAAATGCGGCAGCCAGCCTGCACAAAGATTTTTCACACCAACTTCTAATAAGATAGACATGCTCATGTCGGATGTCTCTGTTGTCAGCAACGTTGTCCACTCTCAATCGCCGGTCTTCCAACATCGTTGTGAAATTTTTTAATCATATCCGGAGTTGTTGCACTTTTTGGGCGTCGACTGCCTGCATCATCTTCAATACTCTTACTTTAAGAATGTAAGAATGTAATGCCCACTTATAATCCATTGTTTTTGAAGGCGCAGCACCTCGAAAAAAAAACATTTATCACTTTGTTGTTAATTTCCATTCGTCCCACACCTTTTTTAACAAAACACTCAATCACAGCACGATGTTTGGTTTTGTCCGTTTTTCAAAACATATGTGGCACGTAAATTTCGAACAGCTGATAAATAATGAAAATATGTCAGACAGATTTGGAAATTAACACATGTCTATGAATGAACGAACGTACAGTCTACAGATGTCGCTCAGCGAACGTTTCAACTGACTCTCGTAGAACAGTGCTATGGGAGTAGAGACAGAGATACGGTTAGAGATAGAGATGTAGATAGTGAGATAGAGATAAAGATAGAGAGATAGTAAGATAGAGATAGAGAGGTAGAGATAGAGACAGAAATATAGAGGTAGAGATAGAGAGATGTAGATAGTGACAGAGAGATAGAGATAGAGAAAGGGAGATGCAGATAGAGAGACAGAGATAGGGAGACAGAGATAGAGAGATGTAGATAGAGACAGAGAGATAGAGATAGAGATAGAGGTAAAGATACATGATATCCTATGTATTTAAGTAGAGATATTCGAAGCTTCTACGATAACACAGGTATTATAAGAAATACTGAAAAATGCGAAACGAAATCAGTATTGACTAATAGAGGTGTGAGACAGAGGCGCAGTCTTTCACCTGCCTTGTTTATGGAAAACTGTATGTTCTAGCAAACATATGCACAGATGCTTTCATGTTCGCTGATGATGAGATGATAGGCTACTTCAGGAAAGTGAGGACGCTCAGCAGCAACGATCTATACTCCGCTTCAACCAGTTGTATAGGATGAATAATTTTAAAACATCTCATATGACGACGAAGGTTGTATCGTTTAGAGGAAAATTCGCAGTGCGTTCTAAATTAGAAATCGAGGAAAAAGGTTTAGAACAGGTATTGCATTATAATTCTCTAGGCTGTGACTTAAGTTATGAGTATGATGATGTGATGATAAAAATAAACAAAAATAAATGGATGTCAAAAGCTGCGTAGAACCGTACCTACGGTAACAGAACCTGAACGATAATGGGGAAGAAAAACAAATAATACAAACGGCTGAAGAGAGGTTTTTAAGGCCAGTAAAAGATATCGACTTGAAGATCGGAAGCATAATAAAGATGATGGCTGGACTAAATATTGTTACGCAACGAAACATTCTCGAACAATGGAGTGACTTGTTATACTCTTTTCTCGGCTATCCCAGCACAGCCCAGTTGTAATGTTTGTGTGCGTACACACTGCTGTTTTGTGATGAAAGACAATTACGTGACACTTATCACGCGTCAACAATCGAGGCTGTTCCAGACCACTATGTTCAATGCCAGACAGTGACACCGTATCTAGTGGATTCGAGAGCGCCTGTTTAACACGTCATCGAAAAAGTGACAGATTATTCTGGCATCTCAGCGGGGCCAGTACAGTATAAACATCCTGCGACGGTCAGTTCAGTTCAGTTTATGTCGGGCTATTACTCAGTGCGTTCAAGTGGTTATTAGTGGAAAGTGATTGTTGTGCGGGACTCTATTAGTTGACATTATTACTGGTGTAGAAAAATTAACATAAATTATTGTACGTGTATAATCTTGTTGAATAACTTGTTGATTAGAAACTGTTATTTGTGATAAATTAAAGCCGGTTATTAGTGACTTAAACTTAATTAGTGATTAGTGATTGGTGGCTTCTATTTTATTTTCCACTGTACCATACGACGATCAGTGAGGCCGTCGTAACAATATAT
The DNA here is from genome assembly GCA_034769895.1 of Magicicada septendecula. NCBI lineage: Eukaryota > Metazoa > Arthropoda > Insecta > Hemiptera > Cicadidae > Magicicada > Magicicada septendecula. The sequence goes on along the minus strand of CM068373.1, from coordinate 425,541,236 downwards.
ATGTTCTATGAACAACAGCATGAATATACACAAAATCAGTGGATGGAACACATTAAGAGAATGGAGGCTCTGAGAGTAGTCAGGCTAACTCGAGATAGATAGTCAGGATACTCGAGAGTAGTAGGTCTGTACTCGAGTACAGACCGATTGAGAGAAGATCTGTGGAAGACCCTAGCAGAAGTGGTTACAGTGAAGACGAAACAGGCTATTAGCCTGTACCCCAAGTCTGCAGTTTAAGGGGATTTTAGTAACTCTCGAAAGATTGTAAAGCACATTTTTGGCCCGGTTAAGAAAAATGATGAATGGAGAATAACAAATAGTCAGGAGTTAGATGAGCTATTGAAGCATGAAAGCATTGTATGATTCGCAAATGCTCAATGAATACAATGTCTAGGTCACCTAGAGCGGATGGATGATCAAAGAAAATTCTGATGGCACAGATGTATAAAAACAGTAAAAGGAGTCGATGTAGGATAAGATGGTTGGATTATGTGCTCTGAAGATTATGTGGTCTGAATATATCAGAAGTATGGACGTGAGGGGTCACGCTGAGATGGCAACGGAATATGAGACATTGGAGAAGATTGGTATTGGAAGACAAGATTCATGTTACACTGTAGTGATAAAGAAGAAGAAGAAGAAACACTTGAGCTTTATTCAAAGTGAACAGCCGGATAGATCGAATTGCTACAAATTATAAACCGAAGGAAACAGAGGTGCAGGTATAGCAAGAAAATGTGACACCAAAAAGACGGCGGAAAATCACCTCGACAGTGAAAAAGCTGTGCGACGGTTTTCGTGTGTAGTCCAACCTAGAGGACGGCCTAGGCTTCGGTGGAGAGACAATGTCCTGAGTGATCTCAAGCAGCTGAGGATAAACATCTCGCTTGATCAGGACCGATATGGATGGACGATAGCGATTGAGCAGGCCAAAGGCAGTTACATGCGTATGTTGCTCCAATATAATAGAGAAGAATCATTGTTCCGATATAACTGTGGTTCAAAAAATGTATGCTGGATTGTCGGTATGATATTTTTGTTGAATGATTCTTTCCCAGAGTTGGAGTAACGCCAACTTAAGGAAAACCCACGTGTCATCCAATTACTTGGAAAAGTAGTTTTGTGTCAGGCAGAATGTCTGGTTCGACTAACACATTCTGTGACCATTTATTTAGTATTTCATTTTTAAAATTGTGTCAGTTTTCAAAATGTAGAAAATAATTTTTCATTGTTTATGGTTTTACGTAATAATGTTGTCCTTGTGTTTAACTGCATTTTTGTAAAATCGCCCCAAAACTCTGAATAATTAGCCACATTAATGTTATCTAACTTAACCTTGCTTCCAATAGTTCTTTGTGTAAACTTACTAGCTTTTGGAAGATCGAGGGTTCCGATGAAGAAACATCTGAGTAGGATAAAGGCATCGAGATGAGATTTTTACGATATGTTAAAGTCTGGAGACGAAGGGATATAGGCTACTCTAAAACGAAGAAATTCGCAAAGAGTTGAACATTTTTAATATTCAAGATCGTATTGCAGAAGACAAAGAAAGATGGCTTGCTCATCTGAATAGGATGCCAGATGGCAGGTACAATACAAGCCTATTGGACAAAGAAGTATAGGAGGACCTAGGGAACTTTGTTGAAGTGGATGTTTTCCTTTGGGACCGGACAGGCGATTCGCCTAATCCCTGATAGAAGAAGAAGAAAGATTTGTTATCATATAATTCCAGTGCATTATAAGAAGCACTGGCTGTCACTATCAAATCCCAATGACAGAATTTTAAAACTGTTTCCAGCTTTAAGCAGTTTTCTTTTCTTTCAATACCCGCCAACGTCAATGACTGATTTCGTCCATCTCCTTCAAGCCATGATAGTTGAAGGTATTTTGCAGATTCTAGTCAACAAAAATCTCTCTCTCTCTCTCTCTCTCTCTCTCTCTCTCTCTCTCTCTCTCTCCCTCTCTCTATCTCTCTCCCTCTCTCTCCCTCCTCTCTATTTATGCACCTAAGCATTCAAAGAATTTCGACGAAACCGAAACATCCAAGCATGATAATTTTTTAGGCTTTTGAAACGTATAATGTGGATTACGTTTTAGTACAGTCGCTAAAGGAAAAAAATTCAAATTAAGTGGCTTCTACGAGATTTTTTGCATAAGGCTAGATAAAATGGTGAGAAACAATTTAAAAAAAAAAAGTTTAGGAAAATTCAGTCGCGGGTTTTCGAAAAAAGGGAGGGGGGAGGTACAAAAAATTCATTTTTCGTAATTACCTTAAAAAATAACAAATTTACGAAAAACAGACAAATTACAAAAATTAAAGAGCATTAAATTCTCTACAAAAAAAGCTATTTGTCATGTTTTTTGTCAGGCCAATACTTTCTGAGAAAAATGGAATTGAAATATTAGAAAAAAAATGATTGTCGGAGTCCGCCCCGATGAGCGGGAAGGTTAATTTTTTCTGACATTGCAACATACAAATTTTAATAAAATCCGTTATAATAGTCGTAGAGACAAAAATCAAAAAGCATTTTAAAGCTAAATGTTTGTACTTTTACATAAAATGAAAATAAAATAATTAAAGTATTAATAAATACTTAAAATAAAGTAATAACGTTTTTGATTTTTATTTTTTTCAACTAATGCATAAACATATTAACAATTTATTACAAATGTATTTACATTTAAAAAAATACTTTACAATATGAACTTTACATATATAGGTCTTTGAAAAAAATAATAAAAATTAGTATTCATTTATTGGCATAAAATAAGCGAGTTTTAAAATTTATCATTTTTTTGAGTTCGCAAGTATACATCATTTTCTTAACTTAAAATTTCCACAGAAATTTTCAAAATAAATATTTTTTAACAAAATTATGAACACGTATTGGTCAAAGTGTCTTCTATAAGACTGCTGTGTAAAGAATTGTTAAAATTTAGTTAAATTTAAATAAATGTAACTTTTATTAATAAATGTAAAAATATGTCCATTGCGCGTATTAATATTAATAGTTAAAAACTAAATATTAAAATGTAACTATTGTACGTAAAACTACAATATTTGAGGTTTCTCTTTCTACATAGTGAGAATTTATATCCGTGCATGGGCATAAAAAGAACTGACCCTGAAAGTTGAAGAATTTTAGGGAGAGCGAGGACAGCTGGTACATGCCCCATACAGATATTGAATTAACGCAGTTCGATATTGAATGTTCCGTAAGTTCGATACTCTTTTTTATATTGTATTTTGCTGGAAGTTCAATTTTATGTTTTAAGATTTGTGTTAGTAATTTTGATACTTTATAATTTGGTGCGGTTCTAGCGCAAATGATCTTCTGTAATTGCAAAAAAGATTGTGGAAAATTATGCAGTTGCAGAAAAAGTGGATTGTACTCTTCATCGGCTTGTGGAATCTGTGAATTTAATTTGTGCACAAATTTTTCAAATATTGTGTATGATGAGGGAGAAATAGAAACAGAAGACTTGACTTCTGAATCTTTTCAAGAAATTGGAGAAGAAATCGATTTTTAAATATATTTATCATTATAAAAATAAATGTTATAATTAAATTTTATAAATAAATAATAAATGTACTAAAAAGTTATTTTCCACCATGATAATTGTGAAAAATTCCGAAATATTGAAGAAATAAACGATATTTTAATAATTTTGTAAATCATAATAAGTTATAAGTAAATAATTTATAATTTGTATAAATAAGAAATGTGTTTTAAAAGTTATTTTATTGTCAAAATCTTCAATGATTGGAAGAAAAACTATTTTCGAATATATTTATAAAGTGCATTTTTTAATAACATTTTTATTATAATGCGTAATAAATAAATAAAAAATTATACATAATAATATATACATAAATGAACACTAATGAGTTTTTAAACTTATATTCCTGAAAATATTGCATGTCTATTAAATAAACATGTATTTTATGTGAAAATCCACCTTGTGAAAAATTTGGCCAAATTTGAATTACTTTTTCTACTAAAATTATCGCCCCGACAAAAATGTTAATATCCTTTTTTATGCAGACTATTATGCTCTTTCTTTTTGCTATTTTGCGTTTTTCTCATATATTTAATATTTTTTAAGATAATCACGAAAAATGAATTTTTTGTACCTCCCCCCTCCCTTTATTCAAAAACCCGCGACTGAATTTTTGTAAACATTTTTTAAAATTCTTTCTTACCTTTGTATCTAGCCCTATGCAAAAAATCTCGAAGAAGCCACTTAATTTGCAATTTCTATTCTTTTTCGGCTTCAGTGACTGTACTATTTGGGTGGATTACGTAAATCATTTCCAAACCACAGACGATCACAAACAGAGCATGTGAAACCAAATTTTATTCTCACTAAAACGTTTGCTAACCTCAATGTCAGCAGCGATTATTTCTGTCTTGATGCGTTTACATATCAGATTTCTAGACTGTGGGGAATCGAAAGTGTGAAGGCGTCACGTTTTTCGATGACGTTTTTGTGGAATGACCCCAGCCTAAAAACATTATCATGTTAAAAGGAAATTCTGTTGTGAATGCTACAGCACTATTTTGGAATATAAACGTTTTAACATTGAAAATGTTTATAAGGACGTATCGCACATTTGAAATCGATCGCTGGTGCGTTATCGAAAATGGGAACCGGTGAGTTTCCATAGAAACTACTTCTTTGTTGTCAATAACGTAGTACACATATAAAACTTCGCTTATGAATGCGACTACATTTAACTTACAAATATCGGTATGGAGAACCATACATGACTTCCATGATCTAAGATTTATATTTAGAATCATTTTCGAAATGAAATATTACTATAGTGTTGAGGTATGGGTAAAATAATGAATAATTTAAGTACAGGAGCAAACACACGCTTTATTGAAGGAACAGTTTAGTAGCAAGTATACATAAAACGGACACACGAAATACACATTACAAGAGCACATTTAAAACTGAACCGAACTTGTCGAGTGCATCTCTATTTATATAGAAAAACAGCTTCCAGATCTTTCCTTTTATTTAAAACTTCCAGAACATTACTTTTCTAGACCTCACAGTAAAACGTGCATGTGTGCGGGTTGAGGCTCCGCCCAGGCAGCCCGACCTCCCACCGCACAATACAAACTTTCACTCTACAATGACAGGTACATTTACTTAAGAATGAATGTAGAGTTTTCTAGTATATTCTCAACACCCTCCCTAAAACTCTACATTCTCACAATCACATTAATTTAAAAAAAAAATCATTTTTACTCTTAAGTCCAGAGCATATTTTAACATGTTAACTGGGCGACATAAATGTCGCCCAGTGATGGGCTGAGGCGCCGGGCGGGCGGGGCGCCGGCAGCGGCAGTAGCCTACTGCACCGAAAAAGGGTGCTCAACGTTGCAATTTACGGTTCTTGTTCAGGTTATTTTACTCCAACCAGGGTTGGGTGAACAGGGTGCCACGGCTAGTAGTCTATGACTGTTAGCAGCTAGAGACACCTAGTAGTACGAAGTTACTGTCGTTGGTTGGATGAGTTTAAGAACCCTCGCATAGTTGAATTTGCTATTAAAAGAAAACACTTATTGTGCAAAGTTCACCTTATGGCTCTTGTAGGATTAATAATTGTTCAGTTGCATCGATTTGGTAAAAAAGTAATATATTAATATTAATAATAGGAAATAATAATGTAATATTTTATTTAATAAAATTGAATCAAACTTTTTGTTGGGCTTCCATTATATATATATATTTTTTTTTTATTACATATGTACATTTTAAAGAATGAGTGCAATAATATATACTAATAAAATTATTAATTTTAAAGTTATTATCCCTAACTTTAATAATTTTAAAGTTATTTGAGTTTAAAATCTGAAAATGCAGAAAAAATTAAAATATTGATTGAGATGGCTGTCGATGTGTATAATGATAGTCGTCAGCTAACCCTTAGTGCCGATTCTTGGCCGTCAAGATCTCTAGCAATAATGCACACTGACATTCAGATAGCGTCTTGTAAAGACAATGGACTGGATGCACAGTTTGTTAAACTGAATCCTTCCCCTGAACTTCTGCAGTATAGAAATCCTGTAATCTACAGGGAAATGCTAGACATTGTCAGTAGTTTGACGATGGAAAAAGTCATAAAAGAGCTAGAAACTGTTTCGCAATTCAGATAGATGGATCATGTGACAAATATGGTGTTGATAATAAGTTTGTAACCGCCCGATTTATTTCTGAAGACAAAGAGATGAGGTCGATATTTCTAGGTGAAAGTAAATCCGTCAAACGAGGAGCAGAAGGCCTTCTTGATGCTGTTAAAATTTTGTTTGAAGATCTGGAAATTGAGAGTTTGGCAAAAGAAAAACTAACGAGCTTGACAACGAATGGCGAAAATGCTAACACAGGTAAGAACAGTGGTCTGTGGGTCAGAATTAAGAACTATCTGGAAAGAAATATTTTATGCATGTGGTGCGTTGCCCACAGATCTGACCTCGTACTTTCCGATCTTGAGTTAAGTATAATGGAAGTTAAACACTGGAAAGCGAACATGAAGGCCGTGGCTACGTTTTACAGAGGGTCATCTGTAAGATTCAATGAACTTGAACAAATAGCCAAAGCTGAGAATCTTAAGGTTTACAAATTCCCAGCTTACTTCGAAGTTAGATTCGTAGAACATCTAATTAATTTAACAAAAGCAGTGTGGAATAATCTTCTGTGTATAGAAAAGCACTGGACGTCAATAGTTGATAACCCTGATTCATCAAAAGTCGAAAAAGCCACTGCAAGAGGATTTATGCGACTATGGCAAACGGAGGGTGACCAGCAACTCTTAACAAGCCTCATGCTCGATATCTTGAGGCAAATTGAAAGGCTACAGAAAGAGAGTCAACGATCAATGGTAACTCTGCCTGATATTGAAACCACAAAAGAAATTATTGTCACTTCACTCTCGCTGATGGAAAGTCAACCTTATCCGGGAGGATATGAAGAACAACTGTTGGAAAAGAATGCAGTCAAAAACGGAAATGATGATAAACCTGATGTAGAGTTTTGCAAGAGAAGAGCAGTTAACTCCTTAGTATCCACATCCACGAGAAGATGTTGGTCTGCAGTGAGGAAGGAAATAGTTCTCAGCTGTAAGGAGTTCCTCACTGTCAGACTATGACGACCAGCATAACATCCTGAACACAATGAACAAGTTTCTCAGTGCAAGAACTGCACCAGATATGATCAATGCAGTACGAAGTGAAGTCAAAGACATGTTTGGTGATGACGCCGTTTCGCCGTTTACTGACGATGTAATCTGCTTATTCTGCAGTGAAAAATTACCTGCACCCCCTGGAAATGTATGATGCGTCAGCCAAATTGTACCATTACAGTAGGCCCTACTTCAAAGTGTCTAAGACCCACTCATTGTTTTCCAAGCTGGTTCAGACATACATTTGCGTGACGCCTCACAGTGCAGGACCAGAACGGGCAGTGTGTTCACACAACACTCAAGACTAACAAACAGTCCTCATATTCCAGAAAAACTCTCAACTCTAGAATGTATATAGCTCTCAATGGCGTAGGGACTGCGCTGTTCGACCCAAGACCAGCAGTAGCAAAATTTTTAGAGGTCAAAGAAAGAAGAAGGAAACTTCCAGATGAAGAAATTTATCAGAACCAGAAATTTACAAAAACGTTTTTTTCAAAAGACTCTAACGTATAAGGGTATAGTCTAACAATATTGTTCTGACCTCAGATGTTTTTTTTTAATAGCCTTTAGCCTTTTTGATGTAGTTACAGCAACATTAACCGTTTACGATTAAATTACTAATTTAATTTTACAAATAAACACTTAACATTATCTGGTGAAATATTGGTATACCTTTAATAAAGGATGTCATATATTTAGGCTTACTTGAACATTACTTAATTTGTTTAATCTGTCAATTAGTACTGTTATATTGTATATTACAAGAAATTATTTTGCATTGCATTTATTCAATGAAATATTATTTAAGAGATAATTTACCTCTGACACTAATTAATAAAGCAGCCATACTTACTTTCAAATTTAGTTTTATTTCTTACCTGTAAATTGCTACTTTTAGTATTGTTTATTTTTCTTGTTATGTCGTAGTACAATACTACAACTGTACAAATGTATTGGTGACTGGTGAGGCATTTGCCCTAAAGCGATGAACACTTTGGGAGAGGGGGGCGCTCAGCGGGCGTAGAAGGGGCGCCGGAGTATAGTGTCGCCCAGTGAAAATTCCTTAAAATATGCTCTGCTTAAGTCCAAGTTTAGATCTTAAATAAACAAATTTTGGTTTTGACAAAGCTTTCGTAAGTATATCAGCGACTTGTTCATCACTTTTAACATAATGTACATCAATTTCTCCATTTTGAAAACAATCACGTACATAATTATATTTCACATCAATATGTTTTGTCCTTTGATGGAATTCAGGATTACTTATAAGTTTTAATGCACTCATATTATCTATATATAAATCATATTTATCAGTCTTACAATCGCATTCATTAAATAGCTTCTTTAACCACATTATTTCAGTTGTTGCTAATGCTGCACTTACAAATTCTGACTCCGTTGTTGATAATGATACAGATTGTTGCTTCTTACTTCGCCAAATAATTGCAACATTTGCATACATACAAACTACGCCAGAAGTTGATTTACGTGTAATTGTATCGCTAGCATAATCAGCATCACTATAAGCTTTAAAGTTGCCATCCTTACAATATAGTAATCCAAAATCAATCGTACCTTTTAGATAACGTAAAATTCGTTTAACAATTAACTACACTTGGTTTGTCTAAAACTCTAGATACAACATTTACAGCAAAACTTATGTCCCGGACGACTTACAATTTGCAAAAACATCAAATTGCCAACAGCTTCACGATAAGGTACATTACTTACAATAGTTTTTGATAAATATTCATCATGATTACAATCAATTGGCGTGGATACAATATTAGCTTCTGACATATTAAACTTTTCTAAGATTTTGTTAATATAAGTAATTTGATGAATGAAAACAGACCCATCATTCAATCTACAAATTTCCATTCCAAGATAATTAGTAACTTCTTTAGTACTAGTAATTTTAAATTTTTTACTCAAATCATTCAACAATTTATCAATCAAACTTTCATTTGAAGCTGCAATAAGTCCATCATCAACATAAATTGCTAACAAGATCTTATTATTATTTTTGTTATATATGTATAAACATGGGTCACCCGTACTTTGACAAAAATCTAAATTTACAAGAAAATTAGTGAAGTGCTCAGTCCAGCATCTTGGTGCTTGTTTTAAGCCGTATAAACTTTTCATTAATTTACATACGCGTGAGCTTCCATCATCAAAACCTTCAGGTTGTTTCATATATATATATCTTCCTTTAAGTCACCGTATAAAAAAGCCGTTTTTATATCAAATTTACCGATATGTAAATTTTCACGAGCAGAAATACTAAGTATCAATCTTATTGTATCAAAGCGAACAACCGGACTAAAAGTTTCTTTATAATCTATATCTTTCTGTTGCGAATAACCTTTAATAACCAACCGCGCTTTATAACGTTCTGTACCATCTGGATTGAGCTTCTTCACAAAAACCCAACGATTGTTAATCACCTTTTTATCTTTTGGCTTCTCCACTAATACCCATGTCTTATTTTCATACAAAGAGTTCATTTCGTCCTGCATTGCAGCTTGCCAACTATCTTTTTCTTTACTTGTAATTGCTTCGTTATAATTAGATGGTAACTTTTCAGCAATAAACGTGATCGGACATCCATAATATTCTGTAGGTTTTAATTTTGTTCTATCGCGCAATTGTCGTCCAGTTTGATTGTTATCGCTATTTGAAGATTGTAAAGGTTCTCTTTCTTCAAACTCATTTGATTCATTTTTAAGTAAAAGTTCATTATTTTTAGGAGTTATAATTTAATTTTCTTCAGTTTCTTTATTATTATTGTTCAAAGAATTCAAAATAATTGAATCAGCTAATACTCTTTCAGGTTTAAAAAGTACATCTCTACTTATAATGACATCTCGCCCTTCCGGAACATATACACGATAACCTTTACAATCCTCATGATATCCGACCAGATAACCCCTCATCGATTTTTTATCAAGTTTCTTACGCTTTTCTTTTGATATATGTACATAACACATGGTTCCAAATATTTTAAATCTATCAACAGTAGCTGTTTTTCCATTCCATAACTCATAAGGAGTTTTATTATTTTGTTTTGTTGGGCCTGTTCTATTAATTACATGTACAGCAGTATTCATTGCTTCTGCCCATAAGAATAGAGATAAGTTTGAATTTGAATATAACATTGATCGAGCAGCCTCTACAATGATTCGGTTATCGCGCTCTGCAATTGAATTTTGTTCGGGCGTATATGGAACATTAATCGAATATTTTATACCTTTACTATTTAAAAAAGAGATCACAGCTTTATTATCGTATTCTTTACCACCATCAAAATGAATTTCTTTAATATTTGTTGCAAATTGATTCTCAACCCCGATACAAAATGATTTTAGTTTTTCTATTACTTCAGATTTTTCTCGAATAAAATGAATTTCTCTACAACTTGAAAAATCGTCTTTAAAAGAAACGAAATATAACTTTCTACCGAGAGACTCTACTTCCATAGGACCACAAACGTCAGTATAAATTCTTTCGCGAGTTTTAGTGGCACGATCGATCTTTTTGTGAAAAGGCAATCTATGATTTTTGCCATAAGCGCAACCTTCACAAAAGAAATTTTCATCCGTAAATTTCATATTTAGATTTTTTCAAAAAATTCTTCACATGTTTTACATTTTGATGGCAAAGTCTTTCGTGCCATAATTGTAAAACATTACCGTTGGCAATGCTCGATCTACTCTTTTGTTCTACCACGTTACATTCTTTTGGAATTAAAGTTTGAATGTCTAATTTTAGCAAACTACCAGGCTCATATTCGGAACCAGTTACAAGAATTTCATTACCATGCTTTAAAGTACATCTCGTAGCATTATGTGTTATTTCATAATCTATACCCCTTTTACCCGCATATTTAACAGAAAACAGATTATACATTGAATCAGGAACATATAATACATTATAGATAGTACCGTACCTTCTACTCGTTCACTATTTTTATAAGTTTCAAAGTCAATATTACCTTTACCATATGCAGACATTGTCATACCGTTGCCCATTCTTACACTGACTGGTGTTGTATATTCTTCGAACGTTGAAAACCATTCTCGATGCTTCGACATATGATCCGTCACACCCGAATCCACAATCCAGAGATTGCCACAGCTGCCTTTGTCACCTATTAGTGCTATCCTCGATGTTGATTTCTTCTGTCCAGAAGACGAGTTACTTCTTTCTTGATTATTCGACCATCTTCGCAGTCCATTATTCTTATTCATGAAGCAATTGTTACTTTTATGATATTTTCTTTTGCACGTATAACACCTGAAGCAGTCCCTTTTTAAATGACCTTGTCTTCCACAATTATAACACTGCTCTTGTTTCAAATCATTCTTCTCATATTTATAAGAGTCATTCTTCTGTTCCTTATGACCGATTTTCAGATTAGCTAGCAACGCTGTCGTCTCTTCGTGTACTTCCTTTTGCTCTTGTAATCTAAATTCTTCTGCCATCAAGCGCTCAGTCAAATTTTCGAGATTCTTCTTATCGTCAGATACCGAATCCCAAGCACTGTGAAAATGATTAAACTTTTGTGGCAAAGATGTTAAAACACGAGTCATCACCATAGTATTTTCAATTTTTCCCCCGAGATTTTTCATTTTTCTAGCCAACTGTTCTATTTTTGAAATATTATACGTAACACTTTCACTCTCTGTCCACTTAAACTCAAAAAATTGTTTTTGATCATATGCTGTATTCAATTTGTCCCACATCTCCTTGGCAGTAGAACAACCCATTATAAGTTCGAGAGGCTTTCTCTCCACTGTTGTAACAATTAACTTTCTGGCAATTTTGTCCGCCTTCTTGAACTTTTCCAACAACGCGTCACGATCTTCTGCACCTGCAGCTGGCTCGGCTAATCTTCCTTCGCAAACATCCAGCACATCATCATCCTCTTCCATCAATGTGCGTACTACGAAGCGCCATTGATGCCAATTATCTTTGTCTCGAAGTTTTTCAATTTTTGTATTCGGTTCCATTTTTGCACAAATATTTTATACTTGCACTCCAATTACACGCTGCACTCCGATTTTAAAATGTCACTGGGCCAATAACCTGTTGAGGTATGGGTAAAATAATGAATAATTTAAGTACAGGAGCAAACTCACGCTTTATTGAAGGAACAGTTTAGTAGCAAGTATACATAAAACGGACACACGAAATACACATTACAAGAGAACATTTAAAACTGAACCGAACTTGTCGAGTGCATCTCTATTTATATAGAAAAACAGCTTCCAGATCTTTCCTTTTATTTAAAACTTCCAGAACATTACTTTTCTAGACCTCACAGTAAAACGTGCATGTGTGCGGGTTGAGGCTCCGCCCAGGCAGCCCGACCTTCCACGGCACAATACAAACTTTCACTCTACAATGACAGGTACATTTACTTAAGAATGACTGTAGAGTTTTCTAGTATATTCTCAACATATAGAAACTACTTCTTTCTACTTACTGCTTCAGCCTTAACCACAGTACTGTGGTCACTAACGTATACCACCTCACGTTATCGCACTCGATTTTCACTGATGATGGAAGTCGATGGTATTGCCGAAACGTTTGGTTTTGTAGAAAACATTGGACTACGGCCAAACATCCCGGGAAGGAATTTTAACAAAAACTACTTCTTTGTTGCCAATAACGTTGTACAATATATATAAAAAATTGCATAAAATTAATGGCTTGTATAAGTTAATGTTTGATCTCCATTAAGTAGTGCTCAAGTTTCCAAAGTTTTAATATTATGATGTCCGTAATTAAAACATCAGAGCAGGGTTAGTGTGTATGAGTGTACACCGTGGACAAAAATTTTCAACATTTCCTATTGAGCGTTGCTACAGTGTTCCTAGTTGCAGCGTTCCTATCAAGCTGCGAATCTACAGTGTATGTTTCACAGAACAAACACGCGAAAAAGAAGGAGCGCTCCGAAGTCACTCATGGACCCTCAGCATCTTGCAGAGGGTTCATTCCCTAAAGACGAAAAGTCTGTCTATGAATCGTTCCTCTGTAAACACGTGCAGTTACACTGCCCAGCGATCCACAGGAAACAAATCGCTATCCACGCTGGACACTTTTTCGGCTTGCACGCGTTATGTTGGTATGGGTTTCGGCACTTACCATTTAAAAAGCGTGCAAATGAAAGAAAATAAACATGAGTGAGGCCAGAAATAACGCGAATTGTGTGTGTGTGTGTGTGTGTGTGTGTGTGTGTGTGTGTGTGTGTGTGTGTGTGTGTGTGTGTGTGTGTGTGTGTGTGTGTGTGTGTGTGTGTGTGTGTGTGTGTGTGTGTGTGTGTGTGTGTGTGTGTGTGTGTGTGTGTGTGTGTGTGTGTGTGTGTGTGTGTGTGTGTGTGTGTGTGTGTGTGTGTGTGTGTGTGTGTGTGTGTGTGTGTGTGTGTGTGTGTGTGTGTGTGTGTGTGTGTGTGTGTGTGCTTCCCTGCCTTTTTATTGCGGTAGTCATAATAATAAAATGGAAACGTAAACATTACATAACTGAGATATGCTTGCCTGCCACGAACGGATATTATTTTATACATGATTTTATACATGTATATTAACTCATACATAATTTACATTAAAATGAAAAAATTATAATTTTATTGCCAGGCAACAAAATTATTTTATTTTTAACAATTACCATTGTTTGAAAAAGTTTAAATGAATTTTCAAGTACTTTACTGTTGTTAAAACGTAAAAGGTTGCAGGTAAACTACCCCTTCCCCTTAACAGATCTTCACCAAAATCGAAAGTCCTTGAGTACTCTACAAATCAGGACTGTATGCAAAAGATTATTTTATTCTGTTTGAATTTGCGGCTGTTATCGTTTGCCATAGAGGATTCCCTTGTTAAAAAAACGTTGCAGGTAAACTACCCCTTTACCTTAACCGATCTTCACCAAAAACAATAGGTCTTGAGAACTCTACAATTTAAGGCTGTATGCAAATAATCTTTTGATTCTGTTTGAATTTTCGGCTGTTATTTTTTGCCATAGAAAATACCTTTGTTAAAACATAAAACGTTGCAGGTAAACTACCCCTTTCTCTTAACCGATCTTCACCAAAATCAATAGGTCTTGAGAACTCTACAATTAAGGACTGTATGCGAAACATTATTTAATTCTGTTTGAATTTGCGGCTGTTATCGTTTGCTAAAAAAAAAATATCGGTATGGAGAACCATACATGACTTCCATATTCTAAGATTTATATTTAAAATCATTTTCGAAATGAAATATTACCATAGAAACTACTTCTTTCTACTTACTGCTTCAGCCTTAACCACAGTACTGTGGTCACTAACGTATACCACCTCACGTTATCGCACTCGATTTTCACTGATGATGGAAGTCGATGGCATTGCCGAAACATCTCGTTTTGTAGAAAACATTGGACTACGGCCAAATATCCCGGGAAGGAATTTTAACAAAAACTACTTCTTTGTTGCCGATAACGTTGTACACATATATATAAAAATATGCATAAAATTAATGGCTTGTATAAGTTAATGATTGATCTCCATTAAGTAGTGCTCAAGTTTCCAAAGTTTTAATATTATGATGTCCGTAAGTAAAACATCAGAGCAGGTTTAGTGTGAATGAGGGTACACCGTGGACAAAAATTTTCAACATTTCTTATTGAGCGTTGCTTAGAGTAAAGCTGCGAATCTACAGTGTATGTTTCACAGAACAAACAAACGAAAAAGAAGGAGCGCTCCGAAGTCTCTCATGGAATCTCAGCATCTTGCAGAGGGTTCATTCCCTAAAGACGAAAAGTCTGTCTATGAATCGTTCCTCTGTAAACACGTGCAGTTACACTGCCCAGCGATCCACAGGAAGTAAATTGATGTCCATTTTTTCGGCTTGCACGCGTTATGTTGGTGTGGGTTTCGGCACATTCCATTTAAAAAGCGTGCAAATGTAAGAAAATAAACATGAGTGAGGCCAGAAATAACGCGAATTGTGTGTGTGTGTGTGTGTGTGTGTGTGTCTTCCCTGCCTTTTTATTGCTGTAGTCATAATAATAAAATGGAAACTTAAACATTACATAACTGAGATATGCTTACCTGCCACGAACGATATATTATTTTACACATGTATATTACATCATACATAATTTACATTAAAATGAAAAAATTATAATTTTATTGCCTGGCAACAAAATTATTTTATTTTTAACAATTACCATTGTTTGAAAAAGTTTAAATGAATTTTCAAGTACTTTACTGTTGTTAAAACGTAAAAGGTTGCAGGTAAATTACCCCTTTCCCTTAACCGATCTTCACCAAAAACAATAGGTCTTGAGAACTCTACAATTTAGGGCTGTATGCAAAAGATTATTTGATTCTGTTTGAATTTGAGGCTGTTATCGTTTGCCATAGAAAATACCCTTGTTAAAACATAAAACTTTGCAGGTAAACTACCCCTTTCCCTTAACCGATCTTCACCAAAAACAATAGGTCTTGAGAACTCTACAATTCAGGGCTGTATGCGAAACATTATTTGATTCTGTTTGAATTTGCGGCTGTTATCGTTTGCCATAGAAAAAAATCTACAGACAGACAGACACACACACACAGACACTTTTCGGAAAACGACTTTTTTTCATGTTTTGAGTGTAGTACAATCAGAATCTGCAATAATCTCGAACACGATGTTTTTTGCCATCACCATACTTCCATTTCCTTAAGGAATATGGAAGTAATACCCTTGATAAAAAAAAACCGTTGCAGGTAAACTACCCCTTTCCCTCAACCGATCTTCACCAAAAACAATAGGTCGTGAGTACTCTACAAATCAGGGCTGTATGCAAAAAATTATTTGATTCTGTTTGAATTTACGGCTGTTATCGTTTGCCATAGAAAAAAAAATCTATAGACAGACAGACACACAGATAGACACACAGACACTTTTCGAAAAACGACTTTTTTTCATGTTTTGAGTGTAGTACAATCAGAATCTGCAATAATCTCGAACACGATTTTTTTTGCCATCACCATACTTCCATTTCCTTAAGGAACATGGAAGTAATAATCTGTACATTGGTAAATGAAGAATTAATTCATTGATTGGTGAATGAACATAAATATATATATTTTTTAGATTTATTGAAGCATTTTCAATGCCCTTCTCTGTGCATTGCATTTGTGCAATGCCTGTACTTTTTTCTGAAATCTCTGAGAGTTCCAAAAAGTATTGCAGTTCAAACAATAAAGCGATAATAAATAAACTATAGTAAATAATCGAATTAATACTATGATCTGACTTAACTACCCTATGTTCCTATGCTTGTAACTCTGTTATGTTTTTAAGATTCATTGTAGTTAATACTTCAGAAACTAGCTAGTAGCCACCTAAGGTCATTTTTGAACAAACGAAGCGAGCTCTCAGTTTTGATATGACCGTTGTCTGTCTACGGATTTTCGTAAAACTCGTCGAGCATGTCCACGCTTTTACTTTACAGACCCTTATTTTTCTTGAGATTGGTTACCCCCTTCCCGAAAAATATAAAAGCGAAAAGCAAAAATATAATGGGCTAAAATTTGGAAAAAATCGATGTGGGGTATCAAATTAAAGAGAATTTTAACAAGAATCTAATTATTTTTTCGGTTCTGGAATTTCAAAGTCTTGGGACGCCAGAACCCCATCTGTAAACGTTTTTAACTTTAGAACCACCACGGGCCAGAAGTGGAATCAACATTTTAAGAAATTGTAATTTAAATCTTTGTTGCCTATCAGGATATGAGAAAATTTATTTAAAATACAAACTCAATATATTTAATAATTTGAGGACATTAATATCTCTGAACCCCATGTGAACTTTGACCCGCTTTCAGAAAGTTTGTAAGCTTTGTTTGCAAAAGGTTTTACCTATTGTTATCAGTAAAGTATATTTGCGAAAAGTTCTAGATATAGATGTATATGGTAATGTGGTATATGTTGTAATGGTATGTTGTGGTAATGTACATAAACTAAAAGACTAGGACTAAATTATTTTTTTTTGTTTATGCATTATGGTTATAATATAACTAAAAAACAAACAATGTAGTAGTTCTGAATTTTACTTTTATTGACTATTATGACTGTCCGCCAATTTATTGGTTATTGACGACATGTTGAGAGCATGGAAATCCAGAGTGACTTCGGGAATACAGCTTAACAAATCAATTTGTATGGGTTCCCTGCTATATGCGGATGACATAGTTCTTATTCAAGAAAATCAGAACGATTTTCAGGATGATTTTCAAGAAAATCAAAACAAGTAAATCAGGATGATTTACAAAGAGCTATGTTTCAATTACAAGAAGTGGCAAGATAGTACTCAGTGATAATTTCAGTAAGAAAGATCAAAACCATGGCCTTTAAAGGTAAATATCCAGTGACGACTAAGCTAGTCATAAACTACAGCACTTTAGAACAAGTGATCCATTTCAAATATGTCGGCTGTGCAGTAAGCTGTGTATGTCAATATGAAATAAAAGAGAAGATAAATAAATTTAGGAATATTTGTGGTACGATTCATAGAAATCTTACAAATAAAACAAGACACAGAACAAGGATTAAATTTTATTATATAATTGCCATACCCACATTGACATATGCAAGTGAGGCGTGGGTCATGACAAAAAAGGAAAGCGACAAGATTCAGATTGCTGAAATGCAGTTTCTTCGAAATACTTTGAAGTATTCATTGCAAGATAGAATAAGGAATGAAGACATCAGAGCAGGACTCGAAGTAAAGGACTTTTTCTTTTTTTTTTTTGTATTCTGCCCTAAGGCAGGTCTTCAAATGGTTAAAGCTCTCCAAGCTGTCCTATCGCATGCCAGTCTTTTCGTTTCTTCGTAACACCCCCTGATTTTAATGCTATCGACTAACTTCATTCTTCTACGCCCTCTTCTTTTTTCTTCTTCCATGACAGTTGCAAGCAAGCAGTCTCTTCTTAAACAATGACCTAACCAATTCCTTTTCCTATTTTCTATTACCTTCAGGATACTTCTCTCTTCCCCTATTCTTCTTAAAACTTCATCATCCCTTACTTTATCAACCCACCTTACTTTTTCCATTGCTCGCCAAACCCACATCTCAAATGCTTCTAATCTTCTCATCCTCCTTCCTCAGTCTCCATGTCTCTGCACCATATAAAGCAACTCTCCACACATAACACTTGGTCAACCTTTTCCTTAAATTCTTATTAATTTTGTGACACAGCAGTCTTTTCTTTCCATGAAATGCCTCTTTCGCTATAGCAATTCTTGCTCTTATTTCACGAGTGCAGGACATATCTTCATTTATCAAGCTTCCAAGATATTTAAAAAACTTCACCTTTTGTATTTTGTCTGGTCCTATCTTTATGTTTGCCAGTTTTCCTCCTCTGCTAATCACCATACACCCATACACTTAGTTTCTTCCTTATTAATCCTCATTCCATATTCCTCGCATACTAAATTCAAATTTCTTATCATTTCATTCATTGTCTCTTCCTTTTCTGCTAAAACAGCTATGTCATCAACAAACCTTATACATTCAATTCTTCTTCCACCGACATTCACCCCCTCTTGTTTTGTAAAGGACATAAATGAAATTATTTCAATTTACAGAAGACAATGGTGGGATCATCTGCAAAGGGTGACAGAGGATCGATTGCCGAAAGCGGCACTGAACTATAAAGCCATTGGTCGTGGGTCGTCCGAGGATGAGATGGGTGCCGGAACAGGTGTATATAACCTAATCCTTGAAGAGGAGAAGAAAATGAGTCTCTGCTTTAAAATTGTTATTTTACTAAAATAATAGTAGGGCCTATAGTAATTGGGTTTTTCGTAATTTTTCTAATACTTGAGAAATTATCTAATATTGTAATTTATCTAATGATAAATGTCCCCTCCTTCTTCTTCTTTACTTCGCGGAGTAGGCACGCTGCCTGTTCCGTCTTCACAGTATATCTCGCCATCTTGCTCTTCGTACTCCTACATTCCATGTTTCAAAGAGTCTATACAAGTGGTTTAAAAACTTTTCAGCCCACGGCCCCCTCCAAAAAATTTAAAAATTCACGGACCTCGTCTGAGTTATAGTCAGTTTTAATGAATTGAGTAAACTACAATTTTAATGAACTGTCAGTTGAAAGTTCTGCCAATGAATCTTCTTCTTGTAGTGTAAGAGAGAGGTCTAGTCAATTCGGCTGACAAACAAATCTGCTACACGGCATGATTTAAAGACGTTATTAAAGCGATTAGTTTGAAATTATTTTTACGATTACAATTAGTTTGAACAAAAAAAATACTGGAATCTTTTACTGATTGTTTGAAGATTCTAAAATTTAGATTTTAGAGCATACAAAAATCGGAGAAAATTACGGTATATTCTGTTTTTTCTTAAAAGTGTCTGCGGACCCCGAGGGAAACCCCCACTTTGGGAAACACTGCTCTGTACCCATATGCTAATTAAGGTAGCCGTCTATCCTCCATCCAATCCAGATTTTGTTGCGACTATTCCAGACAACATTTCTGGATTGTATCGTTTATGGACAGTACCTGTAGCCTATTCCTAATGTCCTAATTACGCAAACGATCTCGCCTTGTACAACCCTTTGTCCGTCTCGGAAAACTCTTTTCTAAACTTTGAATTTAATTTATAATCTTCCTTGTAGGAAAGGACGCACCCTTACACCGACTCAGGCACTGCCATTGTTTAAAATTTAATCCTTGTATAAAATGTACCTTTATATAAAACGATAAATGAATTTCGTTCAAAATAGTGACCGAGTTCTGCAGGTCAGCGAGCTTATGTGTCTGAAAAATGTTCCGTCTTGTCATTTTTAAAAAGTGGCAACACTAGCCTAGACTACTCCGAATGGGGCTCTGTTTGTGTTTTATGAAGATGGCAAATGAGTCGCTTATTCCTGCCATTCACATAGTTTCGATGTAGGTATGTACAGGTAAGGTGGATACCGTACAGACTCGAACCCACCACCTCCACGCACCGGACGCTAGGGCGTAAGCCACTTTACTACGATAATAAAGCGTGAGCGTTGCTCGTAAAGGAAGAGAAGAACGTGGAACCAGGAAGAAGATTAAGAAACAGATTTCACGGGTGTTGCAGGAAAACGGATAGGTCTGTGATTAATAACTGCAAGTCACGATGATCGATGGCCGTTTCTTTTTATAAAAGTTACAGATCATTAGAATTAAGCAAATTGAAAACAGCCAATTGTCTGATAAGCGAGACTAACGTGCGCACCTATGTTGTTAATGAGAGAAAGAGAGAGAGCGTGTGAGAGAAGTGTAAAATCGATCAGTGTAAATTGCCTGTAATTACCAGCACCATGTATCGATTATTTTGATTAAATCAAGAAACGGTGTCGCCAGACGTTCGATTCACACGCCGTTGTTAATAAATTAAATAAAGAGTATAGATATAAATTATAAGATTAACAACGTACACACTAATCACTATTATTACTATTTTTATTACTAGCAATATCATTATTGTGTTTACATTATTCTTATTGTTGTTATTTTGGAATTTTTTGTCCCTGCGTCCTTCAGCCATTACCACTGGTTATTTTATCTATATATATAATTATATATATATATATATATATTTGTGATGCTTTCAATTTGTTTCTTCTGCAAGTAGTATAAATTTCGTATATTCTTTTTAACACCTGACGCACGTTTCACTGAAAATTTATACAAAATATATATAAAACTCAAAGCCTGAGGATTTATGGGTACTGAATACAAATCCACACTGTTACACCGATTTCCACTACATTTTGCACAGGTAACCTTTCACACAAGGCGAAAAATACTGTCTAACTGGGAATTTGATATTTTGCCCCGTTCGCACGATTTAGGCTCTTTTAATTATGCCTTTTCGTTGATACGTGTCAACAACACCGTGGAGACCAGAATTAATTACCATAGTAACAAGTAAATAAACAAATGGTATTTAGCGGCATCAGAACTGTACCTTTATCCGTTCCTGCAGTTTTTAATATTTTTAATATGCGATTGTATCAATATATTTTGTAATTTTGTATACAGATACGTCTATACATTTTGTAATTGTCTTAAACGATTATAAAATTTATGTTTTTACGTATTTCTGATGGTGTAATGAATAAGTAATGAAATATATTAAAAACTACTACTAAAGATGTCAACAAAACCATGGAGACCAGGAATAATTACCATAGGAACAAGTAAATAAATAAAAGCTATTTAGCGGCATCGGAACTGTACATTTATCCATTCCTGCAGTATATTTTCGATGTTTTATATAATATGCGATTGTATCCATATTACGATGTGGAAAAAAAGAAGTTTACTAATTGTAAATTGTCCTATTACTTAATGCAAAGAGAAATTACGTGTTGTTTTCATTTGTGAGGTTAGGCGACAACGGTTTTTGGTTTTTAGTTTACTGCTGAAATAAATAAAAGCCATGGTTGAGGAAAACAACGTTTAATGTGTCATACAATGCTTCTAACACGTTAACACTTAAAATAAAGAATTTAGCGTTTTTGATTTAACAGGTACTTTATAAATATCTCCAAAGGCTTTATAGACGGGTACTTTTAAATCTTCAAAGGCTGTCGCACCAACATAATAATTTAATACAAGTGTTGAAAACAGCTTTGGAGAGAATTTGACTAACGAGTACAAAATTGTTATACGAGCTGACAGAACGCCATATAGACATAGACAATAAAAATTATATTAAAATACTTATTAAAAGTCAAATATTCGCGTGCGAATCTAGTATTTTATATGACAGAATCTCGCACAGTTACTTTGCTGGCATATTTCAGCGCGTTGGCATTATCCTGCTCGTTTTCAGGATGACTGTCTTCAGAACTAATAGCTGTTTTGTTTTTTAGTTACAATCGCAGTTTAGACAAATTATTTGGCAGCTAATTTTTTATTACATCTGTTGCTGTCATCGTCAGCATGTTAATTTAATGGATTTCCATGTGTTCACCAGCGAGTGGAGCACATGTCCGTTATCTTTTTACTTTCAGTTTTGTTGATGTTATGATCGACTGCCACATTCATTATTACAACGATTACACCAAATTCATAGATTGGACTGTTAGTAATGTCACGGCAAAAAAAACCTGCACGTACACACATAAATAATTAGCCTGCTGCGCACTGTTATTAGTCGACACTAGTTAAGAAACACCAGTATCAAGATTATAAATAAAGTTTCCAGAATGTTAGGAACATAAAGTAAAGAATCCTAGTGTTACCATCTCCATGACAGCATTGTTCACTTTGCTGTGTTGTGCTGTTACGTCATTCGTTGTAAGTGCCGCGCGCTTCATTTCAGCAATCACTTCTTCGGATTGTTTTACAGCGATCGTAGTGCAGTACAACTGCGAGGGTTGAACATTTAATGTTACAACTATTTGTGTTCCAATGTTGTCATTTATTGACGTATTGACTTTTGTTGTCTGTTGTGTTTAGAGCCTTTCGTCTTTTGGGTGACATAAGAGACCTTAACACAGATGCAATTCTTTTCATAGACGTATTAATAAAAAATTATGGGATTTTTCTGGCGTTTAATGACTTTTCCTACAATTCATTTGATGATCGTAGCAATAATACTTCACTTTAACGGTTCGCTCATAGTTGTGAAACCTAAGCCTTTAATTTTTTAATGAAAGGATTCCCGCACCTTCTACAAGGATTAATCCAAAAATGGTTGTTCGGGTCACAAGCAGATAGACTAGAGCTGGTCACTCCAACGCTCCTTCGGACATACCCACACTTATCTGTCTTTTCGGGATATAATTAAACAGTTGTTTAGGGATGCGGCAGACATCCATTCAGCTAAGATATTCCAACCACTTTAGCGGACATTGGCAATCCTGTCGAGTATACTCATAATATTGATTCCTGCCGTACAGATATCTGCATATTTGAATATCTTCTACTATCTTGGAGAGTATATCGTCCCACGTGCCTGAGAAATGTCATTTCGGCCACTTGAATACAACTGGCCTGGAATTTTGTTAAAAGTCCAATTCTCAGACCCATAGATAAGTGTGGGGAGGATCAACAAACTGTAAAACTTGAAACATGTTTCTTTACTCGTTGAATTTAGTTCTACTAAATTTAGTAATGATTTAATTGGTGCGTTCTTGAATACATTTCTTTTCTATTTGTACGGGGTGGCAGCACTAGGGGGTGTACAGCTGGGGTGACTGGTGACGTAGCCACACCAATTAAAATTCACATTTGCCCTATGACGATGCTGTGACATGGCAAGTAATAAAATTTGACGATAAAAAAAAATAATCACTGCCCCGTACTGTACGGTGAAGGATACCATTCCCGAAGGCTAGGAGGGGACACTGCGACATCAAATCAATGGATAGACCTACAGAGGAAGCACCTAGGAGAGGAACTCTGACAATAAATGAGACATAGCGGGATGCCTTAATGTGGCACTCCCATCATTCGCCTACCTAACTAAAGGTTGGTAGACGCAGAGGCTCTAACAGTGGTAGAGAGTTACATGTGCATTAGGGAATGTGTGTATTGTATAATACTCAGAATCTTCGTGGTCAGCAGTGATGGAACACATTTACACAAGGGAAGATCGCAGAGTAGACAGGCTAACAGCGTACTATTACCGATGGTGAGAAGATGTGCGGGAAGACCCCCAAGATGAAGGTTACAGTAAAGACGGAACAGGCTACTAACCTTCACCGTGAAATGAAGGCGACAACGAGACGAGTATTTCTGCGGTTCGGTAACACTTCATTAACTTTTTTAAAATTGAATTTTGTTTTCGAATAATTTTAATACTCAAAACACTGACCACGAATTTTGCTTTTGAAATCACTGAAAATTTTAGTACGCGTTGTCGGTGTAAAAATCTATTTTAAGAGTAAAATTTCAATTACTGTTAGTATTCCTACAGTACTCTAACCATCTTAAAAGCTGAGCTAAAAATGTGACTGTCCTGAAATATTTTGAGCACAGTAACTTGGCGAATATGTTTTCACGTAGGAAAATCATTTTTAATACAGGCAATTTGTCACAAAAAGCCATTATGACAATACACACCGTGCAAGGTGAAGATTCAAGATCTGCTTAATGTTGTTACATTTTCGCGTGTACTCTCTTTTCCTTGTTTATAATCTCGGACACCAATAGATTTCCGTGCTAGCTTGCGGCTAACACGTTAAGGCCTCAACTACCGTACGCAACTGATTGCAGACAACGTTGTCAGCCATTGGAATAAATGAGACCTATTCTCTGTCTGTCTGTCTGTCTGTCTGTCTGTCTCTCTCTCTCTCTCTCTCTCTCTCTCTCTCTCTCTCTCTCTCTCTCTCTCTCTCTCTCTCTCTCTCTCTCTCTCTCTCTCTCTCTCTCTCTCTCTCTCTCTCTCCTATGGCACTAGGATGTCTTTGGATCTGAAGATACTTTATGTGGCGAAATACGCTTTATTGGCTTGGACTATCCTGTTCCGGATTTCGGTTTCTTCTGTGCCGTTTTTTTTCTAATATGGTTCCTAAGTATTAAAGTTGTCCACCTTTCCAATATATTGTCGATTGTTCCGTAGCTTCTTTGTCTTCTAGTCTGCACTGATATTTTTGTATTATCTGTGTTGATTTTGAGGCCTATTTTCTTTGAGCTCGAAGTACGTTTCCTCTGCTGCATTTTTTGTCCAACAGATTATGTTGATGTCGTCCGCGTAGGCTGCTAATTGGACCGATTTTTTTGTCAGTACGTTATTTCTTCCTACTCACAGTTTTCTGATTACATATTCTAGAGCTAGATTAAACAAGGTCGGGGCCAGCCCGTCTCCTTCTTTTAACCCTCGACTGATTACAAATCCTTGTGTCATGTGCCCTTGTATTCGTACTTGAGCTTCTGTATTAGCCATTGTCAAGTTTAACATCCTTACCAGTTTCACTGGTATGTCGAATTCGTATAAAATATTAGATAGTTTATCCCTATCTATGGAATCGCAAGAGACGTCTATATCTTGTTCCCACGCTTTATTCAGGACTTGTCTGACTGTATATATTAAATGAGACCTGTTACACTCTCTGCAATTGGTTGCACGGTCTATAATCGATTGGAAGACAGTTTCAAGCCATGCAACTGCTTGTGTAACTATTAGTTTCACGCACTCGATGTGAGGCATTGATTCAAATTTAACGTATTACACTATGCAACCGATTGTATCATGCAACTCGCCTGCGCGCGCATTCTGCGGACAACGAAGAAATTTCATAACATGCGACTGAAACAACGTATACAATTTTTTTACGAAACCGCCAATGTCTCGAAAACGAAAAAGAGAATTTTATTGAAACAAAAACCAAAATCATATTTGGAATGTCTTCTAAATTTCATTTGCTGACACTATATAGATATCTGTTACAGGAAGAAAGTTTTTTGCATGCCAAAAATGTTATTACACACAGATTAACAAAGAAAATTGATGACATTGGACCGTTTTAAGGTTCTGTTCTTGGGACCCTTTAATAAATTATTAAAGCTATCGGTTTAAATTTGTGTCTGAAACCATCCTCAAATTTCAAGGAACACGGTGGTGAAAATTTTTTTTATCAGCTCAGTAGTTTCTGATGTTAGCCCGGACAACGAAACAAACAAATTTGATATCTTTATAATATTAATAAAGGGGGATTAATAAGACGACAGGCTTATTCTGCAATTGATTGCAGCCTGTTTTTACTACTCTGAAACTAGTTTCACGTAGCCTTCAAATCAGTTGCGTAGTATAATAGAGGCCTAAATGTTCTAATAATTAGAGAAAATTAGGAGTACTCTAGCACAAAATAGCACACTAGCACAATACGCTATTGCTATCTGTTTGCTTGCAGAACCACATAGAAAGTAGAAAAACAGACAGCCTCAACTGTCCTGCAAAAACAGAATTATAATAAAAATCTTCTGTTGAATACAGTACACATGTATTAATAAGAATCTTGCCTGTTGTTGCAGTTTGCAGAGCGTAACTTTCTTCTGCTTCTGCCGCTGAGTTATCAGTCTTCTTTATAGCGCTCGACAGAAGAAGCTTCGGCCACATATCTGTCGGCGTAATTCAAACTGAATCGGAACCGACTCCGTGACACTTCGATTCTGTTGCGTATATATAACTCTTTAATCCTATCGCTGCTAACTAAAAACGTGTGTCGTTTTCCACAGAAAATGATAACTTGATTTCACAAAATATAGATCGAGGTAAATGCAAAACAAAGACGTCCTCACAAATCACTGCAAAACAAATTGAATATCGCTGTCGTATTGTGTGCTTGATTTATCGAGAAGGCTTCGCTTCACCAAGTCAGGCCAGGTACACATCTCTGCCAAATGAATAATTTCGTCGTGTTCGCTGCTCAAACCAGATTGTATTATTATACAATCGATGTCGTTCCACAATGCAAAAAAGAAAACAAATATAAAGACCAATTTCATTGTCTTATAAGAGCGACCGTAGGTATATTATTTGCTTATTATTAAACTTGGAAAACAATATCAATTTTATGTGTACAGGTTTGTCTTAAATTAGACATAAATTTATAAGTACATCGTTCAAAATTTCGCGTCTGGAAGTCAGGCGGCCGTGGGCTTGATTCCGGTTTTAGTTTGAATTATGCCGGCTCGTAAACAATGGCGAACATTTCAATAAGTGAACCAAAATTATAGGGAACGCCTGAAGAACTTGTTCAGACGATTTTTGCGATCTTTAAGCTTGAACTTGAAGAGACTTAAGGTAAACATAAAACACAATAAAAGGTAGACTCAAGTATGCTTAAAAATACAATTTTTATAGTAACTGTCTTGCCAGCAATAATCTATGACGAGTCTTGTCTTATACCCCTATAAGATAACTACTTAACACTGGTAATGTAGGGATACAGGGAACTCCTTAGAAACTGTATTCAAAACACCAAAGAAATGTTAATAATGCCTCAGCCAAACAGTTGACAATCGGAAGCATTGGATGTAATATGGTGTTGTTATTACACTCTGATGTAATAAAGTGCGTCACTCTCCCAACACAGTCTCTGTGCTTACGTCAGATCATACCATCAGTAAGCTGAGGTTATCGTGTTGGGTCCACGTGGCCACGGAGTTGCCACAATTAGTATCCCATTAACTGCAACTTACCACATTCAATGAAGCCGATCCGTCTTGTCGTAGTCACTCTGCTGTCGGTGTAGACTTGGTTTCCGTTATGTGCAGAAACGTGTCAGCAACGAGCTTATATTTATTGAGAAAAAAATTAATTACATCGGAGCAAACTATGGGCAATAATGGCATCGACCTGGCCGTCCAGCGTCCGGTCGTACCATTGTCCCACTTATACTGTCACAGAGTCATACTACATGCACGTGGCTGGGCGATATTATTATTATTATTGTTATTATTATTATTTTTTTATTATTATTACAATTTTTTTATAAGACTTACAGGAAGCAACTAGCCCAGGTCCAAAGACGAAGTGCTCTTCGAGTTGTAGCGGCTTACCGCACGGTTTCCGAGCCGGGTGTCTTGGTCGTTGGCGGAGTGATGCCGATTGACCTTCTCCCCAAGGTCTTTCAGAGGAAGAAGGAGGTAGGTTGTGAAGCTGCACATCGAGAGGCCCGAAGCCAAATGATGGAGAGCTGGTAGAGAGTTTGGGAGCAAGAAGAACGAGGTCGCTGGACGAGAAGGCTCATCAAGCAGGTGCAAACGTGGGCGGAGAGGAACTACAGGGAGGTCGACTATTACCTCACCCAGTTTCTGACTGGACTCGGGTATTTTCGATCTTGTCTGAAGCAAGTTGGAAATCCGCAGAGTGCCTGTACTCCTCAGGAACGGCGGGACGATTCCAGCCATACATTCTTCATCTGCGTAAGATGGGAGCAACATACAAGATCGTTGCAGGATGATATTAGGTAGGATATCTCCCCGGATAACATAGTTGAAGCGCTGCTTCAAGGGGAGGACACCTGGAACTGTGTGGCATGCTTCGCAGAAGAGATTCTTCGGGCGGAGAACGTAGATTTTGATAATACAACATAAAAGGCTGACGAGTCAGATGTGAGCCCTAAAGCTGAAGAACAATAGCCGTATCCCAAAGTAGCGTGTCAAACAGTATCAGGTTAGTGTTGTAGAAGAGGAAAGGAAGGTGGCTGTTTAGTGGGTCGGGTATAATGCTCAAACCCACACACCCCGCAAGTGTGCACAGTTGTACAGCAAATGTTTCCACCCGTCCACGTTAACAAAATAAAATTATTACATTTTTATAAAGTCACATACTTGATAAATAAAAACTGAATACTGGTTTTTGCCGTTCAATGTTATACTGTGCAATAAATAGGACGCATTGCTTGGAATCCGTCCAGCGTCATCGGGTACGCGGATTCATCGGTGATTATTTCAAACAGAGTGGCTTACACGTGTCTCGTCCGCCTGTCGCGTTTAATAATTCTCGCCAATTACCGACTGAAAACTCTGCAACAATCAAATCGGATTAAAAAGTATACCCACGCACGCACACTCATTCACACAGAGGGAGGGCGTACAGGTAGACAACGGTCGCGTGTAGACGGACAGACATAAATCTGAAAATAATTACAAAAATTAAAATGTATAATCCTTTTAACGGTAATGAAATCGGCCGGGGGAAAAAATTCATAACAAGTTCTAAACGGCTGAGGCAGGTAGAAAAATCCGGGGGGCGGGGGATGATGGTGGAAATTTTTTGTTTGTTTTGTTGTTGCTGTTGCGTTTGATATGGAAGAGATAGCGGAGATAAGCGCGGTCGATCGTTAATCAAACCAATCGTAATACGGGGATTCAGTGCGCCAGCGGATTCAGAAAATAATTGCTTTTAATCTTGATTTTATAAACCCAGGCTAGTTAAGCGATGTACGTATTCGCGTAAGCGATTGATTTATCTCTACCACTAACTAAAAATAAGTCTTGTTGAGAACCTCGGCACGTAATTGAAACATCTCTCTCTCTCCCTCTCTCTCTTCCTCCCCCTCTCTCTCTTAACGTATACTCTCCTCCTCTTTCATGTTTCAATTCCTCTCGCGTTTCCTATATATCTCTCTTTCCGTCCTCTTGTTCCCTTCATATAAGTTCTTTATCGTTTCTGTCGCCTTGCGACACCGTCGAACATCCAGTTTCTCTGTTCCACTTCTGTTCTTGTTCAAGACCTCGTTCATCCGTCTCGTCTGTACTTCCTTACATTGTTTTCCCTTGGTATTCTCCGGTTTCTTCTTCCCAATCGTTACCATTGCAGGGTCAGTTCCGGTATTTAGGTTTTTCAGGTACTCTCCACACACTTTGATGTCTTATTCTTCCAGATACGATTATTTTCTGGAACATCATTTACTACTACTATTACTGAACGAAATGTTAATTTTCAACGAAGTTATTAAATAAAATGTAAATCACATGCTCACCCGCGCACTTACACACAATTATTTCACATGACATAAAAGAGAATAAAATTGTGAATATTTTGACATAACATACTTTTTTAAACATAGCTTGGTTCAAAACTTATGACTACCTTACAAAGAAAGAACAAAATCAATTTAAAACATATCAATGGTCGTCAGAAAATGTGTTATAGCAATAGTATCCACATAAATGAACTTACTATCCTGTGTACTGTTTTATATATATATATATATATATATATATATATATATATATAATGGTCCTAGGAATAGGTTAGAGACGTCCCTGGAGCATAAACTTCCCCTCTAAAAAAATTTCTCACTGACTGAAACAAACTGTATAACCAGAATGGACTGAAGTGCTATTTGGTGTAATAAAAATTACAGCATTTGTATTCTGCTTAATTGCAAAACTAAACATTCGTAATAATATAGAATGAATTATGATTGACCAGTTAGAATAAAATCTAATAGAATTGACAATTTCTAAAAATTATATTTCTCGTATTAATTAATAAGCTTAATCAAGATTATACATTTCTTATTTCTCCATTATTTTTAACAGCTATCATGTCGTCGAGTTTATTTTATATCTTAATTTTTCTTACTAGTTCTACAAATTTCTGGTTATAGTAATTTTTATTCTATTTTGTATCCACATATTTCGTAATATTATATGTTTTAACTTTTTTATACGTATTTTATTTTAGCATATACTTTACACATTATATTTTGGTTGATTTTATATTTTTATTTAAAATATTTGTGTATTCCTTAATATATTTCATATTTATTAAGTATGTTTTTATTTTAGTATATTTTTACTGTAAAATATTTCTTCTTATAGTTTTTTATTTCTTATAGGTTTATAGCCCTACTTTTCTGATATTTTCTAAAACGTGATAAACCAGGATCTTCCTTTTCTATGTTTATATGTTTCGTATATCCCTTGTAGTTCTATTATAGCTTGAATCGCTGTCTAAAATTCTTCTACATTTGAAGTGGAATCTGGCAGTCCCCCCCCCCCACACACGCTGTAACGTGGTCACCGGCGATCCTTAAAATGAGTACTTGCCTTGGGCAATTTTCATAATTATAATTCTCTTCTAACTGATACAGACCGGGAAGAAAAAGCAATAAATAATTTAGTTTAATTTATAACAAGTAATATGCATTACTGAATTAAGTTATTTGCTTGAAAAATTTATTGAGCTTAAATGTACTAAAAGACTGCGTTGCATTTTTTTTTTTATCCCCAGACCGAGGAAATTAATGATTTTCTGTAGCCATTCTTTGATTAAGTAAATACAGAGAGTCAGTGAAAGGAAAGTTAGAGAGAAAAAGAAAAGAAAAAAGAGTTAGAGAGAAAAACTGTATCAAAACGTAATTATTGTGAAACAATGAAATTAGTAGTACGAGGAAAGTATAAGCGATGCCTCCTCAATACTAAACAGCGGTCATTGTTTAATCATTTATTCCGCGGTCTAGTCAAATTCGATTGTCATGGCATCGGATCTGATGTCCAAATAATTGGTCGAACAATCCCTCACTGCGGTCGCGGCATTGTGCTGTTGCGCTACTCTTCTTCTTCGTTCTTCGCTCGCCTTTTGTTTAACAATGGCAGAAACATTTTTTTTTTTTTTTAATTTTAATGCAAAATATCATAAAGCCTTTTCGATTGAGACGATTCGATGAGAAAATTAAGGAATAACATCTTTTTTTTTTAATTGACGTTCGCACATCACTCATGCTATTTCCTTTAAAATTACTATATTGGTAAGCCTCATGAGCTGCGCAACACGGTCACTAATTTGAACTAAATACATTTGTTATTAACTAAATTTCAATATTATGCAATTTTTTAATTTTTTTATGCGATTTAATTACGGCTGGCGCCATCTCTCGCATCCTAGCTTCCACTGGGGCCGGTCTAAACAGTCCTGTTCTGTAAGTCCTCTTGCATTCAGTGTATCTTCGACGTCCATTTTACATGATGTTTAGGTCTCCCTTTTTTTCTTCTAGAGGTTGGAGTCCATTCCCATACCTTCCTTGGCCATCGCTCATCCGACATTCTTTTTAGGTGTCCAAACCAATTCAGTCTTCTTGCTTCTATTGTTTCTATAATGTCAAGGTCGATTCCCATCGCTTGTCTTCCATTTCTCACTCTATCTAGTCTTGTTAGTCTACAGCATCTCACCCAGTCATCCATCTCCATAGCTCTTATTATGGATTTATTTCTTTTATTAATTTCCCACAGTTCTGCTCCATATAGGCCTATACTTTCGAGTATAGTTTTATATATTCTGATTTTATTGTTTTTTTTTGTTATTCGTGGACTCCAAAGCAGACTGTTTAATTGTTTTGTTGCTGTCTTAGCTTGTCCTATTCTTACTTTCATTTCTTGGTTGCTGTCACCATCCGATGTCATTGTTACACCCAAATACTTGACGTTTCTAATATTGTTTATCACTTTTGATCCTAGTTCTAGGTCTTGACCTTCACCGCCTACTATAAGGTACTCAGTTTTTGAGGTATTTATTTCGGGACCCCATTTCGCATATTCTTCTGTTAGTTTCCTAAGCATACAACTTATATCAATTCCGTCCTCTGCAATTACAGCCTGATCGTCTGCAAAGTGTATTGCAAACATCTTGTCACTTCCAGCTGGTACCCATATTACGACATTTTTTCCTCCATGATGTTAGGGCTTCATTTAGATAGATCTTAAACAAAGTCGGAGGTATGCAACAACCCTGTTTCAAGCCCTTACTAATACTTATCTCTCTGGATATCCTTTTCCCTATTTTAACTTGAGCTGTCATATCTTTATACAGTTGTTTAGTTGCTTTTATATACTTACTATTTATTCCTTGATTCTGCATAGCTCTCCATAATATTGCAAGCGCCACGCTGTCATATGCTTTAGTTAAATCGATAAATACAATATGGGTTTGTAGGTTGTGAGCCATCCTTTTTTTCATTTTGTCAGATTGTCAGAAGCTTCCTACTCATCTGCAAAAATCATGTACTATGATGTAATAAATAAAATCAATGAAACAGCTTTAGATATTCTTGGCCTGAACAACCCAAACAGTCAGAGGAACTATCCTCCAAGGTGGACCGAAGAAGTAGGGGATCTTATAAGATATATTTTTTTAATTATCAGAAAAGTTACAAAAACCTACCTGCTTACATTTATTTTAATAAAACAAGTGTAAAGCAGACATCCATGCAATAAACACCAACAACTCCGAACTACTGCACAGGTTTCTTTTCAGTTAAATGCAAAAACAGAATACCTAAATAACAAATAGGTTTAATACTTAGTCCTAATTTTCCAGTTTACATACGTTTCCACAGATAGATGCTTACATCTACTACTTTTCACGAATATACATAACTGATAACAATATGTAGCCTAATATTCAAACATAGTTTGCAAACTTTTTCGGTGAAAGGTTTGTGAGGATCGGTCAAAAATATAACACAAATTTTAACTTATTTGTGTCGACGTTTCGACAGTTATAATTTTCTCCACTTATAAGTATTATCCATAGATAGGTTTACCATAAACTTGTGTTTGTAACATTATGTAAATTATCTGATGTAATTTCGTAAAGTTCTACAGTTATTGTGTAATCTATATTTTTCTAAATTAATGATTGTTTTTAATACCAGTATAGTGAGCGAACCATGTCAAAAATAACTTTTAATAATTACATAATTGAACATCCCTTAATCTGTATTTAGTTATAATATATTTTACTATGCTATACGTTGACTGGTATATGTATAAACGTTTTCTGTACCAATACTAATATCTAATTGTTGACTACTGCTTTTATAATTAATTAAAAAATACCATTACATTATAAGTAATTTAAATTATAATATTGTATAAATCAAGTTCTGTGATAATACAATTTTCTTGTTGTCTTTAAAGAAAACATTTGATGTAAAACAAACTGTCTCAACTCCTTCACATAAACACACATACGCAAACACGTTCAGTCAAATAATTGTTCTGTTGTGTTTGACATTTCTTTTGTATTCATACACAGGTCCTGATGATGACAATAAACATTGTCGAAATGTCGGCACAAATAACTTAAAATTTGTGTTATATATTTGACCGATCCTCACAAACCATTCACCGAAAAATTCATTGATTGACGGTCACTACGAATTTAAGGACATAATTCACAAGGTTTTGAAGGCTGTCCAGAATCTGATAGGAGTGTCGACAGATATTAATTTTATTATTAATCCCTCCATAATTTTGTTATTAGAGATATTAATCTCCTCCCAGAACTATTATAAATTTCACTGAAATTCCATAATCACTTAAAGTAGGCCTATTTCTAAGTCAGTTGCGTGTGTTAAAATAAAGCTTATAAATAATTATAGAAATATTATAATATTTGTAAAAAATAAATAAAGCTTTCTTACCACAGTAATTCAACATTTGGTAAATAACATATGTATATGGAACATGCTTCTCGTCGGTTTATTCAAAATCTTTGAGACGCAAAAAATTTATAAAATGGGAATATTCCTGAATTTTTCCTAAGAAAACTAGGGACTCCGACCTTAAGATAGGGGTTCTTAAAATAGGGACCTCCCCCCCCCCAGAACAAGTCTCACCCCCTCACTCAGAAGCTATTTTATGTTAATGAAAATTTAACGTTTGTTAAGTCGGAACACAGTTTTAACGCCCAGGAACGGGAGGCAGATAAAGGACAGTTATTTGCAAGACATATTGAGAATGTATTTTCAAAGCTATAGACTTGAGAATTACACGAATACACGACTCCAAGTCTTTTGCTTGAATTAGGATGAACTGGAGGCAAATTGTGGGAGAATCCACGCAGGACTGTAGCGTCAGAAGACGTAAGTAAGTAAATAAATGTTTTAGAAAATGATTGTTGTCATTTAATAGCACGTTGTCTAATTTACAGATAGGAAGGTACAAAGCAAATGTCTAAATTTCTAAGACCTAGGAAACAAGATTCGATATGGAATCTTGTCAGGAGCCGGAACTTGTAGTTTTCTTCTTCTTCACAACACGGCATAGGCTCCGCCTTCAAAAATCCTCCACCCATCACTTCCTGGACCTACCCTCACACCAGTGTCCTATAGGTTTGTATTTACAGACTTGTTTGGCCAGTCTGGAATTTGACATTCTTTCTAAGTGTTCTTTCCACCGTTGTTTGTAATCTTTTAACTTTTCATTCAACTTAAAAACTTGTAACTCTTCTCTTACGGCCTCACTTCTTATACGGTCGAGTTTAGAACACCTTTTAACTCCTCTTAAGAACGCCATTTCCGAGGTCTATATTTTACTGCCTTGCTTTTTTGTCGTTGTCTATAATTCATGCCCACATTACAGCACACGGACTGCTATAACTTTGTAAAACTTTAATTTTGTGTCTCGACGTACCTTGTTTCTTAAACTACGGTTAACTGTTCCACAGGTCGTCAGGAACTTACCTAACGACCTCTAGTTTTCATCCATCAATAATAGATCTGAATATACAAATTATTGAACGAGCAAAGCAACTTCTCAGTTTTGACTCGACCGCTTGTCATTTGTCTGTCTGTCTATATACCTAACTGTCCCTAACTGTCTGTCTGTCTACCTATCTGCTTCGGGTATGTCTCATGTACAAACCGATTTTCGTAAAAATTGGACTGCCTCCCCATATTTTTACCCTACAGAACCTTATTGTTTTTGAGATTGAGCCCAAAAATAGCGGAGCAAAGCGAAAATGTGAGAGAGTAAAAATTGTGAGAAAATCGGTTTGCCACCATGTCGGGTGTCAAATTGATGGAAATTTCAAACGAAATCTGAATATAGTTTTCATTTTTGAAAGTTACAAAAATTTTCGACGTCAAGGCAAAAAAAAAAAACAGTGTCAACGTTTTGATAAAATC
This sequence comes from Magicicada septendecula, assembly GCA_034769895.1. Taxonomy (NCBI): domain Eukaryota; kingdom Metazoa; phylum Arthropoda; class Insecta; order Hemiptera; family Cicadidae; genus Magicicada; species Magicicada septendecula. The sequence goes on along the minus strand of CM068373.1, from coordinate 425,505,633 downwards.
ACAAAAATGCATACATATGCGTATGAAACTAAACAGACTTTTTACTAACCACTGAATGTAGTGTTAAGTTTTGAAAATTTCAAATTTTGCGACATCAGGGGCTATTTCATGATTGTGTTCTCTACAAGTGTTATATTATTAAAGAAATAGTAGAGTAATAAGGATTTATGTAACTTTTACCATGACTGAAAAATTATCCAATATGGAAATTTATGTAATAACAAATGTACTTCGTTGAAAATAGTGAGCTAGTTCTGCAGGTCAGGGAGCATACTAGTATGTGTGTGTGCGCGCGCGCACTGAAAGAATTGTGTCTCAATTCCGCCTAAAGATGTCCATTTGTACGAGAAGAGAACGACAACTTTGGATAAAACCGCGCGCGCGCGTGAGCTAATGTCCGTGCGTGCTAATTACCAGTTTCAAACAGAGAACAACATAAATTAGACTGGCGACGATAAAAGTACGTAATTTTAATAAAAATTTGTCTCCATTAAAAGACGGGTAGGCAGCGGCGCGGGTCACACCGGTCGGGCTGTGAAAATATATTTGCTTTTAATAAAACAGCACCAGCTCCGTCCGGTGCGGTGGTAAGTATTTCGATAAGGTTATAAAGTCCAGAATTATAATGTGTTATTTATGCAAAAATATGTAAATATACTGATATCGGCCGTGTTGTCGTTTTTTGTATTCCTTGTTGTTGTTGTTGCTGGCTACAATTAAGATAGGAATACAAATGAACAGGCAGCACCAGTTTGTAACGATACTACGTGCACACACACACACACACACACACACACACACACACACGCTTTCTCTCATTTAGTAGAACTTGTACGATATATATATATATAAAACAATTTGCCTGCAGATTTATTTTGCATATCAATAATTTAATTTGTTTGGAGCCAAATGTCAACCACGGTAATAATTTATTTCTTGCGTTTAATTAATTCCTCAACAACCGCCCTGCCGCCAGAGAGAGCCACGTAATTGTTAGTCTAGTTGGGGGAGGGGGTACATAGGATACTCGGTGTTCTGTCCCCCTTAACATTTGCCTATTTCTCCACAGCCCCCAACTTTCTATTTATCTGCTCGACTACCGTTCGCTGTTGCTACCGTTCTTGTAACATTAATTCTCCGTTTAACTGTTAATAATTGATTCTTAATTATATAACGTGTCGTTTAGCCGGTTACCGGTATTATTTAAACGCCAAGAAGGCTTAGATATACATCTCCCTGCGTCGTGAATAATACATGAAAGTTGTATGCGTGTGTGCGCTCGTGTGTGTGTATATATATATATACAAGCGTTCATAAACGTATAAATAACAACACGTTTAATTATATATAATTTTCTCCGCGGTTCAAAGAAGGACGACAAACATTTCAGACAACGAAAAAATGTTGAACTCTGACCAACGCGTGTTGATACGCACGTGTGGGGGTTCACGTAGATGTGTGTGTGTGGGGGGGGGTGCGCGCTCGCGCGCGTTATAGAAGAAGGAGAGGGAGAAGGAGAGAGACAGATACACAACAGAGAGAGTATGAGAGAGGACGGAGAAAGTGAGACAGTAGCGGTAAACGCATGTACACAGCCCACGTTAATGTTAAATCAATCGTAGAGTAAGGTCATGCGTTGGCATTTTACAATTAATTAAACAGGATCGCAGACAGTCGAGAATACCTGGACGACAGTATTCCACTAATATATAATTATAACAGTAACATTTATATTAAATAATTTTAAACAAAACTGTTAGCGTCTAAAACTGATTAGGTTAGATGGAAGAAACAAAGGGGAATAATGGCGATACTTACGCCTCAGAGACTTGAGACTTGCGAATAGCGAAAAGCAAAATGCTTGAGGCTTTCGAGATTTGCTGGACTGCAAGAATGACAAACGAGGCAGTAATAATAATAGTAGGGGAGTATCCCATCGGCGGAGTGGATCGGTAAGCAAACTAGAGATGGGGGTTCTGTTAGGGCAGCCTGGGTGTATCCTTGGTCCTGACCTAGAAGGATGGTGCACATCGGCAGCAGAATGTGTATCTAGTGTGGAGGCGGAGGAGCGTACAATGGGCCAACGGCTGCACACGTGGGCTAAGTTAGTTAGTCTACTGCGGTCGGGCAGAGAGAGCTCGTCAGCTGAGGTGAAAGCAACTTTCTAGGGGAAGAGCAACTCCAAAACCAAAGTTCTTGGTCCTTCAGGTTAGGGCTTTTGCAGCAGGCTAGTAACCTGCTGAAGTGAAAACATATATGTACTTACAGAACTCAAACGAGCCTCGGAAATCGGATGGTGTGAACACCTGAACAGCATGCCTCATATCCGTCGACCTGTGGCTGACTTGGGTTATCACCCTACTGGGAAGAGAGATGTAGGTAGACCGAGGAGGAGATGGGTTCCTGAACAGGTCTAAGGCTTAGTCCTTGGAGTGGTGATGATGATGATGATGATGATGATGATGATGATGGAAAAGAGATCGCTGATGAAAATTGTTGAAAGTAGAAATTCAATGGCTGGTAAATTGATAGTGGTTCCCCGCCTTGCTAGACTGAATGGCGGAAGAGATTATAGACCACCATCACCATCTTCAATAAGGATTAAACCAAAAATGGTTTGTTCCACTCCCAAGCAGATATACTAGAGTTGGTAACTTCAACGCTTCTTCGGACGCCCCACACCTCTCCGCCCTTTTGGCTATTTATTTATTTAACTATATAACAAAAGAACAGAGAAAGGAAGACAGGGAATTCTTAAACGAAAAACTGGACAGAAACAGTGAAGAATTAAAGAAACAATTCAAGGAGGACACAGAACTTCTGAATAATAAGATCGAGAATAATAGTGAAACACTCCAAAGACAATTGAAGGATAGAAAGGACCTGGAAGAAATAGTAAATGAGATCGTACAACAGCAGAAGCAAGATACCAAATTAGCAAACATACGAAGGAGAGTGATAGAATCAGACGAGATTATTAACAGATTTTATTGCCTACATAAAGATATATTATTCATTAAAACAAAAAAGAATCACGGAAATTGGAAGCTAGTATTTCCAACATTTCTAGAAAACAAATTAATTCAAGGCTACCATGTCAGATACGGACACATGGGAACCTTAAAAATAGTTAAAGCTTTAGAAGAAGAACTGTTCATTAAAAGTATAACAAGAAAAGTAAATAAAAATATTAAAACGTGCACCATATGCCAAATGGTCAAAACCAATAATGAGAGAAAAGATGGCGTGATGATACCCATCACATCAAATAAAAAACTTGAAAAAGTGTTTCTTGACATATGTGGACCATTCCCACGTAGCGGAGGGAGACATAGATTCAAGTTCATTGTGATTCTATTGGACCATTACACCAAATACACCAAGTTATACGCTATAAACAGAGCAACAACCAAGAAAATATTAGAGATAATAAAAAACAAATACATAACAGAAATTGGAAAACCATATACAATAATAACCGATCACGGAACGCAATAGTAATTTAACTATTTATTTAACTATATAGTTATTTGGGGATGCGATAGTCATCCATTCGGTTAAGACGTTTCGAACATTTTAGCCGACATTAGGCAATAATTCTATCGCGTGTACTTACAATATTCAGTTACTACCGTACATCGACATTGCTTTATCGATCTTGATGACTACATGGTGCCACGTGCCTGAATTTCATTTCGGCAGCTTGAATACAACTGGCCTGGGATTTCGTTAAAGTCCAGTTCCCAGATCCATAGAGAGATTACAGATGACAACACAATCTGTATCTCCTCCCCCCACCCAAAAACTAAATGTTGTAAATTGCCACCAAAAAGTATAAGAAGACCATACAAATGAAGACAATGGTTACTAGTTGGCACTGTCAAGGACGTGAGAAGTCTTGAAGTCTTGAGGACGCCGTGTGGGACGACCAAGAAAGACAAGTAGTATTGGAAATCGTAAACGCCGTATACTGTTGAAAATAATGATGGTATTGATATATCAATATAATGACATATGAATGTATTATGATATAAAATTATTATATTATATATAACCATAAATAACATCGTAATGACTGCAGGAACTACAGAGGAGTCAGCCTTCTTAATACTTCATATAAATTATATGCATCTATATTAATAACACGGCTGAATTTCAATAACGGAGACCATGCTTTCAGAGGCCCAGAACGGTTTCAGGAAGGGCAGATCATGTTTAGATTGTATATTTACAATAGCCCAGCTCATTAAAAAGCGTAGAGAGTATCAGCTGCCCACATTCATCGACTTCGAGAAGGCATTTGACAGAGTGAATCGGAGCAAACTATGGGCAGTAATGGCAAGGAAAGGGATCCCACATCTAATCAGAGCAATACAGACTCTTTACGTAGAGAATAAAATCTTAATAGAAACAGGGAAACCGAGAACAGCTTCTAGAGTTGGCCTGATCAATTGTGTAATACGACAAAGGTGTCCATTATCACCTTCTCTTTTTAATTTATATATTGACAATGTCATACAAAACTGGCAGATGTGTCTTCCAGAACATTTTATGATTGGTCACTCTACAATTGACACTTTGTTGTTTCCCGACGATCAGGCTGTTCTGTCGGGCTCGGAAAACAGATTGCAGATGGGGATACATTTGTTAAATCGAATCTGCAAAGACTCTGGATTGCAGATATCCACACCTAAGTCTAAGGTGATCGTTTTTCGTGGAACTGATCCCGTACGGGCAAAAATTGTTATAGATGGTACTGTCCTGGAACAAGTTAGCAATTTTGAATACCTGGGCTACAGTGTGTCTTATAATGCATGCAACGACGTTGTGAATAAGTTGCATAAGTTCAACCCTATGTGCGGGACCATTAGGCGAACCCTTAAGTATCCAAGCGGCTGAAATGAGATTTCTCAGGCACGTGGCAGGGTATACTCCCCATGATCATAGAAGAAACACAGATATACGGCAGGAACTGAATATTATGAGTATACTCGACAGGATTGTCCAGTATCGGCTGAATTGGTGAGAACATCTCTGCCGATTGGATGACTGCCGCATCCCCAAACGACTCTGGAATTATAAGCCGAGGGGACGGAGAGGTGTGGAATGTCCGAGGAAGCGCTGGAATGAGCAGTTCTAATGTTTGCCTACTTGAGTCCGGAACAAACCATCTGTGGTTTTATTCCGTCATTGGTTTAATCCGTGAATATGATGATGATGACGATAAATAACATCAGACGGGAGATGTACCAGTGATGTAATAAATAGAATTGCACAAGCAAGAGGGGAATTTTTCAAGAAAAGAACTCCTCTGGCGTCCAGAAACATGCCCCTGGAAACCAGCAAGAATTTTATCAAGAGTTTCATTTGGAGCATGTGCACATACGCTTCGGAAACCTGGACTACGAGAAAAGTGGAGAGGAGCTACCTTGAAGCTTTTGAGATGTGGTGCTGAAGGAGGCCTTGAGAATATCGTAAGCGGAAAGAGACCTAATGATGATGTTCTGAAGAGAGTGGGTGAAAAAAAAATGCTGATCGGATCCATTGTGGAAACGACAAGTAATGTGCTTGGTCTTCTGCTACACCATACAAACTGGATCGAGGGGCGTAGTGGGAGAGGATGGCCCAGGCAGGAGTAGATTGATGGGGTAAAAGAAGGAAGAAGGTATGTGGTGGTCAAGAGGCTGTCTACAGAAAGGATCAAACATAAGAAGGATCAAATATACATCACAGATTATTATATAATGTAACATAATGATAATCTGTAAGCATAGACCTTAGATTATCTCTATGGTTAATTAAAATTTTTAAATACAATAATTATTGCAATCTACAATATTTATTATTATAATTTTTATTGAAATAGTAAATTACAATCTGTTGGACAGTATCTTCTTCTTCTTCTTCTTCTTCTTCTTCTTCTTCTTCTTCTTCTTCTTCTTCTTCTTCTTCTTCTTCTTCTTCTTCTTCTTCTTCTTCTTCTTCTTCTTCTTCTTCTTCTTCTTCTTCTTCTTCTTCTTCTTCTTCTTCTTCTTCTTCTTCTTCTTCTTCTTCTTCTTCTTCTTCTTCTTCTTCTTCTTCTTCTTCTTCTTCTTCTTCTTCTTCTTCTTCTTCTTCTTCTTCTTCTTCTTCTTCTTCTTCTTCTTCTTCTTCTTCTTCTTCTTCTTCTTCTTCTTCTTCTTCTTCTTCTTCTTCTTCTTCTTCTTCTTCTTCTTCTTCTTCTTCTTCTTCACAGATACAACTGCCACCTTTGGTCAGTTATACAATGTGCTTACACTTCACCAAACATGTGGAGTTCAACATTTTGTTCATATTTGTTCATATTTGACTTCCATATTTGTTCATGTAAATGCCCATCTCAAAGCCGCCAATCTGATAAGTCCAGTTCCTCTTCGGGCTTGCCTTCACCAATGCCATCGAGCCCTTTCTCCGCATTCTCAGTTGTCTTACTGTCGCAGAGTGTATATGCTAAAGTTACCCTATTTGAGGATCTTCCGCATCCACCAGCTGCTAGAAATATTTTCTAATAAAGTTTTTCAACATAAAGTTTACAAGAGTACAGTCGTTGTACAGACGTAATACATTTTTCTGGGTATAACAGCAATAACTACAAGGCTGTACTTAGGTATTTTTTAATTGTTAGGTTTCAAAACGTCTTTGCAGAAGAAGATTAAAGACAGACAATAAAAGGAGATGGTGCCACACAGGGAATGTCATACCTTGAGTACGCAGCTAACATCATTAAGGGAGTTCAAAGAAGCTTTTTGCACTGAACAAAATCACATTTTTTGTGTCATGATGTGAAGGTCATGAAAGGTCTTGGCCTTCCTTCACTCCTGACTAGAAGATTTCATACAGACCTGCTCTTCTTACGTCGAGTTCTCCTTGGGCTGAGCGGATTCCCGATTACCATGATTTGAAGGTCCCTACCTACACACTTTGTATAAGATCCAAGTTTATTGGTGGACGTGCTGGGTGGTCGTGTAGCCCGATTGTGAGGTGCACTGAAGTTGTCCACCTCTATGTGTAAGATTATTGGTGGACGTGCTGCGTGGTCGTATAGCCCGGTTGTGAGGTACACTGAAGTTGTCCACCTCTATGTACAAGTTTATTGGTGGACGTGCTGGGTGGTCGTGTAGCCCGATTGTGAGGTACACTGAAGTTGTCCACCTCTATGTCCAAGTTTATTGGTGGACGTGCTGGGTGGTCGTGTAGCCCGATTGTGAGGTGCACTGAAGTTGTCCACCTCTATGTCCAAGTTTATTGGTGGACGTGCTGGGTGGTCGTGTAGCCCGATTGTGAGGTACACTGAAGTTGTCCACCTCTATGTCCAAGTTTATTGGTGGACGTGCTGGGTGGTCGTGTAGCCCGATTGTGAGGTGCACTGAAGTTGTCCACCTCTATGTGTAAGTTTATTGGTGGACGTGCTGGGTGGTCGTGTAGCCCGATTGTGAGGTACACTGAAGTTGTCCACCTCTATGTCCAAGTTTATTGGTGGACGTGCTGGGTGGTCGTGTAGCCCGATTGTGAGGTGCACTGAAGTTGTCCACCTCTATGTCCAAGTTTATTGGTGGACGTGCTGGGTGGTCGTGTAGCCCGATTGTGAGGTACACTGAAGTTGTCCACCTCTATGTCCAAGTTTATTGGTGGACGTGCTGGGTGGTCGTGTAGCCCGATTGTGAGGTGCACTGAAGTTGTCCACCTCTATGTCCAAGTTTATTGGTGGACGTGCTGGGTGGTCGTGTAGCCCGATTGTGAGGTGCACTGAAGTTGTCCACCTCTATGTGTAAGATTATTGGTGGACGTGCTGCGTGGTCGTATAGCCCGGTTGTGAGGTACACTGAAGTTGTCCACCTCTATGTCCAAGTTTATTGGTGGACGTGCTGGGTGGTCGTGTAGCCCGATTGTGAGGTACACTGAAGTTGTCCACCTCTATGTCCAAGTTTATTGGTGGACGTGCTGGGTGGTCGTGTAGCCCGGTTGTGAGGTGCACTGAAGTTGTCCACCTCTATGTTGACGTACTTGAATTCTTTAGTGGCGAAAAGAAATTTCGACCGTGAGGGGTGGAATTTTCCTACTGCACGAGTTCGACCTGCCACATTAATTTTGTGGCGCGACTTGTTAGAGGCGTAGTACTTAGAATTTACCATGTCTTCTATGCTTGTTGTCACAGTCAACTTGACACAATAAATACCTCAGTTTCATGTCTCTTCTCAGGAGTGATATACTAAGGTTCTAATGAACCGCTCTGTCATACTTGTCTCCTGTTCTTCTACTAGGTGTTCTTCCGTCCCAGTGGGTATCTAGGCAGGGTCTAGGGATGTGTGGAAGCCCTGATTAAAAACAAAAAAATAATAAAACAAAAATTATTATTATATTGTTCTCCCTCTATGCGTTAGGTTTGTGTCTGTTGCGCCCCCTGGCCATGGTACAATTCACGTTCCACCACAACCAGAGAAAAGCAATCATCTAGTAACCACATGCCGCAAGATGGAGAGGGAGGTTTTGTGAAGGGTGGGGTGTGTGTAGTGTAAGTGCGTGAGTGTGTCTTTTGTTAGTTATCCAGCACAGGCATTCAAGACAAGACCGCTATATTATTCCCCACAATAGACAGCAGATCGAGTCGTGATCTTGACTCGATCCCACGACCGCACCACCGCCTTTAAGATTGTGAGTGTCGAGCGTTAACAGTGTACTATCCCTGCATTCTTCTTCTTCTTCTTCTTCGTCTTCTTCTTATTCTTCTTCTTCTTATTATTATTATTATTATTATTATTATAGGAACGTAATATCGTCTTTTAGAGGAAGATGAAGCCAGTTGATGGACAGCTGGCAGAGGGACAAGAAGAGCGACGTTGCTGGACAAAAAGGCTCATAAAGCAGGCGCAGCCGTGGGCGAAGAGGGAGCACGGGGAGATCGTCTACTACCTCACCCAGTTTCTGACTGTACACGAATATTTTCGATCATACCTGAAGAAAGTTGGAAACTCCGAGTCACCAGAGCGCCTGTACTCCCCGGGAGCCGCGGTCGATGTCAGCCATACATTCTTCGTCTGCTACAGATGGGAGCACCGTACAAGATCGTTGTAAGAAGATATTAGGCAGGATATCTCCACGGATAACATCGTTGAAGTGATGCTTCGAGGGGAGGGCACCTAGAACTGTGGTCACGTTTCGCAGAAGAGATCTTTGGAGCGAAGAAATAGATTTGGACAATATAATGTGGAATAATACAAGTAAGGTGTGAGCCCTAGGGCTGAAGAACAATATGCCTAGCCCGAAGTAATGTGTCAAACAGTTAGTGTCCTAGAAGAGGGTCCCGAAAGTGTGGACTACCCTTCCGGACATTTGTACAACAATGTTTTCTCATTATTATTATTAGTAGTAGTAGTATTATTATTTATCGAACTCAGGTTCACCACAGATAATGCCACATCGTAGAATGATCAAAACATTTAACGTCAGTCATTGGCTAGTACCAATAAAACATAGTTAACAGCCGAAGAAAAAAATTGTTATTAGAAAATTCCATCCATAATTAATGGAAGTTACTCATAAAAAATAGAATTACTGTGAACGTAGTTACCGCATCAAGCACATCGTTATCACCAGACGATCAAGTAGTTATTCAGACGAAGAAGTGACATACAAAGTATCAAGACGTATTATGAGAGAATATGACGAGCTCACCTGAAAATAAAATTAACGATCTCCGAACGAAAAGCGACTAATTTGGCATTAAATTGTATTTGACGTTCTAAAAAACAAGATAGTAACTTGATGTTTCGTAGGGTTTGATGTTTCTTCGGTATGAAGGGGGGAACGAGATGAGGTGGATTACTGTAAATGTGGTACCACAGGATTAACGACGTGAAAGAAAACTTGAGTTGAAGTTATCTACGAAAGTACAAGCAAACTCGAATGCTACTATACTGGTGTAAACTGGAGCATTAATAATATGCGTGGGACTAAAGACGTTAATAATCGTTGCAGATATTAGGCACAGAAATCTTGCTTTGATTTATTAAGCTTCAACGATGTTTCGGATTTTCCATATTTCGAAACGTTGTTCCATATAAAAGTTTACGTACCTAAAAACAATAATTCTTATAATATATAATAAACCCTTCAAGCAATTCATTATGAAAATCTCGGTTATAAAAAAAAGGCGATGGCATTTCGAGGCAAGGAGCAAATAAGAATAAAAATAATGATTATTGATCGAATTCTAGAACAGGTGAGCCACATTAATAATTTGGGAAATGGTATTGGCTACGATAGGAATTATGATATCGATGTTAAGTTAGGTAAGTTGCAGACGATCTGTGGGACAATCAACCGTTTTTTAGAAACAAGGTACGTCGAGATACAGAATTAAAGTTTTAAAAAGTTATACCAGTCCCTGTACTGTTCTATAGGTATGAATTATCGACAACAACACAGAAACAAGACTGTAAAATAAAGTCATCGGAAATGGCGTTCTTAAGAGGAGTTAAAAGGTGTTCTAAACTTGACCGTATAAAGAATAAGAGAAGAGTTACAAGTTTTTAACTTGAATGAAAAATTAAAAGATTACAAACAACAGTGGAATGAACACTTAGAAAGAATGTCGGATTCCAAACTGGCGAAACAAGTCTGGAAATACAAACCTATAGGACAGAGGTGTGTGGGTAAACCCAGGAAGAGATGAGTGGAGGATTTTTGAAGGCGGAACGGGCAGCACTTTCCCTATCCCGTATTACGAAGATGATGATGATGATGATGATGATGATGATGATGATGATGATGATGATGATGATGATGATGATGATGATGATGATGATGATAATGATATAATAAATCAATATTAGGTACATCTGTTTCATAATTTATTAAAAAAAAAAGGAAAAGAGACTTTTATATCGTGATGCTACGGCGCATGATATTTAGTAACCAGTGGCTTTTAATTTTCATAAATTTCCCTCCCTTAAACTATGTGCATAATCTTTCTTCCTTTCTGCTAACTCCGAATAAAATATACAGGGAGAGAAAGACGGGGGAAGAATAAAGAAAGACGGACAGAGATAGGCAGATAACATCCCCCCCCTCACACACACATTTTAACTAGCGAGCTTCACTAAAAAAAAAAGTTATCTATTCATTCCCTTTTTATGCGCTATCACCCTTCAAAACCGGACTTCCCCCTCTTCCTCCCTTAACAAAATGCGATGTAAAAAAAACATACTTTTATAACGCTGGTGTGTAATCTGTTTTCAAGAGGGTTGCTGTATAAATCACACCCTCAGATTACGACCGAGCGACATGTTAACAAGCAGTTTTAAGTGGCTACCAGCCGAATGAAAAGGAATGCCGGGGTAATAAAATTGTGTGGAAATTTGTAAAATTAGTTCCACTCGGGTCCTCCGTGTTAAATGGAAACTAACATCAAGAAGAATTCCGCTTCTTCATAATTATAACAATAACAATATAGTTCTGCTGTTGACAGATATATGGCCCGCACGGTGAACGTGTCTCTTCGTGTGGTGCCAAAACGCTTTCTTCTTTTGATTTGTGTGGACGATAAATTAACCGAACACAATTTGAAGCCTCAAAGTTTGATTTGGAATTTACACGCGCAGACAGACAGACAATCATGTGTCCGAAGGACCACCCAAACTAACAGACGAATTTTAAATCACTAATTTGATAGACGTGAGTAAAAGGCGAGAAATTAATTTTTTACAGAAAAAACACTTTTCTCCGCCGTAAACACACGACAGCACGGCAAGGTTAAAATTGAAACTGTGCAAATCGTTCGTCTTAAAAGAGTTTAAACAGTTTTAAAAAATTATGATTAAAATTTTAGTAAAAGGTAAAAATGAAGTAATAATTCTAAATTAAGTGTAAGAGTTCAATGAAAGAGGAAAAAGAATAAAGTACTTCTACAGTCTCAATATTAAACAAAAGAAGTACAAGAAGTCTATTTTTGTAAAATAAAACGTCCTTTTATCAGAATACTTTTCTTTAATTCCAATGCCAACGTTAGTCCTATAATAAAAGTATTGCAATTTATTTATATTGTAAGAATATGACAGAAAATTTTAAAGCTGAAATCGATTTTTTGTTTGTTTAAAATATGAGCTTAGTTAACAAAGTGTACGTTATAAAATTTAGTATAAACATTCGCTGTCTTCATGAATTTAATTTTAATAAAATTTGTACTTTTTTCAAGACGCACGTAAGTTCAACAAATGTCAAAATTATAACTGACTACGGCAGAAAATGCAAAAGGTGAAGTGGTTTTTCGTTTGTTTAAAAATATGAGACTAGTTAGTAAAGAGTACGTTATAATATTTAATATAAATATTCACTGTTTCCATGAATTTAAATTTAATAAAATTTGTACTTTTTTCAGTATGCATATAAGTTCAATAATCGTCAATATTATAACTGGCTACTAGTGAAATATCTGATTAATATTATTATTTCTTTTTAATGATCAAAGACATAAAAGATACTGAATAACGAATCAAACAATTAATTGAAAGAAAAGTTTGTTTTTTTCAATTGAGTATACATCATCAAGAAAGAACAGTTATTCTATATACGTTATATAATTTTAGAAGTTGCTAAAGGTATAAGAAGGGGTTAGTATTCAAGAAGGAAGAAAAACATGAATTAAGGAAGGGTAGTAGGGAGGAGTTCGCAAAGGATTCCTGTGTAGGGGCCCAGAAAAAAGAGTTACGACCCTGAGCAGGAAACTGATACTATGAATGGAGGTGTTAAAATGCCTGATACACATGTGAAAGAAAAACTGAAAGAGTTTGAGAATCTTAAGAAGACTCCGAACGAGTAAGGCTTCTTCTTCTTCTTCTTCTTCGTCGTCGTCTTCTTCTTCTTCTTCATCATCATCATCATCATCTTCTTCTTTTTCTTTTCTTCTTTTTTCTCTTCTTCTTCTTCGGTAGTCAATCAGTACACTAGTCTGCGGCAGTCCTCCAGTCAAATAGTCGGTTCGATTATCTGTCCTCTTTTTAATATCAACATAGCTCCCGCAACGAACATCTTCCCAGATTAGCTGGACATATTGTAAACGGGGTCTTCATCTGTACCTCTTTTCTTTTAGCGTTCTCTGAAGTTTATTTATTAGTAAACCCTCGTGTCTCTGAATATATTCTGTTAATCCGTCCCTCATAGACTTTATACCCTTCCACAAGGCATTATATTCTCCTACTCTTTGAAAACACTTCTTCGTTTGTCGCTCTGTGATTCCAGCTAATATTCATCATTCTTCTGTAGCAGCATTGTTCAAATAACATTAATTTCCTTTTCTACTATTTTTCTAATGTCGAGGTTTCACACACCCATACAAGGCAACATGCCAAACAAATGGCGTCAGCTCCTTGTTATCCAGTTAATATTATTAGGTGTAGTTGAAAATAAACGTTCGTTATTATTGAGTGCCATTTTTGGTCGAGCGATCCTGCGTTATATTTCTCTCTTGTTTCTTCTATATTTGGTAAATCTATCTCCTAAGTACTTAAATTCTTTTACATCCTTCAGAGTTTCCAAATTATTGTTATCTGCATTGTAGACTGCCCTTCTTTTGTCAAAACCATATGAGTGTACTAATACTCATATGGTATTTATTTCCCGAGTACTAGTATCTTCACTTTATCAGGTATTCAGTCATTTCGTCTTTGGATGAGTAGGTACCTAAAATAATTCCAAGCCAGAAGAGGAACGAAAAAATTGCCGCTACGTTCTCCACTGTCTCTGTTGGTTCTTCTCCATTCGTACTTATAGGCCTACTTAATTACACTGATCGGATGGTCGCTCGGCACTTCGTAGAACATTTTACTATTATTTATTATTATTCCGGCTGTACAATGTTTATACTCTTTTTTCAGGAACCAAAGATTACAGAAGTGATTTAAATCTCATCTTCCACTCCTGTTTCCCCATCCAAAGATCTTCCATTTCTCGTTCCTTCAGTATACAGGTAGTCTGAATTTCTTCTATCCAGGTGATAGGTGGTCTTCCTCTTTTCCTTCTTCCTGGTGGGATCCATCCCATAACTTTCCTTGGTAATCTTTCCTGTGGCATTCTTTTCGTGTGTCCATACCAGTGTAATCTTTTTGTTTTGATAAAATCAACAATTGAATTTTTCACATTCTTTCTGTCCTTAACGACTTCATTTCTAATTTTCTCACGTCTGAATACTCTTGCCGAACGTCTCCAAAAGTTCATCTCTGCTGTCACTCATTTTGTTCTTGTGTCTTTATTGCTAGTCCAAACTTCTGAGCCGTAAGTCACGATACTTCTAACAATGGTTTTAAATATTTTGGTTTTAGTTTCTGCTGTAATTTGCTTATCCCACAGGATTCCATATAATGTAGGCATATCCATCTTTCCCAAATTAATTCTAAATTGTATTTCTTTGTCTTGCTTCCAGAACATTTTACTAATACTTGAATAACACTTGGCATAGTTCTACAGATGATTTTTATTTTCCTGACAATTGTTTCACCAGTTATGGCAGCTTCAGAGGTTGGATTTCAAGTTGGCAATTTCAGGTTGGATTATTGAATGGTAACATTCTGAAGGATGTAAAAGAATTTAAGTACCTAAGAAGGTAGATTTACCAAATATAGAAGAAGCAAGAGGGAAATATAATGCAGGATCGCTCGAGCAAAAATAGCACTCAGTAATAAGGAACGTTTATTTACTACACCTAAAATCCAACTGAAGCTGAAATCCAGCCTCTGCGTAACTGGTGAAACAATTGTCAGGAAAATAAAAATCAACTGTAGAACTTACCAACTGTTTGTTTATTAAATTCAAGTATTAGGCCTATACTTAATTTCTCTGCATTCCATTATGTCAACATCTTTATGATTTGACCTGGTCAACGTTTTGATCGAGACGATGGTTTTAGGTTTCGATGAGGCCAATGATCCTGTCCTCCTATCTTTTTTGCAACCGTCTTGGTTTACGTCCTTGGGCTTGCACGTTGTAATCTTTTTTTTTGGTTGAATCTTCTTTCTTTCCATTTAAAAATCTCTTATAATTATGTTCATTCTCGTATATGCTCAGACCATTTAAATTTTGTTTCCTTATTATTGAAGTGACGACTTCTTAAGTGGCACTATGGTGCCCGGCTCACTCCCGTACACCTTGCGCTCCTAGCATAGTAAACTGATTCAACCCGTCACAAAAGTGTTAAAACGAAAAAGCAGTGTTGCCAGGTCAATCAAACCTCTTTTTCCCACACACCGTCCCCAAATTTCCCTATTGTCACAAATATGCGTTCTTTAACCAAAGCGGAATATTTTAACGAATGTGAGCATATTATAAACGTTTAAATGCTATTATTAAGAATAACGTAAACGTTAAAAATTATTTTATCGTTAAATTAATTTGTTTGGCGTTTGATCACATCTGATGGCAAAACGTTTGGCGTTTACTTCAGGCCGCCAACAGAGCCCAGCCCTACGGTCATTTCTTTCAGCATAGTGTATCACGTTACATTAGCTTTAACTTCAGATCAGACACCGGAGAGCAGCACCAAACAAGATTTGGTGATTAAACGATCAACTTAATTAAAACAATAATCTTTTTTTTTGTAAAAAAATTGAATTATTATACTGCGCATATCACATCCTCTTTTTCAAATTCTTCTTCTTCTTCTTCTTCTTCTTCTTCTTCTTCTTCTTCTTCTTCTTCTTCTTCTTCTTCTTCTTCTTCTTCTATGGCGTCACAGTTCGGAGTCGAACCTTAGCCTCCATTTTTCCCTGTCCTTGGCGATCGATGGCCATCGTCTTTTTCAACTAAATATTGCGTAAATAATAATGTTACAGTGTAAAAAATTATTTGTTACATATTGCTTGTATAGGTATGTACACTGAAAATAATACGAAGTGTGATATTATTCTATATTTATGTTCATAGTAAATATCGATTTCTTATAATAAAATGCATATAGATGCTATTATGCCCTCACCTCATTTAATTATCCGTTCACTCTTATTTGACTCTGAATTCTTTTTAGCAAAATAGCTCTTACTCCAAATACATACGAGCAACATTTTACACATTGATTCAGTTCACCGCCACTCGACAATGAAGTTCTCACTTCTTGCGTGTGTCCAAGAACACATCCGTTTTTAATTTTACTTTAACCATATTTTATTTTTCCAATATTTCACTTGCCTGATGATTTGTCAATTTCTCCACTTGTTTCCTTTGGTCCATGCAAAAATATACTTCAAATGCTTCTATTCTTACTTCATCTCTATTAGTAAGGCCCATTGTCTTTTCTCTGATCCAGTAGGCTACCTACTCCGATCTTACTGCTTTCGTATATATTCTTACCTTTATCTTTAACTTATCCTGTTGCCTTTTCTAACGTTTGTATATAGGCTTATGCACAAGGTGTAGTAACCAAATGTTAGAAAGATGAAAAAGTTTTAGTCAGCATTTCTTTTTACCGTTTATGAAGTAGGCCTACTTTGGAATTTCCACATGTTTGTTAAATTTGTATTGCTTATTTGGCCCATATCAATAATTTCTTAATATCAATCAGGTGCAATTCATGGACTGATCAAAAAGTTTATTCAAATAGCTTAGCTGGTATCTAACAAAGGGGGAGTATTGAAAAAATTTAAAAAAAGATTAGCCATTCATAAGCCTATCACGGCCGGAGTCATTATTTAAAGAGTTTATCATTTTCGGGCTATTGGGCTGTGGCATGGCCGGCTGTAGTAGAAGGCCGGAATATTAAACTCGGCAACGTTGCGTCTGAGGTCTATAAGCATACACTAATAAAAAAGCTAAAGTGAACATGTTATATTTTGATTTAATTTCATAGCATTACTAAAATCATGACTAGGCCCACTTATAGCTAAATCTAAATTATATAGGTCTGTGCGCACTTAGTACTATACGTTTAAGTTGAAGAAATTAGTGAATTAGTGTTAGGCCTAATGAATTAATTTTGTTCGAATTATTGAATTCGTATCATACGAATGAGTCAATTATTATATTTCTTAAATAATACAACAGTATTTTACATAATAAAGTTTTAATTTGCAAAAAGTGAAGAACTATAAAACTGCTGTTAACCGGCAATTAAAAATGACGCGATTTGATTATTGAAATACATAAATTAAGAGATCGTCTAGTCGGCCTCAAATATCAGCTGGTTCCAGTGTTGCCACGTTTAATGTTCCGGCCATCTACTAGAGACGGCCATGGTTGTGGTCATTTGGTTCTTTGAGATGTCGTTTCATTTAAGAGACGTTTCGGCCACCCGCCGGAGCTTGCTTTTCCCTCAGCTGGCGTACGTTGGACCTCTATCCCTTGTCGAACTACTTTGACATCTCAAACGAAAATATGAATTGCACCTGATTGATATTGAGAAGTTATTGTTATGTTGACATATACATAATTATGTTACGCACACGTATATATATATATAATAATCTTATAAATTATGTTAACATATACATAATTTTACAATATTCTACAGAATTCTGTACTATAATTTACAAGAATACGGTTAAAAGTATTATCCATAGATAGGTTTACCATAAACTTGTGTTTGTAATATTATAGTCTATAAATTCTCTGATGTAAGTTCGTAAAGTTCTACAGTTATTGTGTAATTTAGAATTTTCAAAATTAGTGACGGTGTTTTCAATACCAGTAGTGAGTGAAACATGATAAAAATAACTTAATAATTACATAATTGAACATCCCTATAATCTGTATTTAGCAGTAGTAACATATTTTACTATGCTATATGTTGACAGGTATATGTATAACGTTTTCTGTATCAATTCTAATATTTAATTGTTGATTACTACTTTTATAATTAATTACAAATACCATTACATTATCAATAATTTAAATTGTAAAATAGTATATATTAAGTTCTGTGATAACATAACTGTCTCGTTGTCTTTAAAGATAACATTTGATGATGCAAAACAAACTATCCCAACTCGTTCACATATACAATGATACATACATACGCACGCACACTCACATACACAAATACGTTCACTCAAATAATTGTTCTGTTTTGTGTTTGACATTTCCTTTGTATTCATACACAGGTCCTGATGATAACAATAAACACTGTCGAAACGTCGACACAAATAAGTTAAAATTTGTGTTAGGCCTATATTTTTGACCGATCCTCAGAAACCCTTCACCAGAAAAACGCATTGATATGGACAAATGTTAACGGAGTATTACCGAACATGCGCAGATTAATACTTAGACTAAATACTTATCGTAATTTCAGGACAGTTACTGGACGGTTAGGGGACGATTTGATAAGCATACCGTGAGAGTGATGTGCACTGTATACTTTTCCCCAACGAAACAAACAATCGGTAACAACCCCATCGCAAAGGGTGATGATGTAAATCTCTTTGATACAAGTAAATGTGTTGGATACAAGATAAGTGGCAATATTGTGGGGTGTTTGTGTGTGTAAGAGAGAGGCAGAGAGAGAGGGCGCGGGCGTCAGTAGCCGCAAGCGTGAGCGCTAGACTAGAGAGAGATAGATAGAGAGTGAGAGATTGTGTGGTGTGTGTCACATGATCTTTTGAAGTGTAGAAGAACCTATGAATCGTGGTAACTCGATCAATTTATCGAACGCTGAAAGAACAAAAAGAAGAGAATTTTGTAAACTTCAGAAGAGGTATCTACGTTTTTCTCACTAGAACAACCTTCTTTTTGTTGTTATTTACAAAATAGTTTACAAAATTGTCAGCCAGCAAATCTGTTTATATCCCAACAATCATCTCTGGTTGTGAGTCATAGACCTTGAATAAAAGACATAAAAGCAAATTTCAAGCATTGGAAATGAGATTTATTAGAAGCCTAGAAAACAAAACAAGGCGAGACAGAATACGAAGCCTTACTATCCGCAGGAACCTCGGGATGATCCGTCTAATTGATGTGATAGAAAACTCATAGTTGAGACCGATTGGCCATGTATGTAGAACACTACATACGTCCAGATCGAGGATACACTAATACACTAGACGACCGTATAACGCCAAAATCAGAAATTTAAAAAAAAATTTCTTATTTTGAGTAGAGATGTGTCATTAAGCGCCGTAACAGGGAATTGTTGTGTGAAACGCAGAGTTGATTGACAGGCAATAAAATCATATAACAGCCCCAACGCGCTCACGGCAAGCAGGCAGAGTTCATCGCTCTCCATACTAAGAAACGTCAAATTTTGACAACTACCTCAAGTCCTTAGAAAAAATGGTACAAACGTAAACGAACTCAGGTGAACAGCAGCTGTATGTATTAACAATAGACCAAAATACGTATACACGCCAGCTGCATATAGCGAAACAAAAAAGGGGTATATATTATTGAAAGACTCAAACGGTCAGCGGCAGGACTTCGACCTTACTGAGAAGAGAGAAAGCTCGGGGTAATGTCCGAACTCAAGGAAGATGTGTTGATGGAAACAGAGACAAAGAAACGGACATACAAAGGAAGTTTGGTGAGGCCTTTAAGTAACAATAGTTGATGCCATTAGAACAACCAAATGCATGAAAACAATACTTTGACGAGAAAGTTAAGGGTTGCTTTGTATACTCCAAAAAAAGTGACAGGCAAGAATTTATTGCTACAGTATCTAGCAGCGACAACGACCTCAGTGTAGTGACCTAGGGAAGGAATCTGGTGGGAATCCAAAAGCCTATCAGAGAGGTTCTTTCGGAAAAATAGGTGGTCTCTAGATCTGAAGAGTCGTAAAGTAGAACCAATTAGGAAACAGCGTAAGAAAAATCAGAATTAAGTGGGAGAAATACGGAATTCGATATAGGGACGCGAGAAAGGCGCGCTCAAGGAGTTTAACTAAAAATTTTGACGGAAACGGGAGTGTAAGTCCACGACCGAGATTCCATAGTTATTGGACTTAGAGAAATTCGGTACCATGGTTAGAAAAGTAAGTTCGTACTAAAACAATTTCGGTAAAAGAACTGTAATTTTATTAGTGACATACAAGTGAATTAGTACAACACGAATGATAATTAAATAACGCTGTAATTTAGTTTTGCAAATACGCAACAATAACTTTATCATCGAGTAACATTACGAGACGAACTAAACTCGTAAATAACAGTAGTTCAAACCATAACGCAGCTGATAAATAATAATCAATAATGCCTGTGGAAGCGAATAACTATAATAACAATTAACGCGAACTAATTCAGAGTGAGTGAAGTTTGGTGCTGTGCTGTGTCTTGTGTGACTCCACGGGAGACCACGTTACAATCTGCTAATCCAGAGGGAATTATCGCAGTTACGCCAGACGATCAACATGCGAACCACACCATATGAACCTCTACCAGATTTGGATACATACTACAAGTAAAATTTTCATGCCATAATTAGTATTAGGTCCACTGTCTGTTCACTTAAAGAACTCATAAGAATTAATTAAAGGATTAAGATAAAATGTTTACTTAAAAACAAAATTAAATCATGTTAGGAAACTATGGAAATTAAATTTATTTATGAGCACCGATTTTAAATGAATCCGGATCAGTAATTAACTATGTCATAGTATTTAAAATTTATGAGTTTTAAAAGTTTTTGCCTCTGAATAAGAATTACAATATTTAAATTATTAGAGCTATAAATATGAGTAATGAAATAAGATTTATGAAAATGAATATGTTTATATTTTGATTAGAAATTGCATATTCATGTGTCAATGATAAATATGATAATCAATCATAACTAATTGTAATAAATCGAAGAACTATTTATAAGAAGAAGTCTGAATTTTATTTTATAAACCCTGAGATAAGAGAAAATACACATAAATTAAAATATGTCAATTAATTTATGCTGAATAAAATAAGCAGCATAAAATTAAAGTTATAAAATTGGCGCTCCAGAACTTGGGGCACAGCATAATTTAAATGTTAAATTTAAAGGTAAAAAGCGTGAGAAGGAACAAAAAGTTAGAAGGGAAGATAAAGGCCCAGATTGAAGTGGAAAGACAGTATTCAAGAAAGTGTAGAAAAGGAGAGGAACAGTGTGGGCTTGGGCTAGAGAAATGGTCCGGGGATAGCACAAGATGTGCTCTCTGCAAAATCTCGACACCTAATGTGTAGAAAAAGTGGAAAAAATAAGTATTACAACAGGTCGTATTATTTTGTATTTTAAAAATTTTAAGTCATAAATAGCCTACTAATGTATTTGTAAAGTAAATAAGTTTAAAGTCAATAGTTTAAGTTGAATTTTATTGTTATAAACTTTCGAGCTGACTGTTCCTAGTGTGTTATTAAAATTTCCGTTGCTACGCGTACATACTGAACACTACATCAACGCAAACGGCCTCAAATGACTCGATTTCGGTTCTTACCTATCTGCTGATCTTTACGTAACTCGTTTAAGGGCACTCGTAACCGGTAAATCGACCAAAAACTCGGCTTTGGATTTTTGTCTTTAAAAAATCTTCAATATTTTTTGAGTAATCAGATACCAAATTTATGTGAATACGCCTAATAATTTTTTTATTATTTTCAAAACAATTTAGATCGTAGGAATAGTTCTGCCAAAAGTACTGATAATATTACCATGTTTTACAAATCTACAACTCCCTTACAACAAATCGTAGAGACATGCAGTTTTTCCTACTGTAAAAGGAATTTCAATAAACATTCACTACCAATGTCTGTAATGTCTGTCATAAAGCCAATATTTCCTGATCTGAGTCATCCTAATTTGTTTACAAACTGTCTTCATGGTAGTACACACAATGCAAACAAGTCGCTGAACTATTTGATTTGTAACAGATTGCCAAAAAATAATGGACTGGATACTTTGGTTTTGGTGTGCATGATACTGTGTTGACTTTCAATGGAGGTAATAAGTGTCAAGTATTACAAAAATTAGAGATCAAATTATGATCAAATATGGTTAAAGTAATTAAAAAAATGACTTAAATCGAATCCTTGAGGCAGTGGTATTAGTAGATGAATTGATGTAAAAGATAAGACAGTCAACTAGAAATGTGAAGCGAAAACTATAGGACCAAATGGTTATACCTGAAGACTCCAAGTATGGAGCTGGACTACTTTAAATCAGGTATAACAATAAAAATCTGTTCTAAAAACTTTTAATGCGTTTTTCTCAAAAGCTATTTTTTTTAGATAAATGATCCATTATTTCAGAAACCAAGTAAACTATCAAGCAACGTTTTTGTGGCTATTACGTTAATGTCTGAAGAGGCATTGGAGTGACCAGATCTGTAGTCCATCTGCTTAGGACCGGAACAAATCGATTTTTATTTAATCCTTGTAGAAGATAATGATGACGACGACGACAACAACGACGACGACGTGATGATGATGATGATGATGGTGGTGGTGGTGGTGGTGATGATTTCACTATAAGCAAATGAAAAACATTAACAAAATATTCTTTCACTGAATACATTAATATTAGACAAACGACGTTAATACATTGATACAATTATTTTCTATTAAATTAGTCTCGACAAAATTTAACAATGTCTATTTCCTTGTTACGATACTCATAAATATCGCACGATACTAGGATATGTGAAAATTTGACTCTTTCATCAGGTGTTATTATCAAGTGTACATTTCTCTTTTTATTGTAAAAGTTTTTATTGTTTCAATGCTTTGAAAGTTAGACGAAGGATTCTCCAGTCGCAGGCCTGCATTTCAACGCAAGACTACGTATATATTACGCCTCCATTATTAATTAAAGACGTCTTCACACTTTTCGATTAATTAAAGCGTAAACGGCGTTTTATGAGGTCGTAAACCTGCGACGTTGTGCGGTATTTACATACAGTACGCGCGCCCTCTGTGCGCTGTTTCGCACTACCAGTTTGAAAAGAGGACGCCATGGTTGCCACGGCAACGGGGAAAGCGTGCCACTGCGGTTTCCATGGCGACACACAAAGAAGAGCCGCCATTGGTCGGCGGAGTACACGCGCCCAAGTCAATAAGAGCGAGGCATTGTGTTTTTATTTAATAAGAAGAGACAACGGCACTGCGCCGTGCATATTCATGACGTTTATACGACTTTGTTTCTTCTTCTTCATCATCTCGTTAAATTGATTAATTAACAAACAGCCCCTAGATTAATTAACATAACACAATCGTGTGCGCATCAGTAATCGTAGACCTATTGGCTTAATCTACTAAGAATCGAATATTTTGTTTCCCGAAATAGGCCTGAAATTACTTAGGCTATTATTATTACTATTATTATTATTATCATCATCATCATTATCATCGTCATCGTCGCCGTCTTTATATTTTATTATTTTAAGCAGCACTTAATTCTTATTTTAAAGTAGAAATTATATTGCTTTATAATTCGACGGAACCTGTTAAGTTTCACTTGGCTGAATCTACGATTACAAAATGCGCGACTTTCTGCAAATAAATATATGTTCATCGCTAGAAATGGTACAAATGGCACGTACTTTAGTATGTGCTTCTGATGCTGTGGAACCAGCTAACATCAAACTATCGAGCGCAAGAATGTTTGGGCGAAGCGTTGAAGTTTCAATTGCTTAAACTCTGAGTGGGCCTATTAGCCAACATTGTAAATAATTTTTTTTATCTAAAACAGACACTTATGTAGTTGAAGAACAAGATGTCCAAATCGTAAATGAAAAGGCGCGGGCAGGACTAAACAACCCTGGGTTGGACAGTATCCAGCGCATTCCCTTCAAAACGTCGTGGATCCGAATCCACCTGAAGATGGATCGTTTTTCTCCACTTCCAGCTTGACTTTGCGCTGCCAGCTGGGTGCCTTATCTTCTTAGTTGTTGAAGAAACTGAAGGTCATGTAGCCTATGTGTAATGTTGCCACAATGTTACAGTTGTGTATTAAACATAAGGTAGCTAGCCCTACCGTGGATCCTAACTGGGGTCAATTAGGTTTTATCCCACTTGCGAACATGGTAAAACTTATCTCATTCGTAATCACCCAGATCATCTGGGTCTCTTAAATCTTCACTGTCCAATTGTCAAATTTGCGGTTACCGTGAAATCATTAAAGTGGTCGAAAAGTTAAAGCCGGAATCTACGGGTCTGTTTTACAAAATGCTTTATCAAAAAATTCACAAATTCCTTTTTTAATTGTGACTCCAATTTTTTTGCAAAACTTTTTTAATTGCAAAAATTGTTTACTGTTGTTTGATTTTCTATATAATACATGTCCATTACTTTTCGGTAAATTTCCTGAAAAAAATAATATTAAAAGATGTCAAACTTTTAATGTAACCAACTTTTAACATCATATGCATATTACAATCTAGTCCATGTGCATATTTACAAAGGTTGGTATAAATTTAAGCAGACTATAGCAAACTGTCAGGAATACAAACATAGTAATCATTTTCACCTCCCCGTAGAGTAATGGTGGAGATGGAGGTAAAACCTATCTTCAGAGACCTGGCTGAACCACAGCTTCTGAAAAAAAGATTACACGGCAAGACTCAAAACCAAAAGGAGTTCATAAACACAGTTATTTGAACTCGTCTTCCGAAAACAGTGTTCGTTGAACTGAAAACTTTAAAGTTTGGTACTGCTGATACTGCTCAAGTTTCAACAATGGCCACAGATAGCCACAATATGCAAAGATTAAGAATTTTAAAGTCCTAAGTACATGGTTTCCTAGAAAAGACGTTCACAAAGGAACGCGGAAAATACCTGGTGCTGACAATAGCATCAGATAAATCACATATCAAGTTCTAAGATATGGGCCTCGAGAATGTTGGAACTTACCGAGAAGTCAACTCTGACTCTGACCACTTTTTAGTTGGAGCTAAGATAAAGCAAAAAAATGTGTCGTGTGCTGGAAAGATCAGAGTTGAAGCCTGGGAAACACTGTATGAAAATAATAAGAACTTTTCACCGTAGAAAGAACCGGATGACTACCTGATAAAAGCAATTAAAAACGCTCGTAAAGCAAGAAGGAAGTTGGAGAAGGAGCTAAAAGAAGCTGATTCAGAAGCAAGGTCTTCTTGTTCAACTGCAGCTTAATAAAACAGGCAGCCTCATACTTATTTCATTCTTAGTTTCCCGAAAGTTTTTTTTTTATTTTATAAATATAATTAATTTACTACCGACTCGGAACACAAAGATTTTTATAGGTAAAAACGTAAAAGTTTTACCTTATAGCCTTAACTGTTTTTTTTAAAAGCTTCTTGACCCTCTGAAGAAGCTTTTTAAAAGCGAAAACCGGTTAAGGCTATAAGGTAAAACTTTTACCGGTTTTCGCTTTTAAAAAGCTTCTTCAGAGGGTCAAGTAGCTTTTAAAAAAAAAACGGTTAAGGCTATAAGGTAAAACTTTTACGTTTTTACCTATAAAAACTTTGTGTTCCGAGTTGGTAGTGAATTAATTATATTTAGCTAAGTACCGGACACGTCGTGGACAACGAAATCCAAGAATTTAATTTTATGTTCTCTTTTCTCAATATCTACAAGAGGTAGGAGCCACAAATTTTTCACGGTATCCTATGCAGTGGCGTATCTAGAATTTGGCCTTTGGGTGACCGTTGGAGTCGACTTCATACAAAAGAAAAATCAAGTTAATACTAATCAACATTTCTATGTTTAAAGTGGTTGAAAAACGTATGATAACATCCTGGAATCAATCCCATTGAAGCAAACGGTAATAACACAATAAAATACGCGAAATTGAAACATTGCTTAGAAAACTACTGAATTACAGAAGATCACTGAAGATTACTGAGGTTACTGAACACTGAATTAATTTTCCAATATTTCATATTTCGAACATATACATAAATGCTGCGTAATAAATATGTTTGTATATTTAAAAAAGAGTTTCTACTATATTAGCGTTCACAGGTAAAAAAATTAATAAAATAGGCTAAAAATTAAGAGGTTAACAAAATTCGTCACCTGTTTTCGACTCTCTTGGGAAAGGGGGTCCAGTCCTGTTCGCCCCCCCCTAAACATGCTCCTGACCCTATGTACATACTTTAACTTTTAATATGAGGGGTTGTAGGTTTACTCAATACTTTAAATTTATAAAATATTTATGCCAAAAATAACGCGGGTAAAAAAAAGTCTATTTATAACGAACTTTTTTTTCCAGAACCAAGAAAAATTTGTGAAATTCCCTGTGTTAAAGTTGTTACTAAGTCCTTACATTTTTAGTGACCGTCAATCAGTGAATGTTTTAGTGGATGGTTAGTGAGGATCGGTCAATAATACAACTTTTAGTTATTTTGCGTCGACGTTTCGACAATATTTATTGTCATCTTCAGGACCTGTGTATGAAATACAATAGAAATATCAAACATAACGAGACAATTAAATATTTGGGTGAACGTGTTGGTGATGTGAGTGTGTGCGTGCGTATGTATGTATCATTTTTTTATGTGAAGACTTGTTTGTTTATGATAGTTTGTTTACATCTTCAAATTATCTTTAAGAAAGCAAGCAAATTATAGTATGAGAGAACTTAATTTATACAGTATTACAATTTAAATTACTGAATATAATGTTATTTTAATTAATTAAACAAACAGTAACCAACAATTGTACAGTAATATCCAATTGTTGGTTACTGTTTGTTTAATTAATTAAAATAACATTATATTTAGTAATTTAAATTGTAATACTGTATAAATTAAGTTCTCTCATACTTAATTTGCTTGCTTTCTTAAAGATAATTTGAAGATGTAAACAAACTATCATAAACAAACAAGTCTTCACATAAAAAAATGATACATACATACGCACGCACACACTCACATCACCAACACGTTCACCCAAATATTTAATTGTCTCGTTATGTTTGATATTTCTATTGTATTTCATACACAGGTCCTGAAGATGACAATAAATATTGTCGAAACGTCGACGGAAAATAACTAAAAGTTGTATTATTGACCGATCCTCACTAACCATCCACTAAAACGTTGTTACTAAGCATAACTGCATATCTGTGCAAAATTTCATTACTACATCTTTTACAGAATCTGAGGAAAAGGTACATGAAAATCGTTTATTTAACATTGGTTAGACAGGAGAGACCGGACCCTTTAAGATTACCAAGGGACTTAGGTAAGGATTCAGCCTCTCGGCTTTATTCTACAACACTTTTTCCTACGTAAAATAAGCACTTGAAACTCGGTAGAGAATGCGAATGCTACAAGGGAAAGAGACGTTACATTCTCTGCATCTACTTAAACAACAGATGATTTTTCCATTAGAGAAGGTAAACATGGAATAGATAATCCTTAAGTTATATGCACAACATATTAGATAAGATTAATTTAAAAAGAACAAATTTAAAAATTAATGTATTAAGTATTAATTTTAAAAGGAATTACGATGTGAAGGTATTGGAAATTTGTAGACAATATAGTTTTCAAATATCTAAGTAGAAAACGAAAATCCCCCTTTTGGGGGGAAGTTTCCAGTCAGATCAAAAATTGTTCTTAAGGAAACAGTTTTGGAACAAGTCTCTGACTTCAATTACCTGGGTTGCTCTATCATATTGGGAATGACACAGGCCGAGATGTCACTACAAAAATATCGAGGTTTCAGATGATATGTGTGGTGTCATACATAGAACGTTGAGGACAAAGACAAGGAAAGAGAAATGGCTTAAATTTTATAAAACAATGGCAGTCCCTATATTACTAAATGGACCTGAAACATGGGTTCCTACAGAGAAGATTACAAACCAGGTTCAAACTTCGGAAATGAAGTTTCTGAGAAGAACAAAGGGCTGCACGAGACAGGAGCGTTTGCGCAATGAGGATATTAGAGAAGAGCTACAAGTATTCTCCAAAATGATAAAATCCAGACACATATCGCAGGAAATGGTTACAGCATCTGGACAGAATGGAGGCTGGACGACTACCTAAGGTCGCGTTTCGATATAGACCGTCTGGTACAAGAGATGTAGGAAGACTGAGAGTGAGATGGAGCAACGTGCCTACTCCGTGAGGTGTAGAAGAAAAATAAGAGGAATAAAAGAAGAAAGAAGAAGAAGAATATGTGAATGTATTAGAATTTTTTTTTTTATAATGCAGTTTTACAATCTACTCATTTCACAGAGTAATAAGTAAAAGTGATGCATAAGTCGTCACTTGAGGTGGGAACCATCCAGCGATGATTACCATGTTCACCGGGTCAGGTCATCTGGCCACTGTCTCTTCAGCCTTCTTACATCCAGTGATGGATTGGGGAGCTCGTTGATCAGGTTATTGCCGTGTCCTATGTTGCGGTTCCTGTACTTAGCGGCGTGCATCTTGGTAACATCAGAAATGTATGGAATGTTGAGGTCTTTGTGAAGAGTATAATTAGAGATGAACCAGGGAGCATTCGTTATGCAGCGCAAGATTTTTGACTGAACTGTCTGCAGAATCTTTGTGTTGGAAGGTTTAGAGCAGCCCCACAATTCTATACCGTAAGTCCAGATTGGTCTGAGCACAGCTTTATATATGATGATTTTGTTTGCGAGAGCTAGTTGAGATTTTCTACCTATGAGCCAGTACATTTGCCTAGCTTTTAAGTTTTGTTGTTTCTTAGCCTGAATGTGGGCTTTCCATGTTAATTTGTCGTCCAAATGCAGCCCCAGGTCTTAACCCCAGGTATTAGAAATTTATAGGGATTACTTTAAAGAGTATATTTTTGAAAGTGTCGGGGTAAATAAGTGAAACAAATTAAACATTTAGGCTCAATTGTTGACGCAAAGCGTAATTGGCAAGAGCCTATTGAAATATGGCGACCCTGGGAAACCGTGTTAATAAGTTCAGACTGGTATGAAATAAAGGTATCAGTCAAGATGGGACCATGAAGTATAAGGATATACGCACACAAGGTACACGGTATGGTAATTTAAAACGCAGTGACCTATGAGAAAAGTAGGATCTTACAAAGGAAATAATTAATAAAATCCAAACTTCTAATCTACATTACATGTTATTCGGGTGGATGGAATGCGATCAACATAAATGTGGAGAAATATGGAAGTGGCTGCGATCAACAACACTGGTATGACGTGTAACTTTTTTCACTGGCTCTACAGCCCCTGGTGGGCCTTCTTTGGCCTCTGCAACAATCCTACTCTACTCCCCTCTACCATTTGCAAATACTGACCAGCCTCTTATAAGCCTACTACCCATCATAGCAAGTTCTCGAGTGATGTCGTCCATCCATATTTTTCTTGGTCGACCTCTCCTCCTTCTTTTTCCATATAATCTCTCCTTCCAAACACTCTCAACCATTCTTGCAGCCTACATTTTTTTAACATGCCCCAGCCAACTTATTCTTTGTGCTCTGATGAAACTCACTATATCTCATCATCATCATCACTCCAAGGACTAGACGTTAAACCTGTTCCGGAACCCGCGGTTCAAGTGTTCACACCATCTCCTTCCGTGGTCTTCAATCTTCTGTTGTAAAATGTTTAAATCGCGCCTAATATCCTCGTTCCTTCTACGACCCAGGAGAGAACAACCTTGCGTTCCTCTTATAAATTTAATCTCGGCTGCACAAATACTGGTCCACGTCGCTTTTACCAAAGAGTCTATGTCTCACTAGCATATAGGAATGTGGGGACAGCCACAGTTTTATAAAACTTAATTTGGGTATCATTCCGTATTTTATTTTTCAGGTACCTATGACTCGTTCCACAGACGACCTTACTATATCTTTCCTGTCAATTAGTATGTTCAATTCTTCACTTTTCCATATTCACCAAGTAGGTCTACCTTTTTCTTTAATCGTATCAAATGCCCCTCTCAATATTTTGCTTTATAACCTTCTCAATTGGTTCTCAACACTTTCTGACAGGTTCCGTGTTTCAGAACCGTATGTCACAACAGCGCTCACCATCCTCATGTAAATGTTGTCTTTTAATCAACTTATTTTTAAACATTTTTATATTGGCAAAATAGGCGCGGCATTAGGCTTGGATACCTAGATAGCACAGAAAGCAGTGGTGACCCAAGAAAACATGGATAGAGGGCATGTGGTGCCGATAGATCGCCACAGTAACAGTGACCTTCTGTTTTCACCGCCCTCGCACTGAAGGCTGTTGTACAGATGGTTGATATTACTGAAACGGCTCCTTTAACATCGAAATTATTCAAATTTTAATTTGGCCTACACAAAATGGGTAAGAATTTTGAATTTTTACATCGTTTATAACATTTCTGTTAAGTGAAACAAACACCCCCCATCTGCCTACTGATGACCAAACACTTCCCCAATGAGCCCTACTCCCCATTTACTTGTCTCCAGAGTAAATTTTGTTTACTTAGAGGCTAGTTGCCACTGATCGTTACCTTGATCTATCCTAAGTAATATCATCATCATCTACTACAGGAATTAGGTGCCTGTTCCGGCCTCACAGGTTTGTTGTGTCTATCTTGCTTTTGGGCGTCCTGGATCTATTTTATCTCTTACTGTATACTGCCAAACTTTCTTGACAGTGTTATCATCTGGCTATTTATTTAAATGATCATTCCGTTCGGCCCGATACTCTATTATGTTTTAATATATTGAAAATATACTCAGTTTCTTCCTCATATCATCATTAATCTTACCATCTCTTAATGTATTTCCTCCCACTGAACGCAAAAATTTCACCTCCGCAGCCTCGACACGCTTACAATCATTTTTGCTAATGTCCAGACCTCATTACCATTTGACAGCGTAGGGACAGCCGTTAAAACTTCAATAAATTTCTCTTTGCACCTTTCTTTTCAGCGTTCTTCTAATTGTACCACACGTATTTTGAAATCTAGACATTCTTTTCTAGATCATAATTATAATTATAACTCATATCACATCCTAGATAATTAAAGATTTTGACCTGTTTTATAACATAGTTATTCATAACTATCTTTACATCCACTGGCTATTTACCACAAAAAGCAATTACGAGGGTCATTTGAAAAGTTCGCGAAGCGACGTCTATTGCTTACAGCTAGAACTAGCATTTTTCGTGTGCTGTTAAGATTCGTATTTCATGTAATCGCCTGTTAATTTTAAAATCTATCTGTCAATTTATTCACTGTTTATCAGCATTGTGAATCAAACATTGTGCTGTGATTCAATTGTTTGTTAAAACGGGCCTAGACGCAATAGAAAATTCACAACGAAATGCTAAATGTGTTAGGGGATGCTGCGCCTTCAAAAACGGTAGTTTGTAAGTAGGTAGTAGAGTTTAAATGCGGTCGGTCGCACGAGCGTTAAAGATAATTCCTGCAGTAGACGCCAAAAAAAAAGTAACAACTCCAAATATCATTAAAAAAATATGATACAGGGTGTTGGAAGACCAGCGATTGAGGGTGGACGGCATTGCTGAGATCATAGGCGTCTTACACGAGCGTGTGCATTATGTTTTAACTCAAGAACTTGATGTGAAAAAAGTTCGTGCAAGATCGGTGCCGCATTTGGAATGTTGCTTTTTTTGGATATCCACTGCCGGGACGAATAATGCCTGTTCGAATAAGTTTAAACCCGAGTCCCCAATTTCAAACCATTGTTTTTGAAGATGCAAACCATCTCGTAACACACTTACCATTTCATTGTGAATTTCCGTTAGCGTTAGACCATTTTTAAGTAAGGATTCATGATTTTGTCCATTTTTCAATACACGAGTGACACATACATTTTTTGAATAGCTGATAAACAGTGAATAAATCGACAGACAGATTTCAAAATTAGCAGGCGTTAACACGAAATACGAAAAACGTTAGTTTTAGCTGTAAGCAACAGACGTCGCTCCGCGAACTTTTCAAATGACCCTCGTAATTTAGTCTCATAAATACCTAAGACTAAGAATGGCTTCGGTGACAACATTAGTAACTCATACATTCTACTTAAATAACTTTCATGTATAAAGACTCAACTTAGTCTTGTTAGGCGTGACGTAACTTGTTACATGTTTTTCCAGAATAATAATAATTATTTTTATTATTTCCCCATGTTTACCCATTCAAAATAATAATCTTATTTTTCCCCTTATATGCCTGTGGCTTGTTTTTCCCCAGATGAAAAACATTCTATAATAACAATAAGAAGGAGTAGTAGTGGAAGAAGAAGAAGAAAAATAGACTTACTTTTCTCAGATTATAAGATTTTACAAAACTAAACTACATCATTGTTTAAAAATGAAATGTTCTTACGTCGGTTATAAGGTATTACAAAAAAAAAAACAGAATAAAATACACGTGACTGACACAGAGGCTGATCCAGCTAGCAATTTTGGGGAAAGAAGAGTTCACTTTTGGGAGGGAGGGGATTATGAAAATTTGGACCATTCTTTAAAGCTCTAAAGTATAAATGATAGAAATGAGTGAAGATAAAATTATATTGTGTTATTATCATTCTTTTTTTTTATTTGGTGTTCTGCCCTAAGACAGGACTTCAAATGGTAAGACCTCTCCAAGCTGTCCTATCGCATGCCCATCTTTTCGTTTCTTCGTAACACCCTCTAATTCTAATGCAATGTATTAACTTCATTCTTCTACAGCCTCTTCTTTTTCCTCCTTCTATGACACCCTCCATGGCAATTGTAAGCAAGCAGTCTCTTCTTAAACAAAGGCCTAACCAATTCCTTTTCCTATTTTCTATTACCTTCAGGATTCTTTTCACTTCCCCTATTCTTCTTCCTTACTTCATCATTCCTTACTTTATCAACCCAACTCACTTTTTCCATTGCTCACCAAACCCACATCTCAAATGCTTCTAACCTTTTCTCATCCTCTTTCCTCACTGTCCATGTCTCTGCACCATATACAGCAACGCTCCACACATAACTTTTGACCAACCTTTTATTACCAATAAAAACAATAAATATATTAACGTACAAGTATAAAATCATATCTGCGTTTGTCATTTCATTGCTCTTTTAATAATATTCACTTACAGTATAAAATACACACGACACATTTATGGTATGTATCAAACAAAAGTTAACTCACTGGTAAGGTACGGTTATAATTTAATGTAATTTTAGATAAAAGCAGATGAACCAACGTAACGTGATATGAATTTTGTATCATATTCACAATTACAAAACCAATCTACAATCACTAAACTACGAAACAAATTTCGTCTGAAGTGACTATTTTTGGTGGGGGGATTTCCTCCATTTCCCCGCCCTGCGTGGATCCGCGCGTGGATTGACAAACATGAAGTTAAATTAAAAAAAAAATATCAAGTTACTTCACGAAAATGCTGTGTGAAGTTCTCTTCATACGTTACTTGTACAAAAATTATAAATTAGTGATAAAAATGAACGAAGTTGGAATAGCGGTGCTCTCACTTAAATAAATTACAAAGACCCAAATGTAACAGCCCAAAACAATAGCAGGCAAAATCAAAAGATGTACATCTGTACACTATATATTTTACGTAGAATGCCACATTGTCTATAACAGTGCCCGGAAATGAACAAACATAATAACAAAAAAATAAATAAACATTTCTCAGTCTCATTAAACGAAGAACGTACGATAATGTCAGGAGTTAGTAATCAGATTTTCATATACGTCATTGTTGGAAGATGCCCTAATCTCCTCTGATCAATTGTAGGTTGAGGTGGCTCACGGTAAGATTCCTTTTTTTTTGTTCAGGCCGACTCGAAATGCTGCACACGTCGTAAGTATAGACGGATTAACTTGTCAGCAATTTGTTATACAACACCTCAAAATAATTGTTTAAACTATTCGGAGATCTGAATAAGGCAAGTAACTTCTCTGTAAATATCAACAAAATTAACACAAGCTAATTTCTGCATCATAAAGGAGAAGACATCTATATAATTTATGCACAGAGGATAATTCAGTTGATCCAATTAATAAGTTCAGATACCTGGGTAACATGATAGATAATGAAGGGTCCATAAACACGACAGGGTACAAATTGGAAACAGGGCATATTATGCCAACAGCAGACTCAGTGATTGAGAAGCAACACAAAAATAAAATATATCAGACACTTATCATACCGGTTGTCACTTATGGAGGCGAGACATTGACAAAAAAGGGACAAGTAACACTAAGAAGGTTTGAAGGAAAGATCCTAAGACTTGTTCATGGGCTGGTAAAAGAAGACGACGAATGGAGAATAAGAAATAACCAGGAAACAGATGAGCTATTGAATCACGAGGACATTATAAGATTCGTAAAGGTTCAACCTATACAATGGCTAGGACACCTAGAGCGGAATCAACGTATCCCAAAGACAATCTTGAAGGCGCGAGTCTATAAAAGCAGAATGAGGGGTCGACCTAGGATAAGATTGTTTGATGATGTGCTAGAAGATCTCAGAAGGGTTACACTGAGATGGCAATGGATAGGAAAATTTTGGAGGAGATTGTTGTTGGACAGAAGAAGAAGAGAGGAAGAGGAAGAGGAAGAGGAAGAGGAAGAGGAAGAAGAAGAAGAAGAAGAAGAAGAAGAAGAAGAAGAAGAAGAAGAAGAAGAAGAAGAAGAAGAAGAAGAAGAAGAAGAAGAAGAAGAAGAAGAAGAAAATTATCCGCTTAGTATCTAAACATTCTGACAGTAAGCAGAGGTTTTAATTCACTTTATTATTCCTTACACGGTGTTTCCGCGTAACTTGATCCCCCTCCTTGTCAGGCAGTCCGTTTCAGCAAGTCTAATGTTGTCGCCAATTGTTCTCGTGCGAGTTAAAATTTCCTCTCTGCGTTACGTTTTCTACCGCGCCGGCAGCAAAACATCGCGTTTGACTTTCCGTCGAATACCGCACCACAATGTGAGGCCCTTTCCAGTACTATAAAACAACAAAAATTAATGTTAATAAAAGTCAATCAAATAACTAGTTTTGCGCAACAATTAAATAAAAATAAAACAAAGCCTTAGCGTTCGTTGTGTGTGTGTGTGTGTGTGTGTGTGTGTGTGTGAGCGGATGAGGGAGAGAGAGAGAGAGAGGGGGGCTTTTATAGCTATGCAAGATTTGTTGAATACGTTGGACATGTTTTATTTTTTTCATACGTTAAAATAATTTACAGTTTTCAGTTAATTATCCATAAAAACAGGTAGCCAAGGCAAAGGTGACCTCGGAGATAGGGGGCAGTAGGGATGTAAGGTCAAACACAATTAGGCCGAACATGTGGTTGGTGTGGTGAAGATAAATAACGTCTACCGGACAGCTAATCTCTCTCTCTCTCTCTCTCTCTCTCTCTCTCTCTCTCTCTCTCTCTCTCTCTCTCTCTCTCTCTCTCTCTCGTTTTTCTGGCTTCTTACACTTCGATTCGTTACGCACTCAGTGGCGACGGTAACTCCCCCTCCCCCTGTCTCTGAGCGACGAGACTACTGTCGTCGCATTGCTGGAAGACAATTTGGATTTGTTTGTATCATTATCGTCCGTCGTTAACGTAATGTCAGCCTAAAGTATTCAGTTCTGAGGAACAGCAAGTGTACAGTTTAAACTATATAATTTCACACTCAGAAGGTCTACATATTGTCACGTCACCTTCTTCGACAGAGCAGAATTTTCTGCTGTCCCTCATTTTTCTTGCTGTTGATTAAGTTCGCGTATGACAGTAGAAAATTCGCACCGCGGTCAGTTGCGTCCCAATCGTATAAAACGACAGATTCGGTCGGTAAGTGAAAGTGCGGAGCGCAATTGACCGGGTGGGAACAGGTAAAAACGTTGTTTCGACCGAGACCGAAATAAGACCAAGTTTGGAGCTTGACTATCAAAAAATGGGAACTGAGAATGAAAGTCAAGTGAACGGTGTGAATAATAACAACTATTAAAAAGGGAAGGTCGTCAGATATAGAAAGGGAAGGACGCCAGATAAAAACGTAGTGGACAAGACAACGTATGAGTATTACCAATCATAACTTATGGATTTGAACCTATAAACATTTGCGATTTACAGCCAACGTTTAAAGTTGAATTTTCGCAAGGTAGCTTCCAAACTTCGCGATCTTTCGACTCACGACCCTTCAGATTTCTCTACGCCATTTAGTTCCGTATACGACCTATCCAAGTCTGTCGCTACCTCCCTCTTTTACTTCTTTCAGGAGGGTTCCATTCTAGTAATTTCTTTGACCATCTATCATTGCCCATACGGCATACATGCCCGTACCATCTTAATATTTTCGCATCAATCGTGTCATTTATATTGGTACATATAGTCATTCTTTACTATTTTCGTTTGTATTTTATCACCTCTAGCAATGTAAGTCAACAGCACCTTCACCAGTATCCCACTTCCATGGTTCGTAATCTTTTCCTCATGTATTTTGTAGTTTCTCACACTTCAGCCCCATATGTTACCACACTTTCCACTATTGTCTTATATATTCTGATTTTTATTTCGGGCTTTAGTTGGTTGCTCCATAAAGTGAAATGTAACTGTCCCGTCACTTATTTCCCTTGTCCTATTTTTTATTCCTGTTACAGTTGTCCCATCTTCTGTAATCATGACATCAAGGTGTTTATATGAACCTACTCCCTTCTTAACTCCCCGTTCCAACAATATATCTGTGCATGTATTTCCAATGACAGTATATTCAGTCTTATTTGTATTTATTGTTAAGCCCAATTTCTGGTATTCTTCATCTAACTGTATAAGCATATATCAGATGCCATCCTCATCCTCAGCTATAATTACTCCATCTGACTCTGAATGCAAACTGGCGTAAAAATATCGAAAGTTTTGAAATGTCTTGAAGCGGAATTCACAGACTGTTAAGGAGAAAACGTCTCGTTGTTAACAGAACTCTACGTTAGTGATAAGAATCGTCTACTGCCAACTATTCAACAAAGAATGTTAACCTTTGTGAATCACATCATTCCATGAGATAGCGTTGAGAAACTAACATTCAGCGTAAAAGGGATAAGAAAAGGGTAGATCATCTTAGAACCTATTTGTTCATAGGTGTATCTTGCATAAGATAAACAAATCATTAAACGCAGGCTTGTTCAGAAGTAATTTTTTAATACTGTTTTGTGCCTTTAATTTTCTTAATTATTTACTATAACTTTAGGCAAATAATTGTAACATCTTGTTTCTTCTTATTTGTTTTTTGATTTGATAAACAGAATGTCCATTTCAGATAATCAACCTTTACATGCCCGTGTTCTTGTTACGGATTCAAAATTTTTACTAGAATCTCATTAAGTTAAATATACTTCATTTTTATTTTCTGTTGTTCAAAAAAGAAGATTCAACTTTAATAGTTTTAATTCGAGCAGTAATATGCTCTGCTTCAGTATTACCGTTTTCCTACAGTCTACCTGCCAGGGCGTTGAACTGTCCATTCCAGCATTACAGTAACTACTCTGTCTTTCACCAAAATATTCCACAAATGAATTGGTATATCTTCATTGTCCAACCACTGGGACTCGACGAGTCGAAAACTCCTTAAGGTTTTTCATGGTTTAGGCATATTTCCATAATCATAATCCTGCCGTCCTCTTCTAAGTAAATAAGTATGAGACCCATGGTTGCAGCCATCCTGGGTGTTAAACATTCACTTTCTTTATAAACAATGACGAACCTTACATTATGCATTTTTCGCCATAAACAGTATAAAGTGAAAACAGCAGCCAAACATAACGACGTCTGGAAAGGCATTTGTTTCAAGTGAAACTGCAGCAATTTCAGAGTCCGTTTTCACTTTTTGAAGAATCCATTTATTCTCCTTAACAACAGTGACTAGCTGAAGATAGGCCTGTATTTCGTTTTCTTTTCAGACTACGTACACTATTGCATAAATACTCGTTTCACTACCGCTTCTTCCAATATCCCCGTATACTCTTGAGTGAACTGTTGCGATGAGATTTTAAAAGTTTCAATTATACGTTCCTTGTTTTGATAAAACTTCGACACACTGAATTTTTCTCTTCTTACACAACCAGAACGAAATATTATCATTTGAATGTTTAATCCTGTACTGACGGCACACCTGAAGAAGGAGAGACTTTTCTTTCTTCGAAGTATGGACCTCTTTTTAGTAATGACATTTGTTACAGATCTTTTTATTACGTATACGTATTACGTATTAAAATACATTAACGTCGTTATAGGCCTATAAACATGATTCGAGATAATCGGTACGTTTATTATCATTTCAGTGAGCCAACAGATAACATCTACACGAAACTGGGAAGAGTGCAATGGGCTAGCCATCCTGTGACAATGAATAATGGACAAATACTAAAAATAGCCCTCACAGGAAATTCGGAGAGCAAGATGGGTGCATGTTATCGCCGTAGACGCAAGAGAGATGCTGTGAGTGGTTCGCCACTGATAGAGTAAGATGGGAGTTGAAAGCAGAGAAGAACAAGGGGCGATTTGCAGCTGTAACGCCATGCGATGAGTAAATAATCATCGTAACTGACAAAACTTGTCCCAAAAATCAGCGAATATACGTATACCTTCAATATATATATTTTTTTTATTCATTTGACTGATAGCTTTCTTCGGAACAGAACCTTCCGCGTGACAGTAGATAACAATCTTTCTT
The DNA here is from genome assembly GCA_034769895.1 of Magicicada septendecula. NCBI lineage: Eukaryota > Metazoa > Arthropoda > Insecta > Hemiptera > Cicadidae > Magicicada > Magicicada septendecula. The sequence continues at coordinate 425,467,118 of CM068373.1, read as the reverse complement.
CGAGAAAAGGGCTATTACGGCAGATGTACCTCAGGGAAGCGTCTTCGGCCCCCACCTTTTCTCTCTTCACGTCAACGACGTGCCCAGGTTGCCTGGAACCAGGTTGGCCATGTTCGGCAACCATTCGGCGGCTTATGCCGTCGCTCTTCGGGCTGACATGGCCGCTATCTGACTCCGGGAACAGCTTGACAACTGCGTTGAATGGCCAAAGAAATGAAAGGTCGTTATTAACGCGGCCAAGAGCACAGCTTTAGTCTTCTCAAGAAGCGCAAGACTCCCCGACAGACTGTATATATGCGATACTACCCCCCTGGTCTCCCGATCTCAAGTACCTCGGGTTTCCCCTGGATCGTCGTCTCACCTGGTGGACAAACTCCGAGTAAGTAGCCCGCACAAATGTCAATAGTCTTTGCGAACTCCGACTCGTACTTTGCAGTAAATCTGTGACTCGCCGCCTAGGAAAACTCACCGTCACCACGTAGGCCTATATGGCGCCGATGGTTAACTACGCGATCCTTGTATGAGGCTACTTGGCAAAACCCCATAAACGTAAGCTTCAGCTTCTCTTGGACCGAGGACTGCGCTGGGCATGTAAAGTCCATTATTTGGCTTCAAACCAGACCATCCGACAACCGTTTGTGTCCGTTCCTTGAACGCTACTATACGGACACTTTCCAGAAAGTATTACTACCGCAGTTCCCGCTTTCAGGGAAACCCTTAATTAGCGCCCTCAGTCGCAACCCATTAGTGCCAGGTAAATCTTGGACCCGGCCTCGGAGAACCCTCACGCTCAATTAGGCCTGTCTAATTGAAATCCCACTGCTGGTAGCAGGCCACATCTAGGAGTCTAGAGCATCGTGGTCCCTCCTCTATAAGAAGCTCGGGACGCGGCACAACAGCGGACGACGGACATGCTCTTCGTCCCGAACAACCCCTGGTCAACAACTATGGGTTTAAAGAATACTAATAATATATATGCACTGTATAAATGCACTGATTTTACAGCCAACAAATATTTTAAAGAAATTAAAGAGAAATCAAATTCTACATTAATTAGATGTTTTAATAAACTTATGGACATTGGACGCGGCAACGGTATCTCTCATGCGATGCGCGCCATCTTTATCGCTTCATTGTCAACATTATTCATTAGTTTTCCCAACCGACTATATTATACTATGCAGTTTATGAATTATGTGCGTGTCGTGTAGGAAAGAATGTCGCTACTCTTCATATCAACATTTCTCACAGACACGAAGAATCAGTTTACAAAAAAAAAGAAGATAGAAAGAAGAACACATTGGGAATGCAGTCGAGTGAGAGTGGTTCCGTAACGTAGCTGGACAGAGGACAAAACCACCCCGTTTGCGACGGTCATTCGGGGGATGAATGCGCCCAATGGACTGTGTAATCGGTTTACACCTGCAGTTCCACCTGTACACCGGTTCCCACACCTCCCGCACAGAAATTATTCAACGATGCTCAATTGTCCAGTCAATTCACACAAGGATACAAACCGATTATAGCCATAATGTTATAGGGCGAAATAAGGGAAATCCTTCATGAATCTTAGAAAATCACTTTCTTGAAATCTATATGGAGAAAATTGTTTTATTTATTTCTGGTAAACTTGGATTTATTTAGTAAAAATGTAAAACTTATCACCCAATTTGTTTAAAATATATCCAAGTATTAAGAAGCGATGAGACAGAAAGCTTATCCTGTTAAATTATTATTATTGTTACGACGGTCTAACTGATCGTCGTATGGTACAGTGGAAAACAAAATACAAGACACCAATTAAGTCACTAATCACCAGCTTTAATTGTCACAATTAAACAGTTTGTAATCACCAAGATAGTCTCTTACAATAAATCAAATAAAAAATTGTTCACACGCAATAAAATGACAACTAATATAATAAAACACAAGTGTATTACAATTGTCTCGCACGATTATAAAACACATAACAGTTCGCCACAATAATTACTTTTCACTAATAACCACTTGAACGCACAGAGTAATCGCCCGACAATAACTGAATTAAGCGTCGCTGAGTACCTGTATTTAGATATACCCTGCTGAGGTTCCAGAATATTCGCTAATAGGCGTCTACTAGAAAACACTAAAACGTAATTCATTGCGGCCTTGAACACACTCGGCTGACCGGTATGGTCTGGTATAGACTCGATAGTTGACGCGTAATCGTCTTTCACCTCAAAGTACCACCATTATGTACGCGCACACACATTACAGCTGGAATATTCGAGAAACTTGTAGAACGTTCCGTATTACGTAACACTTTTTCCGCATAACATTATCTTAAATTTAAAATAGATACTGACTATAGACTTTCGTAAGAACTTATTCTGCATCTTTAATAAGTATTGCCGACGGAGTTTTTCCTATTAGTCAGGTGTTTGTAATTTAATTCGATGTACTTTTTAAAGGTACTTTGTTTAAATTTCCTTACGTCTTTTCTCAGCATTCTATCGTCTGTTGTCAATATCAATTCTATTTTCCTGGCATCAAAGTCTAAATACACACAAATAAAAACGTAACTTTTGGTTTCTCGGCAACAGAAATGTTAAATTATAACTATTTTTTAGAGTTCAATTACAATTAACTTATTTGACCAGATAGTAAGGTGCCTTTCTACTGATGTAGTGATGTCGCGTTCGGTAAAATCAAATGCCGGTCGTATCAAAGTGTCGACTTCCCAGGTCGACTCAGTCTGTGGAATGAGTGCCCATCATAACACACTGACATCGTGGGGCAATAACGGGCGCCTGAAGAGTAGTGTTGTCTGTTTTCCGAACGGCTACATAAGGCAGCGTGCCCTGCCTCGCTCCTATACAAGTGGAGATGTTCAGTGTCAATACTAAGGCGTTGGCGGTGCTCAGTTTTCAGCATGTTACTGGCACTTATAATTCTTTCTACATCCGCACTGCGGGGCTTGGCTGCTAAGATTCTAGCCAATATGACACAAGTGTTTGAAAAGTTGTTTGATTGGCAAACAAATTTTACTTTTTCTGAAAGGGTGTTTTTCGTCAACGCCTTCAGCTCAGGATGTTCTTGCATATCTTCAAATTCTTGTGCAAGAGATAACAAATCAAGATCTGACCCTTAAAGTTAAATCTTTTTACATTTCCCTAGATGTAGTACCAACCGATAAATCGGTAAAATCCAAAAACGCATAAAGTTACGTTTTGGCAGGTACATTTTTTTAAACATTTTCTGAACATTTAAATAAGACTAGAAATGCATTAAAATTAAATTTTGGTAAATATACTTTTGTATTTCAAAAACCTTTTTGACATTTTTAGAAAACTCCAGAAATTTTTGTACCGTACTAAAGTAAAAAAACGCAGTTTATCAAGATGATTGTTTTTGTTTTCTGGAAATTAGGGACGACTATAAAAGCACTAAAATAATGTTTTAGCAGGTCTAATTTTTGAAAATTTCCCGGGGGAGAACCCCCGGACCCCCCGATCTGGTAAACTACACATTTGTGCAGTGATACAAATTTCTTAAAATATACGCTGTTTAAAAGTTTCAAAAATTCATGTGGGATACAAAAATTAAAGGCAATTTTACCACAGTCTGAATATAGTGTTCATTTTGAAAATTTCAAAATTGTTGGACACAGAGCCCAAAAGTAGGCGAAAATTTTGATAAAATTGCAAAACTTTTAATATGGGGTATCAAAAGAGTTATATTTTTAAACCTTAAACACACACACACACAAATAACGATTTAAGCATTATTCCTTGTCTAAGATTGTTTGGCCCGCTGAGCGAATCGTACGGGAGTGAGGGTTCTAATTATCTGCGGCACCCAGCAGGGGTGACATCATCCCTTGCTTCATTGTTTCCACGAGCAACAAGAATACGACCTGCAAACGCCATTGTTTCATCATTACGTCTTAATTAATTATTGTGATTAGCAAAAGGAGTGATGGAAGTAGAGCGCGCTGGATTCAACTCTTACCGTCGTACCAAGCAAAAACAAACGTACAACTAATTGGTTAACTTTTTTTTTTATCGGCCATCTAAGGACCACATGCCAACTTCAATTCTTTACTCTTTGTTCTTTTCTTTTTCTCCAGTATTCTTTCATCTTTTCACTGTGTCTCTTCTTCCTGTCTTCAGTCCACTTTGAACCTGCGATTTTCTCTCTCCTACCCTGGACTCCTTCCATTTTTAACACTTTTGCCCGAAAAACGTCTATTTCAATTGCTTCTTCTGCGTGTATAGGCTATTATTTTTTTCTAAATCCTTTTGGACTTCTTTAATCCAACTTGATGTTGACTTCTTCCCCCACAGATATCTGAAGATTTGCTTTGTCAACCTATTGTCATCCATTCTATATAAATGTCCAAAAAATAATAGTCTTCTTTTTCTCATTGTTTCTGTTATATTTTCTATACTTTGATATATTTCATCATTACTTCTTAATTTCCAACCTTCTGAAGTTTTTCGTGGGCCTAATATTTTCCTAATATTCGTCTTTCCAATATTTCTAGTTTGTCTAAATTATAATTCAATGCTAGACATTCACTTGCATATAGGCATTCTGGCTTCAGAGGGTTAACTTTTTTTTTTATCGCTTAATCAACATTTATGTAGAATACAGATAAAGTAATGAACTTGACAAACGATGAATATGAAGTCAATCTAGAGTAGCATTTAAGAATTTCTCATTAGTGTTGTTCAGGTTGATTTATACTTAGTGAACGCAAACAGTGCTTTGTTGATATCATTCCCTGCCGAGATATTAGGCCGTGGTCTACTACTGACATAGCTTCCAGACGTTTCGGCCCACAATTGGAGGCCTTCAGTGTATCAGAAGGACTGAGTAATTGGCAAGATGTACGCCAATTCCCACAGTACTGTGGTAAAGATATATATGTTACGACGGTCTATACTGATCGTCTTATGGTACCGTGGAAAACATCCAGCGGCTGTTATCGTTTGTCATAGAAAATACCCTTGTTAAAACATAAAACGTTGCAGGTAAACTACCCCTTTCCCTTAACCGATCTTCACCAAAAACAATAGGTCTTGAGTACTCTACAAATCAGGGCTGTACGCAAAAAATTATTTGATTTTGTTTGAAATGCGGCTGTTATCGTTTGCCATAGAAACAAAATCTACAGACACACAGATAGACACACAGACACAGACACACACACACACTTTTTGAAAAAAGACTTTTCTTCATGATTTGAGGGTAGTACAATCAGAATCTGCAATAATCTCGACCACGATTTTTTTTGCCATCACCATACAGTACTTCCATTTCCTTATGGAACATGAAAGTAAAAATTAACCTTGTTATCACATAAAAAGTTGCTGGTAAACTACCCTTTTCCCTTAACCGATCTTCACCAAAATCAACAGGCCTTCAGTTCTTTATAATTCAGGAACGTATGCAAAAAATTATTTGAGTCTCTTAGAATATACGGCAGTTATCGTTCGTAATAGAAACAATTACCATTGTTAAAACATAAAATGTTGCAGGTAAACTACCCCTTTCCCTTAACCGATCTTCACCAAAAACAATAGGTCTTGAGAACTATACAATTCAGGGCTGTATGCGAAACAATATGTGATTCTACTTGAATTTGCGGCTGTTATCGTTTGCCATAAAAAAATTGCCCTTGATTAAAAAAAAACGTTGCAGGTAAACTACCCCTTTCCCTTAACCGATCTTCACCAAAAACCAAAGGTCTTGAGTACTCTACAATCCAGGGCTGTATGCAAAAAATTATTTAATCCTGTGTGAATTTGCGGCTGTTATCGTTTGCCATAGAAAAAAAATCTATAGACACACGACACACAGACAGATAGACACACAGACAGACACACATACAGACACTTTTCGAAAAATGACGATTTTTCATGTTTTGAGGGTAGTACAATCAGAATCTGCAATAATCTCGACCACGATTTTTTTTACTTCCATGTTCCTTAAGGAAATGGAAGTATGGTGATGGCAAAAAAAATCGTGTTCGAGATTATTGCAGATTCTGATTTTACTACACTCAAAACATGAAAAAAGTCGTTTTTCGAAAAGTGTCTGTGTGTATGTCTGTCTGTGTGTGTGTCTGTAGATTTTTTTTCTATGGCAAACGATAACACCCGCAAATTCAAACAGAATAAAATAATTTTTTGCATACAGCCCTGATTCGCAGAGTACTCGCGACCGATTGTTTTTGGTGAAGATCGGATGAGGGAAAGGGGTAGTTTACCAGCAACGGTTTTTTTTATCAGGGGTAATTTTGTTTGTTTGGCAAACGATAACAGCCGCAAATTCAAGCAGAATCAAATAATATTTCGCATACAGCCCTGAATTGTAGAGCTCTCAAGATCTGTTGATTTTGGTAAAGATCGGTTAAGGGACAGGGGTAGTTTACCTGCAACATTTTATGTTTTAACAAGGGTATTTTCTATGGCAAACGATAACAGCCGCAAATTCAAACATAACCAAATAATGTTTTGCATACTACCCTGAATTGTAGAGTTCTCAAGACCTTTTGGTTTTGATGAAGATCGGTTAAGGGAAAGGGGTAGTTTACCTTCAACGTTTTATGTTTTAAAAGGGTATTTTCTATGGCAAACGATAAGTGCCGTAAATTCAAACAGAATCTAAGTTTTTGCATACAGCCCTGATTTCTTGAGTACTAAAGACCTATTGTTTTTGGTGAAGATCGTTTAAGGGAAAGGGGTAGTTTACCAGCCACGTTTTTTGTTTTATCAAGGGTATTTTGTATGGCAAACGATAACAGCTGCAAATTCAAACAAAATCATATAATATTTTACATACAGCCCTGAATTGTAGAGTTCTCAAGACCTATCGTTTTTGGTGAAGATCGGTTAAGGGAAAGGGGTAGTTTACCAGCAACGGTTTTTTATCAAGGGTAATTTTACTTCCATATTCCTTAAGGAATGGAAGTATGGTGATGGCAAAAAAAATCGTGTTCGAGATTATTGCAGATTCTGAATCTACTACACTCAAAACATGAAAAAAAGTCGTTTTCCGAAAAGTGTCTGTGTGTGTGTCTGTGTGTCTGTGTGTCTGTGTGTGTGTCTGTCTGTGTCTGTAGATTTTTTTTCTATGGCAAACGATAACTGCCGCAAATTCAAACAGAATCAAATAATGTTTTGCATACAGCCCTGATTTGTAGAGTACTCGCGACCTATTGTTTTTGGTGAAGATTGGTTGAGGGAAAGGGGTAGTTTACCTGCAACGGTTTTTTTTATCAAGGGAAATTTTTTTTTTGCAAACGATAACAGCCGCAAATTCAAACAGAATCAAATAATGTTTCGCATACAGCCCTGAATTGTAGAGTTCTCAAGACCTATTGTTTTTGGTGAAGATCGGTTACGGGAAAGGGGTAGTTTACCGGTAACGTTTTATGTTTTAACAAGGGTATTTCCTATGGCAAACGATAACAGCAGCAAATTCAAACAGAATCAAAAGATTATTTGCATACAGCCCTAAATTGTAGAGTTCTCAAGACCTATTTGTTTTTGGTGAAGATCGGTTAAGGGAAAGGGGTAGTTTACCTACAACGTTTTTTTAACAAGGGTATTTTCTATGGCAAACGATAACAGCCGCAAATTCAAACAGAATCAAATAATTTTCTGCATATAGCCCTGATTTGTAGAGTACTCAAGACCTATTGTTTTTGGTGAAGATCGGTTCAGGGGAAGGGGTAGTTTACCGGCAACGTTTTTTATCAAGCGTATTTTCTATGGCAAACGATAACTGCCGCAAATTCAAACAGAATCAAATAATATTTTGCATACAGCCCTGATTTGTAGAGTACTCGCGACCTATTGTTTTTGGTGAAGATCGGTTGAGGGAAAGGGGTAGTTTACCTGCAACGGTTTTTTTACTTCCATATTCCTTAAGGAATGGAAGTATGGTGATGGCAAAAAAAATCGTGTTCGAGATTATTGCAGATTCTGATTCTACTACACTCAAAACATGAAAAAAAGTCGTTTTCCGAAAAGTGTCTGTGTGTGTGTGTATGTGTGTATGTGTGTGTGTCTCTGTCTGTCTGTCTGTCTATCTGTAGATTTTTTTTCTATGGCAAACGATAACTGCCGCAAATTCAAACAGAATCAAATAATGTTTCGCATACAGCCCTGAATTGTAGAGTTCTCAAGACCTATTGTTTTTGGTGAAGATCGGTTAAGGGAAAGGGGTAGTTTACCTGTAACGTTTTATGTTTTAACAAGGGTATTTCCTATGGCAAACGATAACAGCCGCAAATTCAAACAGAATCAAACGATTATTTGCATACAGCCCTAAATTGTAGAGTTCTCAAGACGTATTGTTTTTGGTGAAGATCGGTTGTGGGAAAGGGGTAGTTTACCTGCAACGTTTTTTTAACAAGGGTATTTTCTATGGCAAACGATAACAGCCGCAAATTCAAACAGAATCAAATAATTTTTTGCATACAGCCCTGATTTGTAGAGTACTCAAGACCTATTGTTTGTGGTGAAGATCGGTTGAGGGGAAGGGGTAGTTTACCTGCAACGTTTTTTTATCAAGTGTATTTTCTATGGCAAACGATAACAGCCGCAAATTCAAACAGAATCAAATAACTTTTTGCATACGTCCCTGAATTGTAGAGGTCTCAAGGACTTTCGATTTTGGTGAAGATCGGTTAAGGGAAAGGGATAGTTTACCTGCAACCTTTTACGTTTTAACAAGAGTAAAGTACTTGAAAATTTATTTAAACTTTTTGAAACAATGGTAATTGTTAAAAATAAAATAATTTTGTTGCCAGGCAATAAAATTATAATTTTTTCATTTTAATGTAATATAATATTTTTCATTTTATACAGCAATAAAAAGGCAGGTAAGACACAGCCTGGCTGTTTGGCTGAAAATGATTTTAAATATAAATCTTAAATATGGAAGTCATGTACAGTTCTCCATACCGATATTTTACTTCCATATTCCTTAAGGAATGGAAGTATGGTGATGGCAAAAAAAATCGTGTTCGAGATTATTGCAGATTCTGATTCTACTACACTCAAAACATGAAAAAAAGTCGTTTTCCGAAAAGTGTCTGTGTGTGTGTGTTTGTGTCTGTCTGTGTGTCTGTAGATTTTTTTTCTATGGCAAACGATAACTGCCGCAAATTCAAACAGAATCAAATAATGTTTCGCATACAGCCCTGAATTGTAGAGTTCTCAAGACCTTTTGTTTTTGGTGAAGATCGGTTAAGGGAAAGGGGTAGTTTACCTGTAACGTTTTATGTTTTAACAAGGGTATTTCCTATGGCAAACGATAACAGCCGCAAATTCAAAAAGAATCAAAAGATTATTTGCATACAGCCCTAAATTGTAGAGTTCTCAAGATCTATTGTTTTTGGTGAAGATCGGTTAAGGAAAAGGGGTAGTTTACCTACAACATTTTTTTAACAAGGGTATTTTCTATAGCAAATGATAACAGCCGCAAATTCAAACAGAATAAAATAATTTTCTGCATACAGCCCTGATTTGTAGAGTACTCAAGACCTATTGTTTTTGGTGAAGATCGGTTAAGGGGAAGGGGTAGTTTACCTGCAACGTTTTTTTATCAAGCGTATTTTCTATGGCAAACGATAACAGCCGCAAATTCAAACAGAATCAAATAAGTTTTTGCATACGTCCCTGAATTGTAGAGGTCTCAAGGACTTTCGATTTTGGTGAAGATCGGTTAAGGGGAAGGGGTAGTTTACCTGCAACCTTTTACGTTTTAACAAGAGTAAAGTACTTGACAATTTTATTTAAACTTTTTGAAACAATGGTAATTGTTAAAAATAAAATAATTTTGTTGCCAGGCAATAAAATTATAATTTTTTCATTTTAATGTAAATTATGTTTGAGTTAATATCTTTATATATACAGTGGAACTTGGTTATTATGGCCTCGGCTGTTACGTCAACTCGGGTGTAGCGTTATTTTGTCATAAGTCCGGTCAAACTGATATCTTTAACATTATAAAAATTCCCGGTTTTAACGTCACTAAATATTGTACTACTCTGTTATAGCGTCAAATATTTCTCAGATATTTTACTCTAAATTTCATATAAACGTATATATGTGCGCGCGCGCGCTAGCCCATGGCTACAGACATACATTGTATGCAAGCAATAAGCACTGTAACAGGACTGCCGGCGACAGCCATTTTACGTGCTCCAACGGATGGCTAGATCGATTTAAGGCCCGACACTCGATTTCCTTTGCAAAAATTTGTGGTGAGGCAAAATGCGTAGATCTGAACGTTACAGGCGATTGGGTGCGTAACACTTGGCCAGAAATTAGACGATCATATAAAGATGAAGACATCATTAATGGACATGAAGCTGGAATTTTTTATAAATTAACTCCAGATAAGACTTTCAAATTTAAAAATGAAAAGTGCGTTGGTGGGAAGCTCTCTAAACAAAGAGTTACAGTTTTTGTTTGTGCGACCATGACGGGAACCGAAAAAAGGAAACTTTTAGTTATCGGGAAAAGTTTGCATCCTAGATGTTTTAAAAACATCAAAAAACTTTCTGTAAGTTACACTGCCAACATAAAAGCGTGGACGACTTCTAGTATTTTTGAAGATGACTTCTGTACGTGTGTATGTCACTGAACTCCTCCATGTATAAAATAATATATCGTTCGTGGCAGGTAAGCATATCTCAGTTATGTAATGTTTACGTTTCCATTTTATTATTATGCCTACAGCAATAAAAAGGCAGGTAAGACACACACACACACACACACACAATTCACGTTATTTCTGGCCTCACTCATGTTTATTTTCTTACATTTGCACGCTTTTTAAATGGAAAGTGCCGAAACCCACACCAACATAACGCGTGCAAGCCGAAAAAATGGACATCAATTTGCTTCCTGTGGATCGCTGGGCAATGTAACTGCACGTGTTTACAGAGGAACGATTCATAGACAGACTTTTCGTCTTTAAGGAATGAACCCTCTGCAAGATGCTGAGGGTCCATGAGTGACTTCGGAGCGCTCCTTCTTTTTCGCGTGTTTGTTCTGTGAAACATACACTGTAGATTCGCAGCTTTACTCTAAGCAACGCTCAATAGGAAATGTTGAAAATTTTTGTCCACAGTGTACCCTCATTCACACTAAACCTGCTCTGATGTTTTAATTACGGACATCATAATATTAAAACTTTGGAAACTTGAGCACTACTTAATGGAGATCAATCATTAACTTAAACAAGCCATTAATTTTATGCATATATTTTATATATATGTGTACAACGTTATCGGCAACAAAGAAGTAGTTTTTGTTAAAATTCCTTCCCGGGATATTTGGCCGTAGTCCAATGTTTTCTACAAAACCAGACGTTTCGGCAATGCCGTCGACTTCCATCATCAGTGAAAATCGAGTGCGATAACGTGAGGTGGTATACGTTAGTGACCACAGTACTGTGGTTAAGGCTGAAGCAGTAAGTAGAAAGAAGTAGTTTCTATGGTAATATTTCATTTCGAAAATGATTTTAAATATAAATCTTAGAATATGGAAGTCATGTATGGTTCTCCATACCGATATTTTTTCTATGGTAAACGATAACAGCCGCAAATTCAAACAGAATCAAATGATGTTTTGCATACAGCCCTGTATTGTAGAGTTCTCAATACCTCTTGGTGTTGGTGAAGATCGGTTAAGGGAAAGGGGTAGTTTACCTGCAACGTTTTATGTTTTAAAAGGGTATTTTCTATGGCAAGCGATAAGAGCCACAAATTCAAACAGAATCAAATACGTTTTTATTCTTCGTATTGTTTAAATTAGCAGCCATCCTTACTTTTCTTTTATAAAATTGCTAAACTGCTATAATTGTTTTTATTATTTAGACAAAGCTTTTCGTCATTACTGACATCTTCAGGTCTTAAACAACACAGACCACTGTTGTCAAACAACAGGTTGTTTAAGACCTGAAGATGTCAGTAATGACGAAAAGCTTTGTCTAAATAATAAAAACAATTATAGCAGTTTAGCAATTTTATAAAAGAAAAATACGTTTTTGCATACAGCCCTGGTTTGTTGAGTACTAAAGACCTATTGTTTTTGGTGAAGATCGGTTAAGGGAAAGGGGTAGTTTACCTGACACGTTTTTTGTTTTATCAAGAGTATTTTATATGGCAAATGATAACAGCCGCAAATTCAAACAGAATCATATAATATTTTGCATACAGCCCTGAAATGTAGAGTTCTCAAGACCTGTTGGTTTTGGTGAAGATCGGTTAAGGGAATAGGGTTGTTTACCAGCAACACTTTATGTTTTATCAAGGGTTTTTTTCTTTGACGAACGATAACTGCCGTACATTAAAACAGAATCAACTACTGTTCTGCATACCTTTTTGAATTATACAGAACTCAAGGTCTGTTGATTTTGTTGAAGATCGGTTAAGGGAAAGGGGTAGTTTACCTGCAACGTTTTATGTTTTAACAAGGTTATTTTTTCTATGACGAACGATAACTGCCGTAAATTCAAAGAGAATCAACTAATGTTTTGCATACAGCTCTGAATTGTAGAGTTCTCAAGACCTATTGTTTTTGGTGAAGATCGGTTAATGGAATAGGGTAGTTTACCAGCAAAGTTTTATGTTTTATCAAGGGTGTTTTCTATGGCAAACGATAACAGCCGCAAATTCAAACAGAATCAAATAATTGTTTGCATACAGGCCTGAATTGTAGAGTACCTAAGATCTGTCGTTTTTGGTGAAGATCGGTTAAGGGAAAGGGGTAGTTTACCTGCAACGGTTTTTTATCAAGGGTAATTTTTTTCTATAGTAAACGATAACAGCCGCAAATTCAAAAAAATCAAATTATGTTTTGCATACAAGCCTGTTTTGTAGAGTTCTCAATACGTATTGGTGTTGGTGAAGATCGGTTAAGGGAAAGGGGTAGTTTACCAGCAACATTTTATGTTTTAACAAGGGTAATTTTTTATATGACGAACGATAACTGCCGTAAATTCAAACAGAATCAAATAGATTTTTGCATACCTTTTTGAACTAAAGAGAACTCAAGGTCTGTTGATTTTGTTGAAGATCGGTTAAGGGAAAGGGGTAGTTTACCTGCAACATTTTATGTTGTAACAAGAGAAATGTTTCCATGACGAACGATAACTGCCGCACATTCAAACAGAATCAAATATTTTTTTGCATGCTTCCCTGAATTGTAGAGGACGGAAGGTCTGTTGATTTTGGAGAAGATCGGTTTAGAGAAACGGGTAGTTTACCTGCAACGTTTTATGTTTTAACAAGAGCAAAGTACTTAATTTTGATAAATAAAGTATCTTGATAAGAAGCTCATAATAATCCACTGTAGAAACGTAGATGAAATATCTATAAATGAAGAGGTTAGGTGAACGGGGTGGGGGTAATTTTCTATAAATGGAAATTATAGTTGAAGGTGGAGGGGAGAATTTTTTATATGTGTACTACTGTGCCGTACTGGCTTCGGCAACGTATTATTAGTATTTTAAAAACGAGCGCCGCTGACGTCACGCACGGCCACCCTGCTGCGATAGTTTGTTGTCGGTCGGTTATACACACAAACGGTTGTGCAGCTACGCTGCCGGCCAGCTGTGTCTGTACATTCCTGCATTCGGAGGTTACTTGGCTGGACCGAAACGTTGTATCGGCCTCATTTCTGCTTGATCCTCCGACCTGTTCATCTGGTCTCGGCTGGCGGCAAACTTCTATCCAGGACTTCCGAACCTATCACTATGATAGGCTAGATAAAGTGTTGTTCCAGGTACGTGCAAGTCTGCGGGTTCTGAAAATATTCTAACCCCAAATATATTTTGTGTTTCAGCTTTCATAATGAGTTATGCTTGTGTGTGTGTGTGCGTATAGAGCAGTTTTTAATCTGGGCATAAATGCTATTACAAAATCAAATTAAATTAAATTTAATTAAATTATGAATGTGAGAGTCGTGGGTCAAGTTGATTTCAATAGAGAATATGCTAATGTATCTTGCACTCAGCTGTTTTGATGTAATTAATAACTACGAAAGACACAGCTAATCAATTTGAATATTTCAATGAAACATTAAGAAAGTAATTGCTAGACGAGTGAAATAAGTCACAGCTGGGGAGCTTAATACTGTTTAATCTGAATTAGTGGCGATGTGTGTGTGCGCTGTTGCTGCTTAAAGTTAGTGTTGGTATTTAATGTGGACGGCCTAAGTGGCGTGATTTTCTTTATGACACCCTCTACAACCTATTGTATGTCCAGGTGCTCGACCAAGGGCGAGATGGGTGTCAGGGGTGGACGCACATCTGTCCACCCTAATGGCAGAGACGATCTTATAGCCACAATGCCGTCAGTCGAGGACTTTTCCAATGCTAAGCTGCACCAGGGACTTGTGACACGACTGTGACATCACTGATCCGCGCCTATACGAACTAAGTACACCGGACAATCCAGGTGGGAAAATTCTGATTATCTATTTCTCTCTCTCTACAACATGTGAATGCACAGAAGCCGCCAGAAGCTCACTCGTGAAGTTCTGAACGTTATACTCTAGCACAAACTCTCATGTTCAATTATGTTATTGCATGTGTGAACATTACCACAGTACACCTAATGAAGTATCTTATAACTGTATAATGTGTAAGAAGTTACACACATACACACACATCCGCAGTTTGCTGTAAGATCTAACTTTCATCTAATTAAGACCATTAGGGAGTTAATCATCTCGTGCTATCATGTCATCTGGTCATGGCTGAGTTTTAATAACGTAGCGGGGGTTGTCTGATGCTGTAGATGAGAAACGATTTTCTTTCTCACACATACTTAGCGCTTAATGATTAAGGTAAGGGGTCGTTTGGCTGGTTGAGTTTCGGGGCGGTCACTTACATTCTCTGGTGTGAACTATGCTTGTGAATATGCCGGCAAATCTATGCTTAGGAGCTGAGATATTCCCTTTTACGTTGTCATTTATATTTGTACCTATCTATACATATTAGGGTGCATTTATTTACTGTAGTTGGAATGGGTTTATGACGAGGTTAGTGCTGAAATGAGGGATGTTTTGTTATTCATGTCGTATATGTGTTTGTGTGTGTAATTTTACTATATATATACCTTTTTTGGGGGAATATGTAACGGATTTAAAAAAGAGAATAACCATAAATGTGCTTACTGAGACAACAGGCTAGCCTATTTGATATTATACAACACTGATGGATTAGTATTGCTTTATGAATGAGATTATTACTAACTTTGACTCATACATAATCAGGCAGAAATTTTGCAATTAGTTTAATATCAATTCACTTACTTTGTGACATTATGAATTAATGGATATACATATATATACATATATATATAATTCTGCCTTTAATGGTGTGCTCACACAATTACGAACTTGTCATGTATGTAACATCTTGCAGGTTGAATAAAGCACACGCTTGTTGGTTAAAAGAGTTTTTCATTTGCAAGTCCTGTCATTCACCTGGGGGGACATGTCTGTAATTGTATTTGGGCCTTGCACACTTTTGCTTCCTCTAGGTTTTTTACCTAGTTCTAAATATGATGTCTCTCCCCTTTTACAAAAAAAACTTAATAAAAATAAAATTAAATAAAATTCAAAAAAAATTACAAAACTTAGGAAAATAAAAGGGGGGTTTCAAATGTTAGTTCAGAGCGTGGTTATGATTCTGGGTGGATAGTAGGTATTATTTCTGCCTTATTTTTCTCTGTTGAACTTGAGAAATTTTAGAATCTGGGGACTTATATTATTTTCTTAAATGAAACTTAGTGTGGCTACAGACATGTCAGCTGGTGTTAGGACTTGCAAATTATTTCAAATTATTTTTGATTAGAATCCAAGTGTTGTAAGAAAACTTAATGGTAGTGTCATAAATTAACAGAATGAACAACCAGAAAAAAGAGCACATTTTATAAAATGAGTAAGGGGTTAATGAAGTTTAAAATAATTTAATATATGTTAGTGTTTAAGTGATTATTTTGTGATGTTGAGTGTAAGATGAATTTTGAAAAGGGGTTATAAGAAGGTGATTAATTTTTTTTAATGAATGTGTGCTGATTGGTTGCACTTGCACATACCCTGGAGCTCATACGGAGTCTGGACATGATGAGGGCCGTCGGTACTTGTTGAGTTTGATTATGACTTGTCTCTTGGATTAGACAACGTGTTTGGTAGCATCCCAGTTATATGGTAATTGTTTATTGAGGGCGTTGCGTTGCGGTATCGTGTATTTTGAATGCGGTTATGGTCCGACCAAGGGCATGGATGTGATAGTTTATATTTTCGATTATATCGAATTTTATGTGTACTTTGTGTGTTGTATTTAGTGAGTTAGTTTGGTTGTTTTGTGTTGTGTTCTCTTCTGGGCATTTTGCATGGCTGTTTCTCTGCTTTTATGACACCCATCTCGTCGTATCGCTAGAGCATTCTGGAGCCACTTGTATGATCAAGTTCTTCCTGTCGTTCTCTTTAATTCTTGCTTTTACGTGGTGTGTGTGTGGATTGTGCGGTCATGTCCATTTCGGTAAATGTGGATTTGTTTGTAAAAGATGAGCTCGAGTGGGAGGTCCGGTTCCGGGGACGGAAGCCGCAGGAGACTGTTGTTTCATTAAGGAAGCAACTCCGTGAGGCTCTTGCCTCCGGTGAGGCACCGAGTGGGAGAGTATTACTTACGATGTCACCGCCGAGGTGGAGCTGTGCTCGGAAAAATTTGTAGAACTGCTCGATTTGGCCGAAGGCCTGCAGTCGGCGGCACCCACCTCTACGGCTAGACAGAGGGTGCGCCAACGGTTACAACACGTTCTATGCCGTTTACAGAATGCTGAATCACAGGCTACCACCTCGGAATTAGAGAAAAATGTTGTCACTCTTAGGGAGCAAGTGGCGATGGCCTTGCGGGAGTTTTCTCTCGGCCAGCGTTGCCACGTAGATCCGAATTCCGGTTCTTCTTCTTCTTCTGTTG
The DNA here is from genome assembly GCA_034769895.1 of Magicicada septendecula. NCBI lineage: Eukaryota > Metazoa > Arthropoda > Insecta > Hemiptera > Cicadidae > Magicicada > Magicicada septendecula. Next base: position 425,450,123 of record CM068373.1, on the reverse strand, counting down.
AGACGGCAGCCAGGGTGGAACCCCCTGTGCATGTTCCTGCCTTTTCCGATATGGCCACCGCAAGCTATCACAAGCTTCCTAACCCACTGTCGGATGTCATTCAGCGTCTCCCAGTTGTCGATGGTCTGGATCCTGAGGCGCTTTTGAGATTCTTGCGCGTATTTTTTCAGTTGGCCGATTTCCCTGGGCTGTCGGAGCGGACTTTGCTTGAGCTCATTTACCCGTACTGTAGGGGATCTATGGCTGAGCGCGTGACAAGTACCCTTAGGGATGGTGGTGGCATAGACCATTTCCATCGGGAAGTCCTGGACGCTTTCGTACCGGGAAGGTTACACGACCGGTTACGACACAAACATTTCTATAGAGTTCAAGCAAGCGGAGAGTCCCTTGCTCATTTCATTTCCAGTGTTAAAGACGCGGCCCGGATCCTGAGGCTGGGGTTGTCAGAGTCTGATGTCATTCATACTATTTTGCAGGGCGTGACGCCGGAGGAACGGTCACGTTTGACATTCGCTGCCCGTCCCCAAAGTTTTATTGATTTAGACCGGCTGTGCGCCGAGTCGACCACTATACAGGGTAATGACGATATTAGAGCCCGCGAGGCTAGGAGGCGTTCAGAACGCCCTAATTTCGAGCGACGAGTCAGGCAGCCCGGGTCTTGGGGTCCTAGGCCTGCGCCGGTTCAGAGCTGTGAAGTACGAGAATTATTCTGCTCTAGGTGTCATAGATCCGGTCACGTCGCGCGCTATTGTAACGATGCTAGACAGCGTCAAGGGACTTCCCGAAAAGGTAACCTTTCAAAAAACGTAAATTCTCGGGGAAGATAAGTCGGGAGTGGTCTTCCCCGTTAGGCCGTTCTCTTCCGGTTTCACTTAACCCCAGGCGGATAGCTAATCCCGGGTCATCCGGCTCCAAGGTCCTGCGAACTGTCCCCAACTACAGTTCAGTATGCCCCTTCCTGTTGGTCGAGTTGAAAAAGGGTCAGCTCAGAGCCTTGGTTGACTCTGGATCAGCCCGATCCATAATTTCATCTAGAGTATGTGAGGACCTTGAACAACAGGGCTTACTATTAGGGTCGGATCGGTCTTCCGTGGTATGCTGGACTGCATCGCGGGAAATTCTGCCCATCTCCCGGGTGGTTTCCCTGAGTATTAAAATCGAGTGTTTTTCATGGGTGTGGCGATTTTTGGTTTCTCCGGCTCTGGGAGTCGACTGCATTGTGGGTGCCGATTTCATCTCCAAGAGTGGTCTCGTTTTAGATCTTCAAGCGCACCACTGTTATTTTAAATTCAATCGGGAGGTTGTCATTCCTTTCCTTGGGTACCAGGGAGCTAAGGGAGGTGTCCAAGAGGTTATGTGTCCCGATTCAGAAAGAGACCATCTCACCCCGTCCCAGAGGCATGCTTTAGATCATTTGTGTGAGCAGTTCCCCACTGTATTAACTCCCAACCTGGGGCTCACACATCTTTTGGAATATAAGATCCGTTTAACGGACTCCGCCGTAGTACGCTCACACCCATACAAATTCGCCCCTCCAAAGATGGATGTCCTAAGAGAGAAGGTTCAAGAGTTGCTTAAACAAGGGGTCATAGAACCTTCCAACTCTAGTTATGCAAGTCCAGCATTTCTGGTGCCCAAGCCTGGAGGTAAACAGCGTATGGTCATAGACTATCGCAAACTCAATGCTAATATTGAGGTGGATTCAGTTCCTCTTCCCGATTTACATTCCGCGTTCGATTGGTTTAGTGGGGCCAGGTACTTCACCATCTTTGACCTCAATGCCGCTTATCATCAGATTCCTCTGTCTAAGGAAAGCCGTCCTTATACGGCATTCTGTGTGCCATGGAATCTTTATCAATATACTAGGGTACCCATGGGTCTGGCAGTGGGGGCTCAAACCCTCACGCGACTACTTGACACTGTATTCCATGACGTAAAATTTAAATTCATCTTTAATTATCTTGATGACCTCTTGGTCTACAGTAAAACGTTCGAAGAGCATCTGGGTCACCTGAGAGAGGTGATGTGCCGATTGAGGAGTGCTGGCCTCACTATCAATCCAGACAAGGTAAAATTTGCACAAAGGAGTATTTCGTTTTTAGGGCATCTCGTCTCATATGGGGGTGTGACGGTCGACCCGGAGAGGACACAAGGCATCCGGGATTTTCCTCCCCCTAGGGATGCGAAAGGTGTTGCCAGATTTGTTGGCATGGTCAATTTTTACCGTAGATTTATCCCTAATGCCGCGGAGATTGCTGTACCTTTAAACGAACTCAGGAAAAAGGGTACCAAATTTGTATGGGGAGAGAGGCAACAGCGGGCCTTTGATACCCTCAAGGAGGCGATCGTCTCTCCCCCTGTGTTGAGGATGCCTGATTTTTCAAAAAAATTCATTTTGCAAACGGACGCGAGTTCTGTTGCGCTCGGGGCGGTTCTGTCCCAGGAAGTCGATGGTGCTAGGCAGCCGGTGGCATTTATATCCCGGACCTTGACCCAACAAGAGAGGAAGTCTTCAGTGTATGAACTAGAGTGTCTTGCTGTTGTGTACGCTCTAGATAAGTTCAGGCGTTTCTTGGAACACGCTGAGTTCCTGTTGGAGACCGATAATCAGGCTCTCTCCTGGCTTCTCGCTCATCCCTGGCAGCTGGGTAAAATAGGGCGTTGGGTGGTCAAGATCTCATCCTTTAAATTCAAAGTGCAACACATCAGGGGAACACAAAATGTTGTTGCAGACGCCTTGTCACGTATGTTCTCCCAACCCAGCGAGGCCAATTCTGAGCAACCCTATTCCGTTCTGCTGGATTTTCCTTTGGCTTTTACTGATGTGTTACCCCATCAGTTAAATGATGAAGAGTTGGGTCCTATCATCCAACACCTAAAAGAGGGTAACGTGCAGGTACCATATTTTCTGTCCAAGGGCGTCCTGTGCTGCCGAGAACGAAAAGGACGTGCCCCGAAGGTTGTGCTGCCTAGCAAGCTCGTGCCAATGGTCTTCAGCTACTATCATGATTCCCCAATAGGTGGCCATAAGGGAATTTCGAAGACCATTTCCAGTATTAGGAGGCATTTCATCTGGAAGGGCATGGACAGGGACATCGCGGCTCGTGTGAAAGCATGTCATCTCTGTGGCTTGAGTAAGCCTGCTCAAAACACTAAATTGGGTCTATTGTCATCTGATGTGGCGAGCAAACCCATGGAGAAGTTATTCATAGACTACGTGGGACCTTTCCCTCGTACCAAGTCAGGTAATGCTTACCTACTTGTTTGCGTGGATGCTTTTTCCAAGTTTGTCTGGCTACTGCCCTTACGACAGGCAAACACTCGCTCAACTATCCTTATGCTACAGACCCATGTCTTTCAGCATTTCGGTTTTCCGTCCACCATTGTCTCTGACAATGGACCACAGTTCATTTCAAAAGATTTCCGGCGAATGTGTTTCGCTAACGGCATCAAACATGTGACCACTTCCCCGTACTACCCTCAACCGTCCCACGCGGAGAGGTTTAACCGGAATCTCCGTTCAGCGCTTATCGCCTATCATGCTGAACAACAGGATTGTTGGGACCAAAATTTAAAGTGGTTGCAATTGGCATTTAACACGGCCCTACACGAGAGTCACAAGGCCGTACCCTTTGAAGTCATGTTTGGGTTCTCGCCGAGTTTGCCGTTGGACAATTTGTCGTACATTGATGATCTTCTGCCGAACGATCCTGAGGTCACGACTGTGGACAGATGGCGGGAGGTCCGGAGGAATTTGCTTCGCGCGCACGAACGCGTATGTAGTCGCTACAATCAGGGGCGAATTCCGAACCCATTTAAGATTGGCGACTTGGTCTACTGTCAGAGCCATCCGATCAGCTCAGCCATAAATAGGAGGGCCGCTAAACTCTGTTATCGTTGGTCGGGACCATACCGCATTCTTCGGTTTGTGTCGCCCGTCACAGTGAAATTGGGTGATCCCGGAGGGGATGTTGAAAGAGTAACCACTCATATTTCGAAGCTAAAGTTTTGCCATAGGGCATGAGTTAGGGAGGACAGTTAGTCCCATAAAAAAAGGGGGGAATACTATTTGGGGTTCCTGGATCTCAGTTATTGGAATTGGGAGGCCTTGGTGGTCAGTACTCAAAGCGGGATCCTGCGATTCTTCTCTTTCTCCTGTTCTTTTCTGTCTCTTATATCTGCATGCGGACCAGGGCCCGGCGAGCATGCAGGACTCACACTTACATCTTCTCGTTCAGACACACACTCACTAACTCACACCTCTTCCTTCTGCCTTTTCGTTTTCCTGTGTTACTGAACTCACCAAGAGCGGATTTAGAATCTGAGATTTTCCAGGTTTCCCGCAGCCGTCGTGCTTGAGGACTTGTTTGTTTTGGGTCAACCATGTTGCCCTTTTGGGGTGAGGGTGTGCCGTACTGGCTTCGGCAACGTATTATTAGTATTTTAAAAACGAGCGCCGCTGACGTCACGCACGGCCACCCTGCTGCGATAGTTTGTTGTCGGTCGGTTATACACACAAACGGTTGTGCAGCTACGCTGCCGGCCAGCTGTGTCTGTACATTCCTGCATTCGGAGGTTACTTGGCTGGACCGAAACGTTGTATCGGCCTCATTTCTGCTTGATCCTCCGACCTGTTCATCTGGTCTCGGCTGGCGGCAAACTTCTATCCAGGACTTCCGAACCTATCACTATGATAGGCTAGATAAAGTGTTGTTCCAGGTACGTGCAAGTCTGCGGGTTCTGAAAATATTCTAACCCCAAATATATTTTGTGTTTCAGCTTTCATAATGAGTTATGCTTGTGTGTGTGTGTGCGTATAGAGCAGTTTTTAATCTGGGCATAAATGCTATTACAAAATCAAATTAAATTTAATTTAATTAAATTATGAATGTGAGAGTCGTGGGTCAAGTTGATTTCAATAGAGAATATGCTAATGTATCTTGCACTCAGCTGTTTTGATGTAATTAATAACTACGAAAGACACAGCTAATCAATTTGAATATTTCAATGAAACATTAAGAAAGTAATTTCTAGACGAGTGAAATAAGTCACAGCTGGGGAGCTTAATACTGTTTAATCTGAATTAGTGGCGATGTGTGTGTGCGCTGTTGCTGCTTAAAGTTAGTGTTGGTATTTAATGTGGACGGCCTAAGTGGCGTGATTTTCTTTATGACACCCTCTACAACCTATTGTATGTCCAGGTGCTCGACCAAGGGCGAGATGGGTGTCAGGGGTGGACGCACATCTGTCCACCCTAATGGCAGAGACGATCTTATAGCCACAATGCCGTCAGTCGAGGACTTTTCCAATGCTAAGCTGCACCAGGGACTTGTGACACGACTGTGACATCACTGATCCGCGCCTATACGAACTAAGTACACCGGACAATCCAGGTGGGAAAATTCTAATTATCTATTTCTCTCTCTCTACAACATGTGAATGCACAGAAGCCGCCAGAAGCTCACTCGTGAAGTTCTGAACGTTATACTCTAGCACAAACTCTCATGTTCAATTATGTTATTGCATGTGTGAACATTACCACAGTACACCTAATGAAGTATCTTATAACTGTATAATGTGTAAGAAGTTACACACATACACACACATCCGCAGTTTGCTGTAAGATCTAACTTTCATCTAATTAAGACCATTAGGGAGTTAATCATCTCGTGCTATCATGTCATCTGGTCATGGCTGAGTTTTAATAACGTAGCGGGGGTTGTCTGATGCTGTAGATGAGAAACGATTTTCTTTCTCACACATACTTAGCGCTTAATGATTAAGGTAAGGGGTCGTTTGGCTGGTTGAGTTTCGGGGCGGTCACTTACATTCTCTGGTGTGAACTATGCTTGTGAATATGCCGGCAAATCTATGCTTAGGAGCTGAGATATTCCCTTTTACGTTGTCATTTATATTTGTACCTATCTATACATATTAGGGTGCATTTATTTACTGTAGTTGGAATGGGTTTATGACGAGGTTAGTGCTGAAATGAGGGATGTTTTGTTATTCATGTCGTATATGTGTTTGTGTGTGTAATTTTACTATATATATACCTTTTTTGGGGGAATATGTAACGGATTTAAAAAAGAGAATAACCATAAATGTGCTTACTGAGACAACAGGCTAGCCTATTTGATATTATACAACACTGATGGATTAGTATTGCTTTATGAATGAGATTATTACTAACTTTGACTCATACATAATCAGGCAGAAATTTTGCAATTAGTTTAATATCAATTCACTTACTTTGTGACATTATGAATTAATGGATATACATATATATACATATATATATAATTCTGCCTTTAATGGTGTGCTCACACAATTACGAACTTGTCATGTATGTAACATCTTGCAGGTTGAATAAAGCACACGCTTGTTGGTTAAAAGAGTTTTTCATTTGCAAGTCCTGTCATTCACCTGGGGGGACATGTCTGTAATTGTATTTGGGCCTTGCACACTTTTGCTTCCTCTAGGTTTTTTACCTAGTTCTAAATATGATGTCTCTCCCCTTTTACAAAAAAAACTTAATAAAAATAAAATTAAATAAAATTCAAAAAAAATTACAAAACTTAGGAAAATAAAAGGGGGGTTTCACTACGTTATCGGCAACAAAGAAGTAGTTTTTTGTTAAAATTGCTTCCCGGGCTCTTTAGCCGTAGTCCAATGTTTTCTGCAAAACCAGACTTTTCGGCAGTGCAATCGACTGCCATCATCGGTGAAAATCGAGTGCGAAAACGTGAGGTGGTGGTGGTATACGTTAGTGAGCACAGTACTGTGGTTAATGCTGAAGCAATAAGTAGAAAGACGTAGTTTCTATGGAAATATTTGATTTCGAATATGATTTTAAATATAAATCTTAGAACATGGAAGTCATGTATGGTTCTCCATACCGATATTTTGCCATCACCATACTTCCATTTTCTTATGGAACATGGAAGTAAAATATCCATAAAATTAATGGCTTATAAAAATTAATGTTTGATCTCCATTAAGTAGTGCTCAAGTTTCCAAAGTTTAATATTATGATGTCCGTAATCAAAATATCACAGCAGGTTTTAGTGTGTATGAGGGTACACCGTGGACAAAAATTTTCAACATTCCCTATGGAGCGTTGCTCAGAGTAAAGCTGCTAATCTACAGTATACGTTTCACAGAACAAACACGCGGAAAAGAAGGAGCGCTCCGATGTCTCTCATGGACCCTCAGCATCTTGCAGAGGATTCATTCCCTAAAGACGAAAAGTCTGTCTATTAACCGTTCCCCTGTAAACACGTGCAGTTACACTGGCCAGCGATCCACAGGAAGCAAATCGCTGTCCACACCGGACACTTCGGCTTGCACGCGTTGTGTTGGTGTGAGTTTCGACACTTTCCATTTAAAAAGGGTGCAAACATAAGAAAATAAACATGAGTGAGGCCAGAAATAACGCGAATTGTGTGTGTGTGTGTGTGTGTGTGTGTGTGTGTGTGTGTGTGTGTGTGTGTGTGCGCGCGCGCGCGCGTGTGTGTGTGTGTGCGTGTGTCTCCTGGCTCCCTTTTTATTGCGGTAATCGTAATAATAAAACTTTGGAAACGTAAACATTACTTATTGAGATATGCTTGCCTGTCAGGAACGATATACGAGATATCTATATTGTATTTTTACTCATTTTCGTAGTCCTTCAGCCTTTCGACTGGTTTGTACCCTCCCCGCATATACCCGTGGTGCGTGTGGTACTGAGTCTCTCACAGGTATATGGGACCTACAGTTTAACGCCGGATCCGAACGGCACAGTTGGGGAAGGTTTATACTAAGCAGGATACCTCTCGCTGGTTTGCCATTGCCTTGCGAGGGGGAACGGTCTATCTAAATCAGATGGCCCCCGGCGGGAATTGAACCCGCGCTGACAGCGTAGCAGCGCCACACGCTAGCCACTACGCCACGACCGCTCCATTTTTTTTTTTTTTTTTTTTTTTTTTTACTCATACAAGATTTAAATTAAAATGAAAAAATTATAATTTTATTGCCTGGCAACAAAATTATTTTATTTTTAACAATTACCCCATTGTTTGAAATAGTTTAAATGAATTTTCAAGTACTTTACTCTTTTTAAAACGTAAAACGTTGCAGGTACACTAACCCTTCCCCACAGCCGATCTTCACCAAAATCAATAGCCCTTGAGTCCTCTATAATTCAGAGACATATGCCAAAAAGTATTTGATTCCGTTTGAATTTGCGGCAGTTATCGATCGCCACATAAAAAATTACTCTTGTTAAAACATAAAATGTTGCTGGTAAACTACCCCTTCCCTTTAACCGATCTTCACCAAAATCAATAGGCCTTGAGTCCTCTACAATTCAGGAATGTATGCAAAACATTATTTGAATCTGTTTGAATTTGCGGTAGTTATCGTTTGCCATAGAAAAAATTCTACATATAGACACACAGACACTTTTCGAAAAATGACTTTTCTTCATGTTTTGAGGGTAGTACAATCAGAATCAGCCCTTATCTTGAACACGATTTTTTTCGCCATCACCATAGTTCCATTTCCTTATGGAACATGGAAGTAAAATATTTTTCTTGTAATAACTTTTTGAATGTGTTTTTACTTCCATGCTTCATAAGGAAATGGAACTATGATGGCGAAAAATCGTGTTCGACATAAGGGCTGATTCTGATTGTACTACCCTCGAAACATGAAAGTCATTTTCCGAAAAGTGTGTGTTTGTCTATGTATAGAATTTTTTCTATGGCGAACGATAACTGCCGCAAATTCAAACAGAATCAAATAATTTTTTGCACGTGTACCCGAGGTGTAGAGGACTCAAGGCCTATTGATTTTGGTGAAGATTGGTTAAGGGGAAGGAGTAGTTTACCTGCAACGTTTTATGTTTTAACAACAGTAATTTTTTCTATGGCGAACGATAATTGCCGCAAATTCAATCAGAATCAAATTTTTTTTTCCATATGGTCCTTATTTGTAGAGTTTATTGATTTTGGTGAAGACCGGTTAAGAGGAAGGGGTAGTTTACCTGCAACGTTTTATGTTTTAACAAGAGTAAAGTACTTAACTTTCATAAATAAAGTATCCTGAAAAGAAGGTCATAATAATCCACTGCAGAAAGGTAAATGAAATATCTATAAATAAAAAGGGTAGTTGAAGGGGAAGGGGGTAATTTTCTATAAATCGAAATGATAGTTGAAGGGGGAGAGAATAATTTTTTATATGTGTACTACGTTATCGGCAATAAAAAAGTAGTTCAGTTAAAATTCCTTCCCGGACTGTTTGGCCGTGATCCAATGTTTTCTGCAAAACCAGACGTTTCGGCAGTGCCATCGTCATAAGTGAAAATCGAGTGCGCTAACGTGAGGGTATACGTTAGTGTCCACAGTACTGTGGTTAAAGCTGAAGAAAGAAGTAGTTTCTATGGAAATATTTCATTTCGAAAATGATTTTAAATATAAATCTTGGAACATGGAAGTCATGTATGGTTCTCCATACCGATATTTTATACGCTTGGAACGTGTTAGTAATCTAAAGAAAGTCACGTTAGTTACTTTGATACGCATGCCAAGTTTAACGACAATCGATTGATCGTTTAAAAGTTATCCTGAGACATACCCCAAGTAGACAGATAGACAGAAAGACAGACAAATGCCAAACGCTCGAGTTAAAACTGAGAACTCGCTTCACTCATTAAATTATATTACATAAATAATTTTATTTTCAACACGTACATTTTAACAATACTGTAATACATCTTCTACAGTACTGTATGTACAAAATATACGTATACATATTTTTATGGTGCGCACACGGGTTTGTTTGCGAGTAGGACGATAGCTGTTTATGTGTGTGTGTGGGGGGTCATCATTTTACTGCTGTAGTAGAGTGTTTGTGTGTAGGGCCACAAATATTACAACTTACACTTTAAAACCTCTAAGCGATGGATGATTTATTAAGGGTAAATCCTCTATTCGGTCTGCTTCCATCGTAATATTTTTCTTGCGTTCGTTTCGACGGAAACAAACGTACTTTAGGGACGTTTCGATCCTTAAAATTTTGAATCGTCCTCAGAAGCTGTGAGTGGCGGCTGAAAGAAACTGTTGACCGTGTTATTAGGCCTTTGAACCGCCACTCATAGTCCGTACTACAATTATCAGTATACTATTATTACTACTGTTTATTTTGTTGTTGTTGTTTTTGTAGCTCTTCTTCTTCTTCTTCTTCTTCTTCTTCTTCTTCTTCTTCTTCTTCTTCTTCTTCTTCTTCTTCTTCTTCTTCTTCTTCTTCTTCTTCTACTTCTTTCTTTCTTTCTTTCATTCTTTCCTTGTTTTTTGACAACAGCAGCAAACGCTCTGTAGTGCGTATGAAACAATGATATCCACAAGGGTCTGAAGATTGCTTCAGGTCTTGACAAGGTTCAGCGCCTGCTAAGAAGCATGTTGCAATTTCTCGACAACACGGTACTTTTGCGACCGTTAAACGGATTGTAGCCATTTAAATTTTTATGTGACGAGTAATAGTCGCCACACGAACAGACGACCTTAACTCTGTCTCAGTAATAAAGGTAAGAAAAAAATCGACAATAATTACTTGATTTCCTTAAAGTAAGCGGAAAATTTGCATTACTTTATCCTAAGAATTGTTTCTTTTAATTATGCATACGTTCTGTTTCATAACTCTTCCCGCGTAATACCAGTACGATTGATAAAATGTATTACACAGTAAAGGATTATATATTATTGAAGTTTCATAACGTCATGGCAGTCTGTTATGGGTGTGAATTATGGACGACAACCGTGAAAAACAAGAAAGTAAAATACGGGCCTCCGGAATGGCGTTCTTAAGAGGAGTTAAAAGGTGTTCTGAACTTGATCGTATAAAGAATGAAGTCGTGGGAGAAGAATTACAAGCTTTCAACTGGATTGAAAGAGTAAGAGATTATAAACAACGGAGGAAAGAACGCTTTGAAAAAATGTCAGATTCAAGACTGGCCAAAGAAGTCTGCAAATACAAACCTATAGGACACACGTGTAATGGGTAGACCCAGCAGCAAGAGACGGCTGGAGGACTTTTTGTAGGCGGAACAGGCAGCACCTTCTCTATGTCGTGATGTGGACGAAATGTGGTATTACAAATAGCTGAAAATAGCGTTTGCTCGAGCCACTAACGTGTTGAAAAATTAGTGAAAAAGAGGGAAGAACCGGTTGGCACAGCAATAGAGTGTTGGAGCCCATCATCTCTTCCACTGTTGCACGTTTGTCCGGCCAAATGTCTTGGCTACATAAGATGGAACAGATGTCTTGACTAATAGGTCGGCAAGAACATTATTAAACTATTGCCTTAGACGATTCCCTCCCGCATTGAATGGCAACAATTTTTTACACAGTAATAACTTAATGTAAAGAATAATAATCAAGAACTAGTCTTTGAATATGGACTTTGTAATTAAGGCTTTTGTAATTCCTTGTCAACGATTATTATATCCGGGTTCGAGAAAAGCAGCTGTGAACAACTCCACATTTAATTCTTACTTTAAAACGGCCGACGTTTAATCTTGGCCTTTTCTTAAAGCTGCTGTTCATTGTTGGGTGTTTGATGGCTGTTTTGACCTTACTAACGACAACGCCGAACTACGTCTTCTGTCAGCTATTTCTTATTCACCAGGCTGGCTGGGAAAGTTGTTGATTACCTATTCTGTTACTCGGTTGGTGTCACCACTATTAAATTGTTGTAAAACCGAGCTGTTAAGGTCGGTTGCTAACACAGTGCGACATTACTCGGCTATCGTTTCGTACCAGCAACACCGGGAAACTTCTTCAGAGCCGCTGCGAAGCGACAGAGAACACGTACGGCAGATGTAAGCCGGACAATACTCTACTTTCCCGGGTATAAGCAACCCGGTGAAGAAGATTCCCTGCGGCTGGGACGAAACGTTAGCCGACTAATGTCGCACTGTGTTAGCAACCGACCACGGCTTAACAGTCCGGTTTTACAACAATTTAATAATGGTGACACCAACTGTGTAAGCCTACGTAATAGAATAGATCAGGGGTCTCCAAACTACGGCCCGCGGCAACCCGCCCGGTGCTGCGTACAGTTTTTAAACAGATCGTCAAAATACTTCTAATATTGTATAATTTTACTAAATAACTAAACAAGAAATAAGTTCAGTAAAATGTTATAATATTTAGTACAAGTTTAAAACATTTACGTGGTTAATGTGCTTGTTCGTCTGGCTGCCTTGAATGAATCACGCTTTTCGCTCGCATCTCATTGATTTCAAGGAAATAAAAAACTTTGCAAGAGCAATGCTTTAAATGTTTGGATCGACCTATATTTGCGAACAAACGTTTCAAAAATGAACGGTGTAAAATCAAAGTACAGTGCTAACTTGTCAGACGAACACTTGAAATCCATTCTAGTCAAGTGGAACCAAAATTTTACCCAAAACGGACAGACATTATGTGTCAGAACCAACTCGACACATCCCATACGTACATAAGAAAGCCACAAAACAATACGTAAGAAATATCTTTGAATGTTATTTTTTCCTTACTTTCATTTACATTATTCTGAACAAAAGAATTTGTTTTCTTTGGATCAGTCTGCTTAATTTTTATTTAAATACCTATTTTATTGACTTGTTTATTTCATAAACTTAGAAAAAGTTTACAATATGTGTGTGTGTGTGTTGTTGTTGTTGGCCCGCCTGACTTCCAAGATTTTTCAATTCGCCCCTCAAGTGGAAAAGTTTGGAGACCCTTGGAATAGATAATCAACAACTTCCCCAGCCAGAGTGAAGGATTAGAAGTAGCCGATAGAAGACGTAGTTCAACGTTGTCATTAGTAAGATCAAAACAGTCACAGATACATCCAATAGTGTAAAGCAGCTTTAGATATTAGAAAAAACAAGATTAAAAGCCGGGATTATTAAACGAAGAATAAAACGTGGAACGTTGTTCACTGTTGCTGTCGGTAATCATGGCCATGGCCAACGTTCTGAATCCGGATACAAGAATCGTTGAGAGGGCATAACAAAATGCTTAATTACAAAGTTCAAATTCAACGTGTAGTACTTGCTTATTATTGTGTCAATGAAACAGGTGACTACAGTTGGTCTTTGACCAAAACAGCTGTCAACAATTGTTTGTTTGTTACAAAGCTTTGCTAAAATAAAACTAAAATAAGCTTTCTGGTCTAATGTTAAATGAAACTGTTAATTTATCAGTTTTAGCAGATCCAAACCTAGATCTTTAATCTACATATGCACTGGATGGAAACCTGAAATTATGGTATCTCCCATTAAACTTTTGTGTATATAGCTTCGAAGTAATGTGCATTAATCATGTTTAATTTATATAATAATAATAATAATAATAATAATAATAATAACAATAATAATATAATTGACGAAAGGTTTAGCAGAGATCGGTTTACGGTTGCTGACGGTAATTAAGGCCATGGCCAACTTTCTGAACCCGGATATAAGAATCGTTGAGAGGGAATAACAAAATGCTTAATTACAAAATTCATATTCAACGTGTAGTACTTGCATATTAATATTCTTTACGGTAAGTTATTACTGTGTAAAAAATTTTTGCCATTCAAGGTGGAAGAGAATGTCCTCCAAGCCAATGTCATTTTATCTTTTTCTACTTGTCACATTTAGCAGTACAATAAATTTCAACAAATACAGATCTGCAGAACGAACTTATATTTCCCCCTCACCAATTCTCTCTCTCTATCTATCTATCTATCTCTATCTATATTCCTGTCTCTCTCTCTCTCTCTCTCTCTCTCTCTCCATATACACACGCGCGCGCTTACCGAAAACAAAGAAAGAGAACGTATGAAACGTACAGAGGGGTGGTCAAATAGCCTCTATAATTTCACTCCGTGAACAGATTTATCTTCATATTTCTTCCTCTCCTTAAGCCCCTCTCTCGTCTCGTTCTTGATATCGTGAGATACACAGTTGGAATGGAAGAAATGTAAACAATAAAATAATTTCAGCTGTCGTGTGTGTGTGTTATTTGTGTTGTATCCACGTGAACATCTCAATTTTGATTCTGTTACCGACAAAGCTGGAATATTTGTCATACTTTAAAGGTAAGACATATCAATTCATTATCACTGAGTCTGCTTTGTTTTGGGACTTCCACGGCGCTACGCTTCTGTGTGCACACGTGGACACGATAAACGTTCCTATTGCCGAGTCACAATATCAGCGCTTGTTAATCACTCCCTACAGTCATTCTGCTTCGTATTTTTCCTTCAATACGTAGACTGCTTCCCCGCGCACTATCTATTTCTATTCTGCCTCCTACTCTTAAGGTATGTTCGGAATCATCTCCCAATATTTGCTCTATGGAAACCCCAAATATAAATAAAAGGAGGACCCATTATATAAGGAAGAGCGTCTGTTCAGAATAATATTAGTAACATTTCCTTCGTTTTCCCTCGATTTTACCTTCACTTGCGTTCATTACAAACACCGAACGAATCGCACATTTTTTTGGTGTGTGTGTCTGTGTGTGTGTGTGTGTGTGTGTGTGTGCGCGCGTGTGTTTTAGCTTACATGATGTTCAATATAACCGGTGAGTGAAAGCTGGTATACCTACGAGAAACCCTATTTTTCAGGAAAAAGAAAAAGCATACTACAGCATTCCCTGTTGGTTTGATTTAAATACTGTCAGTAGAGAAAATGTTCACCATTGTGTATAGAATGTAGCTTTATACAAAACTTTGCTTCATACCCTATTGTTTGCTGTGTATGATTTTTATTTATTTTTTTTAACAGTTATTCGCTTTATCTATTCATTGATAACTTTTATTTTAATTGCTTATAAATCTTTTCCCTGTATATTTTTTCATTGAAACTATATTTAAAAGTTGAATAAGTTTAGAACGCTTCTCAGATTAATTCTTTCAGGAAAAATATCTTGCTATTCTAGCTAGGTTAAAATGGTTTCTATAACTGCAATAGCATAGCTCAACAAAAATGTAATAAAACGTACATCTGAACTTAAGTTTCGATCATTTACCTCAATCACGTGTGTGCCACAATCATCTTCTTTGCCACACTTAGTTTTCCAAGATAAAATAATCTTGTACAGTTCCCTATACTCCTCTACACAATGTTTCGTTATCTCCATAATGTCATTAAACTTTTTTGTTGACACAGTGAGCCTTCATACGTTTATCGGGTGGAAAGTTAAAATCATTTACATTAATTTTTAGTAAATTCAATGTCCACTTAAAGGTATTCTCATTCACATCACAAAAAAGAAAGTTTTACTTACTGTGTATTATTATCGGATAACACTAATGAATAATATTAAATATACTAACCACACTAAAAATGTGTTCAGAAACACGAATATGTTAAATTTCACTCACTAACCAAATTGAATACTTCCGCAGAATAGTGCAATAAAGCAGTGTACACAATACCAAGAATGCCAGCTCACAACCTTAATGGAAAAGGGGACTACTACGGCAGTTATTCCCTTCTTCCACTCGACACTGAGAAACGACCAATAAAGCAGTGTACACAATAGCAAGAATGCCAGCTCACAACCTTAATGGAAAAGGGGACTACTGCGGCAGTTATTTCCTTCTTCCACTCGACACTGAGAAACGACCAATAAAGCTGTGTACACAATAGCAAGAATGCCAGCTCACAACCTTAATGGAAAAGGGGACTACTACGGCAGTTATTCCCTTCTTCCACTCGACACTGAGAAACGACCAATAAAGCTGTGTACACAATAGCAAGAATGCGAGCTCACAACCTTAATGGAAAAGGGGACTACTACGGCAGTTATTCCCTCTTCCACTCGACACTGAGAAAAGACCAATAAAGCTGTGTACACAATAGCAAGAATGCGAGATCACAACCTTAAAGGAAAAGGGGACTACTACGGCAATTATTCCCTTCTTCCACTCGACACTGAGAAACGACCAATAAAGCAGTGTACACAATAGCAAGAATGCCAGCTCACAACCTTAATGGAAAAGGGGACTACTGCGGCAGTTATTTCCTTCTTCCACTCGACACTGAGAAACGACCAATAAAGCTGTGTACACAATAGCAAGAATGCCAGCTCACAACCTTAATGGAAAAGGGGACTACTACGGCAGTTATTCCCTTCTTCCACTCGACACTGAGAAACGACCAATAAAGCTGTGTACACAATAGCAAGAATGCGAGCTCACAACCTTAATGGAAAAGGGGACTACTACGGCAGTTATTCCCTCTTCCACTCGACACTGAGAAAAGACCAATAAAGCTGTGTACACAATAGCAAGAATGCGAGATCACAACCTTAAAGGAAAAGGGGACTACTACGGCAATTATTCCCTTCTTCCACTTGACACTGAGAAACGACCAATAAAGCAGTGTACACAATAGCAAGAATGCCAGCTCACAACCTTAATGGAAAAGGGGACTACTACGGCAGTTATTCCCTTCTTCCACTCGACACTGAGAAACGACCAATAAAGCTGTCTACACAATAGCAAGAATGCGAGCTCACAACCTTAATGGAAAAGGGGACTACTACGGCAGATATTCCCTTCTTCCACTCGACACTGAGAAACGACCAATAAAGCAGTGTACACAATAGCAAGAATGCCAGCTCACAACCTTAATGGAAAAGAGGACTACTACGGAAGTTATTCCCTTCTTCCACTCTACACCGAGAAACGACCAATAAAGCTGTGTACACAATAGCAAGAATGCCAGCTCACAACCTTAATGGAAAAGGGGACTACTACGGCAGTTATTCCCTTCTTCCACTCGGCACTGAGAAACTACCAATAAAGCTGTGTACACAATAGCAAGAATGCGAGCTCACAACCTTAATGGAAAATTGGACTACTACGGCAGTTATTCCCTTCTTCCACTCGACACTGAGAAACGACCAATAAAGCTGTGTACACAATAGCAAGAATGCCAGCTCACAACCTTAATGGAAAAGGGGACTACTACGGCAGTTATTCCCTCTTCCACTCGACACTGAGAAACGACCAATAAAGCTGTCTACACAATAGCAAGAATGCCAGCTCACAACCTTAATGGAAAAGGGGACTACTACGGCAGTTATTCCCTTCTTCCACTCGAACCTGAGAAACGACCAATAAAGCTGTGTACACAATAGCAAGAATGCCAGCTCACAACCTTAATGGAAAAGGGGACTACTACGGCAGTTATTCCCTTCTTCCACTCGACACTGAGAAACGACCAATAAAGCTGTCTACACAATAGCAAGAATGCGAGCTCACAACCTTAATGGAAAAGGGGACTACTACGGCAGTTATTCCCTTCTTCCACTCGACACTGAGAAACGACCAATAAAGCAGTGTACACAATAGCAAGAATGCCAGCTCACAACCTTAATGGAAAAGAGGACTACTACGGAAGTTATTCCCTTCTTCCACTCGACACTGAGAAACGACCAATAAAGCTGTGTACACAATAGCAAGAATGCCAGCTCACAACCTTAATGGAAAAGGGGACTACTGCGGCAGTTATTCCCTTCTTCCACTCGACACTGAGAAACGACCAATAAAGCTGTGTACACAATAGCAAGAATGCGAGCTCACAACCTTAATGGAAAAGAGGACTACTACGGCAGTTATTCCCTTCTTCCATTCGACACTGAGAAACGACCAATAAAGCTGTGTACACAATAGCAAGAATGCGAGCTCACAACCTTAATGGAAAAGAGGACTACTACGGCAGTTATTCCCTTCTTCCATTCGACACTGAGAAACTACCAATAAAGCTGTGTACACAATAGCAAGAATGCGAGCTCACAACCTTAATGGAAAAGGGGACTACTACGGCAGTTATTCCCTTCTTCCAATCGACACTGGGAAACGACCAATAAAGCTGTGTACACAATAGCAAGAATGCCAGCTCACAACCTTAATGGAAAAGGGGACTACTACGGCAGTTATTCCCTTCTTCCACTCGACACTGAGAAACGACCAATAAAGCAGTGACACAATAGCAAGAATGCTAGCTCACAACCTTAATGGAAAAGGGGACTACTACGGCAGTTATTCCCTTCTTCCACTCGACACTGAGAAACGACCAATAAAGCTGTGTACACAATAGCAAGAATGCGAGCTCACAACCTTAATGGAAAAGAGGACTACTACGGCAGTTATTCCCTTCTTCCACTCGACACTGAGAAACTACCAATAAAGCTGTGTACACAATAGCAAGAATGCGAGCTCACAACCTTAATGGAAAAGGGGACTACTACGGCAGTTATTCCCTTCTTCCAATCGACACTGGGAAACGACCAATAAAGCTGTGTACACAATAGCAAGAATGCGAGCTCACAACCTTAATGGAAAAGGGGACTACTACGGCAGTTATTCCCTTCTTCCACTCGACACTGAGAAACGACCAATAAAGCAGTGTACACAATAGCAAGAATGCGAGCTCACAACCTTAATGGAAAAGGGGACTACTACGGCAGTTATTCCCTTCTTCCGCTCGGCACTGAGAAACGAGGAAGTTTTGACTGGTTGGAAATGTTAGTAACGTTCCCTTTTTCGGCCTACTCTTTGCGCCTATCATGGGTAAACGAAATAGCCATATCAGTTTAATTTATAAACAAAATGTAGTTATTCCCTTTTTCCACTCACCGGTTCAATTGTAGAGAAAGGTATCGTTTACATAGCAATTCTCCATATTTAAATATTGTTACGACGGGCTCCCTGATCGTCGTATGGTACAGTGGGAAACAAAATACAAGACACCAATCATCTAAAAACCAGCTTTAATTATCACAATTAACAGTTTGCAATTAACAAGTTAGTCTCTTACAACAATTCAAGTAAAAATTGTCTGCACACAATAATAATGTCAACTATAAAGAATTCCGCACTTCGCTACAAACACTCGATCCGCGCTAAAGAAATCGCTCAAAACCACTGAACTCATATGCTGGCTGCTATGGCTTTTTATAGGTAGCGAGCGCCCTCTAGAAAAATCTTCCATCCTCAATGTGCACGCCACTTAATGCTGATGCTAATGCGTATCTCGAGTGGCCTCTTGAAGAGTCTGGAACAAACTTGAACGCGGTCTTGACTCAGGCAACACCTGCCACACTAGGCGGAGGACAGGTCGAGGACACTCTCGGCTATTCTACGCGGTTCGATACGAATGTCGTTACAATATTTAAAAAATATCTTAATTATAATACTGAATATCTTGCAAGAAACAGATTGTACAAATTGTAAGCGACAATTTAACAAAATATTTTTTCGGTTTCGTGTCCGGAATCATTTTTTGTTGAAATTTGTGTGTGTGCGGAGGTCGACGTCAGTTCTGAGATGTTATTTCTTCAGTCGAGTGTTACAACTGCTTTACAGACAGCCTCTTTCAACTGCCACCTCTAATGCCAGATGAGCCAGCCACTGGTACAACTTTAACTACTACGGTAGTTATTCCCTTTTTCCATTCTGCAGTTCAAAAACGAATTCAAGTTGAATAAGTCCACTCTGTACAAGAAATCTCCTTCGTCTTTATCGCTTCAGTTCTTTAAATGGTTTCGTCCGTTAACTAATATCGTTTACGCTACCAACGACTTTTGTCTATCCTAAATTGCTAAAACGCATAATTCAAAAAGTCAAACAACTAATTCTTTCATTCTTCAATTTTGCTGTCTACGACGTGTCCCAGAGTTAATAATTGCGTACTGTAGGCTACTATTTCTAACTGGAAAACACTTATTTTTAGATACAAATTTTTGAAAAACAATTTTTAATTTCGCCTGCGCAAGATTTTTCACATCGCGGCCTTCATCAGTTTTTATAAAAAATATATAAATTCCTAGAATAAAATGTCTTAAGTGCTCAGGAGTCTATCTTGATAATATACTGAGTTGGAGGGAACATGTCATAATGAAGCAAAAATAGATTGACTTAAGGATTAAGAATTATATTGTTTACTTGGTAGAAAATCAAAAGCATCATTAGAAAATAAAATCGTTTTATACAAACGATTTTATACATAGCCGTAGTAGGCATATCTTCTTCTATCAGGAACTCGGAAATCCACCTGTTCCAGTCCTACAGAAATACATCTACTTCATCAGCATTTCCTAGGGCTTCCTATACATCTTTGTCCAACTGGTTTGTATTCCCAAACTTCCCTTAGGCATCCTGCAATCTGGCATCACAATCAGATGAGCAATCTATCTCCTTTTGAATAGAGTAAAATAATTTACCTCTTTTTTGTCCGTCTGGTGGGTTTTCCTTTTTCTATACTACTACGCGTTTCGGGATATATGTCCCATCATCAGGTACAATCCCTTGGTACATATGTCCCGAAACGCGTAATAGTATAAAATAAGGAAAAGCCACCAGACGGACATAAAAGAGGTAAATTATTTTACTCTATTCATATACATATAAGTGGCCTGGATACCGAAAAGTATGAATTTAATATCTCCTTTTGCTTTCCGCAATACAATCTTGGATATTAAAAATCTTCAACTCTTTACAAATTAGACATTGTACAGTCTATCTTTTCATGTGCACCCTTTAACAGACCACAAGAATCTCATCGGCGATCCTTGTATCCCACTCAGATTTTTTTTTTTTGACAGAACACAATTTTTAGAACTATACAATAACACTGGCACATCTATTTACCTTATAAAATTTTGGTCGAGTCTCTTTCCTTGTTTTCTTCGATAACGCTTGAAGACTTGTGCCACGTAGCAAATGTTTGCCTATAACTTAGCAAACTTCTGATTAACATCACAATCTACATCACAAGTGATGTCACACCCATGAAAGCGGAAATGTGACACCTGCTCTTTACTCTTATTGTCCAATACTTGCCCACAAATGCCATAGTTATTGTCTTGTACACAGGGATTTTCATGTTGTAATTCGAACAAACTTGCTGAAACTAGAACATCGATCTCAAGAACCCGCATTCATTGATTTTGATGATTACTTTATCATCCGAAAACAAAATTGTATTCATGTATTTTCAATTTATTTATTTTTATTCACGGATCCACTCATAATTTCCACTCTCTAACTATGTCATCAATATAGATATTATACAGTCTTGGAGACATACTACAGCCTTGGCCGTAATTACTCCTATATTAATTGTAAATCACCTCTCTCGAATCCTCTCCTACAAACAATACTGTCCTTGTACAATAGTATAAGATCTTTATAACGGGTGTAACTCCTCTTACACATAATGTCCCATAGAACGGATTTATTAACTCTGTCAAATGCTTATCGTACTCAGTGAAGGCAAGGTGTGTCTTCAGATTAAATTCCCTTTTAATCAATCAAACATTTTCAAAGAGAATACGTCATCAATACAAGATCGGCCCTTACGAAATCCTGCTTGTTCGCCAAGAAGTAAAATACCCGAGATAGCACGAAGTCTTTCCATATTACCCTGCATTTCCACCCAGCATTCAGTAAAACCTATCTGGATATACGGTATAGAATTATAGGGTTGCGCCAGTAAATCCAGCATTGCGATAATTCAACGTGTAAAATCGAAAATCCTTTGTCTTACACGCCTTGTATGTCACAAATCAGGTGTTACATCTAGATCACGGTATACTAAACGACTCAGAACTTATCGACGAATGGAGCAGGGGGGGGGCATCGCCCAAGGTTTCACGCCAGTTCTGTCATCCAACCACTTGTGCATCAGCTTCACACTACAAATTTGAAAACAAATTGGACCCGACGTAGAGTAAAAGACGTTTTCTTACTGGAGAAGTCTCATCACGCCAGATGACAACCTTAACAACTAGTTCCTAAGCCAGCAAACAATCTTATAGAAATTATTGTACTTTCTGATTGCTGTTGTAAATAAATAATTTACAAAATACGTTTTATAATAACAATACTGTGGAATATAACAGTAATAACTTATTGTGGAAAAGAAATTTTGTGTAAGTTGACGAAAATGTAAATATAAAGACAACAGAGGTGTAAATATGTCAAAGAAAAAAGTGAATTTTCAGCTGTGAGATATAAAGTTGAACCACAAGAAATACTTACAAATTTGGGCATCAGAGTGTCAGCAAATATAAGATCCACATTAATATAAATCTAAGACAGCACGCTTAATAATAGTTTGTAATGTTGCTGACCTTAAGAAATCTTGGGCTCAAACGAAGAGAAATCTCATCAAGTGTCTTGCGTGCAGGTCACTGAATCGTGATCCACTAGGAAGTGACACGAGGAACGACTAGAGTCTTTTTAGACACGGTGCTGGAGGGGAAAACACGAAGAGACACAAAAATTTAATATGTGAAAACGATTGCAGTGCCTACATTGCTTTACGGTAGTGAGTCATTGAATCTTACTGAGACACAAGAAAACCAAATACATGCAGTAGAGATGAAATTCCTCAGAGCTGTGAAGGATGTAGGAGAGAAAACAGGATAAGAAAAGCGGACGCAAGAACGAAATTTCAAATATACAAAAACTAATCTTTTTCAATCCGCCTTGTAACTTCTTTTTTATAGTTGATAAGTACCCGTTAACTCAAAAACGTTAGTTTATTTATTTTAAGTGTTACTGTGTTATAACCATTGTATATTGTAAAAGAACGGGTTTTGGGTGTTAATTTTATATAAGTACTTACTTTGTCGTTCGTTTAATAGTAACGAGTCGTTTATTACTTTTTCTAAATACTTACAAAGTCGACCGTATTCTCGCAGTTCAGGTTAAATTTTCCGCCTCGCCGTCTGATTGGTTCCCACTTTCTGGCCGAGTCGAATTTGTCAACTAATGTGTATTTATGGTTTATTTATCCCAAACTCTTATATTACCTTTCAAATGATTCAAACATACAGCGGTTGATGGGTACAAAAGTTTATTTAACTCTTTTTTATATAATTAGGTCAATTACAATTCGGAAATAAAACATACATTTATCATAGCGCCGGCGTTTACGGGTAGCTCAGTTGGCGGTCTGCTCAGTCGGTGTATACGCTTGGAAATGGCATCTATTTCTTCGTTGGTTAATTATTTTAATATCTCAGGGAAAAGTTCTTTGGACTACAGAGTATTGGTTTACAGGCTAATAAATGCACATAATTTTATAATATACCTTACAACTAATACAAAATCTGTGATATCCTTAAATATGAAAAGTAAGTTATTGCAAATGAGAATT
This sequence comes from Magicicada septendecula, assembly GCA_034769895.1. Taxonomy (NCBI): domain Eukaryota; kingdom Metazoa; phylum Arthropoda; class Insecta; order Hemiptera; family Cicadidae; genus Magicicada; species Magicicada septendecula. The sequence continues at coordinate 425,426,932 of CM068373.1, read as the reverse complement.
AGTGCTCACTAGGTTAATTTTTTGTTAGCAAGTTACGTTTTTAAAACAGTTGAATATAAAATCATAATCCAGTGATAGTTTTATTTTATCAAAGGTGATTATTTAATAAATTCAGTTCGAAAATTTATTTAAGTGACTGGTGAAGTGAAAATAAAATTGTTCATTTACTGTTGGTTATTGAAAGTTTTATTTTTTGTGAAGTATTTAAATTATACTTAACACTTCCTTAATGCAGCTTCTCTTGGTCGGTCCTCTTCTTCTGGAATTCTTCTAATGGTCCCTTCTTGTATGTATTGGTTGAGATCCAGGCTCAAATAATCGAATTTCAAGGTTCAGCTTCCATCAGTCTTGTAGATTCCTAGGTATTCTCAGGTTGAGTACCTAGATTATCTTCTGTTCTTCATCCAGTAATTGGTCGTCTATTAATTTGGTTTGCTTCTTTCACGTTTTTGTTATAATATTTTTTTATATAATTGTTTTAATTATTTGACATTTCATCAATAGTTAATTTATGTTTGTTTCTTGTAACTTCTTCATCCCAATTTAGTAAGACTTCTTTATTTTATGATTTATTTGTCTTCAAGGGCTACATACGTCCAACCTCTATGCTGGTCAATAATGGAATAATTAAATTTCAATGGTCAAACATGTAACAAGCTTTCGTTGTCATGGCAACTCTTCAAGATATTCTAGTTCTCATTGGCTAATACCTTATAACATTGTTATATTCTAACGTTTTATTTCTGTTCAAATTTATAAAAATCCTTTAAATTATAATTACTATCTTATGCTAGCAGTAATATTAATTACACTAACACCATTGTTTTGCTTTTTTGCTAAAGATTATTTTGATATCACTCATAGCTACTTTTGGTTCATTAATAACATATTTCTTATTTTTCCTATTGATATTTCGTTATGTAATTATCTTTAAACTAAACATTATTTATACATTTTTGTACCTGATATTCTTACTTAACTACCTAAACATATTATGTACTTTAATTGACCTTTTGTTATTGTTTTGTTTTGAAACTTACACAATTCCTTCATTTATGCTAGGCCTAATGCCTAGGGTTCACAATACTTCTATTCAACATTCTTTACAATCTTTTTATATTCATTAACTCTATTTATTTGTTGATTGAACATTTTCTAAAGAAACAAATTAACTTAATAAAAATATTGGTGCTTTTAACATCACACATTTTATATAATTACAGTAATATATTTTTTTCTTTCCAGGTCCATGCCTGAAACTAAGCTTCTAATTATTATTGTTTTCTTACTTCTACATCTCTTGTCTTTTAAACTTACTAATACTATGGTTCATTTAACAACAAAACTCTTATAATAATAATAATTTTTAACACTACTCTAAGCAATATAACTCCCTTACAAACTCCTTCACTAAGATATAGTGTCTCCTTCTCCCAGCTTCCACTCTAATATATTAACTTTTATCTTATTTCTAGGTATTTCTTACTTTCTATCACTTAAATTAATAATACAATCAGTTTTATATACTTACTAGCTAACATACTAATAGAGATTGTTTTGCTGTATTAATATAGTCTGCTGTTTATTGTATTTTACAATGTAGACACTTACACTGCACTTTTCCTTTCACATGGGGTTTATTTATCTAATATCACTATCACTTTTTATTCTATGTTATTTACATAGTTTGTGGTCATTAGTTTCTACTTATGTAGTTCTATACTTCACCTTACATTTCACACATTGTTTATTTATTTAGTATATCATCACTGGGTTGTTATTGGTCATTAACATTTGCTTTATTATCATTTATCATTTGTCACTTTTGTATTAATTATTACATTGCTAAGCTTGATTATATTCTACTTGCTTTTGGGCTAACTGATTACTTAATAGGGTATTTTTATTCCTATCTTCCTATCTTAGATTTATACATTTCTTTTCTTTTCTTTTCTTTTAACTCACATAATATATCTATTTTATTTTTATGGTTTATATAGTTTACATTTCAATTATGCCCTATCTGATTTAGTCCATTTATTTTACATTTTATTTTAGCTACATTTTTGGCTATATTGATGGTAGTCATATTTTGTGTTGTATCTTGGTTTTCTTGTTCCTCATCTTATCCAATCTATTGGGTTAAGTCGTAGTCAGTGTCTTAGTCAATTTTTTATTTATTAGTGTTGGGCTATCAATCTTCAGGTTATAAGTTTTTCTTTTTCTTTCTACTTTCAGTTTTTTCTTCTATCAATTATTAGTTCTTTTTGGTGCTATTTTATGTCATGTTACATAATGCATCGCCGCCAAAATTGATTATTTCAAAAAGTAAAGATGTTTTTTATGAAATCATCAATTATCTTTTTTTTCTTGTTTACATGGTTTATTAGATAAAGTTGTTATTATTATATAATTCATCAATCATCATCTTCCTTTTTAGTTTGTCTTTATTAATTCCATGGTTCATGATTCTGGATATGATACTATTCTCCTCTTCTATTCTTTTATAATGAGTGTTGTATCCCTTGAAAGTTTTATTTCCCTAAAATTTTCTTCTCTTCCATTCATATAAATTGGTACTAGTCAGAGGGCACGTGTGGCTCTATTACTCTGCTATCCATTTATACACATTTTGAGTTCAGGGGTCATGCCTATCTGCTCAATAAAATAATATGATTGTTGGACTTATCTCAACATACAATCACCATTTAATAATAATAATAATAATAATAATAATAATAATAATAATCGTCTTCTTGAGACTCATATAATATCAAAATAATAAAACACTCTTGGGATTAATTATTCTGTTTTTTTATTCATATCATGACCTTCTCTACTCATTGATTTATTTAGATTCCTTCTCTATATTTGTGGCGAGGTTCTTAACATATTTTTGCATTGTTTCTTTAATTTACTTCACATGATAGTTGTTTTACACGTTATCACTTCTCTTCTCATTTATAATTAATGTTTAAGTTGTAGCTATTTTTTAGGGTTACTTATTCCATTCTTCTTATCATTGATAGTCCGTTTAGCAGTTCATTGTCATCCTTTATTTGATTGTCTTGTCGGTTCTTTTTAAAATGTTATTTCTTTGTGATCCCCTTTCGCAATTGGGTTATTTAATTATTTTATGTAATGTCATCATTTTTGTTAAAATTTTAGTATTGTATGTCAGTTTTCATTAATTTCTTCATTATATTTTTTCTTCAAAATTATATTGTTTCATTTATTTTGTTTCACACACTTTGTTGTAAGTTGTTCTTACTTTTATTTTTTGAATTTTGGTAATTTTTTATTCTCAAAATTCTTTTTTCATGAATAAATAGTTTCAAATATTTTGGTTGTAAGTTGTTCTTACTTTTGTTTTGAATTTAGTTAATTTTTATTCTCAAAATTCTTTTTTCATGAGTAAATTGTTTCAAATATTTTGGTTGTAAGTTGTTCTTACTTTTATTTTGAATTTAGTTAATTTTTTATTCTCAAAATTCTTCTAACAGTCTTACACCGCCTCATAATATTTCTTCAAAGAAGACTGGTTGTAAGTCCCTTTGATTCTTTTGGTAGTTATTTCACTTATGACATATGTGTTATTTTGGTTGTTCTTAACAATGACATAGGGGCCATTGTAAAGTAATAATAGTTTCTTCGTGATACCTTCTCTAGAACTGGGTAACTCTCTATTCCGTATTAGTACCTTTTCTCCCTCTTGATATTATATTACTTTAGGTTGGATCTTCCGATACTTGTACTTCTTCTTCTCTACTTGTTCAGCCATTTTGCTATAGAATCTGGCATTATCAAACTTGTACTCATGGTTGGTGGGGAAATTAATAAGTTCTTCAATTGCTCGAGGTGGTGGCCTTCCGTACATTATTGTGTAATCCTTTTTCTTCTTTCTTCCTTCATCAATGCTGTGTCGGTTATCTCTAACATCAGTCCCCTTTTTGCAGTAATGTTCACACTTGGTTTACCCATGGTCCATAGGTTGATCTGCACTTGTCGTTCGGATCACTCTGGTGTGCATTACTAATTCTGTCCTGGTGATAAAGGTCTCTGTTTCCTTGTACAACAACTCTTCTAATATTATATGTTCATTAGCATTCATGATTACATCAACCACTTTACTATTTATTTTGTAGAACAGATATTTCAATGGTACATTTATTATTTGTTGTTTCATTGAAATTTTAGTATACCTTTCTAATGGTGGTATATTACATTTACTTAATGAGTTTTCACGTTGTTACTTGTGGTTTCATAGTAAGTTATTTCTAAAATTTTGTTTGACCTCCTCCTATAATCTTGGAAGTTTATTATTTCTTCATAGTCAGTAATTGGTATATTAAACAAGTTTATTAATCCATTCTTCATCATCTCCAATTTTTCTCTTGTATTTATGGGTTTCCTTTGATGCCTTTTCTTAGTCTTCATTTCCAGGTAATTATTATCCTCTTGGTTGCTGTTATTTTTATTTGCAGATAACAGTATACTTTTGTCTTCTGTAATTTCTATTTCCTCCCTACTATATTCTATTTTCGGAATTACCGGTTTCCTGTTTTTATTCAGTGTTTCTTTAATACCTTCAGAAGTACTATCTAGTGTTTCATGCAATTTCTTGAAGCCATTATCTAATGTTTCCTTGATCTGATCGGTTTTGTCATTTGTTTCTTCCCATTTCTGATTCATCTCCGTTTTTGGCCGCTTTGCTTCTTTACGATACTCTATTAATTGTCGTTGTATAGTTTCATTGTTACTATCGATTTTATTGTTCAATGTTTCTATATCTTCTTTCATTTGTCTCAAGGTTTCACTGGTTTTCTTATTACTTCTCTCTATTCTTTCGCTTACCATTTTATTCTGCTCCTTCATTTCCTGTCTTAACGTTTCCATATTATTGTCTATTTTTTCACTATCTTCCTTCATTTGTTTCCTTAATTCCTCGTTATTTTGTTTTAATTCCTGTTTTAATGTTTCTCTTCCTTCCTGCTTGTCCTCCTTTCTTCGTTCTTTCATCTGTTGAAACATTTCCATTAATCAATCAAATTTTGTTTCTTCGATGGTTCTAGTTGGTTCGGCCGGGGTTGATATTTCTTCCAAATCTTCAACCGATGTTATTTCCCTTTCTTCCATTCTGATATCTTTCTCGGTCTCCTTTTCTAACCTCTCTGCTTCCTTTTCCGCCTCCTTCTCGCATTGTTTCGTCAGGTATCTTGTGTTGTGCATTGTCTGTTCCATTTTCTGCAGCCGCCGCTAGAATCTATTTAATTTAATTGTATAGTTTTTTCAATTAACTCTAGCCCTACTAGTTGGTGCGCCACTTTGTAAAGGAACGTAATTGACGAGTTATCATGCCACACGTTGGATGCGTCACTTTGTAAAGAAACCACTTACTCCCATATTTATCTTTATCTTAAGCCCCACTGTTGGGATAGCCACTTTGTAAAAGAACGTATTCGGTGTTAAAATTATATATTTGTACTTACTTTGTCATTCGTTTAATAGTAACGAGTTGTTTATTACTTTCTCTAAATACTTACAAAGTCGACCGTATTCTCACAGATCAGTTTAAATTTTCCCCCTCGCCGTCTGATTGGTTCCCACTTTCTGGCCGAGTCTAATTTGTCAACTAATGTGTTTTTATGGTTTATTTATCCCAAACTCTTATATTACCTTTCAAATGATTCAAACATACAGCGGCTGATGTGTACAAAGGTTTATTTAACTCTTTTTTATATAATTAGGTCTACAAAGTTTTATTTAACTCTTTTTTATATAATTAGGTCAATTACAATTCGGAAATAAAACATACATTTATCATAGCGCCGGCGTTTACGGGTTGCTCAGTTGGCGGTCTGCTCAGTCGGTGTATACGCTTGGAAATGGCATCTATTTCTTCGTTGGTTAATTATTTTAATATCTCAGGGAAAAGTTCTTTGCACTACAGAATATTGGTTTACAGACTAATAAATGCACATAATTTTATAATATACCTTACAACTGATACAAAATCTGTGATATCCTTAAATATGAAAAGTAAGTTATTGCAAATGACAATTAGTGCTCGCTAGGTTAATTTTTTGTTAACAAGTTACGTTTTTAAAACAGTTGAATATAAAATCCAGTGATAGTTTTAGTTTATCAAAGGTGATTATTTAATAAAGTTCAGTTCGAAAATTTATTTAAGTGACTGGTGAAGTGAAAATAAAATTGTTCATTTACTGTTGGTTATTGAAAGTTTTATTTTTTGTGAAGTACTTAAATTATACTTAACACTTCCTTAATGCAGCTTCTCTTGGTCGGTCCTCTTCTTCTGGAATTCTTCTAATGGTCCCTTCTTGTATGTATTGGTTGAGATCCAGGCTCAGATAATCGAATTTCAAGGTTCAGCTTCCATCAGTCTTGTAGATTCCTAGGTATTCTCAGGTTGAGTTGGGTATCTTCTGTTCTTCATCCAGTAATTGGTCGTCTATTAATTTGGTTTGCTTCTTTCACGTTTTTGTTATAATATTTTTTTATATAATTGTTTTAATTATTTGACATTTCATCAATAGTTAATTTATGTTTGTTTCTTGTAACTTCTTCATCCCAATTTAGTAAGACTTCTTTATTTTATGATTTATTTGTCTTCAAGGGCTACATACGTCCACCCTCTATGCTGGTCAATAATGGAATAATTAAATTTCAATGGTCAAACATGTAACAAGCTTTTGTTGTCATGGCAACTCTTCAAGATATTCTAGTTCTCATTGGCTAATACCTTATAACATTGTTATATTCTAACGTTTTATTTCTGTTCAAATTTATAAAAATCCTTTAAATTATAATTACTATCTTATGCTAGCAGTAATATTAATTACACTAACACCATTGTTTTGCTTTTTTGCTAAAGATTATTTTGATATCACTCATAGCTACTTTTGGTTCATTAATAACATATTTCTTATTTTTCCTATTGATATTTCGTTATGTAATTATCTTTAAACTAAACATTATTTATACATTTTTGTACCTGATATTCTTACTTAACTACCTAAACATATTATGTACTTTAATTGACCTTTTGTTATTGTTTTGTTTTGAAACTTACACAATTCCTTCATTTATGCTAGGCCTAATGCCTAGGGTTCACAATACTTCTATTCAACATTCTTTACAATCTTTTTATATTCATTAACTCTATTTATTTGTTGAGTGAACATTTTCTAAAGAAACAAATTAACTTAATAAAAATATTGGTGCTTTTAACATCACACATTTTATATAATTACAGTAATATATTTTTTTCTTTCCAGGTCCATGCCTGAAACTAAGCTTCTAATTATTATTGTTTTCTTACTTCTACATCTCTTGTCTTTTAAACTTACTAATACTATGGTTCATTTAACAACAAAACTCTTATAATAATAATAATTTTTAACACTACTCTAAGCAATATAACTCCCTTACAAACTCCTTCACTAAGATATAGTGTCTCCTTCTCCCAGCTTCCACTCTAATATCTTAACTTTTATCTTATTTCTAGGTATTTCTTACTTTCTATCACTTAAATTAATAATACAATCAGTTTTATATACTTACTAGCTAACATACTAATAGAGATTGTTTTGCTATATTAATATAGTCTGCTGTTTATTGTATTTTACAATGTAGACACTTACACTGCACTTTTCCTTTCACATGGGGTTTATTTATCTAATATCACTATCACTTTTTATTCTATGTTATTTACATAGTTTGTGGTCATTAATTTCTACTTATGTAGTTCTATACTTCACCTTACATTTCACACATTGTTTATTTATTTAGTATATCATCACTGGGTTGTTATTGGTCATTAACATTTGCTTTATTATCATTTATCATTTGTCACTTTTGTATTAATTATTACATTTGCTAAGCTTGATTATATTCTACTTGCTTTTGGGCTAACTGATTACTTAATAGGGTATTTTTATTCCTATCTTCCTATCTTAGATTTATACATTTCTTTTCTTTTCTTTTCTTTTCTTTTCTTTTAACTCACATAATATATCTATTTTATTTTTATGGTTTATATAGTTTACACTTCAATTATGCCCTATCTGATTTAGTCCATTTATTTTACATTTTATTTTAGCTACATTTTGGGCTATATTGATGGTAGTCATATTTTGTGTTGTATCTTGGTTTTCTTGTTCCTCATCTTATCCAATCTATTGGGTTAAGTCGTAGTCATTGTCTTAGTCAATTTTTTATTTATTAGTGTTGGGCTATCAATCTTCAGGTTATAAGTTTTTATTTTTATTTCTACTTTCAGCTTCTTCTTCTATAAATTATTAGTGCTTTTTGGTGCTATTTTGTGTCATGTTACATAATATACACATTAAACGTTTAGTTTTCCTCAACCATCACGGCTTTTATTTATTTCAGCAGTAAACTAAAAACCAAAAACCTTTATCACCAAACCTCACAAATAAAAACAACATGTATTTTGGCTTTGCATTAAGAAATAGAACAATTTATAATTAGTACACTTCTTCTTTTCACATCATAATATATCAATACAATCGCATTTTGAAAACATCGAAAATGTATTGCAGGAACGAACAAAGGTACAGTTCCGATGCCGCTAAATATCATTTGTTTATTTACTTGTTACTATGGTAATAATTCTGGTCTCCATGGCGTTTTGATATCTTTATACGCGTCAACAAAAGGGCATAATTAAAAGGGCCTAAATCGTACGAACAGGCCTTGAATATCAATAACAGACCAGTTAGACAATAAAATATAACAATTTTAAATCAGTTTCATTAATGTGGTGTTGGGTATGTGTGTTGTGTCATGGGTTCTTTGGATTATACAAAAGAAACAACTTAAGCTAATCTGAACAAACTAAAATAGTACAATGAGAAAATAAAATTAATAATCATAATGTTTATAGTTTTTTTGTTTTATCAGTTCACTGTTCTAGTTGCTTTAAATTGAATAATGATTGAACAAATGTATGTCTTAGCTTAATAGAACCATCTCACCAGATTGCTGTTTAGTTTTACAGATTATTTTCGTGTTATAATTCTTCTGGCCTTCAGTTTCCGTGTTTTATATTAAGCCCAGTACATTTCTCATTATTTCCGGAACTTTTCTCCATTAATTTACTGTGTGACATTATTTTTTAGTAGAAATGTTCAACTTCGAATTATATCTGTTCTGGCTTATTTCAAATTCAACAATTCAATAATTCTTTCTTCTTTTAATCTCCCGATTTACTTGGTAAAGCTCTTGGCTTCACAACATGTTTTATGGGTCACAGTGTTGTTTTTATACCTTATAATTAACATGATTTATTCTAATCTTATTTTTACTTGTCTCTGATGTACATAATTAGTTTTTAGGGATATATTCCACTAGTTATAAGTATTGTACACCTTGCTTAATCTTATTAGATTAGTTACATACTATAGTTATTTTATATAAATTACATGTGTTACTCACTGTTTATATTATAACCAGGTCTATTTCCCATGCACTTTCACTATACAATGTTTTTTAACATTAATCACCGTTATTTTCATTATTTTCGCCTTTCTTACATTAGGTAGTTGGTAATTATTGTTTAATATTATTTTAATTGTTTTTTCTTATATCACTTATAACTTAGTCCGTAGTGAGATTACATAAAATAACTGTTTGAGGTTCGCATACCTCTATATATTTTGATAGGTTCATACCATAACAAATGTGTTCTTACTTAATTCCTAACTTATTAACACTTATACACTATCTGTATAATATTTACCTTATTCCGTCATGTGACTTCGTTTGCGTTTTGGTTTACTTTACGCGTTTCGAGACATATGTCCCGTCATCAGAAAATAAAATAAAAATTCACTCTTACGAGGTCGTTATACATTAAAATACAAATATTTGAAAACAATTACACAAATGCCCGCTTTACTTGAGTGCGCACTCGAGTCGGACCGATCGGACACTGATTATCAATAGCTACCGCGTAGACAGGTTTATCGCGGTATCGTAGAGCGGGTTTGATTTAAAATTTAAATGATCGTTTAGCACGAAGACTGTGTACGTCATTGTACGCCCTATATATCTCAAATTCTTTCAAGGCGTTCATGTAAGTGCCTTTATTACAAAAATGCATGGGTTTCAAGTTGGAAACAAAGCTTGTATATTTATGATTTTCGTCTATCAAGTGACGTGCATAGTTGGATTTTATGTTTGATGATGTTGTCTGACCCTTCAGATTGTGCTTAGGTGTATGTTCAATAAACCGTTTTTGGAAACCTCTTCCCGTCTGGCCGATATAGAAGCATTCACAATCGTCACACAATAATTTGTACACCCCCGTTTTCTTTTCTAAAGGGATAGTTATTTTATTGCGGAGTGTGTTCAAAAGATTATTGTTAGTTTTAAATATTACGGTACTATTATTATCATTTAACACACTAGTTAAAATTTTTGGCATTATTTTGGTGTATGTCGTTGAAATAAAAATGGTTTTAGTACCTTTTTCTATGCGAGGTTTAGATAGCTTATGCTTTTGTTTCCTAAGGAGGTTGTCAATCAAGGAACTATTGTAGCCATTGGCTTGAGCTATGTATTTTATTGTGTTTAGTTCATTATTAAAATCCTCGTTGTCAAGAGGTACTGTTAAAAGTCTGTGTATAAAGTAATTAAAGGCTGCCATTTTTTGCGAAAAGGGGTGATGTGAGTCGACAGGTATGGTTACATCGGTGGTGGTTGGTTTCCTATATATATTGAATTTCAGTTTATCAAAGTGTTTAGTAACTGTTAAGTCCAAAAATTTTAATTTATTATTTGTTTCAGTCTCAAGAGTGAACTGAATGTTCTCATTTATATTATTCATAAAGTTTTCAAAATTTTCGATCTGTCGTAGAGTACCTTTATATATTATAAATGTGTCATCAACATAACGTGCATAAAATATGATGTTATGTTTGTGAATGTTGTTAGAAAGCATAAATGTGTTTTCATAGAAATTCAAATAAATGTCAGCAAGCAAACCAGACAGCGGCGAGCCCATTGCTAAGCCATCACGTTGACTGTAAAATTGGTCATCGAAAGTAAAATAATTTTGACCCAACGGGGGTGGGGGTGTACAAATTATCGTGCAACGATTGTGAAAGCTTCTATATCGGCCAGACGGGAAGAGGTTTCCAAAAACGGTTTATTAAACATACACCTAAGCACAATCTGAAGGGTCAGACAACATCATCAAACATAAAATCCAATTATGCACGTCACTTGATAGATGAAAATCATAAATATTGTAACTAATCCGTTCAACGTGTGTTTGTGTTTACTAATATATATAATTTGTGATGTTTTCAATTTGTTTCTTCTGCAAGTAGATAATATTGTATATTCTTTTTAACACCTGACGCACGTTTCACTGAAAAATATCAGTATCATCAGAGGTTTCTAAGTCTTATATATTATATTATATAATATAATTAATATATATTATATTATATAATTAATATTATATATATAATATATATATACTGTATATGTGTTAGTGTAGAAATAGAAATTGTTTATTAAAAAAAATGTTTTAATTAAAAATTTTTTTTATTAACTAATTAATTAAGAACAATTAATTAATTAAGTTTTGTGGTGTTCCGAAACGTTTATCACTTAATTTAAATGTTTTATAGGCTTTTGAGTATTTGTTAAAGACTCTAGCCACTTATAGGATTGTCTCCAATAGCAATCGATCCTTGTTTATTTTCGGTTTAGAGGTTATCTTCCTTCTGGTGGTGAGATTCTTGTAGTAATTTCTTATTAAGTTAAAGTATTGTGTTAATTGTCTATATTTAGAAATGAAAAACTGTTTAAATATGAAATATATTAATAATTTTGTTAACAATTAGGTATTTTGACTCTTGTCGATATGTAAATCGATTCTCAGGGTATCGTTTTGTTATTACAAATTTTTTATATAAAGGTTCTTTGAACAGCTATGTTAGGGAAAGTCAGAGAAATAGGGCAAAGATTGAAAAGTATAACATTACAAGGTAAATTCTTAATTATAACAGTACATATATTCGATTTAAAGTATACAAATAAGTAAATAGGTTGCGAACCGTCCAGCAGACTGTAGCAGGCTGTGTTCAGTTGAGTTGTTGGAAATCAGCAATGGCCGCCGTTGAAGTTGGAAATCGTCACCTCGCAGTTTTGGTGTTCAAATAAAGATGTTTTCCTTTTGCATTTACGTCCTGGTGTCTGCAAATCTTCCTTCTGGTGTTGGTGTAGTGTCTCTGGTTCAGTTTCGGTGTTGTATTCGGAAAATTGGTGTAGTTATAAGTCAGGTTCACTTTTGTCGATTAGTCACTTTTTGGTTAAGTTTTATTACTGGTTTATTTGGTTTAAATGTTATTTCCACTGGTGTTCTGTGCTGTATAATGTTAGTTCGGTGTTGGTATCTGTTTATTTCACTGTGTATGACTTTAAAATTGTTTTTTACTGAAACTCCCGATTTTCACTTTCAAGTCATACAATTATTCGCCATTACGGTATTCGTAACTAGGTTAATACGGTTAAATTGCTCGTGTCAAGTGTCCCGTACAATGTTCAATAATTAACTAACTTACTTCCTTCATCTCTGACTAAAACCTTAGCCAAAGCAATATTATTCATTCCATTGTTCGAATTTTATTTGGCATCCTGTGCATGTAATAAAGTTACATTATATAACTGATTATACTTTGGTTATTCTTCAAATTTATTAGCTAGTTGTTACTTAATTTTATCCTTCAGTTCATTCTGCGTAATTTGATAACAAATAATGCCGTTTTATTAAGTTTTTGATCTAAAATTGATAATTATTCCTTCATTTTGTAAATTCTAAGTTTTAAAGTCTAGCTTCCTGTTATTTTCGAAATTCTGCCATTATCAAGTTATATTAATAACTAGCGAGTACCCGGCATGCGTTGCAATGCCACTCAAAGAAAGAAAGTGTTTGTATATATATAATATATAAAGACTTCGTTCGCGTGGTCTTCAATTTAATGCGATAATATATTTAGAACAGAATCTATTCCATTGGGTTGCCATAGTAACCAGATCTAATAAGTTAGTTTTTTAAGACTCCAAAGGACCCCCCAGAGGATCGTATCGAAAAAAACACCTGTCCTATGTTGGTTCTCCCGTTGCGTAAAATATTTGTGCCAAGTTTGGTTGAAATCGGTCCAGTGGTTTAGGAGGAGATGTGGAAGACCCCAAAGAACCCCCAAAAGAACCCCATCGAAAAAACACCTATCCTATGTTGGTTCTCCCTTTGCGTAAAATATTTGTGCCCAGTTTGGTTGAAATCGGTCCAGTGGTTTAGGAGATGTGGAAGACCCCAAAGGACCCCCCGAAGTATCATATCGAAAAAACACATATCCTATGTTGGTTCTCCCGTTACGTAAAATATTTGTGCCAAGTTTGGTTGAAATCGGTCCAGTGGTTTAGGAGAAGATGTGGAAGACCCCAAAGGACCCCCCGAAGGACCCCCAAAGGACCCATCGAAAAAACACCTATCCTATGTTGGTTCTCCCTTTGCGTAAAATATTTGTACCAAGTTTGGTTGAAATCGGTCCAGTGGTTTAGGAGAAGATGTGGAAGACCCCAAAGGACCCCGTCGGAAAAAACACCTATCCTATGTTGGTTCTCCCGTTGCGTAAAATATTTGTGCCAAGTTTGGTTGAAATCGGTCCAGTGGTTTAGGAGGAGATGTGGAAGACCCCAAAGAACCCCCAAAAGAACCCCATCGAAAAAACACCTATCCTATGTTGGTTCTCCCTTTGCGTAAAATATTTGTGCCAAGTTTGGTTGAAATCGGTCCAGTGGTTTAGGAGGAGATGTGGAAGACCCCAAAGGACCCCCCGAAGTATCATATCGAAAAAAAATATCCTATGTTGGTTCTCCCGTTGCGTAAAATATTTGTGCCAAGTTTGGTTGAAATCGGTCCAGTGGTTTAGGAGAAGATGTGGAAGACCCCAAAGGACCCCCCAAAGGACCCCCAAAGGACCCCATCGAAAAAACACCTATCCTATGTTGGTTCTCCCTTTGCGTAAAATATTTGTGCCAAGTTTGGTTGAAATCGGTCCAGTGGTTTAGGAGAAGATGTGGAAGACCCCAAAGGACCCCGTCGGAAAAAATTCATAAACCTTCGCGGGCGTGCGCACAACAACTCACCGAAGTTTCATCGCAATGGGATGAATGGTATAGGAACGCATACGGGACAAAGAAAGAAAGAAAGAAAGAAACATTCATTTTTATAGATATAGATTATCAAATCTCATATTGTAATAAAAGGTTTATATTCCCTTACTTTCTTGCAATTAGATGAATTGGTTAAGTTTTAAAATATTATGTTGGAATATATGACTCCCCTCTTCAAGTTTTTGAGTTCTGTCATTTTCATTTTTATTAATAATTCTGGCTATAATTTTACAAAAACTTTCTTAGTTATATTCCTTATTACACGGCTTTGTTTCTGATTTACCTTATCTAAATCCCTTTAGTTTAACTGTATTTAAGTACTTAGTTTCTCAGTTTTGATGATGTTTAGTTTTTAGCTTTTGGCCTAGATTCCTAACAGTTTTTACATACAAATTTTTATAAATAATACTTATTGAGTTACACCCTCTCTGACTTTTTGACATTGTAACATAAATAAAACATTTTCTTCTTGTAAACAAAATAACAATTAGTATCTTTCATACTATTAACATATAACAAATAATTCCAATTAATATTTGTCTTTAACAAATCAGACATTTTTTATACTCAAATCTATACATAACAAATATCATATATATAGAATGTTTTTCCATTCCAACATCTTAATTAATTATTCACAATCATACCTATAATAAATATTTTACAATTAAAGAATGTTATTGGTTCTGATCTGTTTAAATTTTCTTATTCTTAATACATTTTAAATATCTTATGCTACATAAACAAAACCTTATTTACTATAATCTTATTCCTTATATTATTAAGTTTTTTATTAGCAGTTCTTATCTGTTTTTAATAGGGTTTTGGGTAATTGTACCCTGTCACTTCACTTTTTATTCTGTGTCTGCCCTTGTTTTATTAATCATTCTAATGAATGTCATTTAAACAGATTGGCAGTTCTTTGCTATAACACATGTATTATATTACCTCTGTACATAAATTAAGTCACTTCAAAGTTGTATTATTTCATTATTTACATAGTTTGTGAATACCAATAATGAAACATAAGGTTCATTTTTTATAATACTAAAACTTGCACTGGTTCTCTTTACATTCCTTGATTCTATTTCTAAATAGTTATATAGTCTTACTAAAATCAAGAGATCTATTTTTAGATTACAATGAAGATTTGTTCTTTGGTATCATATTATTATTTCACCTTGGTCCACTTTCAACTCTTACTCTATACACTTTTTTGTCTTATATCTATTGTACATGTGGGTTTTTGCATTAATACTTTGTTATACTTTTATATTATTATTATTTTTATTTATTTTGGGGTATGGGTGTCTTTTTACAAGAGCATTCCTTCTTCTTGTGGATGTTGTCTTCTTCTTGTTTCTTCATTGATGTCTTCTTTTCTTCTGGTTTCTTATAATTGTATTTTCTTCATCTTCTTCTGGATGTCATCGGGTTTTTGCGTTTCTTCTTCACCTACTCTTCTTGTTTCATACAACAGATTTCCTTCTCTTTGTTTTGTTTAGTTATTTTCTGGGTATCTTCCTTGTCTACTCCTAACCTTCGTGTTGGTTTAGTTATGTTCTGGGTTTCTTCCTTTCCTACTCCATACCTTCCTGGGTTATATTTTTTCACCTTTTTAGTTATTAAAATTGGTTCTGATGATTCATCACTTGTAACCTTTATTTTATATGAACTTATATCTTTATATCAATGATTGTACTGCACGGTTGTTCTGAATTAATTCTTTATTATATTGCTTTCTTCGGATTTAAACATGTTATTATATTATTAACTAAAAATAATAAATATAAATGAAAATACATTTTTCACATCAGATGATATCACAAACATGTACACCAACATCCCAGTAGATAAAAAAATAGACATAATAATAAACAAACTTAAAGAACAAAATGAAGACACACAGTATATAACTGAAATAAAAAATAGCCTCCAACTAATACTAAAACAAAATTACTTTGAATTTAATAGCAAAATTTATCAACAGCAAGAAGGTTTAGCAATGGGATCTCCATTGTCAAGCATAATAGCAGAAATATTCCTACAACACATAGACACCAAAATACAAAATATCATAAAAACACATGACCCAAATGGCATATGGATAAGATATGTAGATGATGGACTATATGTATCAAATAACAAAAACACAAATGCAGAGAACATATTGAAACAAATCAATAACATACATCCCAAAATACAATTCACAGAAGAAAAAGAAAAACATAACAAAATCAACTATTTAGACATAACCATCACAAGATACAACAAACACATACAATATGCAATATATAGAAAACCAACTTCCACTAACATCATTATACCTAACCATTCTGACCACCCACCACAACATAAAATGGTAGCATTCTATTCGCTATTTAACGGAATGTACAAAATTCCCCTAAACAAACAAGAAACAGACAAAGAAAGAAATATAATATACCAAATTGCTTATTAAAATGGATACAATAAAAATACTGTAAACAAAATAGAAAATAAAATCAAATATAAAATAAAAACTGAACAATTAAGAATTAATCAAATGAACAACACATAAATAATAACAACAATAAAAAATGGGCCACATTCACATACATAAATAATACAATGACAAACAAAACTATTTAAAAACACAGATATCAAAATAGCATACAAAACGAATAAAAATAATTTACAAAAACTAAATAACCCACACAACAAAGATAATACAACAACTAACGGTATATACAAAATTGAATGCCAAGATTGCAATAAATGTTACATAGGACAAACAAAAAAACAGCTGAAAAAACGTTATTTTGAACACCTAAATGCATACAAAAACCAGAAATATATAAATCCAATTTGGCCACACATGCAATAAACACTGGACATGAATTCCCAGACATAACCAATATGACACTAATAAAACACATACCACACAAAGGCACCATAATGAACATTTGGGAAAATTTACAAATATACAAACATAAAACACAAAACAAACTAATACCCGAACAAATACAAATCAATACAAAACACGACACAATTTTCAAAGCACTCAACATAGAAAATACACAAAATACTAATATATACACCACAATCACACACAGTAATAACAATTTAAAAAACCAAAAACCAATGGGAAGCCATAACAATAGCCAACCAGCACACATGTACTCGACAAGATTCAAAATTAGAAAGGCTGAAGATGGGATCACTAAGGATCCCCAAACATGTTCCAAATAAGGAGAAAACATCTTGAGGTAAAGTCATTATAAAATATACATTATATACATCAAGAAACGAACTGTAGCAGAAAGTGTTTGAATATATATATTGTACTGTTATTTTTTTTAGTATTGTAATTAAGAAATGCCACACGTTGTTGGCGACATTAATTGTACTGTAATTATTTGCAGATATTTTAATTATTATATGCCACACCTTGGTTGCATCATTAATGTACTGTTCTTTTATAGCCAGTAATTTTATTAAGATATGTAATTACAGTTATTACTTTTTTCTATCTGCACATGAAACGAAAACTCTATCTCAGGGTTAACAATTATTAAGTTGATTGATATTATTTAATATTGTGTATGATATCTTCTTTTCTTTAATCCGTACCAAATAACGTTAGTATATAATTTTTTTGATAAATAACAAGGTAAGAATATCTACCATAAAAATGTAAATAGATTGACTCTGAATTCTTCACAACTGCAACGGGTTGAATTCTGGTTGATGTTTATCATCTTAAAGGTAATACTAGGCTTAGTGATCTGTTCCTCCACGAGAATTTCTTATTAGATTTAATGCTGAATTTTATTTTCTTCTATAACTGCGAAACTGATACCTCTTCGGAATATTGGATTTTATGGTATTGCCCCTCAAACTATTTTCCAGTACATGCTTGTTCTTTTAGGTCGGCGTTCTCTCAACGACATATTCAGACTTCTTGAAATATTTTTTGTTTATTAAGTTGTATTTTTATTAAATTCAATATTAACGTTAATTCCCTTCCTTTGAATGTTTCCTTTATTAAATAGACAATTAAACTCTTTTATGAAAAATTAAACTCTTTTAATATTTATCTGATTACATATAACATTAGACTTTGTGATGTGTATCTTCTGAATTATAAATTTTGACTTATTTAAATATTACAGGCTCTCTCAGTGATGTTTATCATATTGAATATAAATTTAGACTCAATGTTGCTCTTCTTAAATATAAATTTAGACTAACTAATTTTCTTCTATTTTTATACAATACAAATCTAACAACTTACATTTTGCCGTATTGATACCTCCCTACATTCGTTACATCTTTCCATCATATAACTCTTAAAAACATATATAACTTTTCTAATTATTATTAAATACATTTATTTGATTTCTAACATTCTTAATTCTAATTTGTATTTATTATATTATAATTTTCTTACTCTTTCCTTTTATTTTAATATTTATTTCAAATTTCATATAATCCTTGTCAAAACATATATCTTAATGTTGTTCTATCTAATATTGGAGTCTACCTCTATGCTGGTTGGGACTATTGACTCAGTGTTTTTTGTTTACAATTCAAACATATGTTCCAATTACTATTAAATTCATATATTTTTTCTTTTAAAATTATTACTTGCTCTTATGTACTGTGTTGTACTTTAACAGCAGTACAATATATATATATATTTCAATCACTTTCTGCTACAGTCCGTTTCTTGATGTATATAATACATTTAATATTTATACATAAATTTACGTCAAGATGTTATTTTTCTATTTGGAACATGTTTCGGGTACTATCTTGTTCCCATCCTCAGCCTTCCGGTTTTTTTGTCTGGTGAAGTACATATGTGTTGTTGGTTGATAATTGTGGCTTCCTGTTGGGTTCTGGTATTTCAAGTTGGTTTTATTGTGTGTGATTGTGGTGTATGTGTTAGTTTTTTGTGTATTTTCAATGTTGAGTGCTTTGAATATTGTGTCATGTTTTGTATTGATTTGTATTTGTTCAGGTATTAGTTTGTTTTCTGTTTTATGTTTGTATATTTGTAAGTTTTCCCATATGTTCATTATGGTGCCTTTGTGTGGTATATGTTTTATTAGTGTTACATTGGTTATGTCTGGGAATTCATGTCCTGTGTTTATTGCATGTGTGGCTAAATTGGATTTATATATTTCTGGTTTTTTGTATGCATTTAGGTGTTCAAAATAACGTTTTTTCAGCTGTTTTTTTGTTTGTCCTATATAACATTTATTGCAATCTTGGCATTCAATTTTGTATATACCGTTAGTTGTTGTATTATCTTTGTTGTGTGAGTTATTTAGATTTTGTAATTTATTTTTATTAGTTTTGTATGCTATTTTTATATCTGTGTTTTTAAATAGTTTTGTTAGTTTTGTCATTTTATTATTTATGTATGCGAATGTGGCCCATTTTTTGTTGTTGTTATTATTTATGTGTTGTTCAGTTTGATTAATTCTTAATTGTTCAGTTTTTATTTTGTATTTGATTTTATTTTCTATTTTGATCATAGTATTTATATTGTATCCATTTTCATAACCAATTTGGTATATTATATTTCTTTCTTTGTCAGTTTCTTGTTTGTTTAGGGGTATTTTGTACATTCTGTTAAATAACGAATAAAATGCTGCCATTTTATGTTGTGGTGGGTGGTCAGAATGGTTAGGTATAATGATGTTAGTGGAAGTTGGTTTTCTATATATTGCATATTGTATGTGTTTGTTGTATCTTGTGATGGTTATGTCTAAATAGTTGATTTTGTTATGTTTTTCTTTTTCTTCTGTGAATTGTATTTTGGGATGTATGTTATTGATTTGTTTCAATATGTTCTCTGCATTTGTGTTTTTGTTATTTGATACATATAGTCCATCATCTACATATCTTATCCATATGCCATTTGGGTCATGTGTTTTTATGATATTTTGTATTTTGGTGTCTATGTGTTGTAGGAATATTTCTGCTATTATGCTTGATAATGGTGATCCCATTGCTAAACCTTCTTTCTGTTGATAAATTTTGCTATTAAATTCAAAGTAATTTTGTTTTAGTATTAGTTGGAGATTAACAAACAAATATAACCGAAATAAAAAATAGTCTCCAACTAATACTAAAACAAAATTACTTTGAATTTAATAGCAAAATTTATCAACAGAAAGAAGGTTTAGCAATGGGATCACCATTATCAAGCATAATAGCAGAAATATTCCTACAACACATAGACACCAAAATACAAAATATCATAAAAACACATGACCCAAATGGCATATGGATAAGATATGTAGATGATGGACTATATGCATCAAATAACAAAAACACAAATGCAGAGAACATATTGAAACAAATCAATAACATACATCCCAAAATACAATTCACAGAAGAAAAAGAAAAACATAACAAAATCAACTATTTAGACATAACCATCACAAGATACAACAAACACATACAATATGCAATATATAGAAAACCAACTTCCACTAACATCATTATACCTAACCATTCTGACCACCCACCACAACATAAAATGGCGGCATTTTATTCGTTATTTAACAGAATGTACAAAATACCCCTAAACAAACAAGAAACTGACAAAGAAAGAAATATAATATACCAAATTGGTTATGAAAATGGATACAATATAAATACTATGATCAAAAGAGAAAATAAAATCAAATACAAAATAAAAACTGAACAATTAAGAATTAATCAAACTGAACAACACATAAATAATAACAACAACAAAAAATGGGCCACATTCACATACATAAATAATAAAATGACAAAACTAACAAAACTATTTAAAAACACAGATATAAAAATAGCATACAAAACTAATAAAAATAAATTACAAAATCTAAATAACTCACACAACAAAGATAATACAACAACTAACGGTATATACAAAATTGAATGCCAAGATTGCAATAAATGTTATATAGGACAAACAAAAAACAGCTGAAAAAACGTTATTTTGAACACCTAAATGCATACAAAAAACCATAAATATATAAATCCAATTTAGCCACACATGCAATAAACACAGGACATGAATTCCCAGACATAACCAATGTAACACTAATAAAACATATACCACACAAAGGCACCATAATGAACATATGGGAAAACTTACAAATATACAAACATAAAACAGAAAACAAACTAATACCTGAACAAATACAAATCAATACAAAACATGACACAATATTCAAAGCACTCAACATTGAAAATACACAAAAAACTAACACATACACCACAATCACACACAATAAAACTAACTTGAAATACCAGAAGCCAACAGGAAGCCACAATTATCAACCAACAACACATATGTACTTCACCAGACAAAAAACCGGAAGGCTGAGGATGGGAACAAGATAGTACCCGAAACATGTTCCAAATAGAAAAATAACAGCTTGAGGTAAATTTATGTATAAATATTAAATGTAATATATATATATATATATATATATATATATATATAGATGACGCGTTTCAAAACATACGCTTCACCATCAAATCTTAAAAATCTCTCGTATGAGGTCGTCGTTGGTTAAAATTTCACTTGCATTTGCACTGTACGCGTCATTAGGTACAAATGAAATTGGAATTGTAACCGATGACTACTTCCTACGAAGTAATTTTTAAGATCTGATGATGAAGTATATAGTCTGGAAAGCGTCATCAACTATAAACAAGAAGTCACAAGGTGAACTGAAAAAGGTTCGTTTGGATACCATTGACAACATCCATGCAATATAGGGCCTACAGTTTTCAGAATAAAATAACAGAAAACAGAAGAAGGTGGGCGGATCACACGAACAGAAAGGACCGACCCAGACTTCCAGTTCAAGTCTGACAGTAAACACAATCAGGAAGAAGAAGTCTAGGAAGGCCAAGGGTATCGGTATACGATGGGTATCGTAACGGGCAATTTGTGCCTAATACTTGGAGTGCAGAAGAAGAAGAAGCTGAAGGGGAATACAAAGAACGTCCTGAAAAGATTATAATGAGCGGTGATAAAATGTTTAAGGGGTTACGAAGAAAAATAGTGACTGAAAACCATACAATAAGGAAATGAGAATGGTTGGGTAGCTGAAATATGCACATCAGGTAACATGACAATGAAGAGGAAAGACAAATGATGAACGGTCTTGAAGCCGGAGGAGGACTGCAGCAGCACAATAACGCTAGGTCAAAACCGATAAAGAGTTTAATAGTTCAAGTGACTGCAAGGAACGCTTCTGAAAGAATATGAGGAATTTAAGAAAATTTCTATGACCAGAATAACCTCATCACTTCTCATTGAAAATCAGAGTTAACGTCGCAAGCTAAATAAAACGTTTTCCTGTAGTTTTGTTTATAGAATTGTATACGCGCATCTGTTAATGTAAATATCGATATGGAGAACCATACATGAATTCCATGTTCTAAGATATATAAATTAAAATCATTTTCGAAATGAAATATTTCCATAGAAACTACTTCTTTCTTCAGCCTTAACCACAGTACTGTGGTCACTAACGTATACCACACTTAGCGCACTCGATTTTCACTGATGGTGGCAGTCGATGGCACTCCCGAAACGTCTGGTTTAGCAAAAAAATATTGGACCACGACCAAACAACCCGGGAAGGAATTTTAACAACAAACTACTTCTTTGTTGCTGATAACGTAGTACACATATACAAAATTATCCCCTCCCCCTTCAACTATCATTTTCATTTATACAAAATTACCCCCTCCCGCTTCAACTACCCTTTTCATGTATAGATATTTCATCTACCATTCTACAGTCGATTATTATGACCTTCTTTTCAGGATCCTTTATTTATCAAAATGAAGTACTTTACTCTTGTTAAAACAGAAAACGTTGATGGTAAACTACCCCTTCCCCTTAACCGATCTTCACCAAAATCAATAGACCTTGAGTCCTCTACAACTCGGGCATATATGCACAAAATTATTTGATTCTGTTAGATTTTACTGCAGTTATCTTTCGCCATAGAAAAAATTCTACACACAGATACTTTTCGGAAAATGACTTTTCTTCATGTTTTGAGGGTAGTACAATCAGAATCTGCCCTCATCTCGAACACGATTTTTTTCGCGATCACCATACTTTCATTTCCTTACGGAACAAGGAAGTAAAATCGGCAGCAGTTTAAGAGAGTTTCATTCCAGGTTTCGTTGTCTTGTCCGGAGGTGTACACAAGTCTGAATGACTGACTAGGCCATATATCGCGGGAGACAGATAGACCATGCTGAGATAGGGTTCTAATAAACCACCGAAACAAAACCAGTCCTCGTAATAATTTACAACTATTGTCCCTTCCTAAATACCAACATATATACATATATATACACAGCACACTACTCGCATCAATAATAAATAAACGTTAATCTGCGCAATAACCCCACATAAAACTAATAGCGGTGTCGTCTAACAAGCGGTCCAGTTACTCTCACCATATTATTTGATAATAAAACATTCTTGTGTTTTCGTTTTTACGGCTCCTAAAATACGTAAGTTTCTAGTATTAAAACCAACTTATCTGTAGAGCCGCCACATAATTATTATTAAGTTATTTTAGACGTTTCACATTCTTAAGTTATTATTATTAAGTTTTTAAAGTGATTCTCATCAGATAAGAAAAGACGTTGGTATCTTTAAAAGTATTTGATACAATCTTCTCCTCTATTTAAGAATTACGATTGTTAATTCCATGGTTCGCATAGTCCGACCTTCTCTTTTACCTGGTTTTCTTAAAACACCCTCTCTTTCAATTTTAGAGGTAATGCATAAAATTTTCCTGAGTGGCCTGCCTTTATAACGGGTGAGGCAATGAGAACACAGCATTTTGTGTTAGGTCGTGTTTGTTTACTATGGCAACAATAAATAAACAGATGGTTTTATAACCTCATTTAAACTATGTCATTTCAGTTAACATGGCTCAATAATCATCGTGCGTTTGCTGTAGAAACGTTTTCTAAAAGTAATCATTCCTATATAAAAAAACAACTGGACTGTTCAGAAATCATTTTAACGTTGAGACACATGGAAGAATTGCAGATCGCTCAACAATATCAAAATGGGAAATGGATAGACATAGAAAACAACTGGATGAAGTTTAAAAACAGCGCGTGCGCCAGAAAATGGGGAAGGCTAAGTGTTAAGGCCTGTGTTCCAAGATCGGTTGATCTCACGACTTTGTGCAATACCCTGACCTACGCGATCTCCAGACCCGTCTGCGTGTGATTTCTTTTTGTGGGGCTACCTGAAGTTTAAGGTTTTCCAGTCACGACCACGTGATTTAAATCGCTCACGCAGCGAATCATCGAGTCAAGAAATTCAGGGGATCCGCAAGCCATGCTGCAAGGAGTCATGGGTAGCTTTCTCAATCGACTTGAAGAATGTAAGCGTGTCAATGGGCGTGACTCCAGTGTTGTTATTTTCAGACCATGAACATAGTTTAAAATGTAAAATGGTATCTTATTATCTTTGTATTTATACCATATTTAACTTAAAAATATTCACCGAGTTCTTGTTGTGATAGTTTAAAATTGTTGTGTTCTCATTGCCGCACCCTCTATATTGTGTCCACTTCGGTGGCATATCTAGAACTTGGCTTTGTGGCTGAAAAATGCGTGATAAACATCCTAAAATCAATCCCGTTAAAGTACAGGGTAGTAACACAATAAAAAGGCATGCTACCGAAACACTGTTTACTAGATACATATTTGTTGATATATAACATTTAAAAATTGTAACTACAGTTTTAATACAAAAGCTAAACCAAGAAAATTACATACATCAAAATAGATAAACTGTTTGAAAAATGTTTTAGAGTTTAATGTTTATTCGCCTTGATCTGTTGGCCATTTATTAAGAAATTTATCCGGGGTCACTAAAACGTCTTTGTGTATGTACAACAAAGACAATGCATTCGGTCCGCTTTCATTTGTTGTACTTTTTTAAGAACCTCAATGCGGAAAATGACCATTCCGCACTGCATTACATAACAGGCAATGTTGCCGTAATTTGCATACAAAGTTGAGAAAAATAATAAAACAACACAAAAATAAAATATTAACAAAATTCCTCATCGACTTTTGTTGACACTCTGGGGCGGGGGTCCCGTTCGTCCTCCCCCCGGGTAAAAACGTCTAGTTATTCATATTTTAGGTAATACCATCACTGACTGCACAAGAATTCAATATCGTATATGACGTGGTCATCGCATCAACTGCACAAATGACGTGGTTACTGAAAAACGTCGCTGAAAAATCATTAAGAGCAACACTAAGAGCGATAAGAATTCATTTAAGAGTGACAAAAATGTATTTTTTAAAAGGAGGAGCAGAAATATCAAATGACAAACGGGCGGCTAAGGAAAATTATGGGCTTTACGTGTTCGATTACAGATGATATCGGAAATAAACAGTTAAACAGTCACTGTGTTCGTTGTGTGAACTTGGCGTCAGTGCAGTTGTGCATCCTGGTTCTGCCCAGCTGACTTGCACAAGTTCTTCTTGTTATATAGTTTCTCTGTACTTGTGTTTTTGAAGTCTTCTTCCGGTATGGGCCGCGTCAAAAATGTCTTGTATGACAACGTTTCAGTCATATTACAATGCGTATCCTCAGGTCTAAGTTTAGAGTCACTGAGACCTGAGGACATTCATTGTAATATGAGTGCAACGTTGTCAAACAAGACATTTTTGACGCGGTCCATACCGGAAGAAGACTTCAAAAACACAATGGACACCTGCCGCGGAAGCCTGCGTGAGAATATTTCTGTAGGTGTGTTTAACTTTTCAGGTTGGTGGTGATTTATTCTTTAGACGGTTTACGCTTGTTAGTGAACGAATCTCGGGTAGACCAAAGTTTGTATTTTATGTATTTGTTTAACTTACACCTGAAGACGACCGTGGATTTTATCACTGGTCGAAATGTTGTGTACTAAATTCTAACGATACTAATAGTCCGAACAAACTCTTCAGATTACCTGTTCTAATATTGTTATTATTAATAATAAATAATATTTGTTATCCATTATAATAATAAACGGCAGTCATCCATTCGTAAAAGATGTTCCCACCAATTCAGCCTATACTGGGCAATCCTGTCGAGTATACTCATAATATTCAGTTCCTGCCGCATGCAACTCCAGATATCATTAAAAATTTCAAATACGGTGTTGGAAGACCGGCGATTGGGACTTGATGGCATTCCTGAGACCATAGGGATCTCAAATAAGTCGTATTTTAACTCCAGAACTTGATGTGACAAAACTTTGTGTAAGGTTGTCGCGGTGGTTGGAGTTGTTGCACTTTTTGGACGTCCGCTGAGGGGGACGTCGGTCAGTTGCGTCCGCCTGAAAAAGAACCCGGTCAATTGCGTCCCTCATAGGAAATTGTACCTTGCTATTCTGAAAAATTGATCATAATAATAAATATAGATACTAGTGTATCTTCCTCTAATCATTTGTGGTTTTAATATCCCAGTGAAAAGCAAAAACATATTTCACACTTATTAGTGATTATCAGCTGTAGATATCCTTTGAAAGGAACTACAGTAGGCTATATGTTTTGTCTAGCCACTTAAAATAGTTTTGTCAATTCTCTATGTTACATTTTTTTATTTTATTTTTTTTATGCTGTTTGTCTAGCCACTTAAAATAGTTTTGTCAATTTTCTATGCAACTTTTATTTTTATTTATTTTTTACTTTTATTTTTTTTTAAATTTATTTCTATGTATTTTATTTTTTGCTGCTGTTTGTCTAGCGACTTTTAATAATTTTCTCAATCTTTTATGTTACTTTATTTTATTAGTAAAAATTTCATGCAGTCAGCCTCTACATACTGTGTTCGAGAAGGTTTTTCTGGTAAAATTTATTCATTTGTTCCCGAAGATACATTTCCTTTTCTTCTATCCGTTTATATTTCCTTACATTTTCTTTGCTTCTTAATTTGATGTATGTATCAGCCTGGAAATTTTTCAAAACATCAACAGCATTGTATATGTTGGGATGAGAAGTGTAGAAGTGCGCATTTAATCGAGCGTGAAACGATTCGCAGTTGTTCGTCGTACGATTCGTTGAAACGCTGAAATCCGCCCATATTCTTGGAGGAAACGTAGCATCAGGAGAAATGTAATTGTCGAATACGTAACCTGTGAATATTCTTATGTTTTCTTTTCCGTCTGGTTGTAATGCCATTAGGTCGTCTGTGAAACAGTCGTCTATGTCGTCGGGACTTAGGAAGGGTAAGCCAAAAAGTAATTTCAAAAAACGGCTGGTTTCCGTGTTCGATTTATATTCAGAAGACAACCCAAGAGCTTGAATATTTTTTCCACCAGTTTCGCCCCAGATGAAAACGACAACCCTCGATTTTCATTGAAGGCCAAACAACTTTTGGAGCACCATGTAGTGCAGATTCGAAGTCCATAAACATTTCCTCAGGATCAAGGGACAAATTATGCGATTTGCACTTCGCGTCAATTGACTTGAACATTTCGGTATAAGTGCAAGAGTCTTTGTCCGGTAATAGAAAAAAAAACTAGTGGCATATACATACCCTTTACATATCCACGTATCTGTCTGAAAAATTGTGGGCAACTTTTAAATGTACCATCAACATAGAGTTTTGGCGTTTCACACAGAATTTTTAAATTTGTTATTGTCGAGAAACAAACAAGTCCTTTTTCTGGGTCGTTCATCATGAGGAAGTCTTTCCCAGTATTGGTGACAATTTCCATTTCATGCAGAGCGCGATGAGTTGCACAACGAGTTTTTGGAAGACTTGGATGAATCGATTCTCTGGACCGCCTAATTACTCGCTTGATTAACTCAGCGTCTCCAGTTGATAATGTTTCTACGTCTCCGTTATTTGTCAATTCTCTCTGTAAGAGTTTTGACGGCCTACATGAAATATCTTCAGCTGCTTTTCTTTTCACGGAATTTGCTATTTTTTGGCTGTTAATTATATTTTCTTCCAAACGTGCATGAGTGTGTTCTTGAAAACTTTCTGTAATTTTATTTTCTAAATCAATTTTTAAGTAACACTTACAAGTCTTTGTGGTGCATGCCCATCGCTGAATCGGGTTGGAACACTTGTACGGAGTGACACTTCTACGGAGAGACATTTGTACGGAGCCTTTTCCTCTACCTGATGAGTCAGAAGTGGAATGTTGACACTTGTACGGAATGACCACTAACGACTGTTAATAACCGGTTTTGCAATTTTCTAGGTAAATGTTAGCGTGTCAGTTTGACATGCTAGAACGCTGTGGTTAGAAGGGAGCTGGTGCTGAGTATTAAACTTTTTTGTACAAATTGTAAGAGACATTCAGCCGACTTTGTGTCGTTTCCAGGGAACACCACGGGGAGGTAGTCTCTTTTCGTCCCCCATTTTTTTAAATTTTATTTTATGTTTTTTATTTTATTTTTTAATGCTTTAATTGAGTATTAAACTTATTTACAATATTTACATGATATATTTGCCAATGGTTTGACGTCGTCCTGTAGTAGCCTTTTTCTTTACTGTAATTTCTGTGAGTAAGCCACACAAGCCAGAAATGATTTTAAGTTGCCATCAACTTGGAGTCTTTGTAATGCCTTTGAAATAGTCTCGTCGGTCTTCATTGCTGACTTCTTCCTTCTTTTCCCGTCCATATTTAAAACTAATCGGTCAAACTGGTGGCCGTAGTACTCTGCGTCTTCTCGAAGATTTTTTATTAGCGAGTAAACATTAGGATGAACTCTTGAAATTAATCTGTTGATTCTTTCATTCCACCCTTCTGAGATGTTATTAGTGTGGTTGCGCCTTCCACTGCAGCTCCACATATCTCTTGGCATATGCTCGTTATCGAGCCACTGGTCTACAAAATAGTCGTAGAACTCCTGAAGTTTTTGGTTTTCAGGCGAGCTCTCCTGAATACAGAGCCAACCATCGTCCAACATTTCCAGGGGAAGATGTGCCAGAGCTGAACACATTCTTATGTGACAGCGTATTTCTTCGTTTTCCTTGTAGGCAGAAACAAGGCCGCAATATTGCACTTTTTCCACAAACATTGATTAAAGTGATAATTGCAACCCAAAATCTCTGTTTCAGGAAACAAACTTCTAGCTGACTGGACGATAGCGATTTCGAAGTCCATCATGAGAGTTGTAGGGCTCCATCCAGGCACGTTGGTTTTTATAGCTTTGAAAAAACGATCATATGCTTCTCGTTTTTTGTTCGGTAGCAAGGCGTAGACAGCTGGAATTGTGTTTGTTTCCTCCCAAGAACTTCCAAGATCGGCGTGAATGACAAATAACTGTCCAAACTGCTTGCTCGAACTCTTGAAGGTTCCGTCGATAAAGAATGAAAGACAGCTTGATAAAGATGATTTTCCATTTTCGCTGGCAAACACCAATATTCTTTCATTAGGTCCCCTGTTGTCATCTTCGAGTAAAAAATTGCTACCGTCGTTCATAAGTAAATTATTTTCTTGAAGAATTATTCCTTCCGAATCGGTCGGATCTTTTATAGGTCCCATATTTTTTCGCCTAATGCGATGCAGCGATTGTTTGGCACTCCTATGTGATGGTAGCGATGTGACTAAGTCGTAGCCTCGATTGAAGAGCTGGCCTACATCTTCAGCGTAAATAGTTGAAATTGTAGTGTCTGTTTCTCTTGCACGCTTTTTTGCGTTTACAAAATGTTTTCGCACTTCATTTGCTGCTTCATCCGGAATGCAAACATGGCTTCCTTCGCCTAAAACTGTGTTGTTTTTAATTTTTAGTCTTCCTTTGCATTTATTCTTTATGAAGTTTATACAACGCCAATAAGTTATACCTCTTCTTTGTTGGTATAATCCACTACATACTGATGCCCGTTGTAAATAACTAAAGGTTTTCCTTTGGTGGTCTCGCTGAACTCCATATCTCCAAAATTATAGCACGCACACTACTTGACACTCGGATATCAACTGTAGTAATGAACTCTTCTTAGCGAGTGCCACCCCCCAACCATTACCTGCCAGCCACGCATTCCAACCCTTATAGTTCTCGCGTCAAAATTCTAAGAAATGCATTAGGCCGGGATTATACTGGAGCTGCACAGTGTAAGGGTTGAACACCCTAAATTTATAGGCTATTTTCTGGGAATTGGCTGGCCAGCACCAGATTACTCTCCGTACAACTGTAACTTTCTAAATTTTTCATGCTTGGCCATTTCCGGGAATATTTTGGGTTCCGTATAAATGTCAACATATTTCATCTCCGTACAAGTGTCGCTCCGTACAACTGTCACAACTTCCGCTGAATTCCGTCCATCAGATGTTTGTGGAATCTGAATTTGTAACCACCAACTACGAAGATTGACCTACCCTTCTCACTTTTCATAACTTCCATGATCGATGCACTACACTTGCTACACGCTACACACAATTTCCTACACACAATTTGACAACTCTTACTAACAACTAAATGAGGGATAAATCCCGAAAAAAGTATAAATACTACAAGAAGCAGGTGGGGTGGGGGTGTTGAACCGTTCTTATTGTTAGAAAGTAACGGGGACGCAATTGACCGGTTTGAAAAAGGGAGTCAGGTGGTAGCGGCGGACGGAATTGACCGAGCCCGGCTGAGGGGACTATCCTCAATGGGACGTACGACCATGTTCAACTCAATTGTCCCCTTACAAGCCATTGTTTTTGAATGCACAGTATCTCATAACATATTTACCATTTCGTTGTGAATTTTCATTGGCGCTAGACCCTATTTAACAAAAAATGTAATCACAGCACGATGTTTGATTTTGTCCACTTTGTCCCTTTTTTCAAAACGCGCGTGACACGTAAGTTTCGAACAGCTGGTAAACGATGAATGAACTGACAGATAGATTTGGAAATTAACAGGTGTTTACATGAAATATGAATCTTACGACAACAAATTTTAGTTCTACCGTTAAGCTACAGATGTCGCTCACCGAACTATTCAATTAGCCCTCGTAGCTTGTATAATACCCAGCTAGCTCGCACACACTGACTCAATACTCCGCTTCTAAGTGTGTGTGTGTGTGTGTGTGTGTGTGTGTGTGTTGGGGGGGGTGCAAAATTACACTTTATGACAAATGGGCGTCGGGTAATCAGGTCCGCGGCTGCCGACTGCGCGGCGGAATCGCCACTGTGAGACCGAGCAACTATAAAACCTCTAAACATGGTCTGTGTGAGCGCGTGTGTGTGTGTGCGTGCTTGTTTATAATTGCAAACATTAATAGCTACAGAAGAAGAAGACAAATAAATATAAAAAAGAAGAGCAAATGAAGAGTTTTTGTTCAAAATGACTCCCGAGATAAGGATGGATTCTTGTGTAACTTTGAATGCGTACAGAAACAAGACTCCGCATCGGCCACACGCTACTGACTCACAAGCACATCTTCACAAGTGAGCCTCCTGCTAGATGCTAGACGAGTGAGCCTCCTGTAATCACTGTGGCACGGGTTTGTCAGCTTTCCATCTCGTTTCAGAGTGTCCTGCTCTTCAACATCTACGAAGCAAATTTAATATCCCTGCAGATGTGAGAAAAAGTTTAAATGACAAGACTACAGCCGCCAACATACTTCTCCTCATGAAGGAGATTCAGTTGTTAACAGCAATATAGGTACGAACTATGAAAATTATAAGAACATTAAAAATTGTGTAATTAAGTTAATGAATTTATATGTTATTATCACTTATTGTTATATAGTTGTTATATTTTGTTACTTAGTGTTATATTTATATTTATGTTATATATATGCATGATGTGTATTTATAATGCTTGTGTTGTGGGGCGTTAATATTTCTCATTTTATATTGCATCATTTAAACAATTATTTTTATTTGTTAAATATTTTTATCTATCTCATTTATTTGCATTATTTGGTATTTAAACAAATATTTACTATATGTTACTCCATCTGTTTAAGAATCTGTACAAATTCATTTTTATAATTTTTGTGGTCGCTAATGACCGTTGCTGTTGCAGCGACCTTATAAATAAATTAATTTAAAAAAAAAGAAACGTTGTGTGCTTTGTCCGAGGAACAATGTGAATTATGGTTTGGGAAAGAAATACACAATTATAAGCAACTGATCTGCTAAATTAAAATGTTCCACAGTACACAGTCCCAATGATCCACAGTACCCAGTCCCAATGTTCCACAGTACCCAGTCCCAATGGAATTTGCGCAGTTTTCTTGTTCGTACTTTGTACTGTATTTCTTATCTGTGTGTTGTAACCACCGCATTGCGGCACGCGCGGATGACGTCACTTTGCTTATCAAGCGCCGCCGGCAGTCAGCTGGGCTGACGGTGGTCAAGTTTAGTTCAGTTACTTCAGAAACTCCGAGCTGTGCT
The DNA here is from genome assembly GCA_034769895.1 of Magicicada septendecula. NCBI lineage: Eukaryota > Metazoa > Arthropoda > Insecta > Hemiptera > Cicadidae > Magicicada > Magicicada septendecula. The sequence goes on along the minus strand of CM068373.1, from coordinate 425,394,305 downwards.
CTCGTTAAAATTACTAATCCAGACGCGGCTGCTGGATTTCATTTTTCAATAATTCATCACGTGCAACTTGCACTAATTTATTCAGACGACCCTCGTCTATCTATTTGTGAGTTTGACGTTTATTAAAACTCAATTACCGGGCGTTATGCCAGAAAACATCCGCACGTGTCGGCAATAGCATCGAAACCTTAAGATTTTCAATAAATGAACATTATACAACTTCAATACAGTCCACTTTATTATATTTCAAAACCAGCCCTTTCTATTTAGCGTATTTGGAACAACTCTAGAAACTTCAAGAGCTTCCAGCACGCAACATTTCTTAAAAGCTGGTTTTTTGCTTTTCTGAGCAGAGTGACTATTGAAACCAAAGAGTAATGTGAAAAGTGTAAAACTCTTTTTACGGATCCATATTTAGTCCATATTTATTTAGATAATTACTTTTTGTATTCTTCTCACTATACTAGGGAGAACATACGAACGCAAAACCTGTCAGAGCTGCGCACAGGCAAGAGAAAGTATCACGTGATCTGTTAGCCAATAAGAGCCAGTCATCGTTTCCCTTACATGAGTGCAGTTCGTAACGCTTTTATTGTATTTTCAAACAGAATAATCACTGTTGCACACCACTACAGAAAAAAAAATTGGAATAATTTTTCTATAGTGGTGTGCAACAGTGATTATTCTGTTTGTGATTATAACCATTAACACAACTTTCTGAATTAAATGTATTGTATTTTGTTGTCACAATCACTCTGTCTCCCTTTCTACGCAATGCGCGTTTACTTTTCGCCATCTTATGTGCTCCCGAGTATAAAAAATCGGTATGGAGAACCATACATGACTTCCATGTTGTAATATTTATGTTTAAAATAATTTACTTGAATTCGGTTCGGTAATTTCTAATAAAATATCGCCCACTCTCAAACCAATTTCACTATTTATAGATATTTTTGTTATTATGGGGTAGTCGTTTAATGTAATGTTATTTTTAGTCACTTTATCCATAAAAATTAGGTAGGCTTACTTTATTCTTATAAAGAAACCGACTACGCAGATAATCATCCCTCCTACGAAGGGTTCCGAAGTCACTCATGGACCCTGAGCATCTTGCAGAGGGTTCATTCCCTAAAGACGGAAAGTCTGTCTATGAACCGTTCCTCTGTAAACACGTGCAGTTACACTGCCCAGCAAATCGCTACCCACAGGAAGCAAATCGCTACCCACGCTGGATATTTTTTCGGCTTGCACGCGTTGTGTTAGTGTGGGTTTCGGCACTTTCCATTTAAAAAGCGTGCAAATGTAAGAAAATAAACATGAGTGAGGCCAGAAATAACGCGAATTGTGTGTGTGTGTGTCTTGCCTGCCTTTTTATTGAGGTAATCATAATAATAAAATGGATACGTAAACATTACATATTTGAGATATGCTTGCCTGCCACGAACGATATATTTTCTCTCACACATGATTTAAATTAAAATGAAAAAATATAGAATTTTGTTAAAGTGAAATGAAACGTTTCCATAGAAACTACTTCTTTGTTGTTAATAACGTATTACACATAAAACTTATAAAAATTATATAACGCCACATTTGCATACTGTGCAAATTTACTATTAATAGTCAATATTAAATATGTCAAAAACATATACACAAATATAAGGTAAAAGGAAACTACCGTTATAAAATGTCAAAGCGGTATTTTTTCTAAAGAACACACCCTTGTGTCTGGCGACAGAAAGTCGGCACAAAATGCCAAAAAAGGCACGTAGCGGACGGACAGCAATAAAATTGTATTATGCTAAAAATTAACAAAAAATAGATAGAACGTTGTGAAAGTTAAATGCTTTTAACAAAGGATCCCGTTATGTTAGAGTGAGACATTTAGACAGAGAAATTAACTGAAGCGTCTTTTCCCACTACGCGAACGAGCCCAGGGAACGCGCTGTTATCTAGCAAATAAGAAAACGCGTCAGTTTTTAGCGGTAAAATTCTAGTACTACATTGGGTAAAATTGAATATCGCGGCACCTAAGTCCAATGGGAACGCTTAGATTCAAAATTAGGCGAGGGTAGGCCCAGTTTGTGTATAAAACCCAAGACCGAGAAGTTTAAGGCAGTCATCGGTGTAGTACAACAGTAAAGACTCGTAAATTAAGTCATCGGTGTAGTACAACAGTAAAGACTCGTAAATTAAGTCGTCGGAGAAGTTATAACAGTAAAGACTCGTCAATTAAGTTATTTAATTCGTCGAAAGGTAAAAAACAGTGACTCAGTTTACCGTCATCCGAAAGTGACCCAGTTAAATAAGTCAGTTTTTAATCAAGTAGTCAATCATCAAAAGGTTAAACAGCTTTATTCAGTTGAAAGTTACCGTTGGATTAGGAGTGACAATTCAGTCGCAGTTTATCTAAAGTCAAGCGAAAGTTACGCACAATCCGCGGAACTCGCACAAAGAATCGTGATTAAATAGTCTGACGTTATCAATCTATACAATCCTTCTTATAAGCACCTAGCTTAAATTACATCTATGAACTTAGACGAATCATAGTCTTGCTGAGTAAAATTTTGTTAACTATATATATAAGTTTGTGTTAAGAAGATATATTGATTATAACGGTATGTTCGTACTGTAACGAAGATATTTGAGATGTGTTATTGTGAATGTGATGCCAGTATGTAAATCAATCTGTGATAATCAATCAAGTGCAGCCAACTAGGACCTACATTAACCAGCAGCCGTCCGCAGAGACATACTTCAGACAAGTGGGCACGAATTATTTTGTGGCCTGCTGGGCCGTGGTTGCGGATGTTCACGCATAGATGATATAAATTAAAATAAACAAATTATAATTTTATTTCCTGGCAACAAAATTATTTTATTTTTAACAATTACCATTGTTTGAAAAAAATTAAATACACTTTTATTTAATTTCGTTAAACTCATTAAGTTAATACCAAACGTAAAAAATTACCCACTCCCCTTTTAACTACCTTTTTCATTTATAGATATTTCATCTACCTTTCTACAGTGGATTATTACGACCTTCTTTTCAGGATACTTTATTTATCAAAATTAAGCACTTTACTCTTGTTAAAACTTAAAACGTTGCAGATAAACTACCCCTTTCCCTTAACCGATAATCAATAGGTCTTGAGTCCTCTACAATTCAGAGATTCAGAGCTGTTTGCAAAAAATTATTTGATTCTGTTTGAATTTGCGGTTGTTATCGTTTGCCATAGAAAAAATTCTACACACAGATAGACAGACAGACAGACAGACACACAGACACTTTTCGAAAAATGACTTTTTTCATGTTTTGATGGCAGTACAATCAGAATCTGCCATTATCTCGAACACGATTGTTTTCGCCATGACCATACTTCCATTTCCTTATGGAACATGGAAGTAAAATCAGAAAATATTTAAAAAAAGTAGCAAATAAAATTTGAGGAAAAAGAGGATGAGACGATAATCGGTGCCTAGATTGAAACAGATGGAGATAGGAGTGGGAAGACGCAGAAGGACTGTTTATTTGTGTGTTTCTGTATGTGTGTGTTTGCGCGCTTGCGCGTTAGCGAGTTCGCTCAGTGTTTGGAAGTATACCTTCCCTTGAGGAATGCAAGGTGTCAATGTAACCGTTTTATTGTTAATATATTATCAAGCTATCATTTCCGTTACTACTCAAAAATCTGTTTTCTAAGTAAATCTTATAACTTTATGAAATATATCCTTTTTGTGGATATTTGCTATCTATTTGTGATACTTATTTGTCTACATAAACCTTTATTTGAAAAGATATAATTTGAAGATATTACATCTTTTTTCGCCGTATGAAGTTCCAATGTTTGGACTTGTTATTTAAAAATGTGTATAGCGCATGAGGATCGGATACCAGAATGAGTTAGGCGTATTGTGACCAATGATATTTTTCACTTTTTTCTTTTTTTATTTGTTTATAAGAATTTTTCCTTTTTTCAGAAGACGGTGTGATAAAAATGTTTAAGTTGAGGGAGTTTAGGGCGAAATGAAAGCTCTGAAGGTGTTTGCTCAAATGGCTGGTAAGGACTTTGTGGTGTTTTGCCGATGATCTCTGTCTTCAGTTCTCTTGATATCAAGTATTCACAGGTTTGCATAGGTTTGACTCTTGCTCGAGGAATCGGCTAGATAGTCTATCGTTTCTTGTTTTCTCGTCTATCACTTCCGCTTGGACATTACCGTTCTCGGCCCCATCTCATCAAATTATATGCACCACAAGACTTAATATTTTTCGCTAAGTGGCCGGCAATAGACGATGAGTATCATTAATGTTGAATATCGTCACATTTGACCTGCGTGCGTTCCACGGAATCAGCATCGTCCTGCAGTCGATTGTTTTGTTCTGTTCTTATCTAAACGTTTAGGCCACCCTCCAGAGGCCTTCTTCAGTATTATCAAACGTTTATAAAGTGTTTGATAAAAGGGTGGGGGGCCAAACGTACCCCTAACCGAGGTAAATAAATGCTCATCAATGATCACCGAGGTGCAATCTGAACCAATCGTTGCTTTTACATCGGTTAGTGGTACGTTCGGCTCTCAACCCTTTTGTCAAAAACTTTATAAACTTATTTCTACTGAAGAAGGCCTCCGGTGGGTGGCCTAAACGTCTTTATCTCTTTGAGAATACGGGCAGAACGTTTATTCTCTGTTCGCTTTCCTGATTTTCGCTTTGTAATTTCCATTTCCTGCTATTTGATTCTCCCACAAGGTGGGTTTAACAATTGTGTGTGTGCGTTAAGGCTTCAGAACGTTCTTCAACGCCTTCCGACTTCCGAACTTGATCTCCTTTCCTCTCTGTTTAAGGCTCTTCGAGCAATCCTCTTTCGCTCATGGCCCTTCTGGTGCTATTCTTCTTAGTTGTTTTCCTCCTTCTGGAAGGCCTCCATTTCCAAACTACTTTCAGAAGTTCAACATCCGCCATTCGCCAACGTGCCCATACCATATCAATTAACCATATATTTCTATACGTTGTGGTATGGTTTCCTCAGTCTCCATAACATTTCTAATGGTATCATTTCGAACTCTGGGCAGGCGTAATTTCCTAGCAGATCTCCTCAGGGCATCTCCATCTCTACCGCTTCTAGTCTATTACTCCTGTCCAATTCATTCACTCGCCAAGCCTCTGCACCACAAATTGTTATACTCTTTACTATCTTAAATTTTATAAAACATTGACAGTGCTTGTTTTACTATATGGATGTGACATAAGACTAAAAACCAGGTTCAAACTTCCGAAATGAAGAACAAAGGGTTGCACGAGACAGGATCGTTTGCGCAATGAGGATACTAGAGAAGAGCTACAGTTATTCTCCATAAATGATAAAACCCAGACATATCGCAGGGAATGGTTACAGCATCTGGAGAATGAGGGCTGGATGACTAACTAAGGTTGCGTTTCGATATAGACCCTATGGTACAAGAGATGTAGAAAGTGAGATGGAGAGATATTCTGTGAAGACAGAACAGGCAAAGTGCCTACTCTGTGAGCTGCAGAAGAAGAAGTAAGACTTAGTAAGTATAGTATACTAAGTGTAGTAAGTAAGACTCTTTACTATAGTATCGTATATCCTCAATTTTATGTGCTTTGATATGCTCCTGGTCCTCCATTTTCCATTCAATCTTTTAATGGCTTTCAATCTTCCCTGCTTTTAAAAATTATAAAGATCCCAAAAGTGTCTTCAGCCAACATCGTCTAGTTTAAAATTATCAGGTACTATAATCAAAAAGCAATAAAAATACAAATTAAGTATTTTAAATAATTCTTTGTAAGCGAAGGAACAGCCGAACAGATGTATATTATAACGGCTTTTACCTTTTTTGAATGTATAAAGATGTACACTGCTCTCTCTCTCTCTCCTCATATCTCTTTCCCTTTTTATTAATCAATGAGTTAATGCTTGCGGTTGAATTATTATTACAAAATATTATTCTTACGTTTGCTGCAATTCGTGTAATAATTTATGATGCGGTTATAACGCGTACTGCGGCTGGTAAAAAAGAACTAACATGAATATTGAAAACTGGTCTGCCCACATGTAAATGCGTACAAGACATCAAGTCTTCGGACGGACGCTGTACATCTGTGCATGGTCGCTTCTTACCGTGTAAATATATATACATACGCGCGCGCACACACATACATACGTCCAAATATATGTACATGTATGTTTTTGTAAAGTTCCGACGGTAACATCTTAATTTCAGATATATAATGAACAGCCGAAGTGTACACGAGAACACAAAGAGACTGGCCGAGTCGACGCCCTCTGCAAAACATTCTCAACCGTTTCATTCATTTTCTTCTTCTTCTTCTTCTTCTTCTTCTTCTTCTTCTTCTTCTTCTTCTTCTTCTTCTTCTTCTTCTTCTCCTCCTCCTTCTTCTTCTTCGTCTTTTTCTCCTTCTTCTTCTTCTTCTTCTTCTTCTTCTTCTTTTTCTTCCTGATTACTTCTCGATTCCCGCTGTACATGACCTGTTTATGAGTTATAAGTTCGTTGTGCAAAGTTTGCTTCCAAGCCAAAATACAGTCAGTTTCTGAATTAGTGTTTCTGTATAAGTGGCAAGCAGTTATATTTCGTAAAAACAGTGTTAGCATATTAAAATGGAAGGAAGGATATGAGGGGAGTATGAAAACATTATCCTAGCAGACGAATGCCACTTTTACTTTGAGACGAAACATCGAGGAAGAAAAAAGGGGAGGAAATAAATTATTAGAAGAAGGTCTAGAGACAGGCTAGTGAAATGAGATTCTTACGATCAGTACTAGGAGTATCACGGAGAGCCCGGCTAAGAAATGATGACATAAGGAACATCCTTGGAATATACAACCTACACGAAAGGATAAAGCAATACGGACAGGATTCGACAGACCATGTTTTTGAAAGGATGCATAAGAACAGGAATAAAAAGAAATGTTGGTTTATAATCCGAAAGAACGGGGGAATATTGGAAGACTAAAGAAAAAATGGTCGGACCAAGGAGTGCGCAACGGATCGTAAGGTCCACAGCCAGAAGAAGAAGAAGAAGGAGAAGAAGGAGAAGAAAGTCTAGAGATGTAGGAGGTAGGTCTTTAATGAGGTAGGTGGATGCAGCAATGAGGCCACATGAAACAGTGTAGTTACTCCAGTATAGAGGGTTCTAAAGAGAACAATAGGAACAATATAATAAATTATTATTACTACGAAAATAACGTAATAAAACCTATTACCAGTGGCGGCTGGTAGGGCAGTAGTCATTAGAAGTACTAGAATATTAAAATTTTGAATTATAAATTAATAAAACTTACCATAATACACAATAAACGTGCAGACAAGCACAGGAGCTCAACCACAAACAGTACTGTCAAAAACAACAGTTGATTATAAAACGAGAATGTAAATAGGAAAATTGTAAAATCACTTAACACAGCCAGAATACTAATAAGTTAAATCCTGCACATAATTTATTTGTAAAGAATGTCCACCCTCCTTTTTTCATTTGAGAAAATTTATCAGTAACGTTTGTATAAGGTCCTTATTTTGATACTGTTTTCTCAATCGCTATCATTCCCAAGGCATTTAACCTGTCTTCACTCAGTGTTGGCCTAGGGAATGTTTTTATTCTTTTCAGTATAACACTTATGTACCGCTAAATTAAGAACCTTCAGACTGAGAGAGTAGTAAGTAAAGTTCGCGTTCAGAGGCTAAGAGAAACAAAAAGTGCAAAGTTCGTTGTTAACGTTGCGTTCAAGCTGAACTCACACAAATTTCTGCTAAAAAAGTTAAATAATCCTACATTGATATAATGACATAGTCTAACATCTTCATTTTTATAGGCCTAATATTCAACTAATATTTAGTTAAGGTCAATGCCCCAAGTGGCCTTACGTACAAGCCACCCCTGCCTATTAGTGGTACAAAAGTGACACGGGGATAAAGGACAGAACAGGAGGAGAAGACCGCTTTAGTTTCCAGAAAAGAATTTGAACGCGTGGACTACTCTCTTCGCCTAGGGGCACACACGTTAAGGGTACACATAGCTCTTGTCTAGCTAGACGGACCGGGCTTGCTGTTTGGCCTGAAACGGTACAAATGTTTGATGAGCCAGTGAGATGTTCCGAAAAGTAATCTGACATCTTTACGTCCAGAACTTGCAATCTGCGAGAACTCTTTAACCATACGGTTTTTCAAAATTGAAATGAATGAACGTAACGGTACGTTCTGCTGTTAGCCAGTTTTGGGGTATCCAGAGGAATAGCATGTTACTTATATATCCGTTCGAGTGGCAAAACAGACAGCTACGTGAGTGAGCGTCTGAACTGAGAATATGAATCCAAAGGTACCAACCAAACATACCCACCATACTATTAACAATAAGAAGACTGATTCCTTACACAACTTTTTAATACAACTCTAAATGATCAAGTTAACTTTTTCGATTTTCTAACAGTCAGTAGAATTTCTTAAGGACTTATATCTTTTGTTTTAACTGCACGTTACGTTATTTAAAGAGTTATATTTACTTGTGCAGTAGTAATTAATCTCTTAAACCTGAGTCTCTTGTCTGACTATTACTGTGTGCTACGCACCGCTATCCTCTAGAATGGGTGCCTATCTGATCTTTGTATTTCATATTTATATGTGCAAGTTGTTTAGAAGTGTGTCTAAAACTGCAAGGAGGAAATTGTTTACTAAGCTTCAGGTGCATAAAAGTGACAAGTGAAATTGGTACATAACTGTTTGCTCTGAATAAAATATTAACATGCATAGTTGTTAACAAAACGACTTGACCAAAATGACATCTATACATTAATATGTGACAAAATAATATAACGGATTATTACTATACACTAGAGAATTGTACAACACTGCTGTCAAATATACCACAGTCAGATAAGTCCTATGAATAGACAACTAGGCCTAACAAGCTGAACATGTCTTCTTCTTCTTCTTCTTCTTCTTCTTCTTCTTCTTCTTCTTCTTCTTCTTCTTCTTCTTCTTCTTCTTCTTCTTCTTCTTCTTCTTCTTCTTCTTCTTCTTCTTCTTCTTCTTCTTCTTCTTCTCCCAATTTAATTCCATTAGCTGTACAAATGCGTAGCATATGATGGAAAATGCTTTAATTATCTGGCTGGTAATGTATTTAACGTATTCACTGTATCCCACGGGCAGAACCGGAATCGAATGCTTCCATATCACGATACCTGCCAATAAAAACAGGTTAATGAGGCGTATCTAAGCAACTTTTGACACGTTGTCAGGAAAATCCTACAATAGTAGATAAATTAGAAAGTAAAATTCCTTAAATTTACAACAGGACTCGCCAGCAACAGAACATCCCAGAAGCAATACGCCCCAGAACAAATAGATACTACAGTATATATATTTATAACACTATGCTCTGTATGACGATGGTTGCCGTGTGGACCCTTAGCCTACCTGCTGCCTCTCCCCATTGTAATACTTCCGCCCGGGCTTAACAGCTGCTAATTGCCGCGTGAGTCACCCCACTGTGCGTCCAGTATGAAACAATTTTTTTTGCCTCTCCCAATACTGGTAAAATTTTGTTATATTTGAAATCAGCGAAATAATACGATGAAAATGACACCAAACACGACTAAGGAATATTAAAAATTGGGCGTTATAAAGCACTATGCACTGAAGATGTGTATTAAAGTAATTGTTGAGCTTTTACCTTGAAACACCTTAAAATTTAATATTTTCGCAAAATATGTGAAAAATGTTATTAACACGAGTAAATCAGCATTGGAAACTTTAAAGACGAGTTCCAAGAAAGGATGGAAAGGAAGGGGTGGTCAAGTAACATTTCTCAGCAAAACAACAGTTAATAAAATAATTAACATCATGAAAATGTTGATGCAGAAATAAATAGCTAATGAAGTAAAGGAGGCCAAGTTAATCTCAGTGCTAATGGACATAACGGATGTGTCTGGGTTCGACCAGTGTGTTATTGTGTTGAGGTATGTGTTTGAAACTGAAGTAAAAGAAAGGATTATTGGTTTGAAGTGTGTACAGTCTTCAACAGGGGAAAACTTGTTTAACTCTTTCCTTTAAATTTTGAATACCACAGGACTTGATGTCAAAAACTCATCGCCAACTCATTTGATGGGGCTGCAAACATGAGCGGTCAGTACAGAGGTGTTTCAACTCGACTTCAAGATGAACTGCCAAACCACAGTCACACGTGGTGCTATGTCCACTCTCTGAACCTTGTAATGACAGATACGGCCCAATGCGTAACTGCTACAATATCTTTTTTCGGTCTACTACAGCAGACCCAAGTATTTATCAAAGAATCCCACAAAAGACTGAATATTTATTTGGAACAACATCCAAATGTACGATTGAGTCAAATTGGGGCAACCAGATGGAGATCTAAAAGTAATGCCACCTATCAAATATTTGGTTACTACAATACCTGGGCCGAATGTGAAGACGTTCAAGGTAATAAAGGTACAAATAATCTAAAATATGTATACACGGAGTTGGCTGTGTCACTCTCCATTATCGCTAACTCCATAGATTTCAGCCCCAAGACAAATAGAGGCAAATAGCCTGCTTCAGAAGTTTCTTTCATTCGAAACTATACTGACTGCAATGAAGTGTCTGCTAATTTCCAAGATCACAACACCACTTTCAGACTATTTACAAACTAGGAACCTGGATTATGCACAGGCATGGAATTTGGTCTCCACGGCACAAGAGAATTTGAGAAACGCCCGGAACCAGTTCCATCAAACTCTGAGTGCAGCACAAAACTTCGCTAAGGCCATGACAGAAGTTCTTGGTGAGAAAATTGAAGGAAATCCATCTCTAGAGACATACAATCTTTCCGTAGAGAGTGAGCTACCAACGAAAAGACAAAGAAAGCGCAAAAAATGCCAGATGAAGCGGTTGATGATAAACCCGTATTCAGTGCTGAAGATAATTTTAGAGTACAAGTTTTCAATGTTGTTATTGATCAAATAAACCAAAGTATGGCTACAAGGTTTTCTGACCAAAAAGGTTAGGCCTATATCAAGGACCTCTCATGCTTTGATCCACGAAGATTCCCTGAATTGAAAAATGGCGTACCTGAAAACGCCTTGGAAAAAATATGCACTCTAATTCCGACTATTGACAAAGAGAAGCAAAAAGAGGAATTAGGCTCGTTCGTTGATCAATGGCTAAGTATTTCTTCAACGTTAAAGGAAAGTTACCTGGACCAAGAGGAAAAAGATTCTCAAAGTGGTTCAGAAGACGAAAGTGCACAAATATCCATCTGTGACCTAAAAAAGTCATGCAAGTCATGCACCAAATGTGCCTACAAGTTGATTCACGAGTACAATATGTATTTTGTAATGTACACCGAGCTCAACAGAGCTTATAAATACCTCTTGACAATTCCTTTTACTCAAGGAAGTTGCGAGAGAACTTTTTCAAAGCTAAAACTAGTGAAAACGCGGCTTCGCTCTTCAATGGCTAATGAAAACCTAGAGGCTCTTCTCATGATGCAGTCTGAGAGAGAATCACAGCAATTGACAACAATGTCATCATAAACTAACTCTGTTGTCAGAGTGAAGAAATGCAACATCTACTCTCCTACTGAATACTAAATTATTACAGTTAGACATTTTAAAAAGTGTACTATCCTTAGTTATTTATTTTCGTTTTTGTCTCATATTTGCAATTTCCATTGACTTTATTTCCAGATTAGCAAAATATAAAGTCGGCATCAAATTAGTAAAAGTTTTGTAGCTTGTTTTTTGAAATTTACCTAGACTTAAACTATAACATTTTCTTAAGTTTACAGTCTCCTTACAGATTCAAGTTAAAACTTTGTTTTTTATATTTTATTATTTATTGATAACAAAAATGTGTATTATAGTGTTCAAAATTTTAAAAATTTATAATTTCTTGATCAAGTGGCACGCTCACACACTCGAGTTGACAAACCCAGGCCCGAGTCGTAAATAAGAACGAATTCAATGAGAAAAACGACTGAGTACACGCTACAATAGAAAATAGGGTACGTCGTTGACAGCACGAAGTTAGCTACGATTTACAGCGCCAAACAAACCAAGACAAAAGGCATAGTCCAGCAGCCTGGTTACGCAGAAGTGAAATGGAACACATGCTGTGGGGTTGAGTTGTAACGAGAACACGTATGAACGCTACACCCACTAACAAAGGGTGCAGAGAAATCTTGACAAATATGTAGACAATAGAACATTCGATATTCGATGAATACTAGAAATACACACAGCCCAGCATGAAAACACACCCTGACGTCCAGCCAGATTTACAACTAGAAAGCGTGGGACCCGTCCAGGGATGACACCCAACGAAGAGTTGATAATCGGCGGAACGAGCGAAGGGTAAATGAACAATTGACCAAGACACTGCAGACTCTTAACAAAAGCTATATCAGAGTGCCTCGACAACGTGGAAACAAAGGTTGATAGACAGGCGGGGGAATTGCTCTAGTTTCTGAGAATCAGCACAACGTTCGTCGCTGGAATATTCCGGGGATGTCGACGACCAACCAGCGTTTGGCATCGTCCTAAGGAACTGGTGGAGAGAGTAATAACGACTCGAACGACGAATCGGAAAACCGATGACAAAAATCTACAAGGTGGTAGGAATTTAGGGAACCTATCAACAACGGCAGACGGCGTGGAAATGTGGAAATTGCCTTCTGGGAGAGAATGCTTGATAAAAACTGTTTGCGAGGACGCGGAGCCCAGTAGTAGTAGTAGTAGTAGTAGTAGTAGTAGTAGTAGTAATAGCAGTAAGACGGAAATAATACAGTAGTAGTAGTCGTAATTGAAATAGTTTACGCGACTTACTCAATTTTTAACTCGGTTAATCAACCAGTGAAATTGTAACCAAGTCGCGGTCTTAAGTGAACTTCGACATTCAATTCAATCGCAATTCTACAAAACGTATGTTCGGTAGTTTATATGAGTTACCGATAATCAACAGTGCGAATATACATAACTATCGTTAAATACCAGTGTATACGTGACTCTAAACTACGACCGACACGTTACATAATGCAAATCGAGTGAGTAACAGTCCGAGAGTAAAACAGTGGGTGACAGTTCAAACACTATTCCACCATAATGATTCTCAATTTTGGGCATCTGAACTGAGTGAATTAACACGAACACTATTACGCACATTGCATACATTACGCCCAAGGTAGACGAAATAGTTAGCTACATGAACACGCACACAGCAAACTCTAAAAGCAAACCACTTCAATGACGATGATAGCATCTTAACACTTCAACCCATAAAACACTTGACGCCAGCGGAGAGTCCAACACCACGCTATACATAACGAGAGTGGGGAAATTCAGTGAAGTGAAAGTGAAGTGTTCTTCGATCAACAGAGATTATGATGTACGAGGAATCCACCAACGGATGTCATCCTACACCGATGGAATTTGTGGATAAACCTTTTGCAAGAAAACCTTTATGTTTCTTAAATCCTAGTTGATACATACTACTGCACTGTCTCTTATTTTCAAAGAGCTACTCCCGAGAGATCAATATTGAATTGCGATTGTACTATATGTCTTGTTTTTCAGGAAACAACGAACGAATATTATTGTGATTTTGTTATTATGTGTTTTAATTATGTATTTGCAGGACATAATTTCATTTGTGGTTCAGTAATTTACTTAATCAATGATATAATAAATAAGTAATTATTACCTATATACATATATCTTGCGTTCATTATTGCAATTAACCTTGACAATTAATTTATCACGTTCCAAGTGATTTCATCTTGTAACTTATAAAGAGTCTCAGAGTTATGCTAATTATCAATGGACACACCCAAATCGACCATTGAAATGTCAGATTAACATGCACATGTAAATCATATTGATTTGATAACTATATTGAGTCAAATCCGACAGATATAATTTACTTTTCCATATGTGTGTTACATATAAATGATACCCAAGGAAAGTGGGGCTTTATAAATGTCAATTACAACCCCATTTGGTTAAATATAAATAGTATACGAATTTAATTAGACCCAATTCGTTAATTTATAATTGGATGATTTAACAATTCACAATAATTAGCATAATTGCAGTAAATATAAATGGCGCCCATCGCATGGCAAAAGAGAGCAGGCAGTAGTTGTATTTAGATTAAGTAAAATAATATAATACAATAAGATATTTATAGTGTAAGGTTAGCTTGACTGGTGACTGGATGATAACGAGGAGTAAAGCTAAAATGGCTAGCAGTAGTTCAGACAGCATGAACTTTGACATCAACAACCAGTTAGGTGTACCCGACAACGGAGAAGAAAACTCAACGGTCGAACCAAATACGACTGAGGAGACGTCAGAGGTCAGAGCGCGGGGACAGGAGTCCCAACAACCACAAGAAGAGGCGTCACTGCGTTCACTGCTGATGGATTTCATGCGTACACAAAATGAAAGCTTCCAAGTAATTAAGGAAAATTTAGAAGAGAACAGAAGAGAAAATATCGCTGTAATTAATGAATTCGACCAACAGAAGGAAGTAATCAATGAGAAATTCAACAAAATTAACGAAAATTTTAATAATCATAAAGAAGATGTCAGGCGACAGATGGCCGAACAGCTCGCGCAAATACAAGCGGAAATGCGTGACTACAAGACCAGTTGTGACGACAAAATAAGTGAAGTCCTGAAGAAACAGGAGGACGCTACAAAAGAATTAAAGGACGACACTACAAAAAGGTTCGAAGAAGTGTGGGAAACCCGGGAGTCGGATCGTCAAGAAGTAAAGAACCTCGCACAGAACACACAAACCAGTATTAAAAAAGTCCACAATAAATTAGAATCACACATCAACAATAACCAGAAGAAACAAGAAGAATTAAAAACCGAAATATACCACACGCTTAGGCAGCAGCAACAAGAACTTGGAGAAACAAACAACACACTACAGCAAAAAATCGAAGAAGTAGACGGCAGACAGAAGACGACTGAACAGAAACTGGACAAAAACGTCAAGGAGAAGACAACCCACATTCAAGAACTGAGGTGTCAATTAGAAAGACTGCGGCGACAGATAACCGAAGGGGAGTCTGGGCCAAATAGAACAGTCAACGGGCAAGTACAGGTGGAACTTAAGCACGATGGAACCGACAGATTCCCGATGGAGTTCCTGAAAGAATTGTCGGAGTTCCAAGAATTGTATTACCCGAATAGTGACATTAAATGGATCGGGAAGCACTTAGAAAAGGACGCGAGTATATGGTGGCGCGTAATCCGGGACCAAATATCCACATTTGAAGAGTTCAAGGAGGCGTTCACGTTAAAGTATTGGGGATTAGAGCGACAAGACATCATTCGCGATAACCTCGAATACGGGAAATTTGAATGGCACGGACCGGTTACGGCTATCCAGTATATTGAAAGGATCCTTTTAGAAAGCCGACAATTAACTTCCGCACTGACCGACAGGCAGTTGATAAGAAAAATTTCTAGGCATTTTGGTAGAGACCTGCAGATCGCTGTAATCACACGCGGGATCACCACGATACCTAACTTTGAAGCTTTAATCACTGAATACACAAGTATTCAGTCGAACAATGGAAGTAACAGGCGGACGCATTATCGGTTAGCTAATGAAGGGGAAAGCGGAGCGAACGACCGACCGAGAGGTAGCTTTGTAAATAAAAACGAAAGTGACAGAAAACAAGTTTGGCAGGGAAAGCCACACGGAAACCGTTTCGGGGACAAGCAGTACAATGGAATAAACACTGTTGATTTCGTTAACAGTACGCCCAGTACGAGCAAGGCGACTGACGACACTACCCCAAGGACGAATACCGACCATAATGGTAAAAAAAAAAAACACCCCTGCACAGCGAACGACTTAGTTTTTGTCAACAAACACAACTTCACCAATAATGTCAACATTTTATTACCGGACCTGAGGGATGACCTGCTACAAGAATATGACGAGGACATTAATAAACAAATATTAAAGTGTCCCGAAGTACTTATTAAATTCAACAACGGCATTACGGTGTCGGCACTTATTGACACAGGCTCTGTTATTAACGGATTATCAGAAGAGTGGTTCAATGTAAATAAAAAGGACATTGAACCATATGAAATTTTACCAATGACAAATTCCCTCATCATTAGTGCTGTTGGGAATAAATCCAAATTAATCAGAAAGCAGATACTGTGCGACATTGAAATTGACGGGATCAAGAATGAATGTGTTTTCTTAGTTATACCTGATCTTATTAAGCAATGCATATTAGGAATAAGTTTTTTACAGGAAGTGGGATGTCGCATCGACATCGGTAATAAGAAGATAGAATTAATGAATACAGCTGATGAAGAGGTGCGCGTCGTACCCATCATGAACATCGAACTACTAAATAATGGAGAGGAAGAAGAAATCCTGAGGAATATCGACGAGAAGATAGCAAGCATGGATTGTCAAGATGAAGAGATATTGGAACGATTGAGGGAAATACTTATAAAGAATAGGAGAGTGTTCAGGGAATGCCCGGGGAGGATAGAAGGATACGAGCATGAATTTCAAGTCACGGACGGGACGCCCTACTTTCAACCGGGTTGGCCTGTACCACTTTCATATAAGGAAAAGGTAAAGGACGAGATTGACAGGATGCTGCGGTACGGAGTGATAGAACGATGCACGAGTCCGTTCATAAATCCACTCGTCACAGTCATCAAAAGAGATGGGAGGGTCCGTTTATGCCTAGATGCAAGAAAGATAAACGGCGTTACGATTCCCGATTATGAAGGCGTTTCCCCGATCAACGAAATTTTGGCAAGATGTAGTGAGATGCGCTACCTATCTACCGTTGATTTGTCCAGCAGCTTTTGGCAAGTGCCATTGAAGCAAGAATGCAGAAAGTATACCGCGTTCATGTATGAGGGAAGGTGCTACCAATTCACCGTAACACCATTCGGCCTCAGTACCAGTTCGGCGGCACTGACACGCGGATTGGATACATTCTTGGATGAAGATGTCAAGAGAAACACGCTAATATACGTTGACGATTACTTATGTTATTCTAACGACGTTCAGACGCACCTAGCACATTTAGAGGCACTGTTGAACAATCTCAACAAAACAAACTTGACCGTCAACCTCAATAAATCACAGTTCTTCAGAAAAGAAATCTCGTATCTTGGATACCAACTGACAACACGCGGCATCCAAGCTACGGAAGAGAAAGTGAAAGCCATTATGGATTTCCCGAAGCCCAAGAATCAGAAACAGTTAAAAGGTTTCTTAGGCCTCACTAATTTCTATAACCGCTTCACAAGTAAATATGCGGAGACCACGCAACCTCTACATGAATTATTGAAGAAAGATCGCAAGTTTTTATGGACGGCTGAATTAGGCGATTGCTTTGTAAGAGTCAAGAACTTATTTGTGGATGCTGTAGTTTTAAGATTTCCGCGCCCAGACCAGAGGTATTACATACAATGTGATGCTAGCGATTACGCATACGGAGGACAACTTTATCAGCTTGATGAAGAAGGGGAGATTGGTGTGATTGCCTTCACGAGTAAAACATTCAAGGGTGCCGACCGGAACTACTACACCACAGAAAAGGAGCTCTTAAGTATCGTTAGATGCTTAGAAAAATTCCGCATGTATGTTCTCGGTCAACCGTTGACGATAATAACTGACAACAAGGCGTTGACATTCCTAAACAAATGCCATTTGAATAATTCGAGGATTACGCGATGGCTTCTCGCTGTCCAAGAATATAAATTCGATATTATCCATTGCAAGGGCAAGGACAACGTAGCCGACATCTTAAGCAGGTACCCACACGATACGAAACTAGACGAAGTTCAGGACAATACGCATGAATATTTGGTCAATCACTTCACCGTTAAGATGAAACTCGAAGTACGAAAATTAATCAAAAATATTGGAAAACACCAAATAGAAGATAACAAGCTTAAGACAATTATTAATAAAATTAATGAGGGAAGTTTAGACCAAAATTTAAATAAATTTTATAAATATGTCAATAACAAATTATATAGGCGGCAGCGGAACGAATGGAAGCTATATGTTCCTAACAATGTAGCTGGGGACATAATCGCTGAAATTCACCAAATGTTTGGACATTTAGGGACGAAAAAGTGCATGAAAATGCTCCAGGAACATTTCACGTTCGACCGGATGTTGAAGAAGGTCAAAACTTATATACAAACATGCGACGTTTGCCAGAAGTGTAAGGACACCAACAACAAAGAGCTGTTTGGTGGCACACGCGCTGTGATACCTACAGCAAGAGGAGATCTGGTAAGCGCGGACTATTATGGACCCCTACCGATAGGAACGGGCGGTGTTAAATATTTACTCGTAATAGTGGATAATTTTACAAAATACGTTAAGTTATTCACCCTCCGAAGAGCAACAACCACCACGACGTTGCGGAGAATAAAAGCTTATTGTGAAATGTTCGGACAACCAAGGGCCATTTTGACGGACAATGGGACCCAGTTCACCTCCAAAAGGTGGGTCGACGGTTTAAAGGAGTTGAACATCCAACCGAAGTTTACCGCAATACGAAACCCTTGTACTAATCTTGCCGAGAGGATTAACCGGCAACTTGGGAACTTGTTCCGAATTTTCGTGAGTGACCGTCATACTAAATGGTCCCAATACATAAAAACAATCGAAGCGTGTCTGAACGAGGTGTACCACGAGACAATCGAAATTACCCCTCATGAAGCACACCTCGGTACGAGACCTACACGAGCATGGGAACAATGCTTGGACAAAGGGATCATTAGCAGTGAAGGAAAGCGCGAGAATAATATATTTGTAAAAATCAAGGAGAAGAGAGAGAAGCACGCGAAGCGTTGCAACGAGAGTAAGAAGATAACGAAGTTTTCAATTGGCGACAAGGTATTGGTAAGAACATACCACCAATCAGACGCTATGTTGAGAAAAATCGACAAGTTTTTTGAACTATTTTCAGGACCTTATAAGATCAACCGTATCATCGGCGAGGCCACGTACGAGCTCGTGGAATGCGATAGCGGAAAGGTACGAGGAAGATTTAACGTACGACAAATTAAGGCATATCATGAACCGGCGAAAGAGGTACGGATTATACAAGAAAGGAATAATGACTCCGGCTGCTAGATGACTGCAAAGCGGGATACGTAAATCAGGTAATTTGCTCGCGAGGCCAGTCCAGCTAGCCAAGGAATGATGTATATTTTACTATACTGTGTTTAATTCAAACTTCAATGTCAATTGTGTTTGTGATCACGATGTATTCATTATTTACAGTGTTAATTAGGTATCTAAACATCAATGTGTATAGAGTAATTTGATAACGTGTACCATGTATCAAAGGGACATTATGATACAATGATACAGGACATTCATAATCGTGAAATAATTACTTGATAAAAATGTAGTGAATCGAGTAATTTGCTTATACAATTAATAATTTGAATATGAGACAATCGTTTTGTAACTTTAGGAATAAGCGTCTAGGTATACATCATGAGGTATGATGAATCCTTAATTGTTTATTTAATATGCATATTTCATTTATTAATGTAGTCATTTATAATATATGTCACAAGTTAATCTTATGTATGTATTTATTTGTTTAGCAACTATAGTCATGAGACACTAGTAGTGAATTAAAAGTATTTTGTTGTTATATGATTCATCGATGTATGATCGATTGATTTAATTGCTAGCTAGTTTTCAGCTAATTTATTACGTTATATATGTATAACGAAAGAATGTAGGCAATAACGAAACAAACTGTCTAATGAATAGATGTAAATATCTTAGTTCAATTATTTACATGAAATAATATTGTATAATCCGCATATAAACGGACAGAATGTAAAAAATGCGTTCATTTCACTCAGATGGGCGGCAATAAAATCATATAATCATGTAAGACCCCAAGATAGGGAATAACTGTTAATTGCTCCATATGAGAGATATAGGTTATCCAACCATGACCATTCCAAAGCAGACGTCCACGACTGGGACAGAGCGCAGAAATTGAATCAGACGTCTCCTGTTAATCCAATATCCAATCCAATTTGGGGACAATATAGTGATCAAAATTTTAAAAATTTATAATTTCTTGATCAAGTGGCACGCTCACACACTCGAGTTGACAAACTCAGGCCCGAGTCGTAAATAAGAACGAATTAGGGACACGTCAGACCCGACGCCAGTGCGAAGCCAATGAGAAAAACGACTGAGTACACGCTACAACAGAAAATAGGGTACGTCGTTGACAGCACGAAGTTAGCTACGATTTACAGCGCCAAACAAACCAAGACAAAAGGCATAGTCCAGCAGCCTGGTTACGCAGAAGTGAAATGGAACACATGCTGTGGGGTTGAGTTGTAACGAGCACACGTATGAACGCTACACCCACTAACAAAGGGTGCAGAGAAATTTTGACAAATATGTAGACAATAGAACGGATATTCGATCAATACTAGAAATACACACAGCCCAGCATTAAAACACACCCTGACGTCCAGCCAGATTTACAACTAGAAAGCGTGGGACCCGTCCAGGGATGACACCCAACGAAGAGTTGATAATCGGCGGAACGAGCGAAGGGTAAATGAACAATTGACCAAGACACTGCAGACTCTTAACAAAAGCTATATCAGAGTGCCTCGACAACGTGGAAACAAAGGTTGATAGACAGGCGGGGGAATTGCTCTAGTTTCTGAGAATCAGCACAACGTTCGTCGCTGGAATATTCCGGGGATGTCGACGACCAACCAGCGTTTGGCATCGTCCTAAGGAACTGGTGGAGAGAGTAATAACGACTCGAACGACGAATCGGAAAACCGATGACAAAAATCTACAAGGTGGTAGGAATTTAGGGAACCTATCAACAACGGCAGACGGCGTGGAAATGTGGAAATTGCCTTCTGGGAGAGAATGCTTGATAAAAACTGTTTGCGAGGACGCGGAGCCCAGTAGTAGTAGTAGTAGTAGTAGTAGTAGTAGTAGTAGTAATAGCAGTAAGACGGAAATAATACAGTAGTAGTAGTCGTAATTGAAATAGTTTACGCGACTTACTCAATTTTTAACTCGGTTAATCAACCAGTGAAATTGTAACCAAGTCGCGGTCTTAAGTGAACTTCGACATTCAATTCAATCGCAATTCTACAAAACGTATGTTCGGTAGTTTATATGAGTTACCGATAATCAACAGTGCGAATATACATAACTATCGTTAAATACCAGTGTATACGTGACTCTAAACTACGACCGACACGTTACATAATGCAAATCGAGTGAGTAACAATCCGAGAGTAAAACAGTGGGTGACAGTTCAAACACTATTCCACCATAATGATTCTCAATTTTGGGCATCTGAACTGAGTGAATTAACACGAACACTATTACGCACATTGCATACATTACGCCCAAGGTAGACGAAATAGTTAGCTACATGAACACGCACACAGCAAACTCTAAAAGCAAACCACTTCAATGACGATGATAGCATCTTAACACTTCAACCCATAAAACACTTGACGCCAGCGGAGAGTCCAACACCACGCTATACATAACGAGAGTGGGGAAATTCAGTGAAGTGAAAGTGAAGTGTTCTTCGATCAACAGAGATTATGATGTACGAGGAATCCACCAACGGATGTCATCCTACACCGATGGAATTTGTGGATAAACCTTTTGCAAGATAAGCCTTTATGTTTCTTAAATCCTAGTTGATACATACTACTGCACTGTCTCTTCTTTTCAAAGAGCTACTCCCGAGAGATTTCTGTAAATTTATATAAATCATAAATCTAATAATGTTAATATTAAAGTCATTCATCTGAGCATAATGAACGCATTTAGCTAGGGATAAAATATATTTGATTGCTTATTGTTAGTATATATCTATTATTGTGTTGTATTTGATTGTACTATATGTCTTGTTTTTCAGGAAACAACGAACGAATATTATTGTGATTTTGTTATTATGTGTTTTAATTATGTATTTGCAGGACATAATTTCATTTGTGGTTCAGTAATTTACTTAATCAATGATATAATAAATAAGTAATTATTACCTATATACATATATCTTGCGTTCATTATTGCAATTAACCTTGACAATTAATTTATCACGTTCCAAGTGATTTCATCTTATAACTTATAAAGAGTCTCAGAGTTATGCTATTTATCAATGGACACACCCAAATCGACCATTGAAATGTCAGATTAACATGCACATGTAAATCATATTGATTTGATAACTATATTGAGTCAAATCCGACAGATATAATTTACTTTTCCATATGTGTGTTACATATAAATGATACCCAAGGAAAGTGGGGCTTTATAAATGTCAATTACAACCCCATTTGGTTAAATATAAATAGTATACGAATTTAATTAGACCCAATTCATTAATTTATAATTGGATGATTTAACAATTCACAATAATTAGCATAATTGCACTAAAGTATAGAGTAGATCCTTTACTAACTTTTATGTATTAATTTTAGTATTTTATTTGAAACGCTGGTAAGATCTTGATAGTAACAATAAGATCTTTATTGCACACAAAAATTTAGTATTACGTTTGATTTTAAAGGTATTTTGTTTATGTACAAAAATATCAATCAAAACTTTGTCTCCATTCAAAAGTAATGTTCTATTTTTTCTTTACTTTTGTTGTAGCACAAACACTTGTAACATAAAAAATTTTAATTTTAAATTATTTTATTGTTTATTGATAACAAATTTTGTACAGAGTAGAATTTTGCTTCACTGATTATTATGTACTAACTTCAGTTGTATTATTTAAGACGTTGGTACCGTAAATTCTTAAAAGTGACATTGATATTTTTTTAACAAAATATTTAACACTACGTTTGATTTTTAAAGGTATTTTGTTGATGTACAAAAATAGCAATCAACATTTTGTTTCCATTGAAAGCTAATGTTATATTTTTCCTTTATTTTTATTTGTAGTACAAACATTTGTAACATTAAAAAAGGTTTAATTTCAAATTGTAAATTATTTCAAATACCGTACTTTATCTTTTTTTTTTTTAGATATGCAACTCTTGTGTGTCTGTTCTTTATTATTTCGTTCTCACCTTTATAGAAGCTGCCTCAGGAGCTGGTATTTATTGCTAGTAAATATTAACACTCATTATCAATAGTAAACCTTTAACGCTAATCAATAGTGAACAACACAAAATCAACAAAATGGTATTCTTGGCAAAACGGTGTTGTATGTCGAGTTTCCAGTTCGGGATTACATTAAACTCCACTTGAGGGGTGCGCCCCCAAAGACCTAAGGTCTGCGCCTTTTCCTGAGGGCCAGTCCGGCCCTGTCTGTTATTACTGTAAATGATAATTGTATCAGTCAACGTAGTAAAGATGCCATCTAGGATCTAGGATCACAATTAAGAATGTAAAAGAATATGTATGTTGTAGTGGGCGGGCCCAGCGTGTTTAACTTTGTATTTAAACAGGACGTTCCATGTCTCTGACTTTGTTCGCTGTGTAAACTTGCGTCAGTGTGGTGGTGCTTCCCGGTTCTGTCCGGCGGACTTATAGGGTAAGTAGTTTCTTTTTACATAGTTTTTCTATAGTTGTGTTGAGCTTTGTAGGTTGGTGGTTGACGGTTCACCCTTGTCAGTGCTCGAACCTCGGTTAGGCTTAGGTTTGTATGTAATGTATTAGTTAAACTTAAACCTGAAGGCGACCACAGATTGTTCAGTGGCCGAAACGTTGTGTGATCGATTCTAACGATAGTAATTGACGGACCCTTCTAACAAATTCTTACACATTTTGTAAAGATCCAACTTTAAGCTTCGTATGTCACAAGGCCGGCCGCACGCTGGAGCGATATTTTGTTTCGCGACAGGACCGTTTTGACGCATCGTGTTGCAAAGCGTCGTCGCTTCGGTGGAGAGAGGCTTGAGACATTGGCTCACGACAAAACAATTTCTCGTCAGCTGTTTTTGAGCTGTAAAAGTGTGTGATTAATGGGATCGTGACAGACATTATTTTGCGTCTATTTCAGTTTCAACTTGTTTCATTTTATACTCAATAGCAATTAATAATAGTAATAAATACTACTACAATATGCGAGAATCGAACGAAAGGACAAAAGCAAGTGTAATATAAACACCACGCCTTGTGTGGTTAGAATTCAGGGCTTGCGCAGTTCAAAATGTCGCAAGCCGTTTTGTTGCGAGACATACATTGAAGCAGGTTCGTCTTTGATCGCGAGGGGCCTCGCGACGCCTCTAGACAATGTCGCAGCTAGGGTGTGGTGTTTTATAGATCCTCATGGTACTAGAGTCATCTGCGACGCTTTGAGACAAAATGCGGCAAACGGTTCTGTCGCTGCAGTGTGCGGCCGACCTAAGAGAGATATGCTTACCGTGTACAAGACACCTTGATTTTAAAGAGTTTATCTCTTAACTATATACATCTGCTGAAAAAAATTATCAAGCGACCTCCGAACTGAAGACGACAACACGAGGAACGTCGCCGGACAATAAAATTTTCTTCGCTCCTATATCAGAGTTTCAGCGTTGTTTTAATGAAACTGAAATTAATAGAAAAAGAAAGGGAGAAATATTTATCGCCACACAATTCCACTGTCTACACAGGCCGGTAATTAGACGGCTTTTTCAGCGGACATTTTATTGCGTCGACAGAGAGACAATTAAGTTTAAAGTAAATAATAATTAAAACAAAAAAATTTACAGCACTAAAAGTTGATTACGTAATAAATTACAGGCTTGTGCATGTGTGTATATGAAGTCATCGTCGCAGTTACCATCGTCGTCGTCGTCCATCGCCACAGCCAGCGTAATTTTTATAAACGTCACTGGCTCAAGTGAGTTTTGAAAAACGATATTTTAATGAAAAGCTTCGAACTAATTGTGAAGCGAGCGGCCAGCCATCGCCTACCAAACATAATTCATATTTGTTTTTGTACGGTTCTCTCTCGCTCTGAAACCTAATTGCTTTTACAGCTATTAATAACCAATCAGAAAAGAAAGAAATTACTAAACCGGACCGCGCGGCCCGACAAAACGGGCCCCGGGATAATTAAAACCGCGGGATTAAGTTATAACGCCGGGTTCACTGTTTTTAAATTGGTTGAAATAAATGAGTAGGTTGTTAGGAACTCATTACGGGGCTCGACGCTGGAGGTGTTTCGACCCCGCGGCCACGCAGTAATTTGTTTTGTGCCCGGCCGCGGATCCGCCTCCTACTGCTGCTGCCGCTGCCGCTCCTCGGTGTTTCTCATTTTTTAATTTAATTTATAACTTAATAAGAACGATAGTACTAATTATTATTATATGCCCTCCTTCTGATCGAAGATAAATTGAATTTATGAAATCGTTTTCTTTCTTTCGCTTTTATTATTTAAGTAATTTATTGTTATCGTTATTAATCTTTGTACGCTTTGCATAAGTACTTGGATTTTGATTTGTTTTGTTTGTATGGAAAAATACCAACTCCTTAGTTGCCAAAAAGTTTTAAAGGTTCATTCATTCAGTGCGTGCTTGCATGATAATTCTTTGGTCTTTTTCACTGTTTTGTCCGCTCGTGAGGAAGCGTTTAATAAACTGAAAAAAAGTAATGCGTTCGACGTAATAAATGTATTACCTTTAAACCATTACAGTTAACAGCTGTTGAGCCAGGAATATTAGGGCTGTATTTCAGAACCTGGCTACACATGAACGTTAAATAGGTGTGAAAATAAATTAACAATAATCCAACCACACAAAAATCAGGGTATCTGACGCAAGAAGAAGTAAGCAAAATGTCTCAGAGAAAGAAGCCATTAAAGCACGAATTAATAAGATGAAAGTTGTTTACCATTTAACCAAGGACGCATATGTATAACAAGAAATCAATATAGATTAATGCCAAACTTAAGCATTATACAACAGTAATTCGGGCGGAAGCACTTTGTGCAGCTGAGTATATCTATGAACAAGAAAACGATGATGGAAGAATTGGAAGTCACAGAAAGGAAAATGTTAAGAAAAATCTTGGGATCAATAAAAGATGGAGAACAGTACAGAAGACGCCACAATAATGAGCTGTACACACGTGTTGAGAAAATCACAGACGCAATTAGTAAAATAAGAATTACTTTCTACGGACATGTTCAAAGAATGAATCCTGACAGGCTAACAGGGAAGCTTTTTAAATCTTTCTAAAAGCTAAAAATGTCCAATATGTAGTTCAAAGAAACAGAAAAAGACATAGAAGAACTCCAGATTACTCAAGAAGACGTTGAAGAATGCTTGCCACTCAAAAATAAATTTTAAAACCCCAAGGTTTTCAGAAAAACCGCAAGAAGAGGAGAGGTGCCATGTGGACTGACGAAAGGAGGGAGAGACATCTGTCAAGAATGAAGGAGATGTGGGAGAGGAGAAGAAGGGAGGAACCAGCTGAAGCAAACGTAGTCCGCAGTGCCAGTATGATCCAGTATGACGAAAACGTAAAATCATAGAGGCATCTTGTATCGCTGTAAATGGTAATTGTATCAGTCAGCCTAGCGAAGATGTATATAGGATCCGTATTCGGAAAATAAAAGAGTATGTATGTCGTAATGGGCGGGTTTAGCTGCTG
This sequence comes from Magicicada septendecula, assembly GCA_034769895.1. Taxonomy (NCBI): domain Eukaryota; kingdom Metazoa; phylum Arthropoda; class Insecta; order Hemiptera; family Cicadidae; genus Magicicada; species Magicicada septendecula. The sequence goes on along the minus strand of CM068373.1, from coordinate 425,367,632 downwards.
GCGTGCCCAGTCTGCTTAGTTTTGTATTTAAACAGGGCGTCGTTCGTCTCTGACGTTCGTTGCGTGAACTTGCGTCAGTGGGGCCGTTGTGCTTCCCGCTTATCTGCGGCAGACTTACAAGGTAAGTAGCGGTTCTTTTCGCATAGTTTTCTACAGTTGTGTTTAACTTTGTAGGTGGTGATGGTTACTAATTTTTTTTATGGTTCACGCTTGTTAGCGAACGGATCTTTTAGGCTTAAGTTTGTATTTAATGTATTAGTTCAATCTTACACGTGAAGATGGTGACAGATTTTTTTTAATGGTCGGAACGTTGTGTGATGGTACCAGTCTCACATCGAAACGTTGTGTGATCGTACCAGTCTCACATCGAAACGTTGTGTGATGGCGCCAGTCTCACATCGAAACGTTGTGTGATGGCACCAGTCTCACATCGAAACGTTGTGTGATGGCACCAGTCTCACATCGAAACGTTGTGTGATGGCACCAGTCTCACATCGAAACGTTGTGTGATGGCACCAGTCTCACATCGAAACGTTGTGTGATGGCACCAGTCTCACATCGAAACGTTGTGTGATGGCACCAGTCTCACATCGAAACGTTGTGTGATGGCACCAGTCTCACATCGAAACGTTGTGTGATGGCACCAGTCTCACATCGAAACGTTGTCCAACGACGGTAACAGTCTGACCAAACACGCCTGTTCACATGCCACCGAAAGTTAGATTTAAAGATCGTACTTTGAGGAATGCGATGAAAGGCCTTGACGGTGGGGACGGGTGTTAGCAGGTTGGATATTTCTGTTCGAGCGCTGGAAATTTTGTTAGACTTTCCGTGTGGGTTTGAAATTTTCTTTGTATGTAGGAGTGAGCCGTAGGGGAGGGGGCGTGGTCTTAAGTTAGTAAGCGGGTGTATGCATACAGAAGAAGACAACGTCCAGCCGTGTTAGGACTTCTAACCGCCACTCACACATACAAAACGTCTATTTTCTTTCATATTTTTTTGTAATTTATTGTTACGTAATGCGGGAAAAGTGTTACACCATTCCAGAACATTCTCGGCTATTCCAGTGAAATCCGGCTGCAATGTTGTGTGTGCGTACGATTTGAGATGAAAGACAATTACGTGACACTTTTCACGCGTACGCAACGAGACTTCTCCGGACCATAATACCGCATTTACACATTCGCACGAACGGCGAGCCGAATCGCGAGGCGAATGTGTGGTCGGTTCACTCGTCATTCGCCTCGTCGCTCGCAGCGCTCGCGCCGGCAGCGGTTTTTTTGGGCACGAGTCAAAGGCTTGTAGCCACGAGGCGAACTCAGTGTTTACGCAGTCGCTGTTGAGTTCGCAACGAGAGCGTCTATCAACACGTGGTTTTTTTTTCGAAATTGAAAGTAAGTGGAGTAACGCTCGAGTTTTTGAATTTCTGGAACTCTACCATGGTGAACCTGCTATTTGGGACCCGAAGCATCCACTGGATAAAAACAACAAAAAAGTCCACGACGCATGGACTCGAATATCGTCCAGTTTGAATGTATCCATTAATGAGTTGAAGGCAACAAAAAATTCGTTGATGGCTACATTTCGCAACCACCGCCGAAAGAAAGAAGCCTCTATTAAATCGGGTGCTGGACAAGAGGATATCTACCAACCAATATGGTTTTCCTACCAAAAAATGGCGAGTTCTTGGCGCCTGTGTATGACTGCGGACCGACCACAAGCACCTTGGACGCTGATGATGTAAGTAATTGTTTTATTACATCACCAATTTAAAAAAATTCAATAAAACAAGATTGTTGTCCATCATATTATTATTTCCGGTATAACTATATACATATACATAATTGAGAACCTGGGACCTATTATTATAAAAGTAGTCAGCAAATTCTTCTCTCATCTGTAAAGCACTTAATCCTGCACGTCTAGCTATGGTTGGTAAAGGTCTTACAGTAGATCTCTCTGAAACATTTTGCCTCCAAGATCCTTCCTGAACTACATCACCATTGACTATAGCGTCAAAGCTTCCTGGAGGAGTGTAGATATTTCTGGATGTCTCTCTTCTCCTTAAGAAATTATGTAATAATATGCAAGACAATGTAATTTGTGTAGCTTGTTTCGGTTGAAACTCCACAGGTTTTTTAAAGATCCTAAATACTGATGACAATACACCGAAAACGTTTTCCACAATAGCACGTGAACTAGATAGTCGACAATTGAAGGTTCGTTGTAATGAACCGCTGTCGTGATTCCCTGGATAGGGCTCCATCACCAAGGACACATAAGGCACATTCCTTTCTTTTCCAGGAAGTGGACAGTCAGGTGGTAAATTTAAACCTCCTGTCGTAATTTGTTTCCAAAAGAGACTATTTTGGAATACTCCTCCGTCACTAATTCGTCCTAGAGCACCGATATCGGCATATATGAAATTGTAATTGCTATCAACTAAAGCTAATAGTACAATGCTAAATGTTTTTTTGTAATTATAATATTGAGAGCCACTGCCAATTGGACTTTCTAGCACGATGTGTTTACCGTCGATTGCACCAACACAATGTGGAAAGTTTCCTCTGAATCCTTCTTCTATTGCTTTCCATTCTTCTGGTCTCTGTGGCATCTAGAAATAAATAAAGGCAGAATTAGAAATAAATAAATAAAGAGAGTATAGAATAATATTTTAATAAATAAAATAAATAAACAGAATTAGAAATAAATAAATAAAATGTCTCCTATTAACAATGTTTTGAATTAAGTTGATTACATTACTAACATTACGGTAGCTACATTCAGTTTTCCATACCTAATAATAATTAATTTTACCATTCCAGGCATTACCACTTCAACCTGAGGAGCAACCACCGACCAGAATGAAACAGAAGAGCGTGGGGTCACTAATAACGAAGAGTCAAGGCAAGCTGATGAGGAAACAAGTGCTAGGTCAACACAATTTGCTGTGCCTCCTACTCAGCAAGAAAAGCGACGCCGGCTAGCGTCTGAAATTGATGACGTAAGGAATCAAATTCAACAAACGTTTGCTACACTCAACAGTGTGCTCAACAAAAAAGACGAAAAAAAAAGAGCAGACGATTGCGATCTGTATGGACAGCTACTGGCAAAGAAACTGAGGAATTATTCCATCCGCGAAAGACATCTAATGCACGACATTGATGGGCTTCTCTTGCAAAAACCACCTCGCAGTCCCATGCTATCTCCTTTCAACTCCTATTCTTCTTCTCCTACACCCTCTCCTACCATCCTACATGCCCCATCACAGTCTCCACTCCATAATATCTCCAGTGTACCATCTTCCTCAACACAAGTGCAGCCACGATCACAAAAATCACATGAAAGCATTCTACAGACAGCGTGGATAAGTGCTGCATACGAATACGAACAAATGGGTGTACAAACCAATAAGCAATAAAAAAATTAAAATTTTGTAAAAAAAAATGAATAAAGTTCTCATTATAAGTAACTGGTTACGTACCTTAATTTCTTCCTTCAAAACGATGTTAATTGCTTGACACACCTCTGTGACAATCTTTGATATAATCGAACTTGAAATTTTGAACAAAAATGAAGACTTCTGTGGCTATCGCCAGTAGCTAAAAATCTTAAAGCTACAGCTAGACGGACTTTGGCTGGTATCGGTATTCTCCAATTAGTTTCTCTTTTTTCAATCATTGGTTCAATTTTGCTCAGTATGTAATCAAACTCAATTGGTGACATTCTGCAAAAGTTTGAGAATTCTCCAGAGTCTTCACAGAGCATTTCTAGAAACATGTTTTCCATACTTTTTCTGAAAAAAAAAACAAAGCTTAATTTTTAATAAGTAAAAAAAATTGTAGGTTAATAGTTTCGCACTAGTTGAATTACTCAATACACATTGCGCAAATTAGCTGGTGACTAGTGACTTAATTGGTGTCTTGTATTTTGTTTTCCACTGTACCATACGACGATCAGTTAGACCGTCGTAACATTATTCTTATATGTTGTTTCTAATGTTTGTAAGACTTATAGAGTAAGGTAAGATAATTTTACAGTAATTTATTAAAAAATTAATTTCCAACCCATATGTTCGTTAAGAAATCTACGTCTACATATCTCATTACTTCCCGACATTCTTTAACTCTGAGTTAAACAGACACTCATGTTTTTCAATATAAAAATGGGAGAGAAAGGGGACTTTAATTAGCCCCCCTCATAGGTAAGCTTATTTGGCAATAGGTTTAGGTACGTTGACAATAATCTGAAAACGTGCTTGAAATGATACATTTTTTACAAATACACTATCGTAGTACTACAAAAAACAGATAACATTAATTAGAATGTATAATATTTCTGCTATTATCCTATTTTTAAATTTAATCATCAAAAAATTATTCACACATTTAATGGCAAGATAAACAATAAATTAGTAAGTTATTTTAAAATAACTATGAAACGATTCAAAAAGGAAGCAAATTCATGAAATATATATTACTAAAGAAATAATTCATAATAATTGAAATTACAAAATACACAGTATTATGTAGCCTAATTTACATTGTGTAATTACATAAAATTATGAATTACATAATATTATGAATTACATAATATTATGAATTACATAATATTATGAATTACATAATAATCCATTCAATTAATAAAACATTACATACGCACATACATATCCGGCACTACAGTCCAGGATGGACCTTGGCCTCCCTAATAATCCACCTCCAGACAGTCCAATCATGTGCCTTGGTCTTCCACGAGCCGAGACCCATCCTAGTCAGGTCTTCTTCCACGCCGTATTGGCAAAGTTTTCTTGGCCTGCCTCGTCTTCTGCGCCCATAATAAAACATTATTGAACAATAATGTACTTTCAAGAAAACTATTAACAAGATCTTTCAACAAGATAAGAATGAAATACTTGTGACTAAAGAAAAGTATTGTGTCATAAAAATGAATGATATCTGATAATAAAATTATATAAAATTAGTTTTTAATCTGTATCTGAATCTGAATCTAAAATTTGAATTGAAATGGTATGGTAATTTGGCAGTACCTTTGATTTTAAAAAAAATACTACATTCTGAAAGAGAATGACATATTATACAAAAATATGACCAATAATTGTACAAAATTTATAGAACAATTGTAGAAAAATAACTTTAGAAAGCCTAAAAATCGACTCTAAAAATCAACATTGTAATGGCTTTTCAAGACACGGCACTGAAATTTGTTATATTTTGTTCAAATAGGTACGGAAATAATAACTTAACTATACAAAAATATTTCGAAAAGATTCACTTCACTTATTAGTTTATTTCATTACAAACATAAGTTACGTGTAATAACACATAAGTGTGTTTACAAACACACTTATTAGTTTGTTTCACATAATTAACAAAATCACCATCCAACACATATATTTAGACAATTAAAAACCTGTCTATAACTTCCCAACATTTTGTTTTATAATTTTCTATTGAGAGTTTTTTACTTCCAAGTAAAAATTCCGTACTTCCATTGCGATGCTCCGTAAGGAATTGGAAGTATGGTGATCGCGAAGAAAATCGAGTTCAAGATAAGGGCTGATTCTGATTGTACTACCCTCAAAACATGAATGAAAGTCATTTTCCGAAAAGTGTCTGTGTGTAGAATTGTTTTCTATTTTGTCTATGGCGAACGATAACTGCCGCAAATTCAAACAGAATCAAATAATATTTTGCGTATGTGCACGAGTTGTAGAGGACTCAAGACCTGTTGATTTTGGTAAAGATCGGTTAAGGGGAAGGGGTAGTTTAGCTGCAACGTTTTACGTTTTAACAAGAGTAAAGTACTTAGCCTAATTCTGATTATTAAAGTATCCTGAAAAGAAGGTCATAATAATCCACTGTAGAAAGGTAGATGAAGTATCTATAAATGAAAAGAGTAGTTGAAGGGGGAGGGAGTAATTCTTTGTATTGATGTTACAATTTATTCGACCGAAAACTTAAAAAATTTCAATAAATTGTTGACGATTAATATCGTTTCATGTAAACAAAATATCGTAACCACGGATACGTAAACAAAATAATTTTTCGTTTTCAGAAATTCACAGGTTACAAACGATGGTGGTATTCGCTTTCTTTCGCGTTGTTTAATTAAAAGATAGTTTAATCAAATTAATTCTTTATTTTTTAAATATTAACAACTATGTACAATTCGTAATTTGATTATCTTTCTCAGCGTTTTTACCAAAAGCATGTTGATATATTTAGTTTCGTTCTGAGTGTAAATATTTAAATTAATTTTATAATTAATTAGAACATGGAAGTCATGTATGGTTCTCCATACCGATTTTTTTAGTTTCTAAGGGCGATTCCAGATTCTAGGGATCCAAACATCTAGTGGAAAAATATTACGATGGAGCCAGTGCGAGTAGAATGTTTGCCTAGGAGGATTCTCTTCGCCTGCCTGTCTCGACCATTCTCTCCATACGCCCTAACAAGCCGCCAATCCTTCTGTACTTAATAAATCAACAATACTCCTCCTTAGACTGTAGTATCTATAATATAGTTGTTCCTCAACCTCCAAATTCTTCCTTTTTTTACAGGGCCATCAATTTTCCTTATTATTTTTCGTTCAAACACTGTTTAAAGTACCGATATTTTCGTGTTGTGTTGGAACGAGTGCTCAGAATTGAAGAGGATTTATGCGGGTGTTCCACAAGGCAGTGTGCTGGGACCCATCTTGTATCTATTGTACACAGGGATTTGCCTAATCGTGAGGAAGTTACCGTGGCAACATTTGCTGACGATACTGCGATCCTAACAGTGGGCGACGAGGTTGAAGCAGCCGCACACAAGCTCCAGAGCTCTATCCCAGAAGTATGTGCATGGACCAAGCGGTGGAGAATCGAACTTAATGAATCCAAATCAGTTCATATCAACTTCACCAACAGAAAAGCAGATCCAGTAAGGGTTTATATTAATGGACTGGAAGTGCCATATGCTAACACAGCAAAGTATCTAGGTATGACGCTGGATACAAAGCTTAAATGGAAAGAGCGTGTAAAAAAATAAAGAAGGTGCTCAACATAAAATACAGAAAAATGTACTGGCTCTTAGGGAGAAACTCGCAACTAACAAACTGCTGTTGTATACAAACAAGTTTTGAAGCCTGTGTGGACTTACGGAATTCAGCTATAGGGCTGTAAAAAAAAAAAAAAAAATACAAACCTTTCAGAACAAAGTACTCAGAAGCATAGTGAATGCCCCTTGGTATTTATGGAACAACAACCTACATAGAGACCTCCATGTAGAATGCGTCAGCAAAATAATAACAAAATATGCAGACAAACATGATCAGAGGATTCAGATCCTCGATAACCCAATAACGCGACACGTGGTTGAAGAAGCTCCACACGCCCTGAGGCGACTCAACAGACAGTAGCCAGATGATCTAATATCGCAATAGAAATCAATTATATGAATAGATTCATAAAACTCTACGTAAGAGAAAGGCAGAATAATCTTGGGATTAGCTACTGGGCTTCACCCCACCACCCGTGAAGGAAACATGAAGGAGAAGCTGCTGGATAGGATTCAGATCCTCGATAATCCAATAACGCGACACGTGGTTGAAGAAGCTCCACACGCCCTGAGGGGACTCAACAGACAGTAGCCACATGATCTAATATCGCAATAGAAAACAATTAATATGAATAGATTCATAAAACTCTACGTAAGAGAAAGACAGAATAATCTTGGGATTAGCTACTGGGCTTCACCCCACCACCCGTGAAGGAAACATGAAGGAGAAGCTGCTGGATGAGCTTGCACAGTTGTAGCATTAGGGAACACTACTAGCAACTACGGAGTTTCTAGTGTCTATAGAGATTTTCACCTACCCTCGAAAAAAACCCTTTTTAAAGTGTTAATACCTGCTGTCATAGTGGTCCACGTTTTCGATCCGTATGTTACCACTGGGGTGATTAGAGTTCTACAGAGGTTCATATAGCTTTCTATATGAGCTTTATATAGGAGATACCTTTCTATGTATCTTCACAGAGGATTCTGCAGAGTTTTAGTAGATCGGGAGATTATTTTGGATCTGAAGGGGTTCTTATTTGCGTGGCATTCTCGGTTTTCAGCAATGACCCTCTTGTTGAGTTTTTCTGATATCTGGTTTCTACTACTCAGATCTGTCCCCAGATATATAAAACTTCCTAACACTTTAATACATTATATAATTCTTGGTATTACAATTTTTGATAGCGCTTTTTGCCTCTAATGCACTCATTTTCATATATTTACTTCTCTCTTCAATCATGTTTCAGCCCATTTAATATCCCCGTTTTTCAGGACTTTGAACGTTTCTACAAGAGTTGTCAACCAGAGTTATAGCATGCCTGTGTTAGTCTGTAGGTGATATTTCAGAGTTATTCATTACTTATCTGAACAGGCTGTAACATTCCGGTATTACAGGAAAAATTTCATAAGCAAGCTAAAGGTACTGTCAGTAGAAATGCTAAATGTTATCGTTTCAACGAGTTTCTAGCTTCTAATCAATTTGGGTTGTAACAACATTATTTTATTATCATATATATTATGCGACCTTTTGCACTAGAAATTTTAGTTGTATTATTGGCATTTGCCAATAGACACAGGCATCAGACTGTAATCCAGACAAGCAGTGTTTTTAACATAAAATAATTTTAGGAAATTTTCCCAGGGTTGGTAAAGATTTCACCCTCTTTCTCAATAAGCATGACTGTCAAGGAAGTAATAACCGTAAACTGTAGTTTATGTGCTACCAAACGTTACTTAAGCCCTCATCTGGACAAGCAGCTGTGGAGAGATCAAAAGCCAATCTGTTAGGACAACAGAAGACAGATTTATGAAAAACACAGGAAATCTGGCAAAACACAAAATAATAATTAATGGTGACAAGGTCCAGACATAACACTAAGTTGATATCCTTTTTGGGTAAGTCAAGTAATGGGTCACAAGTGTAAAGGCAGGTGTTGTACTCCGTGAGAACTGTAATCTAAAATAGTAAAACCCCACCAAATCGTGACGCTGGGTCACATGATATAGTCTTTGACGAACAGTAAGAAGGCTTATAGAAATTATTAAGAAACTACCCTCACTTCAACTAGTTTTAGCCAATCAAAGTTAAGGATTTGGACATAAGAGAAGGGAACAGTCCCACCACTGCAAATAAGGGTTGCAACCCACGATTTGTGTATAAAAAGCCAAGCAACTGCTGGAGAAAACAGATATGATTGTAAGAGTTCATAGAGAGCTTACGTCTGTCTCACTTTGATTTGTTCTTTGATCTGAGTTAGAAGGTGTTCTAAGAGAGCCTCTCTAGCCAGTGAGTCAGTCATACTTTTTGTTCTTTGTCAATTTTAAAGAGTAAATAAAGTAATTACATTATTTTGTTAAGACTAAGTACTAGTAACTGAAGGTACTTAGAGTTGAGTAAAAGTAATTGAATTATTTCAATTAAGTTAATTTCAAGAATTATTATTATAAAGGAAATTGTAAAAGTTTTGTATTGCAAATCATCAATAAATTATCTTCAGAGCAGAACGGTTCATATCAATGATTTAAATTCACCTCCGAAGCCACAACAACTAACAGTTGTAACCTAGCAGCCACTCGATAGGTTACAACATTCACCTCCGAAGCCACAACTAACAGTTGTAACCTAGCAGCCACTCGATAGGTTACAACATTCACCTCCGAAGCCACAACAACTAACATTGGAACCTAGTAGCCACTCGATAGGTTACAACATTCACCTCCGAAGCCACAACAACTAACAGTTGTAACCTAGCAGCCGCTCGATAGGTTACAACATTCACCTCCGAAGCCACAACAACTAACGGTTGTAACCTAGCAGCCGCTCGATAGGTTACAACATTCACCTCCGAAGCCACAACAACTAACAGTTGTAACCTAGCAGCCACTCGATAGGTTACAACATTCTTTGTGTATTAATTTACTTATGTATAAACACATGGATACGCCATGGTCTTTGTTGACGTGGAACAGAAGAGTTTCAGAGAAAGAAGTGAAAATCTGGGAATGAAAGCAAAGATCGGAAGGTGAGTTAAAATCCGTGGTAAAGCGAAATGGCTGATATGCTCAAAGGAAGTTACATCACGGTAGAAAACGTGTCTGAGAAAGTGTTGAGATTTAAATATCTAGGTATAGTGATAAACGAGAAGAATAAACGGGAGACAGCAATTGAGGAACGAACACTTACAGGCGGGAAAAGAGCACATTGGACGTTTCATAGATCCATGAGATCGGAAGAACGTCGACGTTTAGAATATATAAAACAACAATATACCATCAGTCATAACATAAGCCGCGGAAACCATATGTTTTATGAGGAATGATGCGGAGAAACTGAGGAACTTTGAGAGAGGGATAGTAAAAAGAATTTCAGCTCCAAAGGGAACGCCCGAGGTGGAGTTCAGAAGTCTGAAGAACCAGGAAATAAAAGAAATTGTGAATGCAGAAGATAAGTAAGACATATTAAGATGCAGAGAATAATGTGCTTTGGGAGCGTGAAGCGAAGATCGTCGAAGTGATGAAACGGAGTGTGATTCAATGTAGACCAGAAAAGACCAGAGCGAGAGGAAAACCGAAAAGAAGATAGGAGGACCAGATCCGTGTAGACATGAAGATCGACGGTCCACAATGTGAGACCGAATGTAGTCCAAAATTTGTGTTGTCATGAGCAGTGGAAAGTGAAATGCGGTGGTAATTAAGCTAAAAGCCACATAAACACCTGATAGTAAGAGACATCGCGGACTAATTTACCGCATAAATAGAATCAAAGAGTAAATGGAATAGAGAACGGAGAGGCAAAATTCAGTAACAGATGTATAACCTATAAATATAAAAACAGATTATTTTACATGTACACACACACACACACACACAGGGCTCCGGGAGAAAAGGGAACTTTTCACAAGGCGATATCACCTATTCATAGACTTCCAAGCTCAATGACAAGGTTAACAGAGACAGCCCCTACCAAGCCATGCATGAGCATCATATTCCTCCAAAACTAATTATCCTGAGAACAATTGCACAAAAGAAATTGAAAGAAGAATTGTGGCTACTAATAGAAAGTAATACGGCCGCTGAATAAATATTTTAAATAAAGACTATTAACCACAAAAACTAAATCCACGCTTTATAAGACATTGGTAAGGCCTGTAGCTTTATAAGACATATAGCTCTGAGTGCTGGGTACTCAAAAAAATTGATGAACAGAGGATGCCTGTGTTTGAAAGGAAGATACTGAGAATGATATATGGGCCAATTCAACAGAACGGAGTCTGGATAAACAGAAATAATAATGAATTATATGCTAAGTATAATGACATTAAGTTGTCCGATTCGCCAAAATTAATATATTAAGATGGGCAGGACACGTTCATAGAATGGATGGCGAACGTACGCCAAAAAGAATTATGAAACACAAGCCGATAGGAAAAAGGAAGACTGGAAGACCGAAGAACAGATGCTTGGACCAGGTAGATAGTGATGCGAGGAAGCTGGGCGCAGTGAATTGGTGGCGGATGGCTGAGGACAGGAATAAGTGGAAGCAATTTCTTTTGGAGGCCAAATCTCGATCTGGGTTGTAGAGTCAAAGATGTATGTACTGTATGTATTTCACGAGGTGATTCTAGAGCTAAAAATAAGAAAACGTCATACAAACATAGGTTCGGAAACGCTTTGTTTTCGAGTTATGGCTGTTGATAATTTTGTCTATGTTTCTGTTCCGAATGGAAAATTATATACGCATTCGCATGTGGATTAAAATTCCTTTTAGCCTGACGCCCTGCTGGATTTTTACATTTTTTTTCAAATAGTTGATCATTTTCAGACTCTGGGGTTCCAAAATTTTGAAATTTGCAAAACATAACACTGGATTAAGATGTTAGTTAAAACTCTCTTTAATTTGATAAACAACATGAATTTTGGGGATTTTATCTAAATTTTCACCTACTTTTTGGACCCTGACGTCAAAAATTTTAAAGTTTTCGAAAACGAATATTATATTAACATTTTTTTTTAATTCCATTTAATCTGATACCCCACGTGGGCTTTTGCGATGTTTCACAACTTTTACTTCCACATTTTTGCCTCCCACCACCCTATTTATGGAGAGATCAATCACAAAAACAATAGGATTCTGTAGGTTAAAAGCATAGGTACGCATGCCAAGTTTTACGAAAATCGGCAGATACGTTCATATAGCACAGTCTCAATATAGTGTTCATTTTTTAAAATTTCAAAATTTCTGGACGTCAGATACCATAAAGCGGGTGAAATTTTGGATAAAATCGGAAAAATTCGTGTGCGGGAAGTATCTAACTAAAGGGAATGTTAACTAACATCTGGATGTAGTGTTAATGTTTGGTAATTTCAAAATGTTAGGACTCTACAGCCTAGAAAAGGGATTAAAATCTGAAAAAAAGTGAGGAGCAAATATGGTGTCAGAATAAAAGGAATTTTAACCCGAACACTTCGACTTTTAGTGTTTACTGTCTGACTGTGTTCTCTACAATTTTATATTACTAAAGACATAGTAGAGTAATAAAGATTTTTAGACTTTTTACTAAAATTAAAAAAACTATGTAATATGGAATTTATGAAATAATATACGACGTATTTCGTTCAAAATACTGAGCGGGATCTGCAGCTCAGGGACCACACTAGTATCGTATATGTCAGGGGCGTATTTACTGGGGGGGGTGAATAGGACCGGACCCCCTCCCCAAAGGGTCGAAAAAGTTGATGAATTGTGTTAATCTCTTAATTTTTAGACAATTTTATTATGTTTTTCAGCTGTGTACGCTGATATAGTAGTAACTCTTTTTTAAATATGCAAGCTGGTTTATTACACAGAATTTGCGTATACGTTTGATATATAAATTAGGTATAGAAAAATCAATCCAGTCAATAAGTATCTTCTAAACAATGTTTCAATAACGCGTATTTTTATTGTGTTATTACAGTTTATTTTAATGGGATTGATTTCAGGATGTTAAAAAACTTTAAAGGTAGCAATGTTGATTATTTTGACTAGACAGACCCCCGGCCACCAGACCAATTCCCAATATAAAGCGGTTTTAATTAATTAGAAGGGGTCTTCTAACGTGGTAACCACTATGTAAGCGTCTTAGCTATCTACGACTGGTCTGGTTAAACCAACGGCTGGTTGGTTTCTGACCTGATAATGATGTAAATACCGAAAGCACTAGTTAAATAAGAACTTTTATATTGGTTTGTACATTAGAAGACAGTTAAGTTTATATCTTCTACAAGCTTGACTGAAGAAGATCAGTCAATTAGTATCTTCTAAACAATGTTTCAATAACGAGTATTTTTATTGTGTTATTACCGTTTATTTTAATGGGACTGATTTCAGGATAATGTCACACGTTTTTCAACCACTTTATATGTTGATGATTAGTCTTCACTTGTTTTTTCTTTTGCATGAAGCCGACTCGACCGGATCTCCCCCCCCCCAACCACCAAGATCACATTCTAGATACGGCACTGGTATACGTCATACTGTTTTCTTTTCCAAGCATTTATTTACAATTTAATGTTATGCGCGTTTCGTAAGGCCCTTAAAACTTCATAGCAACGCACATATTGAAGAAATAATGTAACCTGGAATAGTACTGTTACGTAATGTAACTAGCGGAACGTTCTAGTGCGTTCGACGGTGTGTGTTTCTGGCCGCGCAGAAGTATCCTCTAGAACTTTGGAATGCTTGTTAAGGACGCATATTATGGAACCCTGCAGACTATAAACACCCCACACTGCCGCTTAGTTTTCAGTTTACTTCGGGCGATTATTCAGCGCGTTTCAAGTGTATATTAGTGGAAAGTTATTATTGTGCGGGACTCTATTAGTTGACATTATTATTGCGTGTGGACATATTTAATTTGAATTATTGTACGAGTATAATCTTGTTGAATAACTTGTTGATTACAAACTGTTAATTGTGATAATTAAAGCTGGTTTTTAGTGACTTCATTGGTGTCTTGTATTTTGTTTTCCACTGTACCATACGACGACCAGTAGACCGTCGTAACAGTATACTAATGATATGCAGTGAAAATGTAAGGTAACAAGAAATCCTTACGAAAAGAGTATAAGCAATTGTGTGTGTGTGTGTGTGTGTGTGTGTGTGTGTGTGTGTGTGTGTGTGTGTGTGTGTGTGTGTGTGTGTGTGTGTGTGAAATGAAAATTAATTTAAAATTACTGTCTCCGTTATTACAAGTAACGTTTCACACACACACACAATTCGAGCGAGAAATGTTCATCTGTGCCTAACAACTGACACACTATATCCGCTCCGTAGGTGGCGTTAGAGAGGAGCGAAAAGAAAAAAACAAAAGTAGAAAAACCTCGACAGACGGGCACAGAACCGCGGTTTCTGTATTAATACTGCTTGCGCTGCGGATTAATATGCAACGATATAGTATGTTGTCAGCAAGACTAGCGGGGTTTCGGTATATTAGTGGAGCAGTGGTTCGCCGTCTCACCACCTGCAGCGCTCCCTCCTCGCCGCCGCGCCACTGCCTGCTGTATCACAAACAAAGATGTTACACGTCGCAGACATTCATTTATTTACTTATGAAATACTAGTTTGTTTTTAATATAGCTAATACCATTTGAAGGAGAGATTTAAATTTGTTTAGGTTAACTTGTACTTTTAACTTCATATTTCACTGAATATATTAATCCATTACTGACGGTCTTGTATTTTATTTTTGCGACGCGCAAGATGTCGGACGAGAGCGCAAATCGCAGATTTATAGTTTTGTAGTCACAACACACGTACACAAACGCGTACGAGCGCGCGTCAGTGCGAGTGTGTATACAGAGACAAATACCGTTTTACTTGTTATTCATGTGTCTCGTTTTGATTAATCACGGAGCTCAAAACAAACACACACACACACATTTACAGACGAAAATTGTCTAAGATAACTTACAAAGACTTTTTTTATTACATTTCGGGTCCTTTATTTGACCGACGGGGGGCACCAGTGTGGAGTGGGTTGGGGCCCCGTCTACTGCACCCTCTGTCTGCAGTCTCGTATTAATCTTACGTTCCTTACAGTTTCTGTGCCACATTTCTAACCGTTGAAAACAGAATGCGATAAATCGAAAACGACATTTGCCAGTTTAACAATCAAAAACAGCTGCATGATTATGCCCTCTCGTTAGGCACTTTGGGTCCAGTTTTGACGCCTCCTCGTGTTCAGCGATTTAGTCCTGTTTTTCACCTTTTGGATATAGGACTACATCAGATCAATAGTTCTTTTCAGACCACCACGTTTCGACAGTCCTCGATCTATTTCACAGGTTGTGCCGGGGTTTGAATTTCCCGGCGTGATCTGAACGCCGTGCCGCAAAAGAGCGTGGCCGCTGGGTGGCAAAGCTGAATTGATCAGTAAGCCGCGACCGTGAATGGCGATGCGATCTAGTAAACCAGTCAACTGTGTCAGCTGTGCACGTGTCATGAAAACAGCATGCCGAAGGTTAAATTTTGCAATCCGCAACTGGTATAATTTTTATACCATGGTGGGTTCGCAGAATGAGTGGTTCTGTCTCATTTCGTCTTCAACTTCCAACGAGGTGTGCTGATCTGATGGTCCAGGGGAGTTCATAATCCATACGTAACTAGTTGTATCATGACTTCGTGATTTAGTAAAGGCGTTTCAGGGTCCCCGCCCAGCCGGGAGAAAGGGGGATGCGAAGACGGTGACACTGACATCCGTCACCATCTGCAGAGCAGGGTAGCGCGAAGCTCCACGAAGCCGTCAGGTTCAGCAATCCTACGCCTGCAGGACCCCAACACACAGATGCACAGAATGGACTAACTGGAATTTCTGGACTCTTCGAACACCACCACCAACACTAATCGCAGACTGCTCTACAGAGTACCATGTCAGTTCTTCAAAGTACAGGTGGGAGCATTCCAATTACTAAGCCAGTGCACAACTACTCCACCAGATTTAGATCAAGTCTAACTGACATTCTATATCAGTGTAAAGACATGCTCTTAAGGGTTCCAGAAGCCCAGTTTTCTTTTCAATGACATTGTACTTGAACTTTTCACATAATTTAAATTTGTAATGTATAACTAGAATTCAATCTTTTGAAGCTGTAACTAAAATAACACTAATAAAAATTGTTACTGGTTACATGAGTGTTTTATTGCGAGTCCTATCACTTTGGGCTCCAGCACATTTTCCCTCCATGTAGGCCAAGCGGTCTAGTTTTTAAATTTTACGTGACAGCCTAAGTGGGCCGTGACAAGGTAGGAAGAGGCAGTAGCGAATCTAGACTTTGGCTTGGGGGGGGGGTCCGGTTGTGTCGGTTTCATGCAAAAGAAAAAGCAAGTCAAGACTAATCAAAATTAAAATCTTTAAAGTGGCTGAAAAACATATAATAACATACTGTAATTAATTCCATTAAAGTAATAACACAATACAAATAAGTTATATTGAAACATTGTTTATAAGATACTTATTGGTTTATTTTTTTATATATTTCATATTTCAAATGTACTAGCAAATGCTGTGTAATTAACTTGTTAGTAGACGTACATTTAAAAAAGGGGTGACTGCTTTATTAGCGTACACAGATGAGAAATTAATAAAACCCCCTATTAGTTAAGAGATTAACAAAATTTCTTGTCAACTTTGACCCTTCTGGGGTGGGTCCGGTCTCGTTCGTCCCACCCCCGAAAATACGCCCCTGGGAAGAGCACCGACGAAAGTAGATACCAAAATAATGCTGGACAATCCTCTGTTTCTACACCCGGCCACGTGATCAGTAAAGTTCCGCTTCAGTTCGGCCACTTTCTAAGCATCACCCACTGACGGTTTTGTGTGAATTCCACGTCTGTGCTCGGTATAATGATCATTATTTTGTCTTTGATCTAAAGTCAACGTTAAATCACGTTTTTTCCAGTAGCAGCAAGGAGTTGAATACTATAACAACACAATGGTAAGTTCAGTAAATATCTACTGATGCACAGTCCTAGACTTTCTAAAGCTGCTAGTTTTCTGAATATTTCTTTAATCGATAAGTTGATAAGTTACCATAATTATCCCCAAAATAATTCCGTATAAATCATTTTTTATAAAACAAAATCAACCGAAATCAAAGAGCATGTACTTTTCATAGATATGAATATAATAGATGTAGTACCGATTCCATTAAAGTCTTCATTTTCTCCTCCTTCTCCTCCTCCTCCCCCTCTTCATCCTCATCGTCTCCCCCTCCTTCCTATCATCTCTTCTCCGCATCTCTTCCTTCTTCTTCTTGTACTCCCTGTTCTTCTCCTTCTCCTTCTCCTTCTCCTTCTCCTTATCCTTCTCCTTCTCCTCCTCCTCCTCCTCCTCCTCCTCCTCCTCCGCCTCCTCTTTCTTCTTCTTCTTCTTCTTCTTCTTCTTCTTCTTCTTCTTCTTCTTCTTCTTCTTCTTCTTCTCTTATTATTTTTCTATCCTTTTTCTTTTTTCTTGGTTCTTATCTCCGTCTTCTTAGTTATGTAGTTTTTCCAACGTGATGTGCATTATGTTAATGTTAATGTCTTCTTACGGGGACAAAAGTCTTACTACATTGTAACTACATCCTTAATCAAAACGTTATCTAAAAATATAATAATTTTAATATAAATAACTTATTATATAAGTCTTAATCTCTACTGTATATTTTGTAGGGAGCATTAAGCAGACTAATCCATTGATAATTGTTCACATTATTGTATATTACCTTTTCTTGAAAAGCGAGACGACTTCGGCTGTATTCCACTCCCTTGGAACTTCGTTACCAACTAAATTAAAAAAGTTTGCAAGTAAGCTTGAGCAAACTAAGCATCATTATGCACAAGTAGAAATCATCCGACTGCTAAACGAACAAAATAGTACGAAGAAACAAAGAATAAAACCGTTCCAGTCATTGTAAAGAGATAAGCGTCAATAAATATCAAGGTCATAAAAAAACAGAGCAGTGCTGTGTAATGCACAAGAAAACGTTGCATTTTATATGTGTAGCCTAAATGAAGAGACACTAGTGAGAAACTATAGATGGAAATTAAGTAGCTGTATGAGCGAAGCCAGTTCTCAGTTTTAATTCGACCGTTTGGCATTTGTCTATATATTTGGGGTATGTCTCACGATAATTTTTGAACGCATCAATAGATTTTCATAAAACTTGGCATGCATGTCCGTAGTTTTACCCTAATGAGCCACACTGTTTTTTAAATTGATTTCCAAAAAATAAGGGTTGGCAGACAAAAACGTGAGAAGTCCAAATTTAAAGAAAATTCGCAATATCCATTTGGGGTACCAAATTAAAGAAACTTTTAATCAAAATACCAAATTTAGTATTTATTTTTTAAAAATTTCACATTTTTGGGACGCCGAGAGCCAAAAAGTGGGTGAAAATTTGGATAAAATCGCAAAAATTCCTGAGCGTATGAAACTAGAAGCAATTATAATTAAAATCGGAATGTAGTATTCGTTTTTTTTTTAATTTCGAAGTTTTGGAACGCCAAATCCTAAAAACTGGGGAAAAATTTTGATAAAATTGCAAATTCCTGTGGTTAAAGAGAATTTTAATCAAGATTTGAATATAGAGTACAGTTTTGTACATTTCTACATTTTTGACCCCAAAAATCGAACGAAAAGTTTAAAAAATTGCAGAAGTCCAGTTGAGTGTCAAACTAAAGGGAATTTTTACAAAAATCCGATTAGTTGGATATTTAGCGTTTATTGTACGTTTGCTTTAGAGTTGTTACTTTACTTTAAAAAAATAGTTGGGTAATCCGGATTTTCGTAATTTTTCTGAAAATTTAAAAACTATTTAATATCAAAATTTATCCAGAAATAAATGTACTTCGTTCAAAATAGTGAGCTAGTTCTGCAGCTCAATGAGCGTACTAATTCGTATTACTTAGGACAGATCATTATTGTCCTGATTAGTCAAAGAACAAAACTGTAATTATATAAACACTGACTGAGTGCTTTATTAAAACAAAATGAAAATTCCTATACGTAAAGGCTGTTTGACTGTATAATCTAATGCGAGTACCTATAGAATACTCATTACGGTATGGACTAATTTGATATTGCAACTACGCCCATTAAATTAATGATCGATAAAATCTAGTATACTTATTAATTAATCGACTCTTTGACTAGTTTTCCGTTACTGTCTAGTATAGATACCTCTTTGTGCCAACGCTAAGTACATTAACAAGCGTGCTGGTAATATTTCAGTGACATACTGTACAAATAGTCTTGAGTTTGATTCTGTGCAAGATATAGTAGTATTTCTCGAGTAAGTCACTTTAAACTTGTTGCACCTTTCTTTTGAACCGACTGACCACAGTATTTCAATTTCCTCTCGTATAAGCAATATAGTGCTAATAATTTATTCAGATTACAATTATTTTATTGATGAGGCAGTAATGCGTTAGAATATGATATGATTAATTTTAAAATTGCAGAGAAATGGTCGGCCGGGAATCCGTGGGTTCACGTCTCACAAGGCGTTTCTTGTTTATAAGCACAATGTGTCTCGTTACAAAAGTAGAGATTTCTGTGTAGTTCGCGGTCGTTTTTTTTTTAATAATAAATGGTTTCGTCAGAAACCAGTTTAAAAGATACGTGTTCGGAAAGAGCAAATGAATAAAATTTTGATTTTATACCGTTCAGGAAGCCACACGTCTGATCAGTATATAATTTATTTCCTCACAACAATGTTGGTCGTTTTTAATATTTATCTACAATTAATTTAGATAAAGTGAAACGATAAAAGATATATAATTTCAGTCCTGTTATACAAATTGGTTATGAATCGTGTAATTTCTTCTGCTTCTTCTTCCTCTGCTTCTTCTTCTTCTTCTTCTTCTTCTTCTTCTTCTTCTTCTTCTTCTTCTTCTTCTTCTTCTTCTTCTTCTCCTTTTCTAAACGTAGCATTAAATATTCAACATGCGATTAATCTCTTCTCGGTACCTTTATAAAGTTAGGAACTGTATGCAATAAGACCTTCTGGGAGGTTAGGCCCTCTTTGCGTTCAATGGTTTATTCAATTCTCCGTCCCTTACTTATTATGCCTACGAAGTTAAATGTAAATATTCTATCACCAGAGTTCATGACACTCAACAACGTGATTGCCTTCTTGCAATTTTGGAAAGCTAAAATATCGGGCTCCTGTAATTTCCAATCCCAGATTAGTACACACAACTTCCAGAGCAATCTTGTCATCGACTACATACAAGATTTCTTATCTCATCATCCTTTCTAATATGCAAAAAAAACTACGTCATCCTAATAAATATTACCATTACCGCCATGTGCACCTGTTGCCATTAAAACAGCAAAAGTAAAAGATTGTTTCCAAGTTTGTTTCACTTCGTAGACGAGTCTTTTCAGAAGTGGTCAGAGCGATCGTGTTCTTACGAAGATTCCACAGTCAAAAAATATTCGATGATAACAACAGTAAAGAAAATGAAGATGTTTAATAGTTGAAATGTCTTAAATGCACGTGTTGTCTGTGCATATTTTGATCCGAACTGGTTCATCTCCTATAAAGACCATTACTTTTGTCTTTGATTCAGATATGTTACAGAGTCATATTCTTTTCCCATTTTATATAAGATCCTATTGCTCGCTGGAGATCGTCTTCTGAAGTGGTGAATGGTTTTCCGCTTGCTCATCCGCGAAGTGAATGGTTTTCAAGCTTTTATTTCGGTGGATTTTAATACCGTCAGGAGATTGTTCTTTCCGTTTTTTTAAGGTAATCATCTAGATAAAGATTAAAAAGTAATGGTGACAGACCTTGTCTTACGCCTTGATTTGTTTCAATCGGGATAGATTCTTTTCCGTCGTCTATGATTATCGTGGTGTGTCTATACAAACTCTTTATGGCCTGAACTTGGTGTTGTGGTATTCCTTTATTTTCAAGTATGTCCCATAACTATATTACACAAATATTGAAATTCATTATCTCAAAACGTCATTTCGTCAGTTAGGCGCTTATTGCGTGCAGCTCCTCAACTGAAGAATGATATCATTATTATCGTCATCATTCTCAACTTAGTCGTCCACAGTTGAACACAAGTCTCTTTTGTCTCTCTGTTTAAGTGCTCCTGTCTTCTGTGGTGTAGATCCACTTTCCTAAATTATTTTTTTTATATCCATCCATTTTGTAAGAGATTTGTTCTACACCTACGAGCGTGCTACGATGATCTCCATGCCCTTCCTCACTTCATCCAATTACCGTCCATAATCTTGCCACCCGATCGACTTAATCCCAATTCAGCTTCGATCGTTCCATAGCACTAATTTTCCGCTTTGCCTTCTTAAAGTACCCGGCTTACTATGGTGTCCGGTTCACTCCCGTACACCTCGCGCTTCTACGTCAGTAAACTGATTCAGCGCGTCACGAAATGGCTGAAACGAAAAAGCAGTGTTACCAGGTCAATCGAAATTCATTTCCCCACATGGCTACCCTAAAAGCGCCCTTTTATATCGCAACAAAGTGTGATATTTTGAAGAATGTGAGCCTATCTTAAATGCTTAATACTATTATATTTAAGACTTGGGTGCATCGTGCGACACACGCCAGAAGTGAGAACTTCATTAGTACCGAGTGGCGAGTGAACTGATTCATCGTATAAAAAGTTGCTCGTATGTTGATTTAAATGGAATAAATCCTATTGTAGTCCCAAGCCACGTGTTTGTTACAAGCCACAGTGTATTTGCTCGTATGTGCTTTTAGTAAGAGACACTTTGTTATAAAGAGCGATTCAAATAAGAGCGAACGGGTACTTTAATGAGAAAAGTTCATAGTAGTATTTGTATGTATTTTATTATAAGAAATCGATATTTGCAATGAACTTAAATAGAATCATATCACACGTCGCATTATTTTCAGTATAAACACATATACAAACAATAGCCAATACAACAAATAATTTTTTTCAATGTAGCATATGATTTACGCAATATATAGTCTAGTTGAAAAGTAAAATTAATATGAGCAGTATAAAATTCAACTTTTTATAAATTATAAAATAGCTAAATTATTAAATCGAAATTTGAAACCTAAAAGAATCCAGCGAAATACAATATAAAAACCAGAATCTAACTCACGGATCAACTAAAAAGCGTACAAAGTAAACAAAGAAACGACAAAAACTAATACACTACTTGAAGAAGAAACTGTATTGAATAATATACAAAATATTATATAATTACTGCAAGAAACTTTCAAGTTACATATGTAGAAAAAGTAAACAAAGATACAAAATTACACTCTTTCGACATTTCAAACAAGTAGGCCTACTACCCAAACATCCGCATTAACAATACTGTAAATATTACAACAAAAAATAGGCGTGACTGATTTTAAATTGTTCTTATGAATTAAGCAACTGAAAGTTGTGTTAATATTTTATAGACTAATAATGAACTAATTACAAGAAAAGGATTTAGCTTGATCTCACAGCATGTGACTACTTTTTGTTTTTAGATACTTTTAATATTTTAGTGACCAATGCAAGAACCTGTCGTGTACTCTTCGGCAATTGTTTTTGTACTCTTCTTCTTAGGCAATCATAGAATCTGCTACCGTCACCAACCTTGGCGGCTTCCGTTTGTTCTCTTTTCAAATATGAAGCATTACAATACCACAGGCGCGACGGCGCATATTTACTTGAATATTTACTTGATTTGGCACTAAGTAGTTAGCTAAAGAAGAAGAAGAAGAAGAAGAAGAAGAAGAAGAAGAAGAAGAAGAAGAAGAAGAAGAAGAAGAAGAAGAATATGAACACATACAAGAATAAGAACAACAACAACAACAAGAAATATTGTAATACAATCGGTTCCAAACATTACAACTACTTATGTGATCTCTACACATGATGTTAAAATCCATGATACAGAATTAACCTTAAGTAAAAGACAATAAAGAGTACAGTAATAATTAATAACAGTACTTAGTATAGTAGATTCTTGTAGATGGTAGGCCTACTGTTCTGTAGCAGATCAATAATTCTGAATATCTGGGCTGTAATGTGTTTTACACTACAAACAATGATGTTGGGAAGAAGCTGCACAAATTCAAACATATGTGTGGAACCATCGGCAGAACTCTAAAATCAACGAGTAAACAAATACGCTTAAAGTTCTGCAAGGTGATGGCCTTGGGTCTGAGAATTGGACTTTAACGAAATCACAGGCCAGTCGTATTCACGCGGCCGAAATGTGATTTCTCAGGCACGTGGCAGGATGATGTACTCTTCGAGATCGCGAAAGAAATGTCTATGTGGGCAGGAACTGAACATTATTAGCATACTCGATAGGATTGCCCAGTATCGGCTAAAATGGTTAGCACATCTTAACCAAGTGGACTGCTGCATGCCCAAACAGCTATGGAAGTATGAGCCGAAAGTACGCGTATGTGTGGGGCGTCCGAAGAAGCGTTGAGGTGACAGGCTTTAGTCTATCTGCTAGGTCTCGGAACAAATCATTTTTGTTAAAATTATTATTCTTCATTCCCGGACTGTTAGGCCGTGGTCGACTTTTGTAACAGACGTTAGGCCCCACTATCGGAGGCCATCTTCAGCGTCAAAATTGTTTGGCAGCTGTTCGCCAATTCACCCCAGTACTGAGGTAGAGACTATAAACGTCCGTCACAAACAATAACCACGGCCTAACAGTCCGACAATGAATAATAATAATTATTAAAATGTTGACGCCGGCGTTGAAAGCTTAAGAACTAGCACACCATTTTTGGTTTAATCCTTCCTGAAGATGATGATGACAATACCACAGGCGCGACTGATTATATTTGCTTGATTTCATCACTAATTAGTTAGTTAAAGAAGAAGAAGGAGAATGGGAAAAAGAAATATTTGAAATATTTAAATGGAATCGGTTCCGAACATGATACCCTTTCATGTGATCTGTATACATGATGTTAAAATGCATGATACAAAATTAACCGTAAGTAAAATAAAATGAAGATAACAGTAATAATGAATAAAAGTATGCTTTAACATAGAATACGGAAAAATATAATGTCCGTAGCCTGAAAATGTTCTGTTGTGCACTGCGTCTTTGGACTGAGAAGTCTGATGCCAATTTGAATTTCCATAAGTTAACTCGATGACTCTATCAGTCAAAACTGTGTGTGTGTGTGTGTGTGTGTGTGTGTGTGTGTGTGTGTGTGTGTGTGTGTGTGTGTGTGTGTGTGTGTGTGTGTGTGTGTGTGTGTGTGTGTGTGTGTGTGTGTGTGTGTGTGTGTGTGTGTGTGTGTGTGTGTGTGTGTGTGTGTGTGTGTGTGTGTGTGTGTGTGTGTGTGTGTGTGTGTGTGTGTGTGTGTGTGTGTGTGTGTGTGTGTGTGTGTGTGTGTGTGTGTGTGTGTGTGTGTGTGTGTGTGTGTGTGTGTGTGTGTGTGTGTGTGTGTGTGTGTGTGTGTGTGTGTGTGTGTGTGTGTGTGTGTGTGTGTGTGTGTGTGTGTGTGTGTGTGTGTGTGTGTGTGTGTGTGTGTGTGTGTGTGTGTGTGTGTGTGTGTGTGTGATAAATTACGTACACTGGACGTGGGTTCGGAACGTCCATTTGTGTTGGCGCTAATGTATCGTTCGTTACTCGCAACAACAACAAAATAATAAAAAATTATTAAAACTGCACATACTGTATATTAGCGGAGGCAGGAAAAAATAATTACTTTAATGCAGTCGTTAATTTAAGGACGCAGATAATGGATAATTTGTTGTACAAAGTAATGGGAACAGAGGTAAAACTTGTTGAATATATTTGCCGTCGAGAAATCGGGACGCATTTCTCGATTACTTTTTATCGACATTCCAATTTATTAGGTCTTGGGTACGTTCCAGCTGTACTTGTACACGTGACACGTTCGTATTTTAATTCGCATAAAGTGTAGAAGGTGACTACCGGAATCGGACCGATGACATATTAGTTTCACAAATCCCTTGATTTGTATTTTTGTGGTTCATAACATTTTTTATGCATTTACTTATTCCTCTTTACCGGTAACAACACCTAAAAAAAAGAAACACTCGGAAGATTTGAAAGAAAAATTGTGCGATGTGCTTATGACCCAGCCAAGGAAGATAAGGAGTGGAGAATAAGAAATAACCAGGAGACAGATGAACTATTGGAGCATGAGGACATCGTAAGGTTCATAGAGGCTCAAACGAAGCAGCGTATGCCAAAGAATATCTTGATGGCACAAGTGTATAAAAGCAGAAAGAGGGGTTGACCTAGGATAAGATGGTTGGATGATGTGCTGGAAGATCTCAGGAGAATGGATATAAGGAGTTACGCCGAGATGGCAACGGATAGGAGAGATTGGTGAATATTAGTGTTGGAAGCTAGAGCTCACACTGGGTTGTAGTGCTAAAGAAGAAAAAGAAGAATCCCTCTTGTAACAGAAAAAAAGCCTTGTTTTCGTGGATCGTCTTAACATCTGGCGATCTAAATGAACTGGTAAAAATGACTCAACTAATTAATTACAATTTTTTTGTAAAATGTGAACAAAGACTAGATAATGACTAACCTATACCCAAACAACGACAACTAAATAGTGGAGAAAGCATCCAGTTGTATATACTATATGCACACCAGTTTTGCTGCCGAGACGCCTGATGAGCGGAGGGTCTATTGAATGACAGTTCGTGCTTCTGTTGGTGGGGTATTACTGGTTCTGAAAACATTCTTCAGACGTTCAGAAGACGTATTTAGTTGTAATTTTAATTTAAGGAAAATTCTTCTTACGTTTCATTTCTTACAGACCTGAATCACTTAAAATCCGTTGTTTTGTTTTAATTGCAAACATTTTTAAGTTGTATGGTTTACCTAATTTAGTTATTTCTTAACACCCCTAACTGCAAATTAACCACCGTCTCTGATAAAATAATTTAACCGTCGTATACTAATGGTATGATATTTCATGTTGATACTGGTGAGTTATTAGCAAAAGATATTCACTAACAAACTTTGTAACTGGAAGGAATATGTTATTGTGAATATAAAAATTCAAGTTCTGGTTTCAAAAACGACACAAGATGGGAGAATGGGTGATGAGGTTAGGGTTGGGGCGGCAGAAAATTTATTTTAAAATGTTAAAAACGCGTCTCTTGCAAAGAAAGAAGTTCCTAAAGAAACAAGAGTGCAAATATTTAATAAAATTATGACGCTGGTAATTGCTGGAAACAACATCTAGAAAGAATTGACAATACCCGCTTTCCGAAGTTGGTTTATGAGTACGAGCTAGTTGGAAGATAATATGTTGGAAGGTAATAAGATTATATCTGTAGGCAGGCCAGTGACAAGATGGCGGGAGTCGTGAGGCCGGAACAGGAGAATCCTATCCATGAAGTGATGATGATGATGATGGCGCCTGTAAATACTATAAGAGTTCGAGACACTGATGTAAATGGACAAGTAAAATACTAAGTAAATTTTTTAAAAATCTGCAGATTGAAGCCTTTAAGTAGAACTGATAATACAATAAAAATGGATAAATATGAAAGACAGGTTATGAACAAAAACTAAATGTCAAGCAATGATTGGTAAAGGTGGAAGAATGTCAACGAGATTAGATGGACATGTAAAAAGGACAGACATCGAACAAGGAAAGTTCATAAAGGAAGAGACGAGAAAAAGAATTAACGACATGGGACAAAAGGAACGTTGCAGAAGGTGGTGAGCAATACGAATGAAGAAGTGAAGTGGAACAGGAATCGAGGTGAATAGGAGTGAAGTAGAAGGTACAGGAAGACGTAGAGGCTACTAAACTCCTGGCCCGTAATGGGAGACAGACGTTAGGATTAAGTACGGAACGGGACAGTCTTCACTTAATAATTGTGAAAATGGTTCAATAAATCGCCAACTTCCAGCTTTAAATTCAACTGCCGGCAGATAGTACAACAAAGTACGACACTGGCTGGTGGTTAGCCGTTCTGTACGTTTTCTCCACGCGGTCACCGCGCCAAGGTGCGTGCGTGTGTGTCGAGCGTTAAAATTCATTCGGTCCGCGCTGATTTATACTCGGCCGCTGACAACCGGACCGCTACGCTGCACTCTCGTCGACACGACGCGACGACGATGAGAACTCGCAGAGGAAACGAGGTTTTTCATCATTTGGTCAGTTAAACCGATCGCGCGTCTGTCACCCAGTCGTAATATCCTAGTTTGGTCGTCATAAATATCCAGAAGGCCGTGACACCGTGAGAGGAAATCGAACCTTTTGACTCACCTGTGTATGTAACTAACTCGCTGCTTAATCGAATGCCACCGGAGGAGAGGAGAGAACGTAGTTTCAAGCTTTGTTTGTTTTGTCAACATTTCACAACAAAATGTACACACACGGGTATCTGTATATTTAATTATTTATTTTTCGCATATATTTTTTTCATATTCTTAAATTATGACTAGTAATTTTCTTTTCAATTTATTAATTACGGAACAGATGAGTTCCAAGACGAGTCAGAGCAGGTATACGAATTTTATAAAAGACATCCGAGTTCCTAGACGGAGATGGTCTAGTTTATAGATGAACACAGTCGAGTTGCTAGACGACTACCTGCTTTCACCATCATATTCTTTCTTTTTTTCTTAAGAGTATTATTCTTTTGTCAGAATAGGCTGAATGCCGTCTTCGCCTTCTTCTTTCTCAAATTTAAATACATTATTTTTCAAGAATATTTAGAAGGACTTTTGCCGAACGAAATAAGTGATTATTCGCTGTGGAAAGCAACAAGAAAAAAACGCCCACGTCAGCACATACCAGCAGTTAGAACCAAGCATGGAAGATGGGCCATAAATAATGAAGAAAAGTTTTCGCATTTGCCTGAACACCTTGAAGCCGTATTTAAACCTTTTATTTCAAATATATCGTTGGAACAAGAAACAAGATTCACCTATCACGAAGTTAAACTCGGTGAAATTAAGGGAGCTAAACGAAAGAAATCAATTCTAAAAATACAAAAATAATTCGACCTAGTCACCAGTAAAGTTTTAACAAATTTGCCAGAAAAAGCAATGACGTACGTACGGTACATCTTTAATGCCATTCTTAAAAATTATTATTGATCGATGGCGCAATATACTCATTACAAATTATAAAGTTTCGGACATTGGCCATCGTAAGTTAAAATTAAGAAACACGACGTTTCGACCTCTATAGGGTCAGAGGTCGTTTTCAGGCGAACAAAAAATAAATACAAAGATATATCTATCACTAACAAATAGATATCGTCAAAACTCCAAATCTTAGTCAAACAAATGTAGTGCTAAAAAATAATAATAATAATAATAAAACAGTACTCACCACTCCAGCATAGTACGATTCCTTCTGTGGTTGCAACGTAAACAATCGTTTAACTAAGATTTGGAGATTTGACGATATCTACTTTTTAGTGATAGATTTATCTTTGTATTAATTTTTTGTTCGCCTAAAAACACCTCTGATTCTATAGAGGTCGAAAAGTCGTGTTTCTTAATTTCAACGTCGATTCCTTCTGTGGTTGCAACGTAAACAATCGTTTAACTAAGATTTGGAGATTTGACGATATCTACTTTTTAGTGATAGATTTATCTTTGTATTAATTTTTTGTTCGCCTAAAAACACCTCTGATTCTATAGAGGTCGAAAAGTCGTGTTTCTTAATTTCAACGTACAATGGCTAAAGCCCGAAACCTTATAATTTGTAATCTTTAATGTTTCTCTAAAATTCGGACGCTTTACAGTCATTTGGGAATTAGTCCAAATAACCTTCGAACAACTAGAAACAGAGCTGAATAACGCAAACATATACCATATGTAACATTTTTTCATTTATTTATAATGCAACTAATTGCAAACTATCTAGCAATTTTATTCTAACTATGTTAGCAGTGCGCAGAATGAGCTCCCATTGGCGCATTCCTCACTGTAGTTACACTTTGTTCATATGCAGATATTTCTTTAAACGTATCACTTTCCTCACCAGTTCAAACAGTTTCTGTCTCTGAAATCACAGAACAAGTCCACCATTAACAAGAAGTTGTAGTACTTCATTATTTTTATGTGTTTGAAGTCTTTCCTCATATTTAGTTGCAAAACCATTTGATCTCATCAGTAACCATAGTTATTTACAGACCTCGATGGATGCCATCGTTCCTTACATTCCACGGTACATCAACTATACCGCGAAGCACTTAATTTTGAAAAGTTTGGATTATTTTGAAGTTGAATTTCTATGTGCAACGCCAAAATTGTACTCCATAAACCCGCACCGGTTTCAAAACTTGTCTGTGTAATAACAGTTTATTATGCAGTGACAGACCAGAGTAACCACAAGAAACTGACAAGAATTTAATTACCGAAAACCTAGCTGACTGTCTCTTGTCATGTAAAATTCCGAAATAATATTCTGACTGACTGAAATAAAGCTTTATTAGGCTACCAGTAAGGCAGACCAAGGAACACATGGAGGAGGAGTGTAATAATAATGGAGAAAGGAGGGAAGACCTGGCCCGAGATCAAGACGATGGCGCGGAACAGAGTCCGGTGGCGGAAGTTCATTGATGCCCTATGCTCCACTTAGGAGATGCAGGAATAATGATGAATGAAGATGAGGCTACCAGTAACGTAGCTCGGATCATCAAACCATGGCTGTTTTGTTCAAGTAACCATAAGAAATTGACAAGAATTTAATTACCTATAGGCCTATAGAATAATAATGACCCTGAACACAAATTATTATTGTTACAAATTGACTCGTAAGAAGATAATCCAACTACGTCATCCTCCTTGTATAACCTAACATTATTGTTGATTTTTTTGGATAGACACCGCATCGAACACTGCCGAGCAGAACTCAGCCGGAAGACGGAACACCTCGAGACTTATGCTTCTTTCTTGAACTCTTCCAAAGAAGTCAACCAAGGGTTGACTCTCTTCAAATCTGTAACTCTTATTTATTAACTCCTTTTCCTCACCTTTTGTTTTGGCTTACCCTTCGTTTTTCATTTAGTTGTTGACTGGTAGTTAGGAAGGTAAGAAGGGGCAGGTGTTTTGGGTCCAAGATTTCCACACGTATAAAACCAAAGTTGCATGAGATGTTCACTGACTATTCTCACTGATGGAAGGTTCCAGTTTTTTATATTTTTTTTCTTCTAATGTTACTCTTTTCGTAGTTTACCGGATCAAGCGTGTACCAACGCATGAGTTTGGGTTTCAGTCACGGACACTTCACAGTTTCTTTTATCTGGAATTTTCTCACAGTTTTACAATTTGCACTCCATCATCATCATTGGCTCGACAGCTCTTTGTGGGTCCTGGCCTTCTTCAGAAGATTTCGCCATTCTTCTCTATTCATAGCCATATTCTTCCAGTTTCTAATTCCAAGAGTACTGATGTCCTGACTCACCCGTTCCTGCATCTCAGTTTTTGCCTTCCAGCTTTCCTCTTACCATCTGGCTTTGCATTAAACATCTTCTTAATAACTCCGCTTTCACAAGCACGTATGATGTGTGCAGCCCACTCTAACAATTTGCACTTCACTGCTTAAAAACAGTCAATATACAAAATGGTATGCCGTTTGTGGCACACTTCTTCTACATATTTGTTTTATTAAAGGTTTCATAATAGAAGGCAAAATTTATATTTATATAAATACAAACTTATTTGAAAACTTTTTAAATAAATTTAAAATGTGTGTGTGTGAGCGCGCGCGCGCGTAGATGCAGTAAGTCGTAATATAGCAGTTATGCAGTTATAAAGTGAATCTCGAACTCATGGCTTCCGTTTTAACTTCGGTGCCGACATAATTATAAGATACAGTGGTGCCAACATAACTTGACCTGCTAGTGGTGTGCACACACACACAGGGCCAACTTAATTGCGAGACTAATTATATTTTACTAAAACAAAAAAGAATGTATATACGTATATCGTCTTTTAAAACTACAGCCATTATTAACTTTTGATGACGCTCAGTAGCTGTTAAAACATTTTTACTGTTTTCGGCCGTCGCCATAATAATAACAACTAAATTAATGTTTACGATACACACACTCTCTGATACGTTGAAGAAAGTGAGAGAGAGAGTGAGAGGGGGAGGGAGAATGCGGGGAGTTGAAGATGACATTTATATTGTCTACGGCAGCAATTAAAATAATATTACGTTCTTGTCGTATAAATGCCAGTAGCTCTAACAATTTCACGTTAATTTCAAAACGAAATTAAAACTAATGTTTTAAAAATGACATGCAGACAGTTTATCTCTCAGCGTAATTATGTCTTGTACTGCGGTCGTTTCAAGTTTATTGGAAACACACACGCACACAGTCCGATTAAAAAGCTCCATTAATTTCTGCTTGCAACAATTGCATCCATTACCTCTTAACGAGAGAATCATTGTGAATCCTACAATAGGCAATTTTCACTGTAAGGCAGGACTAGAATCTACTGCTACTGAACTCGACACGATACCTCGAAACGATGGTGTATCCAACACTATTTAATATCTATACTGACGACATAGAAAAGTCGAGGTTTCAGATGATGTGTGGCGTCATACATAGAGCGTTGAGGAAAAAGACAGGAAAGACACAATGCTTAAATTTTATAAAACAATGACAGTGCCTGTTTTACTATATGGATGTGAAACATGGGTTCCTACAAATAAGACTGAAAACCAGATTCAAACTTCGGAAATGAAGTTTCTAAAAAGACCAAAGGGTTGCACGAGAGAGGATCGTTTGCGCAATGAGGATGTTAGAGAAGATCTAAAGGTATTCTCTATAAATGTTAAAATCCAGACATATCGCAGGGAATGGTTACAGCATCTGGACAGAATGGAGGATAGACGACTACCTAAGGATGCGTTTCGATATAGACCCTCTGGTACAAGAGATGTAGGAAGGCCGAGAGCGAGATGGAGAGATACTCTGTGAAGACGGAACAGGCAAAGTTTCTACTCCGTGAGCGCAGAAGAAGACGAAGAAGATTTATGACCTAGTTAGAGAGTGGAAATTACAAGTAGACCCGGGAATAAAAGTAAATAATAGAACATACATTAATACAATGCTGTTTACGAATGATCAAGTAATCGTCCAAAACAACGAATGCGAGCTCCAGAGATCGATGTTCCAGGTACAGAAGTCTGTTGAAATTACAAGATGAGGTTTTCTGTGCAGAAGACAAAACCGATAGCATTTATGGAAAAATGCCTCTTACGGACAAGATTGTATTGGATAATAAGAGGTTAAAGGAGGTGTTCACCATCTTGGCTGTAACCGTTACTTTAGAGGTGGATTACAATGTTGATCGGAAGTTGGCTAAGTTGCAGTTAATGTGTGGCACAATTCGTCGAGAACTGTGAAGAAAAACAAGGAAAGAGACCTAACGAAAATTTTATAAATCAATGGTTGCGCCTGGCGTTTATACTAACCTGATCCAGAAAGTAAGTACCGTTTGGGCATTAAGAAAATGATACAAATTATTTTCAAATTCATTTATTTTTCAAAAATTCTGCATACCTTAATCTACGTTTCTACATAGTCACCATGCAAGTTGAGACATTTGTCACATCTTCGATATATTCGATATATTTTCGATATAGACCCTCTGGTACAAGAGATGTAGGAAGGCCGAGAGCGAGATGGAGAGATACTCTGTGAAGACGGAACAGGCAAAGTTTCTACTCCGTGAGCGCAGAAGAAGACGAAGAAGATTTATGACCTAGTTAGAGAGTGGAAATTACAAGTAGACCCGGGAATAAAAGTAAATAATAGAACATACATTAATACAATGCTGTTTACGAATGATCAAGTAATCGTCCAAAACAACGAATGCGAGCTCCAGAGATCGATGTTCCAGGTACAGAAGTCTGTTGAAATTACAAGATGAGGTTTTCTGTGCAGAAGACAAAACCGATAGCATTTATGGAAAAATGCCTCTTACGGACAAGATTGTATTGGATAATAAGAGGTTAAAGGAGGTGTTCACCATCTTGGCTGTAACCGTTACTTTAGAGGTGGATTACAATGTTGATCGGAAGTTGGCTAAGTTGCAGTTAATGTGTGGCACAATTCGTCGAGAACTGTGAAGAAAAACAAGGAAAGAGACCTAACGAAAATTTTATAAATCAATGGTTGCGCCTGGCGTTTATACTAACCTGATCCAGAAAGTAAGTACCGTTTGGGCATTAAGAAAATGATACAAATTATTTTCAAATTCATTTATTTCTCAAAAATTCTGCATACCTTAATCTACGTTTCTACATAGTCACCATGCAAGTTGAGACATTTCTCATATCTTGGCACTAATTTTAATATGGCAGCTTCAAAGAATTCGGCCGCCTGCGACTTCAACCACTGCTGGACGTTTCCCTTTATCTCATCATCACTTTCAAACTTCTGGCAGGCAAGAAATTTCTTCAGAGGCAAAAACAAACGGAAATCGCTAGGAGCCAAATCTGGACTGTAATGAGGATGACTGAATTGTTCCCAACGAAATGAATCAACAAGCGCCGTCGTTACACGTCCGGTATGCGGTACGCTCCTCGCGTGAACATTTTCTCTTCCATCGTTAAACAGCCTAACCCACTTTCTCACCATACCTTCACTAATCCCGTTCTGTCCATAAACTTCACAAATCTCAAGATGAATTTCA
This sequence comes from Magicicada septendecula, assembly GCA_034769895.1. Lineage (NCBI taxonomy): Eukaryota > Metazoa > Arthropoda > Insecta > Hemiptera > Cicadidae > Magicicada > Magicicada septendecula. Next base: position 425,333,905 of record CM068373.1, on the reverse strand, counting down.
TAAGGACGAAGAGTTCTCGCATTCAAAAACCTAATAACTCTTCTTATTTCACAACTGGCGGGCCGACCGATTTTTTTAAAAATGATTACCGACGTGTAGTAAACGTAAACCGGAACGTATACAAACAATATAGCTTGGCTACTTCGTCGTCGAATAGAAGGAAGTAACTACGCATGCGCGACCTTCGTACTACAATATGCGCGGCATATATGCGAAGACGGTACTTACTTTCTGGACAAGCCTCGTAAAAGTGAGATTCGGAGTTGTGACGTTTTAATTGGAAATGATGGTTGTGCCAAATTAGTGCAATACTGTAAGAAGATGACTTTTACTGTTGAACGAATTTAACTTGCTTTGTTGATTTACAACTGCTGTTTGTGTCTAATAACAATTTGTTTGTATTTAGTGACTTCATTGGTGCCAGTTATTCTGTTTCCACTGAACGCCACGACGACCGGTTTGACCGTCGTACCGATGTATTCGTTGGTTATAATAAACCCGTAATTTAAATATTCTCACTATTTCCAATCTGTAGTTACTCAAACTAACGCCGGTCATAACCCTTCCTATGAGCCTAAAATTCTGACACAGTCATATGGGCCTACGTTTTCCCCTCATGTACGAGGTGTGTTCAAAAAAAGACCGAACTATTTGTGTAGCACGTCAACTAGCGCATAGAGCGAGCTGCAGAATTAAGTGCTGCTAGCGACAGGTTTTGACGCCTGAATGCCGTTTTCTCCGTCCCGTCATGATCTTCAGTCTTCGAGCTACACGCGCTGTAGTGGGCACGGGCACACACCGTCCGGCGGATTTATAACGAAGTGAGAAGGAGGATCTTAATACAATGTGTTTGTATAAAATTTTGGTGCTAACTTCGTAAAATCTATTTCCATTGCATTCCAAAGTTATCATTACCATTTGGGTTGGTACGCAGTTGTTGATCGATTTCAAATTGGGCCTCTTTCTGATCGTCGTCAACAGAAACAAGAATTGTTTTTTTACAAATGCAGTAATACCATACAATTAAATTTATCGATCTAAATTTATTTTTTCGATTTTATATGAATGCGCATTCTCTCAGAAAGTCTCGGTAATTAAAAGAATGAATTACAATTACCACATCGCGAGCTCTCTTCCATGATCTTCGATATCGGTTTGATTGCACTGATAATTAGATTTTGCTCTCTTTAAAAATTCTTAAAATAATCGTTCGGCTCAAGTAGGCTTCCGCGTATGCTTAATTAAAAACCAGAATGTCTCTGAAAAGTATTAAACTAGTTTTGCCGCAAAATTTCATGCGCACATGTTGTTCTTTGCGGTCTTTCTTAATCAGTTTGTCACTAATCGCCGGCCAGCGTGCGCATGTGCCCACTCAACCTGATATACCTCAAAGACTAATGCTAATAGCGGAACACAATAAGTGGCAGTTTGTTGTCAAAAACTATCGCTAGGTGCGCGCAAAATCGCGGCTCCTCGTTTGTGCGGATTGATGTGTTACTCAAAAAGTTTGGTCTTTTTATGAATACACCTCGTATTAAGAGGCTAAGTAAAACTATATGTACAGATGAAATAGTTAGACATGAAACGGTTCGCGAAAATTGGGGGGGGGGCAGTGCAGGAAATTGGGTGTGAGGTGACCAACCATGACACGAAACCATGTGATAAACCATCCACGCCACTGTTTTGAACAAAAAATAATTGGTCCCAAAACAACGCCTCAAAGCTACGCATGCACAATGAGATCTTTTAACATAGCGCAACCAGACACCGGTTTCATGTCTAATTATTTTAGCTGTACAGGTAACACAATGCTCGTGTGCATAACGTTTCTAAGCGTGGACGCGTGAGCATTAAGTGGAAGTGTACCTGCGTGTATGTGTGTGTAAAAGTGTAGGAAATGCTGAAAGGTAAATCATTGTAGAAATGGTTGTATTCCCTCGCAAGATTGACACAGTAGTCGTTATATGCAAAACCCCTAGTCGGAAATTTCATCCTCAAAATGGATTCCACCCCAGCCAACCTTCGGCGCGTGAAGTATGTACAAGTAGGAAAAGTTTGCGTGTCAAACAGTGGCGAACAGGAAACGCTGGGATCGACCATGCTTGTGTTCTTTCCTTTTCCTTTCTTGTAAACAAAAACAAAGTTTCGGCTTTAAAGGAGAGAATTCCATTTGTTCGAATAAAAAAATCGGCATGGAAGACCACATCATGTTCCATATTCTATGTTCTAAAATTTATATGTATTAAAAATCGTTTAAATATAAATTGAAAAATTTGACAAGTCTGACAAATTGAAATGAAAAATTTCCATAGAAACTATTTCTTTGTTGCCGATAACGTAGTACACGTATAAAAAATCGGTATGGAGAACCATACATGACTTCCATGTCCTAAAATTTATATTTAAAATCATTTAAATATTAATTAAATAAGTGGATGCTTGAGTTCTGAAGAAATTACGTATCAGCTAAAATGGTACCACCATGTCAGGTTCAGGTGGATTAAGACTATCCTCAACCTTCGTGAGGAAGGACTGTACTTTTGGATAAAATTTCTGTAGGTGGAACGAAGAGCTAGCTAAAGGTAGCTGGGATCTGATTCCTGTAATGAAATTGGACTCTCGCTGCGAGGGGCCGAGGGATGTCTATAGTGTTATCAAAGTCTTTCCTGTCAATACTATACTTGTCACTTTTCTTTTTTAAAATAGAGTCTTGATTTCTTTCTTTCCATTAGTCTTCTGATTTCCTGAACAACTATTCTGTTCACGCGTATAATTATAAATTTTTCAGCAAAACATTTCTTCCTTAATACGTTTGTGTCTCCTGTTTAACACCCACCATTCTGATCCATGTCATAACGCTATATTCCACACAGGCTAGTAAATTACTAGCCATCAGGGAGGTCAAAATATTTTCAAGGAGGGGCAAACAATTTTCCAAAGGAGAAAAATATTTATATATTTTTCATACATACACACATGCACATATTAGTTTATAATTCTCATATCATAATAGAAATAAGTACACAGATTGCATTAATTGCTTTAATACAACAACAATGCCCAGCGATCCACAGGAAGCAAATCGATGTCCACCTTTTCGGCTTGCACGCGTTGTGTTGGTGTGGGTTTCGGCACTTTCCATTTAAAAAGCGTGCAAACATAAGAAAATAAACATGAGTGAGGCCAGAAATAACGCGAATTGTGTGTGTGTGAGTGTGTGTGTGTGTGTGTGTGTGTGTGTGTGTGTGTGTGTGTGTGTGTGTGTGTGTGTGTGTGTGTGTGTGTGTGTGTGTGTGTGTGTGTGTGTGTGTGTGTGTGTGTGTGTGTCCTGCCGACCTTTTTATTACGGTAATCACAATAATAAAACTTTGGAAAAGTAAACATTACATAATTGAGATATGCTTGCCTGCCAGGAACGATATATTTTCACTCACATGTGATTTAAATTAAAATGAAAAATATAGAATTTTGTTAAAGTGAAATGAAATGTTTCCATAGAAACTACTTCTTTGTTGGCAATAACGTAGTACACATATAAAACTTATAAAAATTTACCTCCTCCATCAACTACCATTTTAATTTATAAAAAAAGTTACCCCTTCCCCATTCAACTACCCTTTTCATTTGTAGATATTTCATCTCCCTTTATACAGTGGATTATTACGACCTTCTTTTCAGGATACTTTATTTATCAAAATTAAGCTGTTTACTCTTGTTAAAACGTAAAACGTTGCAGGTAAACTACCCCTTTCCCTTAACCGATCTTCACCAAAAACAACAGGCCTTGAGTCCTCAACAATTCAGGGCTATATGCAAAAAATTATTTGATTCTGTCTGAATTGGCGGCTGTTATCGTTTGCCATAGAAAAGATTCTACACAGACACACACACAGACACTTTTCGAAAAATGACTTTTTTCATGTTTTGATGGTAGTACAATCAGAATCTGCCGTTATCTCGAATACGATTTTTTTCGTCATGACCATACTTCCATTTCCTTATGGAACATTGAAGTAAAAATTACACCCTTCCCCTGCAACTATCATTTTCATTTATGAAAAATTACCCCATCCCCCTTCAACTACCCTTTTTATTTATAGATATTTCATTTACCTTTCCACAGTGGATTATTATGACCTTCTTTTCAGGATACTTTAATTATCAAAATTAAGTACTTTTCTCTTGTCAAAACCTAAAACGTTGCAAGTAAACTGCCCCTTCCCCTTAACCGTTCTTCACAAAAATCAATAAGTCTTCTACAACTTGGGCACGGATGCAAAAAATTATTTGATTCTGTTTGAAAATCCGGCAGTTTTCGTTCGCCATAGACAAAATTCTACACACAGACAGTTTTCAGAAAATCACTTTTCTTCACGCTTTGAGGGTAGCCCTCAATCAGAATCAGCCCTTATATCGAACACGGAAAATGATCAGCCCTTACGGAACATGGAAGTGAAAACACTTGAAGGAATGTCCGATTTTAACAATTTGGTTTAAAGTACTCTCCACTGCGAGCTGTGACACTAAAGAACTATAAATTGAACACATAATATTTGAAACTACGAAACAGAATTTTGAGGAATTTAAGAAACATGCAGAAAACTAGTTTTTTATAAGGTACACCTGCAATAATAGAGCAATATGTTAATGGAATTTTAAAAGGTTAAACAAACAAAGAAAAACAAAAATAATAAGCATAAGTGAAATTTCTTTAAGATTATTGTTAGAATCAGTGATAGCCGGGCTGTTAAACCGTTGTCTACTGATGTTTGTTACAGACGTTTCGGCCACACCATCGAAGGCAATCTTCTGTGCAAAAAATTGGACCTGTTCGCCAAATAACATCAGTACCGAGGCAGACTATGTTTCGGTCCTAAGAGGGTCACTTAAACCATGTTATGGTTTTTTTTTTTTTTTTTTTTTTTTGTAACAAACATCACAAGACCACGGCCTAACAACCCGGCTATCACTAATTCTAACAACGTTAGCGCCGGCCGTGAGAGCCTCTCAGACGAAATTTATTAATAGGATGTTTTCTCTAAGACGAGTATATAAATCCTCGAAATGTTACACATGGAACAAAACAGTACGTCGCAAGTCCTGCTGTGGACACACTAGAAAAAAAGGAATCATACAGAACTAACCAGACTCTCTATAAATTACAGTCTTACACATCAGGAGTTACTGATACATTGCATTCGGATTCGAAGACCCGGATATCAAATACTGTTTGCTTTGCAGACATACTATGATATAACGCGTCTGATCTTTAAGAGAGTCACAGTATTTCCTACCTCGCACTTCAACTATTTTATCAACCTGGAATTGAATATTACCTAAGTGCCCTGTTCTGAACAAAAAAGAGAAACAGACGAATCAGTTCGACATAATAATCGTTGCCAAAATAAATGCTATCTGCTACTTGGGAAAAAAATAACTTTCTTTTTTGATCATGGTGAAAGTGCCAAATCATAATTTCGCGGGAATTTATTAAGGCTGATAAATTCCTGTTACCAGCATTCTCTTAACAGTTGAATCGAGGGGATGATTTAGGGAAATTTGCTTAATCACTAGTGAAAGTGCAATATGCCAATGGTAATGCATAACTGTTAGCAAGTACTAGTTAATTCAATAAAAAAAAGCTACGTTTGGTCTACCTGTGGTATTTTCCAAGATAATTCCTTCCTTAAGACATTCCTTAACATTAAACATTCCTAAAAGATAACCTCAACGTCCTCAAAGAAGAAGTTTTGTTTTAAGTAATCACTTTCGTTTAAAAAACCTGGTGTCTGCAAAATAAGACATACAGGTAAATTATGTACTCACAGGATAGTGTAACAAACTGTAAATCCCAACACGAACAAAGTCACGCGAAATACATACGAAAATAGTGGTGTTCTAAAAGACAGTGACGTCTCATTGCAACAGGAAGTGGGCCCGTGAATATGAAACCAATTCTAATTTCTGTTAACTACTTCCTTTATCAACCTTCTTTTGACTCCTCACATTTTTGTCTCCCGTCCCTCTATTTTTTGTGGGGATAAATTTAAATATCGGTATGGAGAACCATACATGACTTCCACGTTCTAAGATTTATATTTAAAATCATTTTCGAAATGAAATATTTCCAAAGAAACTACTTCTTTCTTCAGCCTTAACCACAGTACTGTGGTCACTAACGTATACCACCTCACGTTAGCGCACTCAGTTTTCACTGATGATGGCAGTCGATGGCACTGCCGAAAAGTCTGGTTTTGCGGAAAACATTGGACTACGGCTAAACAGCCCAGGAAGGAATTTTAACAAAGAACTACTTCTTTGTTGCCGATAACGTAGTACACATATAAAAAATTCTCCCCTCCCCCTTCAACTATAATTTTCATTAATAGAAAATTACCCCCACCCCGTTCACTTAACCTCTTCATTTATAGATATTTCATCTACGTTTCTACAGTGGATTATTATGAGCTTCTTATCAGGATACTTTATTTATCAAAATTAAGTACTTTACTCTTGTTAAAACATAAAACGTTGCAGGTAAACTACCCCTTTCTCTTAACCGATCTTCACCAAAATCAATAGACCTTCAGTCCTCTACAATTCAGGGATGCATGCAAAAAAATATTTGATTCTGTTTCAATGTGCGGCAGTTATCGTACGTCATGAAAACATTTCTCTTGTTACAACATAAACTGTTGCAGGTAAACTACCCCTTTCCCTTAACCGATCTTCACCAAAATCAACAGGCCTTGAGCTGTCTACAATTCAGGGCTGTATGCAAAACATTATTTGATTCTGTTTGAATTTGTGGCTGTTATCGTTTGCCATAAAAAAAAAATTACCCTTGATAAAAAACGTTGCAGGTAAACTACCCCTTTCCCTTAACCGATCTTCACCAAAAACAATAGGTCTTGAGTACTCTACAATTCAGCGCTGTATGCAAAAAAATTATTTGTTTCTGTTTGAATTTCCGGCTCTTATCGTTCGCCATAGAAAATACCCTTGTTAAAATATAAAACGTTGCAGGTAAACTACTCCTTTCCCTTAACCGATCTTCAACAAAATCGACAGACCTTGAGCTCTGTATAATTGAAAAAGGTATACAACAGAGTAGTTGATTCTGTTCGAATTTACGGCAGTTCTCGTTCGTCATAGAAAAATTAACCTTGTTAAAACATAAAATGTTGCAGGTAAACTACCCTATTCCCTTAACCGATCTTCACCAAAACCAACAAGTCTTGAGAACTCTACAATTCAGGGTTGTATGCAAAACATTATTCGATTATGTTTGAATTTGCGGCTGTTATCGATTGCCATAGAAAAAAAATTACACTTGATAAAAAAACGTTACAGGTAAACTACTCCTTTCCCTTAACCGATCTTCACCAAAAACAATAGGTCTTGAGAACTCTACAATTCAGGGCTGTATGCAAAACGTTATTTGATTTTCTTTGAACTTACGGCAGTTATCGTTCGTCAAAAAAAAATAATTACCTTTGTTAAAACATAAAACGTTGCAGGTACACAACCCCTTTCCCTTAACCGATCTTCAACAAAATCAACAGACCGTGAGTTCTGTACAATTCAAAAAGGTATGCAAAAAAGTAGTTGATTCTGTTTGAATTTACGGTAGTTATCGTTCGTCAAAAGAAAAAATTACCCTTGTTAAAACAAAAAATGTTGCTGGTAAACTACCCCATTCCCTTACCCGATCTTCACCAAAACCAACTGGTCTTGAGAACTCTACAATTCAGGGCTGTATGCAAAACATTGTTTGATTCTGTTTGAATTTGCGGCTGTTATCGTTTGCCATAGGTAAAAATTACCCTTGGTAAAAAAACGTTGCTGGTAAACTACCCCTTTCCATTAACCGATCTTCACCAAAAACAATAGGCCTTGAGTACTCTATAAATTAATGCTGGATGCAAAAAAATATTTGATTCTGTTTGAATTTGCGGCTGTTATCGTTTGCCATAGAAAATACCCTTGTTAAAACATAAAACGTTGCAGGTAAACTACCCCTTTCCCTTAACCGATCTTCACCAAAACAATAGGCCTTGAGAACTCTAAAATTCAGGGCTGTATGCAAACAATTATTTGATTCTGTTTGAATTTGCGGAGGTTATAGATTGCCATAGAAAAAAAATTACCCTTGATTTAAAAAAACGTTGCAGGTAAACTACCCCTTTCCTTTAACCGATCTTCACCAAAACAATAGGCCTTGAGAACTCTACAATTCAGGGCTGTATGCAAACACTTATTTGATTCTGTTTGAATTTGCGGCTGTTATCGATTGCCATAGGAAAAAAAATTACCCTTGATTAAAAAAAACGTTGCAGGTAAACTACCCCTTTCCCTTAACCGATCTTCACCAAAACAATAGGCCTTGAGAACTCTACAATTCAGGGCTGTATGCAAAAAATTATTTGATTCTGTTTGAATTTGCGACTGTTATGTTTGCAATAGAAAAAATCTACACACACACACACACACACACACAGTTTTCGAAAAATGACTTTTTTCATGTTCTGAGTGTAGTACAATCAGAATCTGCAATAATCTCGAACACGTTTTTTTTTGCCATCACCATACTTCCATTTCCTTAAGGAACATGGAAGTAAAAATTATCCCCTACCCTTTTCATTTATAGATATTTCATCTACCTTTCTACAGTGGATTATTATGACCTTCTTTTGAGGATACTTTATTTATCAAAATTAAGTACTTTACTCTTGTTAAATCATAAAACGTTGCAGGTAAACTACCCCTTCCCCTTAACCGATGTTCACCAGAATCAATATTAGTTGATTCCTCTACAACTAAGGCATATAAGTTATGCAAAAAATTATTTGATTCTGTTTGAATTTGCGGCAGTTATCGTTCGCCATAGAAACATTCTACACACAGACACTTTCGGAAAATGACTTTTCTTCATGTTTTGAGGGTAGTACAGTCAGAATCGGCCCTTATCTCGAACACGATTTTTTTCGCCATCACCATACGTCCATTTCCTTATGGAACATGGAAGTAAAAAACAATAGAGTTCTGTAGGGTAAAATTGTGAGCAAGCATGCCTTCAAAAGATATCGTGAGACAAACCCCAAGTAGACAGACAGACAAATGCCAAACGGTCGAGTTAAAACTGAGAAGTCGCCTTGCTCGTTCAATAAGTTTTACGTTTTACGCGATCAGACACGAGGACACACGCCAGACTCCGTCTCCTTCCCTCCTCCTCCATTCGTGCCTATAGTCCATCGCTCCACCTCTTCCTCTGTCTACCCATGGGTCTTCTGCTACTGTGAACATCTTCACATGCCGTCGGTGAGAGTCCATCCTCGCCACATGTCTAGCTCAATGGAGTCTCCTGCCACCCCCATGTCTCACAATGTTTGCGTCGTTGTAAACTTCTTCCAACTCCCGGTCGTGTCGAACCCTCAATTCGCCCGCTACTGCATCCTGTATTGGGCCGAGGGCTTTTCGCAAAACTTTGCGCTCAAAAACGTCTTCTCCATTGCCCATCCTCGCACGTAGCTCCAAAAATCTTAACCAAGATCTTCCTTCCGAATAAGAGAAGTTAATTTTCTTGTTCCTCTGGCATGCAGATGTTTAGAACAAAGCATAGGTCACTACGGGCCTTACAGAGGTAACGTTAACTGAGTGCTTATTGATTAGTCAGTCTAGTCAGGTATTGGCAGCAGTAACATAACGTTCCTACGGTAATTAATCCTACGTTACACGGTTGTGTGACTGTGCCAGCTAGCGGGGGTAATGTGCTGGAACTGAACGAGCGTGCTCTGTTTGGACAAAGTGGGTACCGAACGCTACCCAGCCACTCGTGCACGAACGCGCTCCGGCTAAATATAGCTCACACATTCAATTAATCCTCCGTCCAATTATCCGTGAAACGGATTCATGCAAAACCACCCGATCCGAGGCTGCCACGGCCGATATCAATTGTTGGTAATACTTTCCAAAAATCTGGTCTTCCTTCGCGGATCTTAAGAACTCGTCTGCCTCAACACTTAAGATGCCTCAGCCTCAGCTTTGGGCGCAGTCTAAATGTTTGGCACTTTACGACGCGATAATGGATCGCAGCCTAACAGCCCGAAGAGGTTTACCACCAACCGTTCCTGTTTCCAGAGTTCCTTTGAAGCGCTGAACGAATGTAAACATTCAGTCCAGAAGGCAGGGACCCCCCCCCCCCGCCAAGCTTGATAATTCACCCCTCTCCCCAAGAAAAGCTATTTAAAATTAAAAGAAAATGTCATTCTAATAAACGCTTTACTACAAATAAGCTAAAACTAAAAATATTGCATTTCTTTTATAAAATTGCTAACTGCTATAATTGTTTTTATTATTTAGACAAAGCTTTTCGTCATTACTGACATCTTCAGGTCTTAAACAACAAGGCGTTGTTTAAGACCTGAAGATGTCAGTAATGACGAAAAGCTTTGTCTAAATAATAAAAACAATTATAGCAGTTAGCAATTTTATAAAAGAAAGGTAAGGATGGCTGCTAATTTAAACAATACGAAGAATAAAAATATTGCAGTTTGAAAATATTTTCTCATTTGAAATTAAACAAATAAATAATTAAATAAAATTAATATTTGTCAGACAATATTTCAAAGCAAGGGAACAAAATATGAACAAAGCGTATTGTAAATAAGAAAACAATTAAAAAAATAATGGTTTGATGAAGTCCTAGTTGCTTTGGTTTATATTCGGCACAGTAACTTCTTCCCCTGCGATGACGATAAAGAAAAGGCATCAATTATTTCTTCATTAGGAATCGACTCGAATAACTCTTCCTCTGGAGGTAGAACTTTAAGGTTCGAAAGCCGTGCGTCTCCCATTCCAAACCTGAGCCTCTTTTTTATTATTTTAACTCAACCCATAGCTCTTTCAGCCGGATAACTGGTTACGGCCAAAGATAGCAAAGTTTTGCAAACAACTTGCAGTCTCTTAAAGCCCAAAAACGAAAAATTAATCAAGCACTTATAAGGCTTCAAAAAAAACCCCTTTTTGGCTCAAAAACTCTTAATCTGTTCAGGTTCATTTTCTTTTTCACTTTCAGACTCAG